>CM046442.1:41428767-42028767 GCA_025506515.1 Flaveria trinervia
GCACTGATCCTTGAAAAGATGGGAGTGGTCTGCTCCTCAGGAGAAGTGGGAGCTCTGGTGTCCACTTCCTTCTATATGTGTGAGTGTATAGGGACCTGCATAGACTAGACATGACTACCGCCTATCACCCTCAGATAGATGGCCAAAGTGAATGAACTATACAAACGCTAGAAGACGTGCTGAGAGCGTGTGTAATCGACTTTGGTGGTAGTTGGGACACTCATCTACCGTTGATTGAGTTCTCTTACAATAACAACTACCATAGCAGCATTGGGTGTGCTACGTTCAAAGCGTTGTACGGAAGGAAGTGTAGATCACCCATTTGTTGGGATGAGATTGGTGAAAGTCAGTTGACAGGCCTAGAGATCATCAAAGAAACAACCAACAAGATCTTCCAAATCAAACATAGACTAAAAGCCGCTAGAGAACGACAAAAGAGCTATGCCGACAACCGTCGGAAGCCTCTAGAATTCAACGTTGCGGATCAAGTGTTACTTAAAGTCTCCCCTTAGAAAGGAATTGTTCGGTTTGGAAAGAAAGGGAAGTTAGCCCCAAGATACATTAGACCATTTGAGATTATAGAATGAATTGGTCCAGTGGCTTACCAATTAAGGTTACCACAAGAACTCAGTGGTGTGCATTATACTTTCCATGTGTCGAACCACAAGAAGTGTGTGGCTGACGAATCACTTCACGTACCAATTGAGGATATCAAAATCGACGAAAAGCTTCAGTTTATTGAGGAACCCATGGAGATCATGGATCGAGAGGTCAAAAAATTGAAGCGCAGAAGAATACCAATTGTTCGTGTGAGGGGGAATTCAAAGCGAGGGCCAGAGTTTACATGGGAATGGGAAAATCAGATGAAACTTAAATATCCACACCTATTCGTGGATGACACTCTTGGACCTGAGTCCAGCTGAATTTCGGGACGAAATTCTCTCAACTGCGGGATACTGTGACATCCGTCACCTTAAGGTCCGCCAATCAACATAATTAACCATTGAATTATTCTTAATTATTCTTCCTCTTCTTCACGAACTCCTGTTACAGAAATCATGTTTGCTTTATTATCCTTGTGCCTGTATTTCCTTCGTGAACATGTGCTAAACCTAAACTTTATAAATTCATCATCATTATCACCAAATATATCAATTTTAATTATAACCATTGTCATTAATAAAACCATTTTAAGTCATCAATTACCATTAAACACACTTTTACCATTAAAATAACGAGCACCTTAAATTCGTTTTCAACCGAAATAAACTTTGGGAACTCGGGGGCTAAGTGCAGGGACTAAAATTGACATTTTGCAAACTTGGGATGGGTATAAAAACCCCATTCCCAGCCATTTTCTTCATCTTCTTCACTTCTCGATTTTCTTCTTCACCACCTATCTTCTTCACTTTTGCAACAAAAACGCTCCATTTGGTCTCATTTTCTTCGTCAAGGCTTCGTCTACAACCTAGTCTACTCCGTCCTTATAGGTAGACGACCTTGGTTGTCCATTTCTTGCTTGTTTTACTATTGTACATTTCTAGGGTTTCGGGTGTTCGGGTCAACCCGAACACAATAGCTCGTGTGGGTGTGTGTGATGACTTTCTGCGTGTGCTTCTTATTTGTGTGTGTTTGTTGTGCGATTCTGGGAGTCCTTGTTGTGTAAAACCCGTGCTCGGGGTAGCCGAAGGCTGCTCGGCACTTCAGCAGTCGTGAACCTGCAGTTCAGGCGACTGGGTCTATCATGCGATTGAGCCGTGCGACTGGGTGAGTCATGCGACTGTGTCATTCGGGCGACTGAGTTGTGCGACTGGGAATGTCATGCGACTGAGTCGTGCAACCGGGTGTTGTGTGCGATTGAGTCAATGCGGATGAATGTGGTGTGCGATTGAGTCCATGCGGATGAATGTGGTGTGCGATTGAGTCCTACGACCGAATGAATGCATGCGACTGTGCATGTATCGCACGACTGAAGGCCAATCGTACGAATGAAGGTTCAGTCGTACGAATGAAGCTGATTCGTACGAATGAAGGTTGATTCGTGCGTATGGAGGTTAAGTCGTGCGATTGGGTGTTGTGTAACGACTGAATGGCAGTCGTACCAATGAAGGTTCAATCGTGCCAATGAAGCTGATTCGTACGATTGACGGTTGATTCGTATGAATGGAGTGTTGAGTCGAGCGTCTGGTTCTGTTGTGTGACTGATGATGTGTGTATGTGTGAATTCCCTTCCTGAATGTCTTGTGATGATAAGGTAACATTAGTAAAAGTGTCATTCCTTGACCACAAAGATTAAAGTCAACGCTATGAACATGCACATACCAATTCAATTTAAATCAACCTAACATTTTACAATTATCGACAACCCATTTGGGACTACAAATATTTAACAAGTACTCTCTTTTATAACAATGGGATCTTTATACGGATGTCATTAGCAATGTTGACTACTCTTAGTACTTGGATCTACATAAGATCTGATATGTGTGAACGCTGGTGTGTGTGCTACCCACGACCGAACCGATACAACCCGAACCGACGAAACATTTCTATATGCTTTATATATATCATTTATGCTAAATAATAACTGTCAATAGGTGTTTGACTGTTCATTGCATACAACTATTGGGAACTTGATCATTCATACTAACCACTTAACATGTGAGTTTCGTGGCCCTTTTTTATGCTTATACTACTTTACAAACATTTACAAACATGGGGGAAATGTATGCTCACCTATTTTCATGTTGTACAACATACATATAATTTACATACATGGAATCAATGTGCAACTATTTTGTGGGTACTTATCTGATACATGCTTGAGTCTGCTTTGTGGTTCTTTCTTACAACCATTTAATTCCAATGTGGGAACCGACGGATAGGTATTGGTAGTACTACTTGGGTTGACACCCCCACCCTCGTGTTGGTATACTAGTTAGTACCAGCAGATGTCGGGAACGGGCCTTGGGTGAATATATTCCGACAAGATTCTTTGTGTACGTCAATAGGTTTGGTTGTAAAGCTTTTGTCATGTGATTTTGCTTACTTATAATTGTATACATGGTATTCTACAACAACTTTATGCAGCATCAATACTTATTTACATTTAAACCTGTGAGCTCACCAACAATTTTGTTGACCATTTTGTGCATATCTTTTCAGGTGATCACGTTAGCTGAAGATCTAGGTGTGCTGCCTTAGTGGAGACCCTTGGATGAATTTTCGGGCTAAATTTGTCATATTGAAAACTCTTGATGTAGTCTATTTTAAACCAACAATTACTCTTTCGTTACTTGTTCCCGGGTTGTGGGAAAAATACATTACAATGTTGATTTCCGTATTTGTGTGATCATTTGGTTGCGTATGCTTGTGGCTATGTTGTCGTGAACATTGACTATACACGACACAAGTCCCCTTGTTGTCGGGTGTCGTCATGACACGCTTGTTATCATTTATTATATTGCATCTCTATGGCTTACCATGTGTTATGACGATTCCCGTCTCGTTACGCCCTCGTGTTTCTGCTCTTAGCGGGGGTGTGACAGACTGGTATCAGAGCCATTGGTTATAGAGAATTAGGCAATACACTTGACCTAGACTATAACCTAGGAACCTTCATGTGGATTTGCATGCCAGGGTTGTGTGCATTTTATATCTGATACGTGTTCCTCATTACTTGTTCGTTTATCTATCTGTTTCGTGATCTTTTCACCCTGTGAGGTAGCCCTTGTGCTCACTCTTCATGGGATGCTTCTATCGGATCTTCCATTTCCCTCTGCGCACCAAGTTGTTTTTTCAATCCGGGTATTAAACCCGAAGAGATCTTCATAGATCATGCTATTGCGCTCGACCTTAGACACTGGGATTTACCCCGAGGAGGTTATGTCTGAGACCTCGAGAGAAGAAGAAATAGGCAACCTCCACTAGACTAAACTTGATTTCATGCATGGATATGCCATTATTATGATGGACTACTGTTTGGACATCACCTATACATGGTGTGAGAATTACACGATTTGTATGCGATGTGTGACAACCATAAGTATGGTATTAACCCAGAATGTTAGACCTTAATGTGACATGGATAATGTGCCTTGCAATGGTTAAAACTTATGCATTTACTATTCTTATGATTAGAACATGCCGCCTCGAAGAGTTACCCGCAACAACAGTGGTGAAAGTGAAGCCCCGAGGGGCAGAGGCAGGGGCAGAGGTAGAGCACCAAGGACAATCAATGGTCCTACCAACGACAATCAGGGTACAGAAAACTCTGATATGGCAGCCTTAATTGCTCAACAGTTGGCCGCACTAATTCCGACTATCGTGGCCCAAGTGAGCGATGCTCTTCAGAATCACCACCCCCATGGGGATGGTGGCAATGATAACGAGGATAATGGGAACCTGACAGGGAATGAAAGCAATCAGGAGACCGGGAATGGTGGTGCAGCCAGTAATGAAACTGGAATCATTAATGAGACCGGGGTTGTGAATGCTACACGGGGATGTTCATACAAGGAATTTGTGGCTTGTAAACCGAGAGAGTTTGATGGCAAAAGTGGAGCCATAGCCCTCACTAGATGGCTTGAAAAGATGGAGGCAGTGATTGACATTAGCGAATGCCTCGACAGTCAAAGGATCAAGTATGCCACGTGCTCACCATAGGGCAAGGCTCTAACTTGGTGGAACACCCAGATTCAGGCTAGAGGAAGGGAATCGGTGATGCAAATGTCGTGGGATGAGTTCAAAGCCCTAATCATCGAGGAGTACTATCCTCTCAACAAGATGCAAAAACTTGAGCATGAGTTCTGGAATCATGCTATGGTGGCGGCTGGCCACGCGGCTTACACCGATCGTTTCCATGAGCTAGCAAGGTTGGTTCCGCATCTGGTCACTCCGGAATCAAAAATGATAGAGAGGTATATTTGGGGACTTGCGCCTCAAATCCAGGCAATGGTAACCGCAGCTGCTCCTCCTACTATCTAGAGCGCAATTCTGAAGGCTGGCGCTCTAACAGATGAGATGGTGAGAACAGGGGTATTGGGCAGGGGAGCAGAGAAAAGGAAAGATATTGGGGAAATGAGCCAGTCGAGTGCCGGGAAATTCGAGAAAAGGGCCAAGACAACCAGAATTTTTATGGCCGTGACCCAGGGCAGGCGAGAGTATGTGGGTTCGCACCCCAATGTGATAGGTGCAACTTTCATCATCCCCCAGCTATGTCTTGCCGGGTGTGCGCGAACTGTAGACGCCTAGGGCATTTAGCAAGAGACTGCAGAACAGTGCCGAATATGGTCGCACCAGTCAACACGGTTAACCCCGCCGGGAATGCCAGGGGCTGTTACGAGTGTGGAAGCCCCGATCACTACAGAAACATGTGCCCCAAACTGAATCGGAAACCGGGTCAACAAGGGAACAACCAGCAATAGGTGATGGCTATAGCTGGAAATCAAGGCCTGGCAAACCAAGGGAATATGGCTCGGGGACGCGTTTTTGTCATTGGAGCCAGCGATGCCCGTCAGGACCCGAATGTTGTCACGGGTACGCACTTACTCAATAACCACTTTGCATCTGTACTATTTGACACTGGAGCAGACAATAGCTTTACATCTTCTGAGTTTTTACAATTACTTGATTTGAGTCCTAGTAGGCTAGAAACTAGCTACTCTGTAGAAATGGCCAATGGTAGGGTTGTTCAGGCCGACGAAATTTTAAGAAAGTGCTCGATAATATTGGAGAACCATGCCTTCGATATAGACTTGATACCCTTTGAGTTAGGAAGTTTCGACGTGATTGTGGGAATGGATTGGTTGTCGAAACACGGAGCCGAGGTTGTCTGTCGGGACAAAATGGTACGAATCCCTATGTTGGACGGAGGAGTACTCAGAATTCAAGGAGAACGACCGGGAAGAAACTTAAAGCTTATTTCCTACATGAAAGCATGCCAGAGTTCACGAAAACAGTGCTACGCTTTTCTGGCTCATGTGGTGGAAAAGAAAGAAGAGGAACAGAAATTGGTAGATATCCCTGTAGTGCGGGATTACTCAAATTTATTTCTTGATGATTTGTCTGGTTTGCCTCCTCCACGGCAGGGGGAATTTCGTATTGAGTTGGTTCCTGGAGCTACGCCGATAGCAAAGACACCGTATCGGTTAGCACCATTTAAAATGCAAGAGTTATCTAGCCAGTTACAAGAACTACTGGAGAAGGGTTTTATTCAGCCTAGTCACTCGCCTTAGGGAGCACCGGTGTTATTTGTCAAAAAGAAGGATGGGTCGTTCCGTATGTTCATCGACTACCGTGAGTTGAACAAGTTAACTGTGAAGAATCGGTATCCTCTCCCCAGGATCGATGAGCTGTTTGATATGTTACAGGGAGGTTCGTACTTCTCGAAGATCGACCTTCGTTCTAGATATCATCAATTAAGGGTTTTCGAGGAGGACATACCGAAGACAGCGTTTAGAACTCGTTATGGACAATAAGTTCTTGGTCATGCCGTTCGGATTGACTGACGCACCAGTTGTGTTTATGGACCTAATGAACCGGTGTGTAAACCTTAGTTGGATAAGTTTGTGATCATATTCATAGACGACATACTTATCTACTCCCGATCAAAAGAGAATCATGAAGAACACCTTCGGGCAATACTGGAATTGTTAAGAGAAGAGAAACTTCTTGCCAAGTTCTCTAAGTGTGAATTCTGGCTGCGAGAAGTGAAGTTTTTGGGTCATGTGGTTAACAAGGACGGGATTCATGTAGATCCCGGCAAGATTAAAGCGGTGAAGAAATGGGATGTGCCCCAAACTGTCAGGACCTGGTATTTGACCGAAATACCTAGAGATTAACGTGTAAACCAGATCAAATAGTGTGGAATCCTATTTGATTGGCGATCCAATCAGTGAGAACACACGAAGAATCAATCAAGAATTGAAACCAACGTTATAAATCGATTGGGAATCGATCTAATGTATTCTATGAACTTGGAGAACGAATTGGAAGGTTTCTGGACGGCTAGGGTACGTCTGGAATCGTAATTGATCGAGAGCTCTATTTTTCACGAATTGAGTTGTATTTATAGGTTGGTATTATTCAATCGTGCGACTAAACCATTAGTCTGGTTCAGTCGTGCGATTGAACCATGCGGTTGATTCATTGGTACGACTGAGTGTTCAGTCGTGCGACTGAGCCAATCTTATGTTGCAATCGTACGACTTATCCAGTCTCCTGGTTCAGTCGTGCGACTGAGTCAATCGTGTGAAGTTATCCATGCGTATGGTTCATTCGCATGAGCCATTCGCATGAGAACTTCATTAAGTTAAGTTTGAATGTCTTAATTAATATAACATGATGTGCAACCATTCAAGCAATCACAAACCCAATCAATTCAATCACGACTCATTAATGAAATATTAAACATCACAAGTAACAAACAATTTATGTCATTTCATTAATCAATACAGATTACATCATACTCAGACAGACAAGATTCATTACATTTCAAATCATGATCTAGGGCATATACATGCATCAACAAACTCCCCCTTGGACCTAGATCTATCTAGTCTCTTGTCTTCTGCATAACCTCCTTATACGTCTTGTACTTCTCCTCCTTAGTGACTCCTGTGTGAATCTCAAACGCAAAACAAAGTCGTATAACGTTTGGGAACTGGAGGGCTTGTACAATGTCTTGTGTGTCATAGAACAGTGGCCACTTGTATAATGTATTGACATCATTAGCAGACAAGTTGGTCAGCCACATCGGGTCGAATACCCTGATAGTATCAATTTGGCCCTCTTTATTCAGAATTATGACAGCTTCAGCAGTTCTCCAATCATAGTACCACCATTTGAAGTGTGAAGTGAAGTCCTGTGGCATTTCCCTGAGATGGATTCTCGACATAGTGCGCGGAGGACTCCACTTCAACACAATCTTGGGCTTGCTAGTACTGGCATCAACCTCAGACCTTCTTAGATACCTCGTAGGCTGTTGTGGTCTGAAGTTAACCCATTTGGTGTGGTACTCCTTCTTCAGGGCAGCCTCGAACCAGCCTGACATTTTTCGTGGGTCAGCATACAACAGCTTTAGCTTAGCCAGCTGGTTGAGCTCAAAACCAGTAGAGTCTTCAGATCATGTGGAAATCTGAAGTACTCTATGCCCTGTTCCCTCTTACCTGCATACGCGTTAAGGTCATCAAAATAAGCCCATGCAATAATCCTGCCTGAAACTTTATGATGTTTCTTGACTCTGTAGAGCTTGGTGTAGGCATCTTTCTTTGGTGCAGCATGCTGGGCTCTAACTTCTTCAAAACAAGTAGCCCACTCAGCCTTTCGAGTGTCTACGTCATTATTTGAGGCTTGGGCTGTTCCTTTGGTCTTTCCTGTTTCCTGCTCCATCTTGTCTAGTACCTCAAACATATCACTGACTAGGGACTCACCCAGATTGGGACCACATTACCCTCGTTGTCAGCGTACTGAGGGTACTCTTCTGCAGTAATATCTTCAACCTCAACTTCATCAACGTCATTTAGTTCTTCATCACTGGTTGAATCAACTATTGGAGCATCCTTGACAATTTCATCAGGATTGAGTCTGAACATCTCTGCCAGTTGCTCGTTAGATAGGTCATGAATTATTTCCCCTTCTTCAGGGGTATAACTCACAGACCTTCTTATAATCCCTTGCAGATCAAGAGTCATGGTTAGTTGAGTCTTGACCTGTTAAAGGGGAGCAATGTCAAACTCATCCCTTTGAAAGTTTGAATCTGTTTGATTTAAACATTCAACACATAAACCATTAGTAAGTGATCAAACAGAATTATATCAACTTAATATATAAACATTCAACACACAAACCATTAGTAAGTAATCAACCAGAATTATATCAACGTTATATATAAACATTCAACACACTTGTTTTTTCATTCCATGATTCAATCACAAAATAAATAAATAAATACATAAGACATCTGATCTGTACTTTTGTCTTGAATCCTGGGCTCGTCGATCGGAGGAGCAGAAGAGGTAGATAGCTGATCCTGTCGATTCTTCGATCTTCGCTCTTGACCAGAAGCAGAGGCTGATGCAGCCGCATCCCCTCCTTCTGCTTCGTCATCATCATCTCTACCATCTGTCCTTTCTTCCTCTGTCTCTTCTTCATCCTCAGCATCTTCCTCATCGTCATCATCATTTTAATCATGACCATCTCCATCATCACCATCACCCTCCTTTATCTTCAACGGCTCATCCTTTGACCCCTTTAACCTCAGCATAATCGTCTTGTTGGTCGTCTCCAAATCCTCTATACGTTTGGCTGATTGGGCCTGCTGCTCCTGGAGTTGGGACATCTCGACTCTCCTAGCATCGATTAGCTGGGTCTGCTGATCTATCATCCGAGCCTGCTCTGCCAACTGCTGAGACTGGGCAGCAGTCAGATCGGTCAACTGGCGAATCTGCGCCGCTTTCTCTACATCTGCAGCTAGCAGGCGCATCACCATACGGTTAAGCGCCGACAGCTGCTCCTCTACCCCGATGTGAGGTAGAGTAGATCCATATACATGTGATGGCTGGGTTGAGGGTTCGGCATGATATGAGGTGGTGGTGGTAGTAGCAGTGGTGAATATGGGTCGGTAAGCAGGTGCTGGTGATGTAGGTGTGAATGGTATGGTGGTGGATGGGAAGGATACAGTGGTGGTAGGTAAGGTGGTGGTTGTGGTAGCAGTAGTGGATGTGGTGGCTGTGGTGATGGATGGTATGTCATTGGAGGTGGTAGTGGTGGCTGTGATGGTGGAAGTAGTGGCAGCAGTGGTAACGAAGGTCAGGCGACGCTTCTTCTTCTTCAGTCCGTGTGGTTGAGCCATCCTCTTTCTCCTAGTCCCGGTGGAAGTGGATGCTCACCCTGCAGCTCTGCCTACTGAACCCGGAGCATAGTTCGGGTCAGTCTCTCTCTCATTGGAGTCCCGCGGGTGTTCACCAACCACCCTAAGCCCGTGTTCTGTGGGAACAACTTTGCTTCCCACAGTCCTAGTGAGGGGCTCCTCATCCGACTCCTCCTCTTCCTGATCACCAACAATGAACCCCTGATGGAAACCGGCCGTCTCAGCAACCTCTCCGGCAGTGTCAGACCCCGGGGGAATAACATCTGACTCAGTGCCTCTTTGAGTAGCAGGCATATCATCCCCGGCATTGCCGTTGTCATCATCATCAGAATCCATATCTGGTAGGAGCAACCTCTCATCATCGGAGTCGCTGTCATCGTTACGCCATTTGCGTCTGCCAGGCGCCACATACCTCTCGTTGGCCAGGTGGCCAATCAGTCTCTTCACTTGGGGCTTTACCTGCTTTCCCCTGTAAACTCTCATCCTGCCCAGAGTAGTATCATCCATAATCTCTAAGGCCACTGCGTCATGACTCTCTTTGGGCAACTGTGGCAGCTTCTCGTTGAAGACGAGCTATAAGAATCTGGGGTACATACAAAACCCCTCTTTACCCTTGACCTCCAAGTTCTCCACTAAGTAGGAGAATCTCATGCTGGAAAAACCGAAGGGTTGGTTCAGAACCAGTGCCACGTACGCATTTTGAATCTGGTCTGAGAGGTCGTCAAACCCACCCCTCCTCGATGCAACTCACTTGAGGATCACGTGTGCTAAGTACTTGTACTGGGGGCTCAGGTTGCTCTTGTTGAGCACACCTGAGTTGATATCCCCAGCGTACTTTATCCTCTGAAAGCATCCTCTCACTGTCAACGGATGTAGTTTAGTAGGATGATCAGTGTCATCCCCAAACTCTAGGACCCTCTGAATGTCGGCAGCAGAGATCTCAATATCATGGCCCAATATAGAGCTCCTAATACAGTACGGCTCACGAGAGCGGTCCACCAAGGCATTCTCCCAGAATGCCTGATGGAGTGATCTATATGGCGTGCAAGGCATGGAGATAGCCTTATGAATCCGGGACCGTCTCAGAAAGGCTATAATGTCAGTAAACTCAGCCCCGTTCTGGTGGTGTGATCCAAATGGGCACAGATGTTGTGCTTTGGATTTATGGACCACCTTTCTGCCATTTACTTGAAACACACAAGACATAGAACCATTAGTACATAAGACATGAAAACTTCTGTTCTAAGTGTAAAGTTGAAAGTTATTTTGATTCATTCATGCGAATGAATCATGCGACTGAAGTCAGTCGTCTGTTCTTTCATGCGACTGGACCCATTCTGGTCAATGTGACATGCGATTGGGTTCAGTCTACTGACTGAGTCTGCGAATGGTTCAGTCGGCCGACTGAGATCAATCGTATGGTTCATTCGGCCGAATAACCCAATCGCCAGATTCAATCATGCGATTGAAGTTCATCCAGACGACCAGTCGCCTGTCTCAGTTGTTCAGTCGCCTGTGGTTTGCGTCTTGATCAATACAAGTGATTTAACATGGATTACCGGTTCAATATACTCGCATTCTTGTTACTAATATCCTATCAACCTTAATTTTAACATTTTGCATAATTGAAGTAGGTTATTAGGTCGCGTTCTGTCTGTTTCTTGTTTTCGTTCGCATTTCACCACATTATGGTTCAATCCTTCTGATTTCAATGAAACAAGACTTCAATATACCTGTATAATGAATGGCGAACGTTAGTGAATCAAAAACAATGATAAACCAGCGCTAATAAAATTTTGGCAGAGTAACGGTAGGGAGTGCGATTTAAGGGCGATTTGGGAGTGATGAGGGAGATACGATCAATAGAGCCCTTTAAATACTAAAGCTGGGCTCAGTCGGCCGACTGGCCTCAGTCTCCCAGTTCATTCGGGCGACTCAGGCTCAATCATACGATTAGCCCAAACCAGTCGCATGCACTTGACCGACTGAGATTCAGTCGGTCGACTGGCTCAGCCGTGCCTTTCTTCAGCACGTAACACTTCTTGTTGTCGAAGATGACTTTAAATCCTTTATCACAGATTTGGGAAACAGAGAGTAAGTTGTTCTGAAGTTGTTGAACGTAGTTCACCTTATCAAACTTAACTTTCTGATTTCCCACTTCTCCCTAAGCTGTGATATAGCCTCCTTTGTTTCCTGCAAAGGAAACATGCCCTCCTTTTATTTGTTTGACGTTTGATAAAAGGGCACTATTTCCTATCATGTGCCTGGATGCTCCGCTGTCTATAATCCACGTGTTAGTTTCAACACTGTATCGAACACCCTGCACATACAAAGTAGATGAATTAGTTTAGGTTAGGAACCCAAGCTTTCACTGTCTTGGTTTCCCAGAGGCATCACACATCATAAACTCCACCCATTGACCCTTAGAGGGTGAAGGTAGCTCAGGTTCCTTCTTGTCATCAGTATCAGGCACGTAGGTGGACTTTTCTTTCCATAAGCCAGATTTGTGCAATGCCTGTTTATGATAAACAGTCGTCTGGCTTACAGGTTGGACTTTAGGTTCACTAGCTCTTCTAGGTGGAGTTAGAGAACTCCTCTCAGAAGACCTAGGTCTAGAGTCCTGAAGATCAATCTTCTTCCTAGGTGTCTGATAGAAATGACAATAGGAAGCAATGTGTCCATATTCTCCACAGTTGTAGCATGACCTGCTATCAACTTTATGAGTAGACTTTCTTTGTGGAGAAATGCGTGACACTCTAGTAACATCAATCACTTTAGTTTTTGACTCTTGTATGTTTGATGTTTTCTCTGATTTAACAAAATTTACTGTTTTAACCTGTTTCACTTTTTGGTTAACTGGTTTTTGACTTGAAGCATGTGAGAAAGTAACATTTGAAGTCCTTTTAGGTTCTGATTTGACTCTGTTTGACCCTGACTTTAAGTTGACTTTTTCAAATTTATTTTCCAGATTAACACAAGGCAATTTACCATTTGCCTTTGATGTGGCCTCCTTTTGTTTCTGTCCAGATTCAGTAGATGAACATGAGGTGTCTGGATCAGTAACAAGAGGAGAAGTCACCACATGATCCTTGATGGGGTTATTATTTACTGGTCTAGACTTAGTGTTCATCAAGGTCTCAGGTGGTGGTGGAACCACTTTGTAGCCTAATCCCTCCCCGTTATTCCTTTCTTTCACTAAGTGTTGAACTATGTGTGAAGAACTAGTCCAACTGTGCAGTTTATGTTTTAATGAGTTAACTTCTACTTCTAGAACTGCCTTTTGCTTCTTAGTTTCTTCTTGGGAGTTTAGATAGTACCTAATGTCATTTGCTTGGTTAAAGGCCACTACTTCGGTTTCCCTAAGTTGTTTAGTCAATAGGTCTATCTTTTCTTTATAACTATGCTCATTTTGTTTTAGTACTCTATTAGCTTCAGTGCACAGTCGTAAATCTTTTACTAAGTTATCATTATGATCTAATAACCTAGCAAATTTTCCATCTATGCTATTCCTAAAAGTATCACAATCAGAACAAGCATGATTATTAAACATTTGGTCAGTAGTACTTACCTGAGTTGGTTCAGAAGAGTTAGCCATCAGTGCAGCATCAGATGTCTCTGGTTCTGGTGATTCTGACTTTTCTGTCTCTGACGTGGAAATCTCCTCATTTGGCTTGTAACTGACCTCGGCTGCAGTTGTTTCTTCACTATGTGACATTGCTATCTCAACTGCTAGATTCCCTTCACTCGCAGAATCATCATCAATATTCTCAACACTGGCAATGTTAGATTCTCCTGGTGAGACAAACCTAAAACTCTAATCCTGTCCTTCATCATCATGAGCAGTCAAGGCTTTTGGATCCTTGTTTGATGAAGTAGAACTGGAGGCTTGCTTGTCTTGGCGAGTAAAGGATGGGAACGGGTTCCCATTACCCGTTTTCTTTGGCTTGACACATTCTCTTTTGAAGTGCCCCTTCTCTCCACAGTTGAAGCAGGTCACTTTGCTCTTGTCAAAGCCAAATGTGGTATCCTTAGTAGCTATCAAATTTTGTCCAGTCTTCTTAACAAACTTCTTCGCCCTTCAGACGGCGCTAGCTAAGGCCCACATTATATCCATCCTCTCAAGCTCCATTTCATCCACCTGCTCGTAGTCCTCATCTGCCAGATGGCAGTTTCCAATCTTCCCTGCAACAAGTCCATCATATGAATGAACCACTGCTGCTAACAGATCCATATGCTCTCGAGCTACTTCTACGGTCACATTACCGAGGTTCTCGATCTTCAGTTTGGTAGCACTTACTTCTGATCCAATATGATGGGTACAGGAAGACCCAGACGTGTCTGATCCAGAAGGAGAAGCATGTGAAGGACCTGACGAGCTAGACACAAAAGCCGTCTGGAGTGGTGCTCCAGATGTCTTAGCTTGAGGCGTGGCGTTGTATAAAGCTGGATTTTGTGTGTACGAAGACTTCTGAGCTCTATACTTCATCCTTAGTGCTTCTTCCCGCAATTTAAGAATGAAGTCATTTATATCCAGCTTTACAAGCATTCCATTCTGTCTCAGGTTAGACACGAATGTAGCCCACTTATCAGGCAATCCGTCTACGAAGTTGCTTACTTTCTCTTCCATACTCGTTTCCACTCCATATGTATGCAATTCGCTCATCAAGTGGTAGAATCTGTCTATGACTTCGTCTAAACTTTCATTACCAATCGATGAGAAGTTATCGAATTCCTTCTTTAACTCCTTTGCCTTGATTGCCTTCAATGATGCATTCCCATCATATCTCTTATCTAGCTCATCCCACAGTTTCTTGGACTGCTTGTTCTCGGATACTGGTGGAATATGTCTTTGGGGATAGACTGAGTGATCAATGCATAAACTCTTTTCTCTGCATTGTACTTTATTTTCTGTGCGTCTGTCATCCCGCTTAATGTTAGCTTAACTCCATCAGCTCCCACCGGTGTACTATAACCGATCTCAATGGCTTCCCACAGATTAGGATCCACTCCATTAAGGTAGATCTCAAAACGTTGTTTCCAGTGGGGAAACTCATCTAAAGTCAAAAGCTTTGGTGGTTTATTGTGATTACCCACTCACTCTCAAGCAACAGCAGGTTCTATATCCTTGAGTCCTTCCCAGCAGTAAAGGTTGACATCTGATCTTCCATGACTAATAAACTTAGAATCTAATCAAACAAACTTTCATTGATGCGACTGAAGGATGCGAATGATCTAATCGTGCGTATGAACTCTGCGACTGGTTCAATCGTGCGGCTGAACTGGGCAATTGGTTCAGTCGGGCGAATGAATCTGGTGCGTATGAGCTATGCGAACGAACGGTTCAGTCGGCCGAATGAGGGTGCGACTATGTCCAATCGTGCGTATGAGCAATGCGAAGGGAGTCCAGTCGTGCGAATGAGTCACTCGTGCGACTGAAGCTGCTGTTTTGCGAAAATTTCTAGGTTTGACGGGTTTCAGCCGTAAAGATTCGAAATTTCACAAGTTCTAATCGCCTAAGTCCGTAGAAACCAAACTTCGATGAGCAGGGAACTTCCATGATCACTTTTGATGCCAAAGATTGCGTTTTTAGTGCAAAAACACAAACTTTTATGCAATCTTGATTGAATCAACACGTAATCAAGAGTCAAAGCTCTGATACCACTTGTCAGGACCTGGTATTTGACCGAAATACCTAGAGATTAACGTGTAAACCAGATCAAATAGTGCGGAATCCTATTTGATTGGCGATCCAATTAGTGAGAACACACGAAGAATCAATCAAGAATTGAAACCAACGTTAGAAATCGATTGGGAATCGATGTAATGTGTTCTATGAACTTGGAGAACGAATTGGAAGGTTTCTGGACGGCTAGGGTACGTCTGGAATCGTAATTGATCGAGAGCTCTATTTTTCACGAATTGAGTTGTATTTATAGGTTGGTATTATTCAATCGTGCGACTGAACCATTAGTCTGGTTTAGTCGTGCGATTGAACCATGCGGTTGATTCATTCGTACAACTGAGTGTTCAGTCGTGCGACTGAGCCAATCTTATGTTGCAATCGTACGACTTATCCAGTCTCCTAGTTCAGTCGTGCGACTGAGTCAATCGTGTGAAGTTATCCATGCGTATGGTTCATTTGCATGAGCCATTCGCATGAGAACTTCATTAAGTTACGTTTGAATGTCTTAATTAATATAACATGATGTGCAACCATTCAAGCATCAGAAACCCAATCAATTCAATCACGACTCATTAATGAAATATTAAACATCACAAGTAACAAACAATTTTTGTCATTTCATTAATCAATACAGATTACATCATACTCAGACCGACAAGATTCATTACATTTCAAATCATGATCTAGGGACATATACATGCATCAACACCTTCGGGCAATACTGGAATTGTTAAGGGAAGAGAAACTTTTTGCCAAGTTCTCTAAGTGTGAATTCTTGCTGTGAGAAGTGAAGTTTTTGGGTCATGTGGTTAACAAGGACGGGATACATGTAGATCCTGGCAAGATTAAAGCGGTGAAGAAATGGGATGTGCCCCAAAGACCTTCAGAGATACGACAATTCTTAGGATTGGCCGAATACTATCGTCGTTTCATCGCGAACTTTTCAAAGATCGCTCAACCATTGACATTGTTGACTCAGAAAGACAAGAAGTTTGATTGGGGACATGCACAAGAACAAGCGTTCCAAACGCTAAAAGATAAGTTGTCTAATGCACTGATATTGTCCCTCCCAGACGGAACTGATTGTTTTGTGGTATACAGTGATGCTTCGCATCAAGGGTTGGGATGTGTACTAATGCAGAAGAATAAGGTGATTGCCTACGCTTCGCGACAACTTAAGGTGCACGAAAAGAACTACACAACTCATGATCTTGAGTTGGGCGCTGTAGTATTCGCACTCAAAATATGGAGGCATTACCTCTATGGAACCAAATGCATCATCTACACAGATCATAAAAGCCTTCAACATATCCTGGATCAGAAGGAACTCAATATGCGACAGCGACACTGGGTAGAGCTTCTTAGTGACTATGATTGTGAAATCTGGTATCATCCAGGAAAAGCTAACGTGATGGCTGATGCTCTAAGCCGCAAAGAACACGTCAAACCACTACGTGCTCGAGCTTTGGGATTGACCATTCAAACGAATTTGAAAGCTCAGATCCAAATTGCACAAAGTGAGGCGTTGAAAGAAGAAAACCTTACGGGAGAAGAATTTCGAGGGTTGGATAAACAACTAATGTGCAAGGAAGATGGTGTACAGTACTTCGTGGACCGTATATGGGTACCCAAATGGGGAGGTGTACGTACCTTGGTCATGGATGAAGCACACAAGACGCGATATTCTATTCATCCTGGTGCAGACAAGATGTACCACGATCTCAAATCTTTGTTGGTGGTCAGGCATGAAGAAAGACATTGCCATGTACGTCGGCAGATGCTTGACATGCTCAAAAGTTAAAGCTGAACATCAGAAACCATTGGGACTTTTATAGCAACCTGAGATTCCCGAGTGGAAATGCGAGAACATAGCTTTGGATTTCATTACCAAACTCCCTCGAGCGAGCAACGGGCATGACTCGATATGGGTCGTAGTAGATCGAATGACGAAATCAGCACATTTCTTGCCAATCCGAGAAGACTACAAAATGGACAAGTTGGCGAGATTGTACAAAAAGAGGTCGTGACAAGACACGGAGTGCCGTTGTCAATCATATCTGACCGAGACGGCCGATTCACTTCACGATTTTGGCAGACACTACAGAAAGCGATGGGCACTCGATTAGACATGACTACTGCCTATCACCCTCAGAGAGATGGCCAAAGTGAACGAACTATACAAACGCTAAAAGACATGCTGAGAGTGTGTGTAATCGACTTTGGTGGTATTTGGGACACTCATCTACCGTTGATTGAGTTCTCTTACAATAACAACTACCATACCAACATTGGGTGTGCTTCGTTTAAAGCGTTGTACGGAAGGAAGTGTAGATCACCCGTTTGTTGGGCTGAGATTGGTGAAAGTCAGTTGACAGGCCCAGAGATCATCAAAGAAACAACCGACACGATCTTCCAAATCAAAGATAGACTAAAAGCCGCTAGAGATCGACAAAAGAGCTATGCCGACACCGTCGGAAGCCTTTAGAATTCAACGTTAGGGATCAAGTGTTACTCAAAGTCTGCCCTTGGAAAGGAATTGTTTGGTTTGGAAAGAAAGGGAAGTTAGCCCCAAGATACATTAGACCATTTGAGATTACAGAATGAATTGGTCCAGTGGCTTACCAATTAAGGTTACCATAAGAACTCAGCGGTGTGCATTATACTTTCCATGTGCCAAACCTCAAGAAGTGTTTGGCCGATGAATCACTTCACGTACCAATTGAGGATATCAAAATCGACAAAAAGTTTCATTTTATTAAGGAACCCATGGAGATCATGGATCGAGAGGTCAAACAGCTGAAGCACAGTAGAATACCAATTGTTCGTGTGAGGTGGAATTCAAAGCGAGGGCCAGAGTTTACATGGGACATGAAGATCAGATGAAACTTAAATATCCACACCTATTCGTGGATGACACTCTTGGACCTAACTGCAGTTGAATTTCGGGACGAAATTCTCTCAACTAGGGGATACTATGACATCCGTCATCTTAAGGTCCGTCAATCAACATAATTAACCATTGAATTATTCTTAATTATTCTTCCTCTTCTTCACGAACTCCTGTTATAGAAATCATGTTTGCTTTATTATCCTTGTGCCTGTATTTCCTTCGTGAACGTGTGCTAAACCTAAACCTTTTATAAATTTCATCATCATTATCACCAAATATATCATTTTTAATTATAACCATTGTCATTAATAAAACCATTTTAAGTCATCAATTACCATTAAACACACTTTTACCATTAAAATAATGAGCACCTTTAAAGTTGTTTTCAACCGTAATAAACTTTGGGAACTCGGGGGCTAAGTGCAGGGACTAAAATTGATATTTTGCAAACTTGGGATGGGTATAAAAACCCCATTCCCAGCCATTTTCTTCATCCTATTCACTTCTCGATTTTCTTCTTCACCACCTATCTTCTTCACTTTTGCACCAAAAAACACTCCATTTGGTCTCATTTTCTTCGTCTAGGCTTCGTCTACAACCTAGTCTACTCCATCCTTTCAGGTAGACGACCTTGGTTTTCCATTTCTTGCTCGTTTTACTGTTGTCCATTTCTAGGGTTTCGGGTGTTCGGGTCAACCCGAACACAAGAGGTCGTGTGGGTGTGTGTGATGACTTTCTGCGTGTGCTTCTTGTTGGTGTGTGTTTGTTGTGTGATTCTGGGAGTCCTTGTTGTGTAACACCCATGCTCGGGGTAGCCGAAGGCTGCTCTGCACTTCAGCAGTGGCGAACCTGCAGTTCAGGCGACTGGGTCTATCATGCAACTGAGTCGTGCGACTGGGTGAGTCATGCGACTGTGTCATTCGGGCGACTGAGTCGTGCGACTGGGAATGTCATGCGACTGAGTCGTGCGACGGGTGTTGTGTACGATTAAGTCAATGCGGATGAATGTGGTGTGCGATTGAGTCCATGCGGATGAATGTGGTGTGCGATTGAGTCCTACGACCGAATGAATGCATGCGACTTTGCGTGTATCGCACGACTGAAGGCCAATCGTACGAATGAAGGTTCAGTCGTATGAATGAAGCTGATTCGTACGAATGAAGGTCAATTTGTGCGTATGGAGGTTAAGTCGTGCGATTGGGTGTTGTGTGGTACGACTGAATGGCAGTCGTACGAATGAAGGTCCAATCGTGCCAATGAAGCTGATTCGTACGATTGAAGGTTGATTCGTACGAATGGAGTGTTGAGTCGAGCGTCTGGTTGTGTTGTGTGATTGATGATGCGGTTCAGAGTTTTATGTACCCTGATTGTCGTTGGTAGGACCATCGCTTGTCCTTGGTGCTCTACCTCTGCCCATGCCTCTGCCCCTCGGGGCTTCACTTTCACCACTGTTGCTGCGGGTAACTCTTCGAGGCGGCATGTTCTAATCATAAGAATAGTAAATGCATAAGTTTTAACCATTACAAGGCACATTATCCATGTCACATTAAGGTCTAACATTCTGGGTTAATGCCATACTTATGGTTGTCACACATCGCATACAAATCGTGTAATTCTCACACCATGTATAGGTGATGTCCAAACAGTAGTCCATCATAATAATGCCATATCCATGCATGAAATCAAGTTTAGTCTAGCAGAGGTTGCCTATTTCCTCTTCTCTCGAGGTCTCAGACATAACCTCCTCGGGGTAAATCCTAGTGTCTAAGGTGGAGCGCAATAGCATGATCTATGAAGATCTCTTCGGGTTTAATACCCGGATTGATAAAACAACTTGGTGCGCAAAGGGAAACGGAAGATCCGATAGAAGCATCCCATGAAGAGTGAGCATAAGGGCTACCTCACAGGTGAAAAGATCACGAAACAGATAGATAAACGAACAAGTATTGAGGAACACGTATGAGATATAAAATGCACACAACCCTGGCATGCAAATCCACATGAAGGTTCCTAGGTTATAGTCTAGGTCAAGTGTATTGCCTAATTCTCTATAACCAATGGCTCTGATACCAGTCTGTCACACCCCCGCTAAGAGCAGAAACACGGGGGCGTAACGAGACGGAATCGTCATAACACATGGTAAGCCATAGAGATGCAATATAATAAATGATAACAAGCGTGTCATGACGACACCTGACAACAAGGGGACTTGTGTCGTGTATAGTCAATGTTCACGACAACATAGCCACAAGCATACGCAACCAAATGATCACACAAATACGGAAATCAACATTGTAATGTATTTTTCCCACAACCCGGGAACAAGTAACGAAAGAGTAATTGTTGATTTAAAACAGACTACATCAAGAGTTTTCAAAATGACAAGTTTAGCCTGAAAATGCATCCTAGGGTCTCCACTAAGGTAGGACACCTAGATCTTCAGCTAGCGTGATCACCTGAAAAGATATGTTCAAAATGGTCAACAAAATTGTTGGTGAGCTCGCAGGTTTAAATGTAAATAAGTATTGATGCTGTATAAAGTTGTTGCAGAATACCGTGCATACAGTTATATGTAAGCAAAATCACACGACAAGAGCTTTCCAACCAAACCTAACGACGTACACAAAGAATCTTGTCGGAATATATTCACCCAAGGCCCGTTCCTAGTATCTGTTGGTACTAACTAGTATACCAACACGAGGGTGGGGGTGTCAACCCAAGTAGTACTACCAATACTACTTAAGGATGAAGAAATGACACGATTAGGTGTGCTGCCTTAGTGGAGACCCTAGGACCCAAGTCCCCAATGCTGATTATGTTGCTTGTGTAACTGCATGGTAAGTTCAAGTCATTTCTGTGAAGAGGGTTGGCCGTATTGAGAAGCTTAAGGATGAAGAAATATAAAGAAAAGTAATTTCAGAGAGAAATTTTGGGGTTTTATGTTTGGAGGAAGAAGCAGATGATAGAAAGAGGGGGACACCGTTAGGTATATATGTGAAAAGGATTTTAGATAAAGTTTTGTATGTGAAAATGACTTCGGAAGATTTTCCTAAGAGTTGTGAAGATTTTGACTTCGGAGAAAATCAAGACATGAAAGTTTTGTTTAAGAACAAAACTTCCGAGAGTTAATTTTCTTCGGAAGAAAAAGGTCCTTGAAAAATATGAGTGCCAATGAAAATTTTAAGCTTCGGAAGATATTTTAGATATTTCTTCTGAAGGTAAAATACTTGGGCATTTATCTGTTTTAAAAGCACAAATTTCTTTCGAATTTAAAAACATAACTTTCGAAGGATCAAAATTTTCATAAATTTAAGAAAAGTCTTCAAAAAGATATTCATCCAAAGAAAAACAAGAGCTTATGAAGGTGATGAACTAGACAACTTAGGACACACATGTTTTAGAAATAGTGAGAATTAGTTTTAAGAAAAACCTACTCAAAGTTGATCATCCCAATAGCTGATACAAGATATTTAAATCTCTGTTCATCAAAAGCCTTTGTAAACAGATCAGCATATTGTTCATCTGTATGAACTTTGACTAGTTTAATTGATCTATTTTCATAATTATCTCTTATTAAATGATACCTGATGTTGATGTGTTTGGTCCTTGAGTGCTGCATAGGATTCTTTGTGATTGAGATAGCACTATTGTTGTCTATGTGAATAAGAGTCTCCTTGCAGTTGAACCCATAGTCAAGCATCTAATTGTGAATCCAAAGCACTTGAGCACAGCATCTTGCAGCAGCAATGTATTCAGCTTTAGCTGTTGATGCAGAGACACAAAATTGTTTCTTGCATTGCCATGAGATAACCATTCACCAAGAAACTGACATCCCCCAGATATAGACTTTGCAGTCATGTTGCAACCACCATAATCATTATTTGTATAGGCACACAGATTGAAGTCAGAATTCTTAGGATACCATAAACTATGTGTTGAAGCACCCTTAAGGCATCTTAGAATCCTTTTGACAGTGATAAGATGAGACATCTTAGGTTGGCTTGATATCTTGCCCAAATGCAAGTAGCAAACATAATATCAGGCCTGCTAACAGTAAGATACAAAAAAGACCCAATCATAGCCCTGTATAAGTGTTCATCTACACACTCCCCCTCAAGATCAGGCCCAAAGGAGTGGTTTTTAGCTATGGGTGTCTTAGCAATCTTACAATCAGTCATGTTGAACCTCTTAAGTATGTCTTGAACATACTTTGACTGACTAATGAAGATGCCATCTTCAACTTGCTTCACTTGAATTCCCAGAAAGAAATTGAGTTCCCCATGGCAGTCATTTCAAATCTGTCCTTATCAGCTTCTCAAAGTCTCTGCAGAGCTTTGGATTAGCTGAACCAAAGATGATGTTATCCATATATACTTGAACTAGCAATATGTCATTTCCTTGTCCTTTAATGAAGAGAGTTCCATCTATAATACCTCTCCTGTATCCATGCTTGCAAAGATACAGAGATAGTGTCTCATACCATTTCCAGGGTGCCTGATGCAGCCCATAAAGAGCTTTGTCAAGCTTGCAGTCATAATCAAGATGATCAGGATCTACAAAACCAGGTGGTTGTTTGACATACACCTCTTCATTAATCACTACATAAAGAAAAGCACACTTCACATCAAGTTGAAAGACCTTGAAATTCTTGGATGTAGCAAATGCTAGGAATATTCTAACAGCTTCTAGTCGTGCTATAGGAGCAAAGAAATCTATATAGTCAACTCCTTCTTCTTGTGTGTATCCTTGAACAACTAGTCTAGCTTTGTTCTTGATGATGAATCCTCTATCATCCTTTTTATTCCTAAACACCCATTTGGTTCCGATGGTAGTCTTCCCATGAGGAAGAGGACAAAGGTTCCAAACATTCTGTCTATTGAATTGAAGCAGCTCCTCTTGCATAGCTTCAACCCAACTTCCATCCTTCAAAGCCTCATCAACTTTCTTTGGCTCTATGGGATAAGAAACAAGAGTGAAGACAAACATTTGCTTCATGGGTTTGTCCTCTTGTTCTTACCCCTATGATAACATCTCCAATGATGTTTACGGTGGGTGGGACTTGTGGATCCTTAGCTGAGGGATCACAACAAGTTGCTGAGAAAGACCTAAATTAGAGAAATTTAGATCTGGCATAGATGTTTCACTCCCCACATCAGCACACTTATGAAGAGAGACTTGATCCAAGGAGTCTGTGACATCATTGATGTTGTCATCTATGGATGGTTATCAGCATCGAGAAAGTCTTGATCATTGTCACCACTACCATCATTTTCTTCTACAATTGAAGCATCTTTTTCTAGTTGATGGTCTTGTCAGCTCAAATGTATGAGCTGAGTTTGTTGTTATGGTGCTGATAGAAACCTCATTTGCAGAAGTAGTCCCAACTGGAGCTGAAGATGTGTTACTTGATGGTCTTGTCAGCTCAAATCTTGGATCAGGATCACATGTATTTAAATTTTTTGCACATCCTAAAACAGTCTCTCAAGATTTGTTAAAACAGTTGGTAACTAAATCAAGATCAAAGAGCCAATGAGGACTAGAACCAGCCACACAGGGTGTGTGTTCATCGAAAGTCACATTGGCTGACTCCTCAACAATTCTAGTTATGGGATTGTATGCTCTGTAAGCCTTAGCTTGGGAAGAGTATCCAATGAAGTGTCCGTCATCTGATTTCTCAGCAAATTTGGCAATTTGATCCTTGGTATTCAACATGCTGCAAGGACAACCAAATGACCTGAGAAAGTCAATGAAAGATTTCCTTTTGTGCCAAAGTTCATAAGGAGTCTTGCCATGAGTCTAAACTACTAAAACTCTGTTCTGCATATAGCAGGCAGTGTTGACTGCTTCTGCCCATAAGGTGATGGGCAGCTTAGAGTCAGACAACATGGTTCTTGCAGCTTCAATCAGTGTCCTGATTCTCCTCTCAGCAACACCATTCTACTGAGGAGTCCTGGGAGCATTGTATTGTCTTGTAATACCCTTTTCATCACAAAATGCATCAACGATTTGGTTCTTGAATTTAGTTCCCTGATGACATCTTATGATTTTGATCTTGTGATCAGATTGATTCTCAATCTTTAAGATGAAATTCTTCAGAATCTCAAGAGTCTCATCCTTAGTTTTAAGGAAAAAGACCCAAGTGAACCTTTTAAAGTCATCTATGATCACTAAGCAGTAAGAGGTCCTTCCTAGACTCATTACACTCGTAGGGCCAAAAAGATCTATATGTAACAAGTGTAGGGGTGTAGTGATGGAGTTCCTTTCCTTAGACTTGTGAGATACCTTATGTTGCTTCCCTTCAGGCATGCAACACAATGGTCATCTCTAGTAAACTCTTTCTTTGGCATTCCAATTATCAAATCATTCTTAATCAGTTTATTCAAGTTTTTAAAGTTTACATGGCACATACTTTTATGCCATAGGAAAGACTCATCACTATTTGTTTTAGATAGAAAGCATTAAACTTCTCTAGAGGGAGATGTTTCTTGCAGATCCATCTTGTACATGTACCCTTTCCTTGGGGCTCTAAGCAGAATATGCTCATGAGGAATGACCACCCCGGGCTTGAGAACAATGCACTCATGCTTAGTAAAGAGCATGTTATGACCCTGATCACAAAATTGGGATACACTCAGAAGATTGTACGCAAGCTCCTTGACAAAGTTTACTTTTTCAATGCTGAGCTTAACATTTGTGACCTTGCCCCTTCCAGAAATGTAACCACCTTCATCTCCTCCAAAGGCAACTGGACATCCATTAATCCTTTTAAAGTTCAGGAGTAGTGACCTATTGCCTATCATGTGCCTGCAACAGCCACTGTCAATGATCCAGACATTTTCATTTGTCTTTAGCTGTCCCTACACAAATAAAATGATTAGTTACATTTGGAAACCCAAGCCTTACTTATCTTGGGCTCATTAAGAGAAGCAGAAGGTAATGCGATAGTAATAGATCCTATTGTTGTGCTAGGAGGATCTTGAGCTGTTGTTGATGGAAAATTCTCAATCACTTGGTCTTTCTTAGACTTCCACACCACCTTGGAGTCTTGGACTTGACCTTCAATCCTTCAAAAGCTTTTGATACATTCGGAAGTTTTGATGACTGAACCTTCGCAAGATTCTGCAAACACTGCAGCAGACTTGAGTGCTTCGGAAGTATTCATTCCTTCCGAGACCAACTTTTCTTCCGAATGCAATTTTCCACTTGCCTTCATCTTGGTTTTGGAGCTTCCGAAGGAAACAAATTTTCCTTCCAAAGCTTGAATCTTCTTAGAACTCATGGAAGTCTTTGGTTTGATCATGTGAAGAGTACCCTTAGGATTGTATGGATAATCGTTAGCAAGATGAGTAGTACTTTCACACAGAACACACTCCATTTTCTTTTTCCCAAGAGCCTTCTTCTCGGAACAAGACTGACTTTGTCATATTCCTTCTCCACCCTCATATTTGCAGATGCTGAAATAGTCCTTTTAGGCTAGGAATTCTTATTGGAGTTTGATGGTCCAGGTTGTGTAGCAGTGGTACACAGCAGATCAGTTTTCTTCTTGGTACTGAGATGATTTGAACAAGAACTAGAACTCTTAGTAAAAGAGTTTAGGTTGATGTCTTCAGTCTTTACTACTTCAAGACCTGCAGAAATAAAAACTTGCTTTTGCTTGGAGTCAAAAGTAGCCTTGATCTCTTGAGCCTTCCTTGCTTTCCTTTTGCTCTTTCTAATCAAGTTCTTCCTCATTGACTTGGTCATCAAAGTCTTCTTCTTCTCCTTAGAAGGATAGTCGCCCTTCTTAGAATCCTCCTCTTCACTCTTCCTGGAGGAATTCTTCACTATCACTTCTTCATCCTCTTCACTCAAAGGATCTATGAGAGGAAGCTCATCCTCACAAGTTTCATACCTAGGTGATCTTAGAGACAAGATTGTGTGTGGAGGAGCTATCTCATTTGATCCTAGTCCCTGCTTGTTTTGATAGCACACTTTGCTGTGCAGGGATGAGAATATCATGTTCTTGAAGGTCTCTTCTTTAAGAACACACTTGTCTGCCCTGGCTTTGCTGATCACAAGCTTAGCTTCACACTCAGTCACCTTGGTTATGAGATCCTTAATTTGAGTCCTAAAATTTGTATGCTCATGTTTTAGAACTGAAATAGTTTTCTCTAAGTCCTCTATCTTCAATTTATAATCATTTACAGAATTTCTAAAATCAGCTTTTAAAATGTTTAAGGACTCAAGATCAAATCTCATCTCCAAGTTATAGGACATGTATCTATTTACTTTAGCAATGCATTTAGGGATACATAGATGTTCCAATACCTTGGCTTCATCATTATCTGCCATCAGTGCTTGATTTGGAGAAGCATCTTCCAACGGAAAACTCCAGCCAAAGCCTCCATCTTCAACAGCAACAGCAGGCTGCTGCTTTGGCTTCTCATTCTGGGGAGCTTTGTCAATGTGGTTGGGTCTGGACTGTGTTTGACCATCATTGGTTCTAGGTGCCTTACACTCCCTGGGAAAATGGCCCATCAAGTTACAGTTTTAACACTTGACTTTGCCTTTGACTAGGCCAAACTTTCCATTGGTTGCATTGCTTGGGAACTTTTTTCCAGTCCGCTTGTAGAACTTCTTGGCTCTATGAGTGAGAAGAGCCATCTACTGGACTATCTCCATGTACTCCAGATCATCTGGATGGATACAGTCCAGGTCTTCAAGGGTGAACAAAAAGCTGCCACAACTTTCATCAGAAGACAAAAAGGCTTGAGAAGAACTTGTCTCTTGGAATGGGCTTCCTTGGGTGTAGTTCTCCTTGGTGTCTCTGGGAAGGTGATGAAATGGCCCTTAGGTGAGTTGTCAGGATAGAATATGAGATGATGTTGGGTTCTATGCTATCCCTTTCAACCACATGCAGGACTAAACCCATTTGATTGTTGGAGTTGCTAGATGAACCTTGTATGTTCATCTCCATCTGGTAGCCACTAAGAATCCCATATAACTCTGTCAGAGTAGGAGTTTTCAGATTCTCAGTTCTCTTGATCACCACATAGTAGTGTGTCCACTACCTAGGAAATGAGGACATGAACTTCCTTACAATGTCCCTGTTCTTAAGAGGAAATCCTCCATCCACAAGGGTATCCACAATCTCAACATACCTAAAGTATTGCTGCGTCATGGTTTCACCTACTTTAAAGGTGAAGTTTTCAAACTGCTGCTTCAGGAGATCCTTCTTGTTCTCCTTAGCTTCAGAGGAACCCTCATACATCAGTTTCAATGCATCCCACAGCTGCTTACCTGTTTTGCATTTCTTGAAACCTCTGTATACAGATTTTGGAAGAGCAGTCTCAAGGGTTGTCATGGCTTTTCTATCAATCTCTACTCTCATCCTGTCTTCATTAGAGTAGTTTGCGACATCCTTGGGGATCATACCACAACCAGTAGCAGAAGGGGTGCTTGGTATGTAAGGTCCATTCTTAACAGACTCCTACATTCTTGAGTGGAGAGACTTGATGAAACCTTCCATTCTCATACACCAGGTGTCAAAGTCATCAAGAGTAATCAGTTGGGACTTGTTTATGGTTCCAGTTTCCATATCAGTTTTGGAAATGGCTACTATTTGAAAAGTTCAGTATTTGTGTGAGTGAGGGATCTTAAGATGGCGGGAGCTTATATTAAGAACCTAAACACTCTGATACCAAATGCAGGACCGTTGAAAGGTGGGCAAATACAACACAAAAACACAAAGAGGAGAGTAACTAAACTTAATCAAAAATGTGAACTGGATTAAGCACAAGTAAAGACACTAAGAACACAAGTAATTATGATACAGAATACAAGAGGAACATACACAATGAGGTGGTTTTCAAGATTGCAGTATATTGCCTTCTCAATGTTCTATTATAAGTGTTACAAAGCATAAAGATAAAGTTACAAGAACACGAGATACTTATACTACATCCTATAGCCGGCCATGCTATGAAAGCCAACTGGATACAATTGACTAGACTCAAAACAAAATCAATTGTAGAGTCAAAAAGGTAAATTGCCTTTTTGACTTTGTGACTATGACATGCCGTAGCTCACATCCTTATCTATTACAAAAAGGATAAAGTACATGAAGTAGAAAGGTTACAGACTCAAGACCTCAATGCACAGTTACAAAAAGCATGGACATTTTTAACTCATATAAGTTGGTGACATTTCAGAGTTTTAGTGAAAAGGGGTCCAGCTTTATGGAAAAAGTACATCAGATAAAGCATGTTGCTAAAAGTATTCGGAAGAAATCTGTCTTCAAGTGTGGAGCTTCGGAAGACATTGTCTTTAAAGCTTGGGAAGACTTCATATTTGGCTTCAGAAGATATTGGTCTTGGCTTCAGAAGAGTTACACTTAGAATATTTATGTTGCTTGTGTGAAACTTGCAAAGCAATCTTCTTCAGTACTTATGCAGCATGCACGCAGAAAGACTTTGGTTGTTTCAGCTTCTATACATATTCTCTACAATCATGCTGATAGAATGCTAATGTGTAGTGGTTAGTGGTGTTGTGTTGACAGTGGTGGTTATTATGATGACGTGTAATGGTAGTGGCCGAAGGAGAAGGTTATGGCTAGAAGGGAAGGTTTCGTAAGAAAAAATTATGGGTTGGATTTAAGTAGTTACAAAAATAGGTCTTCTTAAATAATAATTTTTTTGAATAATTTACATTATTAGCCTTATTAATAAAGATCAATATACCACTGTAATTAACAGAATTAACTAACATTATTTGTGGAGTGAAGTTAATTATGGCGGATTACAAACCACCGACTAAAAATCAAGAATTTACAACTTTTTGTGAAAAGTGTTATTTGGACCAAACCATAAGGAGGAGAAATGAATTTTACTCTAATACTTTTTGGATTTCATTGTGTAGTGATCTTTCAATTCATCATCTCCTTCGGTTCTTTTGTTCTACTTTGTATTCACCATCATGATTTTTTATAAGTATTTCATTCACTATTGCACATATTAAAAAAGAAATAGTTTCCACATACTTGGAATGCTACATCATATACAATGTAGTCATCTGGCTCATTCAGATATGTTAGCAATATATTTCTTATCCAATGACCTACTACACTTTACCACAACACAAACATTTTACTTTACTCATGGAAATTTTGTCTTTGGGGGTCCTCATTCCCATGGCTTTGGGCTTTTCATTTACATATCATTAAACCTTAGTTCCTTTTGTTCCATTCATTATAACATCCATTGGAATTCTTTTATCTTTCTTGAATGTTAATCTCAGTACTTATCCATAGCTTGAGAAGTTTTGATAATGAACTCTTCATGCCCTTTTCATTTCAGTCTTTTATAAACCAAACTAATGACACATGAAACCAAATTAGAATCAAGTCTACCACAAAATCACTACTAACGTGGAAGTTAAATTCCTTTTGCTTATTAACCTAGCGTTATCTCATAACGTAATGTTACATTTTCACTTACTAACATTTCGACCGGTGACATTTTCTTTATGTACTAAATATAAGCAGCTTTATTCTCACTCTAGAACATTTCCTTAAACACACTACACCTGTTATATGTGTTGGATCTTGTATGCCCAAGACACATACAAGATTGATGTGGTTAGTACGTTATGATCCAAGTCGGGTCATACCCAATAACAAGCAAAACAACACCATATATGTTTATTTGTTGATAAGATCATACAATAAATATTGACACGTATTTAGAAAATGGTTTTCTAGAACTTTGCTTTATAAAAGAACAATGTTATATGGATAATTTGTTCATGAGAATTTTATTTGTTTTATTATTTAAGTTGGTTAAATAATGACAAATAAAAGTGTGTTATGTTATAAAATTAAATTAGGTTTTAATTTTATAAACTTATAACTTTAAAAGAGTGCTTTTTTATAAGAATTACAAAATGGGGGAAAACCCATTTTGTATACATATTTTCGGCCGCCCTCAAAGGGCATGAGTGGTCCTTTTGTCTTGGAGACTTCTGACTTATTCATTCTACACCTTCTCTCACACACACTTAAGCAAAGAAAAGCTCTCCACAAGGCTGCCATTTTCGGATTTTCAGCTCAAAGAAGGCAGAAATTTTGGGTTTTGAAGGTCCCTTGGTGTAGTGCTTTGGTGTGAAGCTCCCTAACTAGCTAGGTGTTTGAAGAGCTTGTGGGTATTACAAGCTTGAGGTCTTCTCCTTTGAAGGCTACCAGCTCAAGAATATCATCCCCTTCATCTTAATACATCTTCAACAACTTACACAAGAAAGGTTGTTTCTTTATACACCCTATGGTTGTTTTGTTTTGATAGCACATTATTTCACATATATTTTTTATCCTTGTTCTTGGGTTTTGTTTATGTTTGAAATGGTGAAAATTTCAGATTACTAACCATATCTTGAAACCATATATCCGCTGCATTTTCAAGTTTAAATGGGTAAACTTAGTGTTTTACATGTGACAAAACCCATCAATGGCATCTAGAGCCGGTTATGTGGAATATGTGCTTCAAAAGGTCTTGAAAAATTAGTTTTCATGGACTTTTTCAACCCATTAGGGGCTGCTTTGTTGTGGATATATGAATCCCTTATATTTCAAGGTTTAATCTTGCATGCTTTGGTTTAAACCTTGAAAGATATACATCAAATGGTTGATTGTTTTGTTTGGACAAACCTTAAAGTTTTAGTTTATGTTGGCTGAAACTTTAGTGCTAAAATAGGGGGTTCATTGTTGTTCTTGGATGTTGAATATGTTTCTCATTTTGGTGCATAACATAGCCTTGGCCTTGTGTGGTTGGTTTTGGTTGATTGTGGTATGTCATGTTGGTTTTGATCCTTGTAAGGGTTGTAATTTTTGTTTTGTATCTTGGGTTGTAATTTATTATTCATTTGGTTATGTAATAAATAGATTAGGTGCATTTATTTTATTAGAGAAATTGTATTAGGATATGATTTTGTAAAAGAAGATGCACAAGATGAAGACTAAAAGATGGACACAAAAGACATGGACACTTGAAGCATTTGGATGTGGATTCAAGTGGGAGTTCATGGACACATTTGATGTGTCATCTTCACCCTTAGGAAAGACCTTATGACAACACTTGTAATGGCAAACAAGTGTGGTCAACTTAGTGGCTATGGTTATGCACCCATGTTTGTATGTTTATGCTTGTTTGGATGTTTGTTGTTTGATTGTTTGGTTGATATTTGGATATGCATTACAAACTCATTAACAAACTTAACAAGCTGAAAATTTTATGGTTTTTTATCATTAAGTGATTAATAAAAGGTTATTAAAAGCATTAATGGTTTTAATAAAAGAGGTTTTATTAAAAGTGAACCATATGGTACCTTGTATTTGAAAGCATGCAAATATAAGGTACATAGAGTTTTCTAAACTAAGATTATGAAAACTTTAAATTTCTTTTATAAACAAGTTTAACACCATCCTTTTGCACAACACTTAAGTCATTTGGAAACTCTTATTGGGATAAAGGTCACCTAACCATTTTGAGGGAACTTGTGATTTGAGGTGGGGAACCATATTTGTGGGATAAAGGTCACCTAACCACTTATGTTGGAAAACTCACATGTGTATGCAAGTAGGGTAACTTGATTTACAAACCATGTTAAATGGATCATGTACAATGTAGTTTACAAAGGTGTTGATGTGATAAACATACCAACTATACATATGATGTTTAAAGTCGATCCCATACCCTAGAAGTAGCAAAGGGTTGCAATTGTCAAAATGTTGACTACCTTGTTAATTTAAATAATGGGATAAAGGTCACCTAACCACTATTTAAATGTAATGTTGGATTCTAGATTTTAATATTGTATAAGACACTTAAAAGGGGTTTTAATTATTAAAATATGAACAATATCAAAACTACTAAAATTGAACTTTGTTATATTTTGTAGATGGCCACAATAATGATAACAATGAAATCCCGACCGCTCACTCACTATCTCTAACAACCATTCTCCAAAGGAGTGTCTAAACCACAATAACTTTATTGATTGGTTTCGAAACTTGAGAATTGTCCTCAAGCAAGAGAAACGATCATACATATTGGACGATCCGATTCCCGATCAACCTAGTGAGGATGATGAGGAGGCCTATAATAATTGGGTGAAATACACCGAGGACTCAGTCCAAGTGTCTTGCCTTATGTTGGCAAGTATGACTCCACATCTCCAAAAGGAGTATGAACATCATGGAGCATACGACATGATAACCCAGTTGAAGGAAATGTTCCAACAACAAGCACGGGTTGAGCGCTTCGAAACGGTTCGAGCACTCCATGCGTGTCATATGGACGACACCCAATCTGTTTCATCTTATGTACTTAAGATGAAAAGCGACATTGACCGCCTCGAAAGGCTGAATTGTCCCATCTCGAAAGAGTTGACTACAGATTTGATCCTCAACTCTTTGTCAAAAAGGTTTGACAATTTTGTCATGAATTATAACATGAATGGGTGGGACAAAAACATAAGTGAGCTTCACTCGATGCTCAAAACTGCCGAGGCGGCCATGGGTAAAAGTGTTTTACCCGTTCTCACCATCAATAAAGTGGGAACAAGAAGAGGCCTCACCCCGCACCCAAGGCAAATGTTGCAAAGGGTAAAGGGCACGTTAAGGGAAAGGGAAATGGAGTGGTAAGAGCGCCACCACCAAAACCAGCAGAGAAGAAGCAAAAGGTTGCTTCAAATGACCTATGCTTTAAGTGTGGGGAGATTGGACATTGGGCAAGAAATTGCCCAGTCCATCTCAAAGAGTTGCAAGCAAAGAGGGATGTCGGGCAAACCTCGGGTACAATTCATGATCCATATTGGTCTAAATTTAAAATCCTCTAACACATGGGTATTGGATACTGGATGTGGAACTCATATTTGCAACTTATTGCAGGGGTTCAAAAGAAGTAAGGACTTCAAGAAAGGGGATGTGAGCCTCTACATGGGGAATAGGGCAAAGGTTCAAGTTGAAGGCCGAGGGGACTACATCTTGAAGCTTCCAAATGGTTTGGAAGTAATTTTGAAAAATATTTTGTATGCTCCTAGTTTGACTAGGAACATTATTTCATTGCCCAATTAAGACAATATGATTATGTTTTATCATTTATTGAGAATGAAATTCATGTTTCTTTAAATGGCACGTTTTATTTTAAAGCTAATCCTATTAATGGTATTTATGAATTGTTTCGTGAAAACACATTATATGATAGTCATTGTACCAAACCACCACTAAGAAACTCAAATTGGATTTGAGTGATACCTATCTTTGGCATTGCCATCTTGGTCATATAAACAAGAAGCGCATACAAACGCTATAAAAGAACGGTCCTTTAAAAGAAATGAATATGATTCATTCGATGTATGTGAATCTTGTTTACAAGGTAAAATGACTAAGGCACCTTTTAGTGGCAAGTCCGAATGGGCAAAAGATTTATTAGGCATCATACATTTGGATGTATGTGGTCCTTTTAAGCCAATGACTAGGTACCATGAAAGATACTTCATTACCCTCTTTCTTCATTACCTTTACCGATGACTATAGTCGATACAGTTATGTGTACTTGTTAAGACACAAAGATGAAGCTTTTGAAATGTTCAAAATCATCCAAAATGGTAGAAAATCAACTCAACAAGAAAATAAAAATTCTCCGCACCAATAGAGGAGGTGAGTACTTAAGTGATGCTTTTAGAGACCATCTTAAAAGTTGTGGTATTGTCTCACAACTCTCTCCACCTAGAACACCACAACATAATGGTATGTCCAAGAGGAGAAATCGAACTCTATTAGATATGGTTCGATCTATGATGGCTAGAAGCTCACTGCCTCTATCATTTTGGGGTTTCACTTTGCTCTCTGCGGCCCGTATTTTGAATATGGCCCCAACCAAGAAAGTGGAAACGAAACCTTTTGCAATATGGCATGGAAGGGTTCCATCTGTCATATTTAAAGGTATGGGGTTGTGAGGCTTATGTTAAGACTCCCACCTCAAACAAGCTAGAAAGTCATTCCACTAAGTGTATCTTCATAGGATATCCCAGAGATTCTATGGGATATTATTTCTATGATCTATTGGAACAAAAGGAGTTTGTTGCCAAGAAGGCTGAGTTCTTAGAAGCTAAGTTCCTTACAGAAGGAACTAGCAGTAGAACTGTGAATCTTAAGGAGGATCAAGAACCACAAACCGATACACGTTTGGTTTATACTAGCACTCAACATGAGGATGTTGAAAATGATCAAGTGGTTGATCAAATTACACAAAACGTTCGCAGATCTGGTAGAATTAGTCATCCACCTGAAAGATATGGATTTTTCGTAGATGGATGCTATGTGGTAGATTCAGATGAACCAACCACCTATCATGATGATGTCCAATTTGGATTGTGACAAATGCCTTGAAGCCATGAACGTTGAGATGCAATCCATGTATGACAACCAAGTTTGGGACTTGGTTGAACCACCTCATAACTCCAACATAGTTGGAAGTAAGTGGGTTTTCATGAAGAAAACCGATATGAATGGAAACTTGGATACTTATAAAGCTAGACTTGTAGCAAAAGGTTTCACTCAAACTCAAAGGGTTGATTATGATGAGACTTTCTCACCAGTTGCAATGCTAAAGTCTATTAGGATATTATTTGCCATAGCTGCTCATTATGATTATGAGATTTGGCAAATGGATGTCAAAACCGCTTTTCTAAATGGATATCTTGAGGAAGATGTCTATATGGTTCAACCTGAAGGTTTTGTCAACCAAAACATCCTGACAAAGTATGCAAGTTAACGAAATCAAACTATGGATTGAAGCAAGCATCAAGAAGTTGCAATCACCGTTTTGATGAAGAAATAACCAAATTTGGGTTCATCAAACATGTTGATGAAGCATGTGTATATAAGAAGGCTAGTGGGAACATCACCATTTTCTTAGTATTGTATGTCGATGACATCCTACTATTTGGAAATGACATTCCACCATGGAAGGTGTAAAAGCCTGGCTTGGAAAATGTTTCTCCATTAAGGATCTTGGTGAAGCCGCCTATATTTTAGGAATAAAGATCTATAGGGATAGATCAAGGCGGTTGATAGGTTTGAATCAAAGTGCGTACATTGATAAGATCTTGAAAAGGTTCAAGATGGAAAACTCAAAGAAAGGTACCATACCTATTCAAAGAGGAACGAAATTGAGTAAGACTCAATGTCCAAGCTTAAAGGATGAGCAAGACAAAATGAAGGGAATCCCGTATGCATCTGCTATAGGATCCATCATGTATGCAATTATATGCACTAGACCGGACGTGTCATGCGCCTTGAGCATGACAAGCCGATACCAACAAAATCCTGGAAGCAGTCATTGGATGGCTGTTAAGAAATACTTAAGTACCTAAGGAGGACTAAAGATATGTTCCTAATCTATGGATAGGTGAGGAGGAACTCGTAGTAAAGGGTTACACGGATGCGAGTTTCCAAACTGATCGTGATGATTCATGATCACAATCGGCGTATATTTTCATCTTGAATGGAGGAGCTATCTCTTGGAAGAGCTCTAAGAAAGATGTGGTGGCATTATCAACTATACAGTCAGAATACATTGCCGCCTCATTAGCAGCTCAGGAAGCTGCATGGTTAAAGAAGTTCATTGCCGACCTAGGGGTGGTCCCTTCCATTCAGGACCCCTTAGAAATTCTTTGTGATAACAAGGGTGCGATTGCTCAAATCAAGGAACCCTGTGCACATCAAAAGATTAGGCACATTGAACAAAGATTCAACTACATAAGGGATGAAGTTGATTAGGGGAAGATATGTATTCGCAAAGTTCACACGGATCAAAACATTGTGGATCCACTCATGAAGCTTCTTGAAAAGGCGAAGCATGAAAGTCATGCTTGTGCCATGGGGCTCCAATATTCTAGTGACTAGATTTGATCTTTAACTTGTGTAATGAGATATTGTAACCCTTTATTATTTGAATGAATTATTCAGATATAATTATTCAACTAATATTCCAATTTTGCATGTTTAAGATCCATGAGTAAATTACTTACTCTTAATGTCTGTAGTTGTTCCTGCTTGTGGGAATGAGCATGAAGTTAATGCTATTATCAACTTGGATTGGTAGATATTCATATGGACTGATCTGCATCTCAAATATTATTACATGGAATCTTCCTGATTGATCAAAAGTAATTTTGAGTAAAGGCGAACATCATTTGGTATCCTCTGACCTGAGATACATATTGGGTCTTGATACTTACCGACTATTATACTTTGACTCGGCTTTTCGCTGTTCTGAAACATGGCAGTACATAAGTCTGATTTCAGGTATGATATAAGCTAATTGTGAGAGACATATGTTATCAAGATGGGATTTTTCCCTCTTATTCGTTGAGAGTAAGATATCTAAGGCCTGATAAAGTTAAATCAATGGAGAATAATCATTGTGTGTCTCTCGGATTTAACATGACATCTGCGAAAAAAGGATAGATGATTGTTTCACCTAAAACCTTTCAAGTATGATACCTGAAGAGGATGATGTTATTGAATGGCACCGATTCATACGTATTAAGGGTAGTAAACCTTTGTTAGGAGGTATATACTGCTTGCATCAATCTTCTATGAATCTTGTGCAAGTGGGAGATTGTTGGATCTTGTATGCCCAACACACATATAATATTGATGTGGTTAGTACGTTATGATCCAAGTCGGGTCATACCCAACATCAAGCTAAACAAGCACCAATATATGTTTATTTGTTGATAGATCATACAAATAAATATTGACACATATTCAGAAAATTGGTTTTCTAGAACTTTGCTTTGTAAAAGAACAATGTTTTTTGGATAATTTGTAATGAGAATTTTATTTGTTTTATTATTTAAGTTGGTTAAATAATGACAAATAAAAGTGTGTTAATGTTATAAAATTAAAATAGGTTTTAATTTTATAAACTTATAACTTTAAAAGAGTGTTTTTTTATAATAATTACAAAATGGGGGGAAAACCCATTTTGTATACATATTTTCGGCTGCCCTGAAAGGGAATTACTGGTCTTTTTGTCTTGGAGAATTGTGACTGATTCATTGTAGCATTCTTCCAAGAATACACACCTTCTCTCACAAAAACTTAAGCAAAAAAAAAAAGTTCTCCACAAGGCTGCCATTTTCGGATTTTCAGCTCAAAGAAGGCTAAAATTTTTGGTTTTGAAGGTCCCTTGGTGTAGTGCTTTGGTGTGAAGCTCCCTAACTAGCTAGGTGTTTGAAGAGCTTGTGGGTATTACAAGCTTCAGGTCTTCTCCTTAAAGGCTACCAGCTCAAGAACATCATCGCCTTCATCTTAATACATCTTCAACAACTTACACAAGAAAGGTTGTTTCATTATACACCCTATGGTTGTTGTTTTGTTTTGATAGCATATTATTTAACATATATTTTTGATCCTTGTTCTAGGGTTTTGTTTATGTTTGAAATGGTGAAAATTTTCAGATTACTAACAATATCTTTAAACCATATATCCGGTGCGTTTTCAAGTTTAAATGGTTAAACTTAGTGTTTTACATGTGACAAAACCCATTAATATGCATACTTGAGCTTTAAATCTTTTGAACATTGAGTCCTCCATATATATATATATATATATATATATCCCATGTATGCCTCCCATCTTGTGATGCATCCTATCATTTTTAAAGACAGTTTGAAAAACATAATTTTTGTCCTCTGAGCAAGTCTTGAGTACCATAACCATTTGATAAATTAGTGCCATCAAATTTTTGATTCTCAAATACTAGTTGGGCAAGAGTTTGGGAAGAAGACTTCTACAAAACAATATATTGTTTTATTTCTTGCATGTTTTGATTAATATCTAATGATATTTGAGAAATATTAATCTATTTAATGCTCCTTACTCCTCCAAGGACTAAGCATGTACACACGTAATATTATATCGGGAATTGGTTTTTATTTGCATCCACATTAACACCTAGACCATATGGGTTGATTAGATGACGTTTTGTCATGTTAGCACGTTATATTCTCTTTGTGCCTACTATTATATATGTTTGGTTAAATGGATTTCTAACATACTTTAGTGATAGGATTTCTAACATACTTTAGTGATATGTCATTCTTATGTTGATAATTAGCTAGAGATTCCCAGATATCCCTGTCAACCTTGCCTAACACATGTATGCCTAATGAACGACTAAGGCCCTCACATTCAGTGGTTCGTGTGTAGCGTTTTAAGTGCTCCAAAGAAGGGTGGCAAACCACTAATTATTACAAAAGGGTTTTATATTTTGTTTTTCTTATATGATCCTTGTGGTTTACCAACTTGTATGTTTGGTTCTTAGACTTTAAAAATTATAACTTAGTCAAAACATTTATGTATTCATTGTATGTTTGGTCTCGAACTTTTACAAATTGCGAATTTAGTTCAAACTTTTAAATTAGCGTTGCACTTTTAGTCCTTAAAGATAAATTATAAGTTAGGTCAAATTTTATAAAATGCATAAAAAGTGAATGAATTTAATGTCAAATACAAAAAATACAATGAGTACACAAACGTTTGCACTAATTTTGTAAACTTTATAATTTAAAGACCTAACATACAATCTAGTTAAAGCACGTGACCATATATTTAGTTTTCTCTTGGTTTAATATCTCATTTTTCATTTCTGATAATACATTCACGTTTTAATATTTAAGAACGATTATTATCCATTAGATCTTAGATCCAATAATCTAAAAATATTAGATGGAATGATGATAAATAATTGAAACTTTGATAGACCATTGAAATTTTGGTCTTAATCATAATTTGAAGTTTCCTTTTTTAAATGCTCATAACTTTTACATATCATGTTTTTTTTAAAAAACATACACTATATAAACAAACATTTTTAATCTTTAAAACGCCTATAATTTTGATACATAAAAACGAAGTTGTAATTCACGTTATTTCAACTCATTGTGTAATATTCGTCAACTTATTGTTTAAAATTCATAAGCTTATTATGTAATATTAGGTCATTGTGTAATATTTATCAGCTTATTTCTTTTAATGTTAACCATTTTGTTATGCATTGTGTTTTTAAAAATGATGATTTTCAATTAATACAATGCTAAAAATGTAACTTTGTTACGTTTTCTAGTTTATTGTGTAATTTTGATCAAACATTGTGTAATTTTGATCAAACATTGTGTAATCCTCATCAAGTAGCTCATTGTGTATTTCATTAATCATTGAGTCTAGTGCTGATTATCATGTTATCCATTGTGTCTAATGTTAATCATTTTGTGTATTTAAATGATGATATACAAATAAAGCAATGCTAAAAATGTAATTTGTTATATCTTTTATAGTTAATTGTGTAATCATGTTCAGGTTATTCTGTAATCCTTGACAAACAGCTTAATGCGTCTATTGCTAATTATTATAGTTTAGTGTTGGTCATTATGTTAACTATTATGTCTAATGTTAACTATTATGTTATGAATTGTGTTTTCTTATCATAACATTAAATAACACAATACGGAAAATGTATTTTTTACATTTTTTTCATTTTATTATGTAATCCCGATCTGGTAATTTTGAAATCCTCTTTACATAGCTAAGTATGGTTATTGCTAATCCTCGAGTGTAGTGCTGCTCATTTTATTACCTATTGTGTATAATGCTAATCATTATGTTATATGCTATATTTTTTAAATGATAAATTTCAAATAACACAACAATGAGAAAATTTAAACTTTTTATGTTTAAGTTCATTATGTATTTCTCATCAAATAATTATGTAATTCACATCAGTTCAGAAGATTACACAATTACCTGATAAAATTACATAATAAGTTAAAAAACATGAATAAAAACTTTTTCTATATGAAGACTATACGCATTTTAAATAATAAAGAATAATCATTTTCATTGTATAATATTTTTAAAAAATATTGTCATATATAAAAGTTATGTATATTTTTAAAAAAGATGGAACTTGATAAAAGGGAACATTATCAATTTTAACCCGTAACTTGTAATTTTAATCAATAGAATACATGTCCATTTATAATTTTTTTATTTAGTTTTATAATACTTGGTATTTGAATATTTTTCTAATATTTAATCTAAAACTACGCATGTATCTATAACATGCCAACTTGGTGCCAATTTATAATAAATTAAATTTATTAACTTTTTTATGTAAATAAATAAAACCTCGTTTATATTTAGTTTTTATCAAAAACTCGTCTTCATCCAATATAAGATCTTCAAAGTTAAAACCTTCGTAAGATGGCTAAAAATCAAAAGTTTAATATTTTGTCGTTTTTTATTGTGTTAGTCATGTTTTAACATTTTAAGATGATATTACTGTTCATTAACAAAGAATATAATGATGAACGAATGAATTTAGTCCGGCAAAATTGGTTTAGGGGAGGTAGTAAAGACGATTTTTGGCAGGTCTTGAGGTTGAGTCTCGCCCTAAGCTTATATCCTACTGGTTGAGACGGAGGGTTTTTCTAGTTGTGGCTTTGCTCCTTATCGGGTTAGTGGTGTGGTTGTGACCGGAAAACATATAAATAAATCCAATAGAAAATACCTATAATTCGACACATGTTTGTACACGCTCAGAAAGAATATACTATCAGGATTAGAATAGTTATTTACACAACAATGCAAAGCATAAACTAAAGATAGTATTTTAAACCCGAGCATTGAGTTCCTTTAATGCTCGAAAGCCAATTTAATCAATAACACTAACTCAAATAAGCCTCAAACTAGGGACAATCCAATTAAACAAAAAATGATCTTTTAGATGCTTCTACCTGCTTTTACACCTTCTTTTGACTCTTGGTGTTCCCATTTTTGTTTGTTTTTTTCTTGTCATTTATGAATTGCGTTTATCTTGTCTCATTTTGTGTCACCGTTCAAAATCATACATCGATGGAAGACTTACTATATTTAGATGATCGTGCACACAAATCCAACAGAATAATAGTAAGAGCAATTAAATAACAATGAAGAAATTATAAAGAGCACGAGCAAATTCTCTCCCAACCCCACTTGTATATTATCTCTCAAAGTTAAGTTGGCTTTAAGTTAACAAATTCAATAATTTGATGCTCCTACAATTACATTAGAAAGCAATACTTAAGCTTGAAGTTAAGTTGTTTGATTTTGTATTCTCAATCCAAAATGAACACTTCTAAACATCTATGGAATCGAAGCTTACAACAAAGCAAGCCAGTGAGTATGTAACAAAAGAAAGAATAAAGAGCACTTTGAAGACAAAAGATGGCTTTCTAGTTACATGCATATGCAGCCAGTTAAACCTCATTCACTCTTCCTTCTTCCACTTATTTCAGATTCTATTACTTTTTTTTATCCTTTTCACGTTCTAAGATCTGTTCATCACCATCACAACCACCAACATCACCCCATGACCATCGCCTATAAAATCCACAATGTGTCTTTGCAACAGGCCCATCTATTTCCTTTAACCTTCTCTTTCTTAAACCCTTGTTAGCATAAAAAATGGTGATGAAAGGTCAAAACCCAGGTCAATACAAGCTCCCTTTAGTTTGTTTCTTTATCGTACTCATTGATCTTATAGCTGGAATCCTTGGCATTCACGCTGAGGTAGCACAAAATAAGGTACGTTGTATGATTGTGATAATTTTTAAGCATTTACTAAATAATAAGCCGATTTGCATGATTATAATTTCAACCTATAGAATTTGAAATCTAGCTAACATGTAAGTAATCAAGTAACACTTAACCGATCAGAAGTCAACAAGCTAAAATGTTTTCAAGTGGCTCACCAATTCACTCTAGTAAAAACATAATATATTGTCTTCACAATCTTAATTATGTAATATATGTTTCCTTTGAAGATAAATAATATCTATGCAATAAATTGTTTGCAAGCTGAAACCAGTCCTTTTTGGCACCACTAGCTCAAATACATCCCAAACTCTTAATTATTACTTTTTGTTGAGTTGAAAAGGTGCGAAGTTTAACGGTGTGGATTGTTGAGTGTCGAGATCCAAGTTACAAAGCCTTTAAGTTAGGTTTTGCAGCAGCACTTCTGTTGGCATTTGCTCATGCCATCACAAACCTACTTGGCGGCTGCCATTGTGTACGGTCAGTAGAAGAGCTGGACCATGTCTCATACAATAAGCGGTTGGCTTTTTCCTCCCTTGTTCTCTCATGGTACTCATCACCCTGTTTCACTTCTTTCTAAAGCCTTCTTACAGAATCAGTATTTGATGCTTTAGAACTTGTACCAGGATCACATTCATTTTCGGATTCTCCATGCTGGTGGCAGGAGTCATGGCAAATTCCAATTCAAGAAATTCCTGTGGAGTTTCGCACCATCGTTATCTGTCTATTGGTGGCATCGCTTGTATCATTCATGCTATGTTTGCTGTGTCATATTACATTTCTGCCACTGCTGTTGATAAAGAAGAGAAGAAGTTGAACCCACCTGGACTGGCTACGAACCCACCTGGTTTGGTGAACCAGCCTGCACCATAGGCATCTGCTTGTGTTGTTCTTTTACACTTATTAGTTTGTTTCTGTGTTTTTTATTTGTTACAAGAGAATTGTTTTGTTGGTTTTAAGAAGACAATATTACTTTCTACATCAAGATCTCAAACCCCAAAATTCCCAAAAAGAAATGAAATACTATACAGTATACACGTTGCACTTAATGAACAATGATTGCTTTTGAACTCGCACCCCATAACATTAGTTAAACTTATCTCAGCTCCAGATTTCTTAAAACCAAACAAGGCTAGTTATGCCTGGTCTGTCAGAAAGTTCAACTTCTTCGAGAATTTTTATTTTCTTGCACCTTTAAACTATCACAATTCCACCTTCATAGAACTTCATACCAACACTATTCGAGTAGTCCCCTTCTTCTAATCTCATCATCTTTATGTGTGATCTAATCATATCAAGATTGATTGTTGCTATCCATGCATTCTAACTGCAATTATAGAGACTTATTGATAGGGACCCCATTCCTTCCCATGATGTTACATCCCCAAATGATCATGTCAGGATTGGCACTAAGGAACGATGAACCCCGTTAGAATCTTTAAACGATATTTGGATTCCAATATGCAGCAGCTATAATGTTGTAATCCCCTATTTGCACATCCTCCACGCAAAACTAGTGCCCAAATTGATCCAGTTAATTCAATTAGTTATGTATAAACGACTATTGTATGGAAATGATTTAGTATATTTGATTGGAGCAAAAATGATTGCTACCCGGCCCATTTATTGGCACCCTTTCAACTGATGTCCTCCCTCGTAATTATGAAATTTAATTGGTTAGGCCATTGCTAGAATATCAGCTCACTGGAATTGTCCATTATGTTTTCTACTATCATTTGCTCTTATTCAATGCAGTCGTTGATAAAGATACAACATTTAACTATATGTTTGCTTCTATCATGAAACACTAATTCATTAGTGTTTTAGTTAAATTGATATCTAGCATGATAGTTACATATTTCTTCTTTCCAGCTTTAGTTATTTCAATAAGTAATCTTTTTAAACATAGTGTATGACATGTTCTAGTAAGTGCTATGAATTCAGATTCACAAGATGATAATGTTATAGTTCCTTGCTTTTGTGTGCACCAACTGTAGATGAGTATTGTCATGGAGAAATTTAAATGTAGCATTAAAAGAACCAGAGTTTTCATATGTAGATCGATCTCAATCCATCAAACGCAGAATAAATGATGATGGGATTGGTTATCAAGCTCACAGAAGACACAAAATCAAATGAGCAATAGTGTAAATTAACTTTTCGCTTGTATTACTACTGTTTCATAAGCATTACAAGAACATAAATGTGCAAGTGTTTCAATTATAAAATGTAAACATACTATATGTTTCACGCAACAACTTCAAGTTCTCATGGAAGCTTTCAAGTTCTTACACAACAAATTTTGATTTCTCAAGCCTACTGGTTTGATCTTTGTAATCTTCCTCGAGGCTCGATGAATCAAATCATTAGAAGTTCACATGTGCAAACTTGTAGTCTCCTCTGTACATCTTTTTCTAATGGGCTTTGTCGATCAACCATATAAAGTGAGCTACTACAGAATGTACTGATTCATAAGCTTCAATAAGACAAGTCTCAAGCCTGAAGCTTAATAAAATCATCATTTCTAAACTTTATCAAGTCAATTGGATCAATGATTCGAAATTCTTGAACAACATAGTATGTAACTACATGCAATGATTCCTTCTCGCATACCCATCTCATCAACTTTTATAAACTATTGAGAGGCACGAGAACATGTATAAGAATCTTTCTCACAATCTTTAGTAACTTGTAAACACATATGGGCGTCTTGATGTTCTAAAAGTTAGATTTGCTTTGATGCCATATCAAGTTCCGGATCAAGTTGGCATTTCTGTAGTTACTAGGGTTAAAGAACACAATTTCACCCATAGCATACAAATTAGCTACCCTTAAAGTATGAAAATTATGTTCGTCTCTAAAGTACTTTATAACCTAGCTCTTATTTTCAAAATATATAGCTCCTACTTTGCATTGTATCCGCAACTCAAAACCAATTTTAAATTGCCATAACTTGTATCTAACTTTGAGTATGGAAGGAAATCCTTCTCATATGGAAGAAGAGGAGCTTAGAATGCTAGTTTTCAAATCTGCATCACAACTAGGTTGTCAGTTTGATTAGAAGGGTTAGTTGAAACACCAACGGTCTAAACTCTCAAAGATGAAGCTATCTCTCATTTTTCTAATTGTATGTCTTCAAATAAGCTCTTTAGGTTTTTCCCAATGATTATTGTGTACTCGATCTCTTCATCTAGATCATCAAATGGGCCTACTTTATTTTGAGAACTCTTCAATAGGGATTTGTTGTTGAAATGTATAAAACTCTTTCTCGTATTCTCTCTCAACTTTGAAATCCAATAGTTGATAATCTTCTAGATCATTTGGACTTGGTCTAGAGAAATTAATAGATCTAGACTAACTAGATAGACCTACAATAGCACCCCTATCACCACACTGATACTCATCATCATCTTTGTCATTTCCTTACTTATCACCATCATCTAATCTAATTTTTCTATACCATCATCTTCCATCTTTATTCGTATTGGACACTTGAGTCCTTACCAAGTTACCTTCAAAATATTAACATCAACAATAGGCTTATTAGTTTGCCCTTCTTTAACATCATCCTTTTGAGCTTCACCCACTGGTTCTAGATCGTCGATTATTGTCATTTCATTCTCCAACTTTTTTTGTTTTCATCAGTTTAGTTTGAATAGTTTGTGTATATGTATGAACGAATGAAACTTGCATTGTTTTTCTAGACTCTATACATAATAAAATAGAAACTAATTTTGATATCAAGAGTCTTGATCCTTGCTTTTTTCATTTACTATTAAGTTGAATGTTTATCATCTATTTAGGCTTATGAAGGCACTCTTTGTTCCAATGTAACTATAGTGACTTTAGGAGGCTCAGATGATGTAAAAGTGGTCCTTTTCTAATCAACAGGAGGGCTAAGATAACTATCAATATCAAAATCAAGATTCTCATCCTGATTCTCATGGAGGTATAGAATAAGTCGAGCTGTTAATATCTGCAGCAAAACATTTAGAAGCACTAAAAGGAGGAAGATCCTTAGGTTATTCATGAAGAATGTATGGATGATTCCTTATCTTATCGCTAGTAGTTTCTATATAAGGATCAAAATCATCTTCAAACATTTCCTTAATCTCATCATCAATCATCTTTTATTTTCTTCATGGTGAACTTTCGGATTGTCAACAGGAGTTCTTAATGAAGTACCAATAGGATCAAATATCATTGGTTGCTGTTGAGGCTCTGGTTGTAGTTTTTGTACTTTATCTTATTTTTGATCCTCAAAAAATATCCCAACCTTAGCAATTGTTCTTTCAGAACACACTTTTCCACAAGAACCCAACATATAAGTGAAAATATCCTTTTTCATAATCATGATAGAAATGAGTTGGTAAGTTAGTAGCAGATAATAAGGATAATAGAAATCAAAATGAATCTTGGGTATATCAAACACCTCTTCTGCTCACAGCCAAATGTATTCTTCTATATTTCCATAAAGATAGCTTTAGCGATGCTATAAGGTATATCATCCATAAGTGAAATCACTAGCGAACGAAAAACAACACTAAGACTATCTATTCCTACCTTCAATCTACCAAGGTAGTGAACAACCACATGAAACAAGTACTTCAGTAAGATGGTAAGTAGTTCTTCTCTAGAGGTGGATATTTATGCTTGTATTCCATTTTAGCCATAGAGACTTTAACCACGTCATATTCTAATAAAGGTCCTTACCACAACTATGCAAGGACACTGTCTCCTATGCAAAAATTCAACATCTGAAGTTGAACACTACAAAACAGTGAATCTTCTTTCTTCAAAGAAGTAGTAAGTGAAACTTGCAAGTAGATGGGTTATGAAGGACCCCTCCAACATCAAACTTTTCCAAAGCACAAGTATATCATAATTAAAGAATCATACTTCATATCTTTCTACAATGCTTGTCAAATGAGTCAGGAGGATGGGATCAAGTACCATTCGGTTTAGCAGAGGCTATCTATGGTCATTTCAAACAGTAGAGTTATGATTTTTCAAACTTTAGTTTTTAAAATCTTTGCTCAAATGTAATTGTTGCTGCTAAATTTATGTTTATGATATACACTAGATTCATTCAACTGATTTTACAAGAAGAATTGGATAATAACTTAAAAATGAAGCAGTTCTTTATTCTTATGAACTTTAAACAAAGCCATATAAAGTGGAAGACCACTCAAAAATATTTTTCTATGAAGATAACTCCCCTGTTCGTACACATGCTTAAGGACACTTAGCATAAGGGTGGTAGCATGAAAACACCCTCCATTGTTGATCCAACACCCTCCACCAAAGCTAAAAGCACATAAACAAAAGTGAATCCCTACAACTTTCTATTGAGGAGATGTGAGCCCCTAAATAAACTTTTCTAAAAAAGGTAAAACTTGAAACAAGTGTACGAGTCAAGTCAAAGGTGTTAGCCACATCTAAACAACGCTCAAAGAAAGAAGGTTTCTATTCCTTTTTCTAAGCAGACCCAAACCCAAGTTATAAGCCCTCAATTAGAGTCCCAACACTCTATTGAGCAACCAAAAGGATGAAGAACTATTGTTAGGAACAAGTTCAAATTTTGGGCCATTAGACTTAACTCATTAATATCCCAAACACATGTTCATTTCCCAGGATGAAGAAGTCCTTATTGCACTTCAGCATGATCTACTGTTTCCTCCTTTCTATAAACTACAGATAGTGGAGACTGGTTGTCTGTAGAAGCATATAACCCACATCCTTTATCCCAAGAGATTGATCCTAGGAGGAAAGGATCAATGTAGAAGAGGTTGTCTTCACTACTAATCCATCAATTGACCAGCGGGACAAATACAACATCCTTAAGACCTCAACTATGACTAATCATCTTAAGAATGTCTCTTTGGAGTCATTACTTGATGAGAGGGATCTAGGGCCCCAAGAAACCACATCTGGTGGTAAGGGTATCGAGGCTCGGCCTAGGACCTTATCTCTCGAAGATTTCACTTGTGGATGAGGGAAGTATACAACAAATTCATGAATTGATGACCCATAACCTTGAGCTTGCTTAAAAACTCAGTGCCTTACAAGCTGAAAAAGCAAGGCTTCAAGGTTATACTAAATGAGCCATAGTTATCAAATTTTAGAACTATATATTGAAGTCTTTGGTAGATCGAGTCACTAAGGTGGAATCTTACCTCAGTACTCTCTAACAACAAGTTGCATGAGTGTCTACTCTAGAAAAATAACTTACAACTCTTTAGCAAACTGCAACAAAGAGAATGGAACTTGAATACAAAGTTTAACAATGTAAGGACCTGGTATTTGAACGAAATACCGAATGATTAACGTGTAACCAAACCAAATAGTGTGGAATCCTATTTGATTGGCGATCCACTCAGTGAGAACGCATGTAGAATCAATAAGGTATTGAATCAAACGTTAAGAATTGATTAGGAATCAATCTACTGCGTTCTATGAACTTGGAGTATCAACTTGGAGGTTTCTGGACGGCTAGGGTACGTCTGAAATCAAAATAGAATTAAAGCTCTTGTTTTTCCACGAATTGGGTTGTATTTATAGGTTAGTATTGTTCATTCGTGCGACTGAACCATTAGTATGGTTCAGTCATGCGATTAAACCATGCGGTTGATTCATCCGCACGCCTGAGTGTTCAGTCGTGTGCCTGATTCAGTCACATGAAGTTGTTCAGGCGTATAGACTATTTAGGCGCATGGACACTCAGTCGCATGGCCATTCGGACGCATGACCACTGTTGGGCCGCATGGTCCAGTCGGACGCATGAGAACTTCACTTCACCAAGTTTGAGTGTATTCAATATTATAACATTATGCATAACACTTCAAACAATCACAAACCTAATTAACCAATTCAACATCGACTCATTAATGAAATATTAAACATTATAATTAACAAATAACCAATATCATTTCATTAATCATTCCAAACATTACATCAGAATCAGACAAACAAGATCTATTACATTCATATCATGATCTAGGGACATACATGTATCAACAAACTCCCCTTTGGACCTAGATCTCTCTAATGTCTTGTTGTCTTCATTAACTCCTCATACTTCTTGTACTTATCCTCTTTTGTGACTCCTGCATGAATCTCAAATGCATAACAGAGTCTTATGACATTCTGGAACTGGAGGGCTTGTACTATATCTTGTGTATCATAGAACAGTGGCCACTTGTATAGAGTGTAGACATCATTCGCTGACAAGTTGGTAAGCCACATTGGGTCAAATACCCTGATGGTATCCATTTGGCCCTCTTTGTCTAGGACTATGACCGCTTCTCCAGTCCTCTAATCATAGTACCACCACTTAAAGTGTGGAGTGAAGTCCTGTGGCATTTCCTTGAGTGGGATTCTTGACATCGTGCGCGGAGGACTCCACTTCAACACTATCTTTGGCTTTCCAGTAATGGCATTAACTTCAGACCTTCTGATGTACCTTGTAGGCTGTTGGGGTCTGAAGTTAACCCACCTGGTGTGGTACTCCTTCCTTAGGGCAGCCTCAAACCAGCCTGACATTTTTCTCGGTTCAGCATACAACAACTTTAGTTTGGCTAGCTGGTTGAGCTCAAAACCTGGTAGAGTCTTTAGATCATGTGGAAATCTAAAGTACTCTATGCCCTTCTCCTTCTTAACGGCATAAACGTTAAGGTCCTCAAAATATGCTCATGCTATAATCCTGCCTGACACCTTATGATGTTTCTTGACTCTGTAGAGTTTGGTGTAGGCGTCCTGTTTAGGTGCAGCACGTTGGGCTCTAACTTCTTCAAAACAGGCAGCCCATTCAGCGTTTCGGATATCAACATCATCATTTGAGGCTTGGGCCGATCCCTCTTTTTCTCTGACTCCTGCTCCATTTTGTCTAACATCTCAAATGTATCACTGACAAGTGATTCACCCAGATTAGGGACCACATTTCCCTCATTGTCAGCATACTGAGGGTAGTGCTTTGCAGTGACATCTTCTATCTCTATTTCATCAACGTCATTGAGCTCTTCGTCACTTGTCGAGTCGCATGTTGGAGCATCCTTCACAATCTCATCGGGATTTAGCTTGAAGATCTCAGCTAGTTGCTCATTTGATAGATCGTGAATTATTTCCCCTTCTTCAGGGGTATAACTCACCGACCTTCTGATGATCCCTTGCAGATTAAGAATCATAGTTAGTTGAGTCTTGATCTGCTGAAGGGGAGCAACATCAAATTTGTCCCTTTGAAAGTTTGGATCTGCTTGTTGTAAACATGTAACACGTCAAACATTAGTTAATAATCAAGACAGAAATACATTAATCTTAATATAAACATCAAATGCATAAGTTTAATACATGATTCAAGTATAAAGGCTATCAAATACATAATCATCTAATCATTACTTTTATCTTAAATTGCTGGATCATCATATGGTGAGGCAGAAGAGGAAGCTCGTTGGTCTTGATTTCTCTTTGATCTTCTTTCTTGACCCTGAGCTGAGGCTGATGCAGCTGCATCTCCTCCTTCATCATCATCATCCTCCTTCCTGGCCTCTGTTCTTTCTTCCTCATCTCTTTCATCATCATCACTCTCTTCATCTTCATCCTCATCATTATCTACACCCTCATCACCATCTCCTTCCTTTATCTTCAGAGGCCCATCTTTAGTTCCTTTGAGCTTGAGCATGATAGACTTTTTAGCATCCTCCAACTCCTCAATCTTCTTTTTTGATATGACTCTATGCTCTTGGAGTTGGGCAATCTCTTCACTCCGAGCAGCCATTTGCTATGCCTGCTGCTCAATCAGCTGAGCCTGCTGAGAGATCTGCTGGGACTGTTCAGCTGTGAGATCTGCCAACTGACGAATCTGCGTAGTCTTCTCGTCATTGGCTGCTAACAGGTGCAGCTGATAGTTGTTCCTCTACACCAATGGGAGGTAGAGATGATCCATATAGGTGGGTGGGATGTGATGATGGCCCGGCTTGGTGGCCAGTGGTAGTAGTGGTGGCAGTGGTGAAGATTGGGTTAGGTCTAGATGATAGTGGTGGTGATGTAGGTGTGAATGATATGGTGGTGGATAGGATATATGTAGTGGTAGGGGGTGTGGGAATGGTAGTGGTTGCTGTGGAGGTGGTCGTGTGGTGGTTGTGGCTGTAGAAGTGGTTATGGTGGAGGCTGCGGTAGTGGGTGGTATGGTAGATGTAGTGGGTGCTGTGGTGGTGATGAAGGTGAGCCGTCTCTTCTTCTTCTTCATCCCATGGGGCTGAGCCATCCTCTTCTTCCTCGACCCAGTCGAGGTGGATGCTCCCCCTAGGATACGGCTGGATGGCTCTGGAGCATAGGTCGGGTCAGCGACAGTCTCTCCAGATCCACTGGGGCGTTCACCAACCGCCCGGAGTCCATGTTCTGTGGGAACGAATTTGCTTCCCACAGTCCTAGTCAGTGGCTCCTCGTCTGACGCTTCTTCCTCCCCACCAGGTATAAAGTCCTGGTGAAACCCAGCTGACTCAGCTATGTCTCCCATGGAGACAGATACTGGAGGTATAACGTCTGTAGCTTCACCCCTCGGTGGAATAGGCATGTCATCTCCAGCATCCCCACCGTCATCATCATCAGAGTCATCGGCGGGTAAAGCGATCTGCTCAACATCAGAATCACTGTCGTCGTGGTGCCACTTCCTCCTAGCTGGCACCACATAGTTCTCACAGGCCAGATGCCCAAACAATCTCCTAACAGGGGGTTTTACCTACTTCCCCCTGTATACCTTCATCCGGCCAAGGTGGTATCATCCATCACCTCAAGCACTACAGCATCATCCTTCTCCTTTGGCAGGGAGGGGAGCTTCTGGTCTATGATCATCTGCATAAATCGGGGGTACATGCAGAAGCCCTCCTTCCCTTTCCCCTCAATGTTCTCCACCAAGTAGGTGAAGATCATTCTGGAGAAGCTGAATGGATGGTCAGACAACTCATCAAAGCCTCCCTTTTTGGATGCTATGCATTTCAGCAATACAGAGGTTGCTCTTGTTGAGCACCCCAGTATTGATGTCCCCAGAGTACTTGGCTCGAAGAAAACATCCTCTGAGAGTAAGGGGGTGTAATTTAGTAGGACAGTCAGCATTGTCCCCCAACTGTAACACGATCCTTAGATCCTCCTCTGTGATAGCTATAGCCTCTACAAAGATAGTACCTCTGCTACAGTGAGGCTCAGAGGATCGATCAACAACCGCACCTTCCCAGATGGCCTGCTGAATAGACCGATAAGGTGTACATGGAGCAGATATAGCGTGTGCAATCCTCGATCTCCTGAGGAAGGTTATAATGCTCGAGAAGTCTGAAGCATTTCTGGAAGTGAGATCCAGATGAGCACAAATATTGTGCTTCGTACTCATAGTCCAACGGCTGGCCATCTATTACACAAGGAAAGTAAACATTAGTACCCATTGGTTAAGAATGTCATGAAACACTTGGACTTGAACAAACTTCTTTTCTGTCATGCGAATGAGGTTGTGCGACTGGGATTCAGTCGTGCGAATGACTCCATACGTACTACTGAGTGTGAGACTGGACTCATGCGTATGTATCCTTATGCGGTTACAACAATCGTGCGACCAAACTCATACGCATAGTTCAGTCGTGCGGTTAAGCTGTTCGCACTCTTCAGTCGTGCGACTGAAATTCATTAACCTGTCTATTCGCATGTCATTCTGTCCGCTCAATTCAAATTCAATTTTTCACCAATTTTGAGTTTTAGACTTTGAGTTTTGGTTCATTAGGCTCGGAATCCATTATTTAACATCTAAAACCTTTAATTTCATTGTTTACGTCATTTGGTTAGGTATTTTGCCACATAAGTCGCGGTTTTCTATTGAGTCCAATTGTCCAGATTCAGTGTCAAATTGGATGATTTGGTAGTGTTTCTGCACCGCAAAGTACCTGTAGAATCAATGCAGAAGGTCAGTATGTGAGAATCGAGGGTTTATAGTGATCAAATGAAATTTGGGCAGCGTAACATTAGTCGTGCGATTGAGTGTAAGTTTGAGAGTGGTGAGTCTCTGCGACCGACTCTCTCTCTATTTATACTAACCCTAAATTTAATCGTACGACTGGGCACATACGCACATTTCATTCGGGCGAATGGGCCTCAGTCGTGCGATTGGTTTAGTCGCCCCATTCAGTCGTCCGACTGGAGTTCAATCATGCGACTTACTCATTCGTTCACACTTAAACATCCGACTTGGTCATTCGTATGGGCCGTTCGGTTGGATGGTCCATACTCATGGTCCATTCATACGAATGGCTCCCATTCGTATGATAAGTCCATACTAATGGTCCATTCGTGCGAATGGGTCATACTTATAAGATTTTCTGCATTTCTTACCCTTTTACATTTAAACCCTTTTCAAACTATAGTATCAACATTATAAGCATTTGATCATCTCAGACATGATCCTTTTAACTTTAAAAACTTTTGATCACCTCAGACATGATCCTTTTAAAAAATTTAGTCACCTCAGACGTGATTCTGTTAAACTTTGAAAACACATGTGGCCATCTCAAACATGACCCTTTTAGGTGAGTTAATCCCATACTGATGTTCATGATGTAGTCCGACGAACAGACAAACTAAAATGACTAACTAACTAGAACCTAAACTAAATACAAAAATAGAACTTGTTTTTGACTTTTTGTGAGAGATAAATCCTAAGATAGACATCTCTGGATTTGTTTCCTGAATAGGCAGCTTCAATTTGGTTTGACAACACCTGGAACAATTCACTTTTGGAATCATACAGGCAAGTCAAATCATTTGGGACTCGTTATCAAAACCATTAGATGCTCAATTCTTGGTTTTCATCCAGAGTCGTTAGCAAATTTAGGAAATCACACTGGTACTATTAGATTCCCACATTGATTTGAACTTTCAAGAACTGCAGCCACAATGATTGTCAGTATATTTGTCCTCTTAAAACCATGCACAGACTTTAGACACAAACTGGTGATAGGTTTAGGTTTAATTATTTCAACTGAATTTGTGGATCCCACTCTATATGGTAATCAACATTCCTCTGGAGCTTTTGAGCGGTCTACGGGTATTTTTACAAGAAGAGACTATTCTTAGAGCTTTCAAAGAGAAGCCAATCCTCAGGTCAGTGCCATCGCACACAGCAGAGAGGCGGCAAACAACAATGAAGTCTAGAATATCTAGGTTATGCTTATCCTCAGGTCAGTGCCATCGCACAACAGAGAGGTACACAACCTATCTTCTTGTTAGAGCAGCTAAATTTTCTTCTGCACAGAATGCATCGACAACATATGTCATTAGCTTGATTGCATTTGTCTTTCACTTTTTCGTGCTTTGCTCTAATTTTGGTCATCCGCACACATTTGTGGCGTTTACATGCTCATTACCCCTTATTGGTAGTTTGTTGATTGTGTTAACCAGTGATAAGATGGCAGCCTACAGTCAGTTGAACAACTTAGTTTGATCTTGAAATCACCAGTCAGGTCTACTCATCTATTGTGCTGAATCTACCGACATATCATTTGTGGTCTAGAAACCTCTAGGTCTACTTTCTTTGTATTACCTTAGTAGTTACCAGTTTTTCTATCATCTTACCTTTTTATATTGCTTAGACTACAAAGACTTATACTTTGAATTTTGCATCTTTTCAAAATTAAATTTTAAAGTTTGAATCGGTATCACAGATACGATCTACCTTATATCGACTATCTACTCCTTCTCCCTCGTTTTTTTTAAATTACTAGCTGACCTACTCTCCCCCTAAAATTCTAAAAATCATACTGGATTTAATTATTTTAGGATTTTAATTGACATCTAAATAACATGAATTTAATTTAAAAGAGTAACATAAAATAAATAAAGAAAAATATAAAAAAAAAAATATAACTGCAATGCCTCGGACTACACATGATCATCATCTGGAATAACATCACTTTTCTTTTTAACACCGTTGTCCTCTAATAGATATAGAAAATGTGGTTTATCAAAGGCTTTTTTATAGAGGTCAGCGCGTTGAAAGTCAGTATTAATTTTTACCACATCAATTAAGTTCTTTTCAAAACAGTCTCTTATGAAATGGTATTTAATATCGATGTGTTTGGTCTTTGGATGTTGTACCGGATTTTTAGTTACTGCAATTACAACAGAGTTGTCAACAAAGATAGGAGTAGAAGAAAGCTTTAAACCGTAATCTCGCAGTTGCTGTTGAATCCAGATGATTTGTGAATAGCAACTTGCAGCAGCAACGTATTCGGCTTCACAGGTTGACAATGCAACCGAGGTCTGCTTCTTACACTGCCAGGTAACTAATCTCCTCCCAAAGAATTGACACCCTGCTGATGTAGACTTGTAGTTCATCTTGCAGCCCCCGTAATCCGAGTCATTATACGCCATGAGCTCAAAATCATCATCATGAGATACCACAACCCAAGTGTGGGTGTACCCTTCAGATAACGAAATATCCTTTTGACCCCGATCAGATGGTAACCTTAGGCTTAGCCTGATATCTAGAACATAAACATGTAGCATACATGATATCAGGTCTTGAGGCAGTGAGGTACATGAGGGATCCAATCATTCTCGGTACATTATGGCATCTACCAGATCTCCATTTTCGTCAGGTGCTATATCATGATTTGTAGCAAGTGGAGTCCTAGCAGCAGAAGCATTCTCCATGTCAAACCGACTGAGAATGTCTCCCACATACTTGGTCTGATGTAGAACGATCCCATTCGGTGTCTGATCCACCTGTAACCCGAGAAAGAATTTCATCTCCCCCATAGCACTCATCTCAAACTCTTTCTTCATAACTGCTTCAAACTCTTTGCATAATTCTTCGTTCTTTGAACCGAAGATTATGTCATCGACATAGATTTTTACTAGCAGTAGGTCTCCATCTTTTTCTTTGATGAACAGTGTGCAATCAATGACTCCCCTACGAAAGCCGTGTTTCACAAGATGAGTTGAGAGTTTCTCATACCAGGCCCTAGGAGCTTGATGAAGCCCGTATAAGGCCTTCTCAAGTTTGTAAACTCTGTCCCGATGATTAGGATCTTCAAATCCCTCGGGTTGACTGACATACATTGTCTCTCGAATTTCCCCATGAAGGAATGCACTCTTCACATCTAATTGATAGACTTTAATCTTCATATATGATGCATAGGCAAGGAAGATACGGATGGCTTCCATCCTTGCCACTGGTGCAAACACTTCATTGTAGTCAATCCCCTCGACTTGGCGAAATCCCTAAACAACCAGTCGAGCCTTGTTCCTGATAATGACCCCTTGGTCATCCTTCTTGCATTTCAAGACCCATTTGGTGCCAATGACCTTAGCACATTTAGGTTTATCTACCAGAGTCCATACTCCTAACTTCTTGAACTGAAGAAGTTCTTTTTGCATGGCACTCACCCATGCCTCATCGTTTAGTGCATCACTGACGTATTTTGGCTCAAACTGCGAGACAAAACACCGATAAGCACCGTCATGAATGTATCCCTTTTCCATAACAGAGGCATAATCAGTTGAGTACAGCTGATTTCGGGTTTGTACTCCTTATCAGACATCCCCAATGACATTGTCTAAGGGATGATAAACGTTTAGACGTGATCCAGGAGTAGTAGGAACTGCTACCTCAGAGGCAAGGTTAAGAACATTTAGTTATGCATCTGAGGTAGAAGGAGTTTGAGGTTCCGAAGTCGAAGGTGCATCACCGTTAGATGCTTGTGGACTTTCAGGAACTGGAATTTGTTGCTCCAGACTGTTCTGGTCATCTTCTTCATCCTCATCTACAGAGGAGGAGTCACTGTCGTCGACTACCCCCCCTGACTGAGTAGATGATTCTCCTTGTGAACTCGATGATGTTGGATTAAGAGTTGGTGTATTCAAGATATCATCCATCATTCGAGTAGCCAACTCATCATCAGAAGGACAGATAGGGATGTTGAAGGACTTAAAGAATCCATCATAGTCGAAAAAGTAGGCGGGTCCTTTGCCAGTAGGTGATGTGGCATATCTCTGAACATCACATTACACCACACTTCTACTAGACCCGTTGAGTTGTTGTAAACTCTCTTGTTCGGTATGTTGTATCCTAGGAAGATTCCTTCACCAACCTTCTCACTAAATTTACCTTCTTGAGTCTTCTTCAGAAGTGTACACGATGCGCCAAATGGTTCGAGATACTCCAGATTCGGTTTACGTCGTTGTAGTAGCTCATAACATGTCTTTCCGTGGCGCTTGACTATAAGAACTCAATTTAGTGTATAACACGCATTAGCCACTGCCTCATTCCAGAATTGAATAGGCAGTTTCGAGTCTGCCAGCATTGTCCGTGCTGTCTCTATCAAGCTTCTGTTCTTTGTCTCAGCAACACCATTTATTTGAGGCGTGTATGCAGAAGTGAATTGATGCACAATTCCCTTTTCCTTGCAATAAGCCTCCATCCATTGATTCTTGAACTCGGTTCCGTTGTCTAATCGCACCTGTCTTACCTTCAGCTTGTATAGGGATTCCAGTGTAGTTACCAATTCCTTGAAGGATTCAAATGTTTCTGATTTGGATTTCAGAAACATTACCCAAGAGAACCTTGAGTAGTAATTAGTAACTACATAGCAATACAAGTCGCCTGTGATGCTTCTTGTACTGACTGGACCAAACAGATCCACGTGAAGAAGCTCAAGAGGAAGTTCTATAGAATGAACCTGCTTTTCCTTATGAGATTTCTTCGTCTGTTTGCCCTTTTTGCATGCAACACAAAAATTAGGAAGTTGGAAATTCTTGACATAACTCCTCTCACAAGATCCTTCTAGATCAAGTGATTCATCTTCCGTTGATTGATGTGTCCCATTCTCCTATGCCAGGAGATGGAGTCCTTCTCAAGGCTTTTGATAGAAAGCACTGAACTTCATGATCCGTTGTCGAAGCTGTTGAGAGATCCAAAACATAAAGGCCTTTATATCTTGAAGCTGTCATCAGAACTTGGTCCTCTGGAATAACGTAGTCTTTCTTAAGGACGTAACACTTATTGTTGTCGAATATGACTTTAAAACCTTTATCGCAGATTTGGAAACAGAAAGTAAGTTGTTTTGAAGTTGCTGAACGTAGTTCACCCTATCATACTTAACTTTCTGATTTCCAACTTCCCCTGAGCTGTGATATAGCCTCCCTTGTTTCCAGCAAACGAAACATGCCCTCCTTTTATTTGCTTGATGTTTGATAAAAGAGCTCTGTTTCCTGTCATGTGCCTGGATGCTCCGTTGTCTACTATCCACGTGTTGGTTTCAGCACTGTAGTGAGCACCCTGCACATATAAAGTAAAACATTAGTTTAGGTTGGGAACTCAAGCCCTAAGTGGCTTGGGTTTCACAGAGGCATCACACATCATGAATTCAACCCATTGTCCCTTAGAGGGTGAGGGAAGCTCAGGTCCTTCTTGTCATCATTATCAGACACAGAGGATGACTTCTCTTTCCATAAGCCAGATTTGTGCAATGCCTGTTTTTGATAAACAGTCACTGGCTAATGGGTTGAACATTAGGTTCGCTAGTTCGTCTAGGTGGAGTTAAGGAACTCCTCTTATAAGACCTAGGTTTTGAATTCTGAAGTTCAATCTTCTGCCTAGGTGTCAGATAGTAATGACAAAAGGAAGCAATGTGTCCATACTCTCCATAATTGTAGCACGACCTGCTATCGACTTTATGATTAACTTTCTTTGTGGAGATGTGTGTGACATCCTGGTAACATACTTAGTTTGGGTTTTGACTCTATTTCTTTTGATATTTTGTCCTGTTTAACAAAATTAATTGTTTTAACATTTTAACATCTTTTTCTTTTTGGTTAACTGGTATTGCAGCTCGGGAAAGAGTTACATTAGCAGCCCTTTTAGAATCAGATTTGACTTTGTTTGTCCCGGACTTTATATTAATCTTTTCAATTCTTTTTCTTGATTAACACAAGGCATTTTACCCTTTGCCTTTGAAGTGGCCACCTTTTGTTTTGTTCCAGATTTAATTGATGAACATGAGGAATCTGGATCACTAACAAGCAGAGTAGACACCATATGATCCTTTATGGGGTTGTTATTTAAAGGTCTACTCTTAGTGTTCATCAAGGTCTCAGGTGGTGGAGGAACCACTTTATAACCAACCCCTCTCCATTGTTTCGTTCTCTCACTAAGTTATCCCTTACTAAGTTATCATTATGATCTAATAACCTAGCAAATTTCCCATCTATGCTATCTCTAAAAGTATCACAATTAGAACAAGCATAATTTTAAACAGTTGGTCAGTGTACTTACCTGAGGGGGAGGTTCAGTAGAGTTAGCCATCAACGCAGCATCAGATGTCTCTGATTCTGGTGATTCTTTTTGCGCTGTTGAAATCTCTTCTTCAGGCTTGTAGCTGACCTCAGTTGCAGTTGTATCTTCTATATTTGACATTGCTATCTCAACTGCAATATCTCCCTCACTCGCGGAATCATCATCTAAATCTTCGACACTGGCAATATTTGATTCCCCTGGATAGACAAACCGAAAACTCCAGTCCTGTCCTTCATCATCATGAGCAGTCAAGGCTTTTGGATCCTTGCTTGATGAGGTAGAACTGCTATCTTTCTTGTCTTGACGAGTGAAGGATGAGAATGGGTTCCCGTTCCCAGTCTTCTTTGGCTTCACACATTCTCTCTTGAAATGCCCCTTTTCTCCACAGTTAAAGCATGTCGCTTTACTCTTGTCAAAGCTAAATGTGGTATCCTTAGTAGCAACCAAGTTCTGTCCGGTCTTTTTCACAAACTTCTTCGCCCTCCGGACAAGACTAGCTAAGGCCTATATAATATCCATTCTCTCCAGCTCCATTTCATCCACCTGCTCGTAGTCCTCATCTGCCAGATGGCAGTTCTAATCTTCCCAGCAACAAGTCCATCATAAGAATTAACCACTGCTGCCAAAAGATCCATGTGCTCTCGAGCTACTTCCACAGTCACATTACCAAGGTTCTTGGTCTTCAGTCTAGTAGCATTCGCTTCAGTTCCAATGTAATGGGTACACGAAGACCCAAAAGTTTCTGATCCTGAAGGAGAAGCTTGTGAAGGACCCGATGAGCTAGACACAAATGCAGTCTGAAGAGGTGCTCCAGACGTCTTAGCTTGAGGCGTGGCATTGTACAAAGCTGGATTCCGAGAGTACGAAGACTTCTGAGCTCTGTACTTCATCCTAAGTGCTTCTTCTCGCAGCTTTAGAATGAAGACATTGATATCCAACTTTGCCAGCATCTTATTCTGTCTCAGATTTGACACAAATGAAGCCCACTTTTCCGGCAAACCATCTACAAAATTTGACACCTTTTCTTCCATGGTAGTAGCAACACCATGTGTATGCAGTTCACTCATCAGATGGTAGAATCTATCAATAACATCGTCCAAACTCTCGTTTCCCATCGATGAGAAGTTGTCAAATTCCTTCTTCAATTCCTTAGCTTTAATTGCCTTCAGCGAAGTATTTCCGTCGTATCTCTTTTCCAGCTCATCCCACAGCTTCTTGGCTTGCTTATTCTCCGAGTACTGGTGAAAAATATCTTTAGGAACAGACTATGTAATCAACGCATAAACTCTTTTCTCTGCATTATACTTGACTTTCTAAGCATCAGTCATCCCTCCTAAAGTAAGTTTTACCCCATCTGCTCCCACCGACATACTATACCCAATCTCGATAGCTTCCCACAAATTTGGATCCACTCCATTGAGGTAGATCTCAAAACATTGTTTCCAGTAGGGAAACTCATCTAACGTTAAGAGTTTTGGTGGTTTATTATGATTCCCCACCTCACTCTTAAGCAACAGTAGGTTCTGGATCCTTGAGTCCTTACCGGCAGTAAACGCTGACATCTGATCTTCCATCTAGATTAACCTTTAAGTGTACTAATCAAACTGTCAAACTGGTGCGACAGGGTGATGCGAATGGGCTATCCGTGCGAATGAACTATGCGATTGGTTCAATCGTGCGGCTGAACTAAGCGATGGGTTCAGTCGAGCGAATGAAGCTGATGCGTATGAACATTGCGAACGGATGGTTCAGTCGTACTAATGGAGAGGCGACTCAGTCCACTCATGCGTCAGGAGTATGCGAATGAGTCCAGTTGTGCGAATGGCTCCCTCGTGCGACTGAAGCTGTTGTTTTGCGAAAATTTCTAGGTTGAACGTGTTTTAGCCGTAAAAATTCGAAATTTTGGAAACTCTAATCGCCTAAGGCCGTAGAAACCAAAACTTGATGAACAGGGTATGTCCAAGACAACTTTTGATACAAAAGATTGCGTTTTTAGTGTAAAAACACAAACTTTTTATCAATCTTGATTGAATCACACGTAATCAAGAGCCAAAGCTCTGATACCACTTGTTAGGACCTGGTATTTGAATGAAATACCGGATGATTAACGTGTAAACCAAACCAAATAGTGCGGAATCCTATTTGATTGGCGATCCAATCAGTGAGAACGCATGTAGAATCAATAAGGTATTGAATCAAACGTTAAGAACCGATTAAGAATCGATCTACTGCGTTCTATGAACTTGGAGTATCAACTTGGAGGTTTCTGGACGGCTAGGGTACGTCTGAAATCAAAATAGAATTAAAGCTCTTGTTTTTCCATGAATTGGGTTGTATTTATAGGTTAGTATTGTTCATTCGTGCGACTGAACCATTAGTATGGTTCAGTCATGCGATTGAACCATGCGGTTGATTCATCCCCACGCCTGAGTGTTCAGTCGTGCGCCTGATTCAGTCGCATGAAGTTGTTCAGGGTATAGACTATTTAGGCGCATGGACACTCAGTCGCATGGCCATTCGGACGCATGACCACTGTTGGGCTGCATGGTCCAGTCGGACGCATGAGAACTTCACTTCACCAAGTTTGAGTGTATTCAATATTATAACATTATGCATAACACTTCAAACAATCACAAACCTAATTAACCAATTCAACATAGACTCATTAATGAAATATTAAACATTATAATTAACAAATAACCAATATCATTTCATTAATTATTCCAAACACTACATCAAAATCAGACAAACAAGATCTATTACATTCATATCATGATCTAGGACATACATGTATCAACAAACAACTTCAAGAGATCATTGATCTTTAACAATTTATCATCCATAGTCTTCAACTCTAAGCACCACAAGAACCTTTGGATGTGCTTTATTCTACCCACATAGTGTCAAGTGGAATTCAGATGATTCTACCAAAAGGGGGAAGATGAGCATAAAGAAGTTGAAGATATTCTCTAGTGATTGGCTGATCAAGTTGTACAAGTTGCACAACCAATCTTTTTCTCTTCCAAATGGACTAATCATTATGAGCCTTTATCTGATCTGAAGTCAAATTGAATGAGCTTCTAGATAAGTATAGCTATGATAGCTTAGAAGAGAAAGATATGAAGTCTAGGAGGGTGGTGAGAAGGATGAACCAAAAGGTTCAACTTTGCGAAAGGACAATGGAAATAATGAAATGATCCAACATTTCTTCCTTGTTGTTTCTCTCTCTTAAAAGAAAGAGATCTAATGAGGAATTATCAAAGAGAGAGCTTGTGCTTGGACTTCAAGCCTCTCCCAAGGCATCTATTGCAAAAGAAGTACCATTACTAAAAGTGCTTTTAGAAGTTATAGAAGAGTTAAACAAATTAGTTATTGATGCAACTTCTAAAAGCACCAAACAAGATACTATAAGGTTTCATGTAAGGCAGATGACCTAAAACATTCAACGTCTCTCCTGCATACATGCACTTAAGTGCAGAGTAGAAAAGCTTCGAAAGTCTTACACCCTGCATCAGACATTATTCTAAGTGTAAAATCTTCCAAAGCCAAGACCAACATCTTTCGATGCCAAAAGTGAAGTCTTCCGAAGCTTCAAAGACAAAGTCTTCCGAAGCTTCAAAGAAAAAGTCTTCCAAAGCCAATAAGTGAAACCTGATTTCTTCCAAAGAGTTTTGATACATGCTTTATCTGATATACTTTTTCATAAAGCTGGACTACTTTCCGCTACAACTCTGTTGACTCACCAGCTTACACAAGTTGGTGAAAAGGTCCATGCTTTTGGTAACTCTACATTGAGGTCTTGAGTCTGTTCTTTTCAATTTTATATACTTTTATCATTTGTATATATTAGGATGTGAGCTATTGCATGTCATAGTCACTAGTCAAAAGACAATCTCCCTTTTGACTCTACATTTGATTTTGTTGTTGTCTAGATCAAATGTTTCTAGTTAGCTTTCTAAGCATGGGCGGCCATAGGATGTAGTATAAAGTATCTTCAGTCCTTGTATCTTTTCTTCATGCTTTAACACATTTAAAAGAACTTGAGAGCAATATACAACATTCTTGAAAGCCAATATCCTTGTGTTTGTTCTTGTTCTGTCTCATATTTACTTGTGTTCTATGTATCATAGCATATTGTTTCCAGTTGCCTATTTGATCTGGTAAGTGTTCTATAACACTATCCTTATTGTGTGTTGTGTTGTAAGTGACCATCTGTTAAACGGTCCTCCAATTGGTATCAGAGAATTCTAGGCTCTTAATTGTAAGATCTCACCATCTTAATATCCAACTCACACACAAAATACATAACATCTCAAATGGTAGCTCTCACTAAGCCTAATATGAAAACTGGAACCATGATAAAGTCCCCACTAATCACTCCTGAAGACTTTAACACTTGGTACCAACAACTGGAAGGGTTCATCAAGTCACAAGACTCCAGGATGTGGGAATCTGTTGTCTTGGGGCTCACATAACAAGCACCTCTTCAACTACTGCTAGGGGTGGTATCATTCCAAAAGATATGGTAGACTATTGTGAAGAAGATAGAAGAGAATAGAAATTGATCAGAAAGCCATGACATCCCTTCAAACTACTCTTCCTAACTCCATATATAGAGGTTTCAAGAAGTGAAAAATAGCTAAACAACTATGGGATGCATTGAAGATGATGAATGAGGGGTCAACTAAAGCCAAGGAGAATAAGAAGGACCTCCTAAAGAAGTAGTTTGAAAACTTCACCTTCAAAATAGGTGAAACCATGACTCAACAATACTTTAGGTATGTTGAGATTATGGACGCTCTAATGGATGTTAGAGTGAATTTTGAGAATAGGGACATTGTAAGGAAGTTCATGTCCTCTCTTCCTAGACAATAACACATTATTATGTTGTTATCAAGATAACTAAGAACCTTAAGACTCTTACTTTGACAGAGTTGTATGGTATCCTCAGTGGATACTAGATGGAGATGAACATGCAAAATTCATCTAGTAACTCTAGAAATCAATTGAGTTCAACCCTCCATGTGGTTGAAAGGGATAGTAGATAACCATAATATCATCTCATCTGCTATCTTAACAACTCACAAAAGGGTCCTTTCATCACCTTCTAGGAGACACCAAGAGAAAGCTACATTCTAGGAAGCCCATTCCAAGAGACAAGCTCTTCACAAGCTTTTGTGTCTTCTAATGAAAGCACATGAAACTTTATCTTCACCCTTGAAACTTTGGATTGTATCCATCCAGATGACCTAAAATACATGGAGATAGTTCAGCAAATGGCCCTCCTCACTCATAGAGCCAAGAATTTCTACAAGAGGACATGGAGAAAATTTCCAAGTAATGCAACTAGTGGAAACTTTGGGCTGGACAAAAGCAAGGAAATGTGTTAAAAATGTAACCAAATAGGTCACTTTGCAAGGGAGTGTAAGGAACCAAGGACAATGGAGGCCAAACACAAAATAGGCCAAAATACATTGAGAGAGCCACCCAGAATGAGAAGCCAAAACAACATGGTGTAGTTGTTATTGAAGAAGGAGGCATTGACTGAGCTTTCAGGTGGAAGATGCATCTCCAAACCAAGCACTTATGGTAGATCATGATTAAGCCAAGGTATTGGAACATCTTTGTTCTCTTGATTGTATTGCTAAAGTTAATAGATACGGGTCCTACAACTTAGAGATGAGATCTGATCTTGAATCTTTAAATATCTTAAAATCTAATTTCAACAGAGCTAAGAATGATTATAAACTAAAGACATAGGACTTAGAGAAAACCATTTCAACTCTTAAACATGAACACACCAACTACAGGACTCAGATCAAAGATCTCATAACTAAGTTGACCGAATGCGAGGCTGAGCATGTGATCAGCAAAACCAGGGCAAAAAATGGGTTTTTTAAGAAGAGACCTTCAAGAACAATATATTCTCATCCTTGCATGCACAAGTTTGTTATTAGAATAAGCATGAACTGGGATTTAGTGAGATAGCTCCTCCACACACAACCTTGACAGTAAGGTCTCCTAGTTATGGAACTTGTGAAGATGAGCTTCCTTTGATATATCCCATGAGATAAGAGGATGAAGAGGAAATAGTGAAGGATGCCTATGAGAGAGTGAAGACGAGCATTCTAACAAGGGTCACTATTTCTTTGAGAAGAACAAGAGAGTTGGGATAACCAAGTCAAGAAGGAAGAACATGATCAGGAAGGCTAAGAGAAAGTACAAGAAGGATTAAGAGATCAAAGTCACTTTCAACTTTATGCATAAACAAGTCTTTATCTCTGCCGGATTTGAGGTGGTTAAGGCTTAAGACACAAACTTGAACTCTAGTACTAGGAGTTATAGTTTATGCTAAAATCATCCCAACATCAAGTTAAAGGCTTATCAGTTGTGTACCACTTCTACACAACCTAAACCATCTAGCTCCAAAGACATTTCTCTCCATATAAGAATTGCGATAACATCAGCAAAGATGAAGATGGAGAAGGAAAGTGATCAATTTCAACCTTGCTCATAGAAGAATAATCTTAGGAAGAAGAAAATGGACTGTGTCATGTATGGAAGTATTTCTCATCTTGCTAAGGATTGTCTCTACAATCCAAACAGTATTGTCCGCATGAAATAAAGATACTTGTAGATACATATGTACCTAGTTTTTGAGCTTAATGTAAAAGTCTTTAATGTCTTACATATATGTAAATGGATGGGTGAATGAAATACAATGCGTGGTTTATGCTTATAATGTTTAATATTTCATTAGTTATTGTGTATTAACGCTTATCGAACTAAATTTATAGGTTTGTGGTTGTTTGAATAGATCTAAGTCAATTAATGATTGTGAACCATATTCAAACTTAATCATATGAAGTTCTCATGCGAATGGCCCATGCTAATGGACCATACGCATGAACAACTTCATGCTAATAAACCAGTCATACGACTGAACTAGGAGACTGGATCAGTCGCACGATTGTAAGATGAGATTAGCTTAGTCGCACGACTGAACACTCAGTCGTGCGAATGGATCAACCGCATGACTCAATCGCACGACTGAACCATGCTAATGGTTCAGTCGCCTGAATGAGAAACCCTAACCTATAAATACCACTTAAATCGTGGAAAAACAAAACACTTCGAAAACCTACGTACTAAATCATACCCTAGCCGTCCGGAGACCTCTAAGAACCTGTTCCAAGTTCATAGATCGCATTAGATCGATTACCAATTGTTCTTAATGTTTAGATTAAATCTACAATTGTTTCTACGTGTGTTCTCACTGATTGGATCATTAATCAAATAGGATTCCACACTATTTGACTTGGTATACACGTATATCAGTTAGTATTTCGTTCAATACACGATCCTAACAATTGGTATCAGAGCATTGGCTCTTGATTTACGTGTGATTCTATCGTTTTTGATATAAAAATTGTGTTTTTCCACTAAAAATGCAATCTTTTTGTGACAAACGGTGTCTTAGGCGTCTCCAGTTCGTAAAGTTAACGTTTTTCCATCATACGACGATTAGGGTTCTTGAAAAATTCGTGTTATTGCGTCAAAATACCTTAAACCTATGAATTTTCAAGTTTCAGTAGCTTCAGTCGCACGATTGACTCAATCGCACGACTGAATTCATACGCATCCCTCACACACATGATTGGACTCATTCGTACTCCCATATGTACGACTGAACTGTCTAGTCGCATTGTTCATTCGCACCTATCCAATCGCCCGATTGATTCATCCGCATTGGTTCATTCGCATGTTTGAGCCATCCGCATTGTTCAATCGCACAAATAGCCCAATCGCACACCTCTCCATTCTCACAAGTAAAGCAGTTTGCTCCAAAGTTTAAAGTTTATAGAAATGGAAAGTCGGTATTTAGCATTCACTATAGGTAGGGATTCGAGGATCCAGAATCTATTGCTTCTGGAAAATGAAGTGGGGAATCACAACAAACCACTGAGGCTAATCACGTTAGATGATTACCCATAGTGGAAGCAAAGATTCCTGATGTACTTGAATAGAGTAGATCCTAATATGTGGGAGTCAATAGAGACGGGGTACAACATGCCTGTTGGTGTAGATGGAGTCAAACATACATTAGGAGGCATGACTGATGGACAAAAAGTTAAGTACAATGCTGAGAAGAAAGTCTATGCATTGCTCACACAGTCAATTCCGAAGGACATTTTCCATCATGTATTTGAGAACAAGCAAGCTAAAAAGCTATGGGATGCAGTGGAAAAGAGGTATGAGGGAAATGCACATTGAAAGCTCTAAAGGCTAAAGCATTGAAGAAGGAGTTTGACAACTTCTCGTTAATAGGAAAGGAGAGCTTGGACGATGTCTTTGATCGTTTCTACCATCTGATGAGTGAGCTGCACATTCATGGAGTGACTATGTCTATGGAAGACAAAGTTTCAAACTTTGCTGATGGCTTACCCGAGAAGTGGAGTTCGTTTGTCTCCAACCTCAGACAGAATGATATGCTCGCGAAGTTAGACATCAATGACTTCATTCTGAAGCTGAGAGAGGAGGAATTGAGAAGGAAGTATAGGGCACACAAGTCTACTTATGTTCAGAACCCAGCCTTGTACAACTTAACTCCTCAAGCCAAAACATCTGGGGCTCCACTACAAACAACCTTTATGTCGAGTTCAGCTGGTCCATCTCAAGCTTCTTCTTCAGGATCTGACATGTCAGGGTCGTCTGGTACCCAATACATTGCACCTGAAGCAAATGCTACAAAGTTGAAGATAGAGAATCTTGGGAATGTGACTGTTGAGGTAGCAAAGGAGCACATGGATCTCTTAGCAGCGGTAGTCCACTCCTATGATGGGCTAGTCGCTGGGAAAATCGGGAACTGCTATCTGGCAGATGGGGACTACGAGCAGGTAGACAAGATAGAGCTGGAACGCATGGACATAATATGGGCCTTAGCAAGTGCTGTCTGGAGAGCTAAGAAGTTTGTCAAGAAAACCGGACAGAACTTGGTTGCTACTAAGGACACAACTTTTGGTTTTGACAAATCCAAGGTTACCTGCTTCAACTGTGGGGAAAAGGGGCATTTCAAACATGAGTGTGTGAAGCCCAAAAAGACAGGAAATATGAATCCTTTCTCATCCTTTAATCATCAGGATAAACCAACAGGCAGTTCTACTTCGTCAAACAAGGATCCTACAGCCTTGACTGCGCATGATGAGGAAGGACAAGATTGGAGCTTTCGGTTCGTATCTCTGGGAGAATCCAACATTGCTAGTGTCGAGGACTTAGATGACGACTCAGCAAGTGAGGGTGATATTGCAATTGAGCTCGCGATGTCAAATGTTGAAGAATCTGCAAAAGTAGTTGATCATCGGCCTGAACAAGAGACAAGTTCAACAAGTCCAGAATCACCAGCACTAGAAACGTCAAACTCTGCTTTAATGGCTGATTCAACCACACCTTCTCAGGTAAGTACAACTACTCAACTTTTCAATAATCATGCTTTTTCTGATTGTAATAAATTTAGGGAAAGCATTGATTTAAAATTTGCTAGGTTATTATATCATAATGATAGCTTAGTAAAGGACTTACAACTATGCATAGAAGCCAATAGAGTTTTAAAACTAAATGAGCACAGTTACAAAGAAAAGATAGACCTTTTGAACAAAAGCTTAGGGAACCGAAGTAGTAGCCTTTAACCAAGCTAATGACATCAGGTTCTATCTAAACTCCCTTGAAGATACTAAGAACAAAGGCAGTTTTAGAAGTAGAAGTAAATTCCTTAAAGCAAAAATTGCACAGTTGGACAAGTTCCTCTCATATTGTCCAACACTTAATGAGAGAGCGTAACATAGGGAGGGTTTGGGATATAAAATGGTTCCACCACCACATGAGACCTTGATGAATGCAAAAAGTAAACCAATAACGATAACCCAATCAAGGATCATGTGGTGTCCACTCCTCTAGTAAGTGACCCAGATACCACATGTACATCTAATGATCTGGCACTAATCTAAAGTAGGCCACTTCAAAATCACAAGGTAAAATGCCTTGTGTCTATCTGGACAAACAATTTGAAAAGGTTAAAGTTAAGTGGGTCAACCAAGTCTAATTTTGAACCCAAAAAGAGCAACATGTTAACCACCACGTGCTTCATGTCTAAGTCCAGAAAACAAAAAGGAAAGGATGTTAAAAATGTTCAAACAATAAATTTTGTTAAACCAGATAAAACATCAAATCAAGAAATGTCAAAACCCAAACAAACAATGTCACACATGTGTCCCATATTTCTCCATAGAAACAGGTAAATCATCAAGTTGAAAGGAGATCATGCTACAACTGTGGAAAGTTTGGGCACATCACGTCTTATTGCCCTTATTATCAAACACCAAAGAAAAGGATTGAACTTTATGACACCAAGCAAGCTCTTCCAAAATAAGATCCATGACTCCACCAAAAAGAGTAAGTGAACCTAAGTTCAATCTATCAACAGTCGTCTGTTTATTACAACAGGCCTTGCATAAGACCAGCTTATGGAAAGAAAAATCCATCCATGAATATGATAATGACAACAAGAAGACCATAGATCTTCCTTCACCCTCAAAAGGTCAATGGGTGGAATTTATGATGTGTGATGCACCTGGGTCACCCAAGCCGGTAAGGCTTGGGTCCCTAACCTCAACTAATCATTTCCATTGAATGTGCAGGGTGTTTGCTATTGTTAAATCTGGTATTTGAACGAAACACCAATTGATTAACATGTTAAACCAAACCAAATAGTGCGGAATCCTATTTGATTGGTGATCCAATCAGTGAGAACGCACATAGACACAATATGGTATTGAATCTAACGTCAAGAATCGACTAGGAATCGATCTACACAACATTCTATGAACTTGGTGTACGAACATAGAGGCTTCTGGATGGCTAGGGTACGTCTGCAGTCGAAGTGAGTTGAGTGCTTCTCAATTGTTACGTTTTTCCCAAATTAGGTGGCATTTATAGGTTAGGGTTGATCATTCGTGCGACTGAACCATGGGCATGGTCATTCATGCGATTGAGCCACGCGGTTGATCCATTCGCACAACTGAATGTTCAGTTGTGCGAATGAGTCAGTCGCATGAGCTGTTCAGGTGTATGAATTGAGGTGCATGGACACTTAGTCGCATGGCCATTCGGACGCATGACAATGTTTGGTGAATGGTCCAGTCGGAGCATGTGAACTTACTTAACCAAAGTTTGAATGTATTCTTATATACACATTTGTATATCAATTCAAACAATCAAAAACCTTAAAATCCAATCAATAAGTATTACTCAACTCATTAATGAAATATTAAACATTATAAATCAAACCAAACATTTCATTTCTTAGTACCCAATATTACATAGTGCAAGACATTAAGAATATTACAATGAGATCAGATCCAGTTACATAAGATGGAATCAAGAACTCCCCCTTGAAATAGATCCCCCTATTTATGTCTTACATCTTTCAAATTCCTCAACTTTCTTGTAACTTAGCTTCTTTGGTGACTCCCGTATTTATCTCGAAAGCAACACAAGTCGTAAACAGTCTGGAAATGTAAAGTTGTACTATATCTCGTGAGTCATAGAACAGTGGCACTTGTATAAGTTTTAAATAAACATCTTTTGCTGACAAGTGGTGAGCAACATCAGGTGATAATGACAGGATCAGTGATCACAAGTTTGATGTATCAGAATATAAGCAGCGGAATACAAACACGAATTAGACAAATTGTAGCAAGCAACGATATATGTGAGCATTAAGATCGCATACAGTTATGGGAGAGAATATGTATTTCTGATTTCTAGGAATGTTTATAGATGAAGAATATTTCTAATCGAATCAATCATTCATTCCATTCAATTCATCATTTCATTCTTGATTACAATAGGTTGTCACTCCTTATATAGAGTGCAACAGTCACTGCTGTTATCACGGAAAGTGACAACTGGCAGATCCAATACAGAAATAACTAATTCTTAACAAACTACTGAAATGTTCACAACTACTGAGAACATATCAGCAAGTTAAGTACAAAATATAAAACTACTGAAACTACAACGACTGAAGAACAAGCTCTTCAGTCGTTTTACAAAACTACTGAAACATAGAAAATAAAACTACTGATATCACAACTACTGAAGAAGTACTCTTCAGCAGTTGTGACAAACTACTGAGGCTTCAGTACTTGATCTTCAGACTTTGACCTTCAGGTGTTTCATCAGCTGATGACTTCAGTAGATATCATCAGCTGATGTCTTCAGTCTTTGTCTTCAGACTTTGTACATCAGTTGTTGATCTTCAGCACTTGTGAACTCTTCAGCTGTTGTACTTCAGTACTTTGGTCTTTCAGCTTCAGCACTTGTGTTCTTCAGCTGTTGTACTTCAGCACTTTGTTCTTCAGCTGTTAAGGTCTTCAGCACTTGATCTTCAGCTGTTGAAGTCTTCAGCACTTGTCAAACTACTGATGAGGCTTTCAGCAGTTGTTGTGATACCGTGTGGGACTTAGAGGTTTTCTGATCTTGGCTCATTGGTTCTTTTGGTCCAACAAACTCCCCCTGAACCAATGCAGCCAAAACCTCTAACTTATTTATACTCCCACTTATTGATGGCAAAATGTTGGTCTTTTTCCTTCTTGATCAGTAGAGAAGATGACCCATGTACGCTCCGGCCTGGGAAGAACCTCAAATATTTGTTTGGCAGAGTATGAATGGGAACTCTGTTTTGGGGAACTGGACACAGAGTTGTTATCCCATTCATGAGATTCACTTCCCCATAATGAGTCTGTACGACTCTCTTGTGTAGGCCTCAAGGAAGGTGATTTGTTCCTCCATGGTTAGCTCTTCAGCACCTCCTTCAAACAATGATTCCGGCCCATAATACTCAGACAGGTATTTGGCCTGTTTCCCATTCTTTAGCTCCACAGTTGTTATTATTCTGTAAGCAAACTCATCCGGTGATTACCCTCTAGGAACAACTGGAGCTCATTTTTCCTGACTTCCTCAAGCCTCTTGTAAACTAACCCCTTTTTCACTATTTTGTTTTCCAGCATCTTCTGAGGGGTTAGATTAGCTTTGTAGGCCTTCTTGAAGTCTTCTAGGATTTCCCAGGGTGAAACTACAAAGACCAGAGAGATCACTTCATCTACGATCTTTTTCACCTGGCCAATGTATCTCCGAGGTATATTGTTCTTATGAATTCGTGAGAGACCCTGGGATCAGCCAAATCCTCACTCTTTCCTTTGATATTGAAAGGTATGCCTGAGAGTGTAAAGTCTGAGGGCTTGCTCCTTCATATTGATGATGGAAGATGTGGCTGCATAAGCTTTGTCAACTCTCTTCAGCAATTCCTCATCATGCTGTTTATGAAGCTCTTCTTCTTCTAGCTTCACTTTAACCATTTGTCTCTGGACTTCAGGAGTAATTGCTGAGGAGTGACTTGTGGCCTTAGGCAACTGAATCACAGCTGAGAGCGGCAGCCTGTCTTCATCATCTTCTTCATCTTCTTCTAGCCTCAATATCCTTCTCTTCTTCTTCAAGGGTATATCATCGGCTATGGGTTTTGAGGGTAAGGGAGTTGGTTTGGTGGGTTGTGTTTTGGGTGGTTTTGGTGTGGGAATGTTGACAGGCTGCTAGCATCCTTGAGGTGAGTGTGGCTTTTGATTGCTTTGCTAGCTCAGTCCTGCTCCCAGCACCCACTTCATTCAAAGCTTCAATAACAAGCCCCTTAGTGTATGCTTCAGACGAACAGATCTTGGTGGTGATTGCCAAGATACTGTCCCTGGACCAAGCTTTGATCTCAATCATTGATCTTCCAAGATATTTTGCAATAAATCTTATCATGATTTCTAGCCTTTCTCTTTCTAACACTCATAACTTGCCCATCTATTCTGGATTTCTTCAATCTCTAGTCGTCGAATCTCAGAGTCAAGTTTGTTGGTGTCATGACCTTGCCTGAACAGCTGATCAATGATGTTGTCCATTGATCTACTGTGTTCGGCATCAGCCTCTTTTATCAGTAGCTCCAAGGCTTTATCTTCAGCAATGTGCTCATCAGCACCTTTCTTTCGCTTGTAGGTGAGCATTGGTTGCTGTTCTTTCTCCTCCTTTTGGCTTGCTTCGCTTCCTTCTTTCCTCGGATCTTTTCCTCTTCTGTTCTTTCACTGCAGGACTCTCCCCCTTTTTGGTTGCATTGGAGGAAGGGGTTTGTACCGCAGAAAGAGTCTTGTGGACAGCAGCATCAACCAGGGCTGTAATGTTGAGGAAAGCCTCTCATCAAGGGCTTTGATCACTATATCAGTGATTATGGGTGATGAGAGGGAGGGAATTTTGAGTGCAGCACCTATTTGCTCAGGAGGGTTCTGTTCCTGAGAAGTAGGGCCTGAAGCAGAGCAGGTGGTTGATTTTGGGGTGGCTCTGTGTTTGGGAAACCTTCAAGGGAAGGTGCCATCTGTGGGTGTATGAGGTGGCAGATGGACTTGCATCCTGAGACATCTTGGCCAGCAGCTCTTTGAGTCTGCTAACCTCATCCTCTAGAATGGTGTTTTGAGCAACTACATCATAGAAGAAGCTCAGGTCATCATCAGTTGATACTGAATCACCTGACCTCCTGCTTAGAGCAGGATTTACATGCACTGGGTGTAGACCAGTTGGTGCATGTGCCCCTTGTGCTTGGTACTGGGGACTTCCAGCCTCAGGACAATGTCCATCATCAGCTGTTGCCTCTAGGGAGGTCTTAGCAATGTTACCAGCCTCACTCTGGTCATGTGCTGAGTCAGAGGAGGTGGCAGCCTCACTAGATATTCTAAGCTCCTTCTCTACACCAGGAGATAGAATTGGGAAACCCCTGTGCTGTGGGTTCTCAGGTGCACTGTGTTCCTCCCCCTCAATTGTAGAGGTATTCCCAGTAGTAAGTGGTTTCTGGGAGGGGTGAGGAGTGCAATTGAGTCAGCACTTGAGCAACTATTAAAGTTGGGCTGTGAGGGGCGGTTGTTTGGGGTAAGGGGGTAGAAGCAGTGTGCACCTGGGGTGGATGGTGCTCTTCAATGGCAATCTCCTCAAGTGAGGAAGATCCCAGATAAGTAGGTGCCCCTTGGGTTGCTGCAGGCTCCTGTTGAGAGGAAGCCTGAGCGGCTGTGGCTGGAGGAGTCATGGTATCCACTAGGGGGTTTGGACTAGTGGATATATCCTGCGTTTGTTGTGCAGGAGCATCCTCAGGGGACTCAATTCCCTGAGTAGCCATTTTGGGTTTCTTTTTGGTGGGTTTGGTGGGGACATTGGATTTGGAGGTGGTGGCTGTGGGTTCCAGCTGCGTGGGTTTTCGCAGCTTGGCAGCCAGTTTGAGTGTCCGGTCAGAGTTGTGCCGGGAGTATACTTCTGGCAAAACAGCCGTAGCAGGGACTCCCAAGCCAACAAGTCCCTCAGCATTAAGCTGGTCTATTATAATGGCCATTATGAACCGTGGATAGAGTATCCAACGGTTGGCAGTTAGTTTTTGAGCCATATCTTTGAGCTCTGAAATATAATTCTGAAAAATTCAGTGGTTGTTGCTCAAGGATAGAATACATTACCTGCTGCCATTTGGTGGACATTTGATCCCAAGACGATGTCTTAGGGGCCAAACATACATTGACCATGTGAAAGATCAGGCGCTCAGCGTCATTAAAGTGTTTCTTCATGATGGTGGTGGCACTGAGATCACCTTGATATCCATGCTGAGCAAATGATAGATCTATGGTGCCCTTCGGATATCCAGCAGGAGAGGTAGCATCACTCAGTTGAAGAATTTTACGGATTGTTGCAGGAGTAATCACTACTTCTTTGTGGTTGACGACTGACCGGAGGGATCGTGTGTTGCTCTCCTCAGTTGTAACATTAACGTTCATCCAAAATTGGTTCAAGGATTCGGTATGTAAAACGGGGTTCAGAAGAATGCCTTGTTGTATTGGGACTGAACCATAAGATCGATAGCAGTATCGAACTTAGTCCAGATCGGCGATTTTGTGAGGTAGGCAACACAGTTGTGTCGCGGTTTAATTTGCATAGACGCCATGGAAATTTTTGGAGAGGAACGTTAGGTTTGAAGAAGATAAAGCATGGAGAGCTCAGGTTAGGTATTTATAGGGTACGGGTGAGGAAACGACTGAAGGATGTGGTGTTAGTCATCAGTAGTTTTAAACGACCGTTGACATGGTATTATCCTTTCAGACGTTGAAACAGCTGAAGTCGTGGTGTTAGGCATCAGTAGTTTAGAAAACTACTGAAGACCGTGGTTTTGACTTCAGATGATTGAAACAACTGAGGACATGGTGTTTGTCATCAGTAGTTATGAAACTACTGAAGACAGTGGTTTTGTCATCAGCTGTTGTAAACAACTGAAGACTTGGTATTGGTCATCAGTAGTTATAAAACTGCTGAAGACGTGGTTTTGCTTCAGTTGTTTAAAATGAAACAGCAGTGGTACAAACGACTGAAGAGAAAGTTCTCTTCAGCTGTTTTCGTCAATTCTTAGCTTTTCAGCTGTTTCAAACTGTCCTCAACACATTCATCAGTCTTTATGGCTGATTTCAGTTGTTTCATAGGACATCAGTACTTATCTGTTTTTACTGATTGCAGTAGTTATGACTGCATCAGTAGTTGTAACTACTTCAGTAGTTTAGAGCAGATGAAGTACTTCAGTACTTGTGAGAACTTTTAGCCTTCAGTAGTTATAAAAACTACTGAGGTTAAAAGAGCTCATCAGTACTTATATGTGACAGGCACTCATGATCATCATATGAATTACTGAGATCATCAGTAGTTGTCACCTATTCTAGCTGCAGCATACCAAGCCTTAACACCAGGTTTTGGAAAGTTGAACTATCCAAAGGCTTAGTAAAAATGTCTGCAAGCTCATCAGCACTAGGCACAAACTTAGGATCAATCAGACCTTTTTCAAAACAATCCCTTATAAAATGATGTCTGATCTCTATATGTTTGGTCCTAGAGTGCTGGACTGGATTTTTGACAATGCAAAGAGCTGAAGCACTATCCATTAACAATGGAGTCTTAGTCTCTGTAATGCCATAATCCAAAAGTTGGTTTTGAAGCCAGAGTACCTGAGATGTACAGCTTGCAGCAGCAATGTACTCTGCTTCCGCAGTGGATGTAGCAACTGAGGTCTGTTTCTTGCTCTGCCAAGAAATCAAGCAGTTGCCTAGGAATTGACATCCACCAGAAGTTGATTTCCTGGTCAACTTACACCCTGCATAGTCACTGTCAGAAAAAGCAACTAATTTACCAGAATGTCTGGTAGAATACCATAAACCTAGAGATGGAGTGCCTTGCAGATATCTAAAGATCCTCTTGACTGCAATCAGATGAGACTCTTTAGGTGCAGCCTGAAATCTAGCACAAACACATGTAGCAAACATAATATCTGGTCTAGAAGCTGTTAAATACATCAAGGACCCAATCATACATCTGTAAAGTGTTTCATCAACCACTTTACCTTTCTGATCTGAGTCCAGTTGTGTGGTGCTGCTCATGGGAGTAGAACAGGGCTTACAGTTTTGTAAATCAAACTTTTGCAAAAGATCTTTTGTATATTTGGATTGATGAATAAAATTCCATCAGCCTTTTGTTTGATTTGCAACCCCAGAAAGAACTGTAATTCTCCCATGGCACTCATTTCAAACTTCTGTTGCATCAACTTTGTAAAGGCATCACACAACTTTGGATCAGAGGATGCAAAAATGATATCATCTACATAAATTTGAACAAGTAGATTATGCTGCCCAGCTTTCTTAATAAATAAAGTCTTGTCTATGGAGCCTCTAGTGAAATTGTTTTCCAGAAGAAAGTTTGATAATGTCTCATACCAGGCTCTGGGAGCTTGTTTTAACCCATAAAGAGCTTTATCAAGCTTATACACCCAATTAGGATGTTTATTGTCCTCAAAGCCTGGAGGTTGACATACATAAACCTCTTCTTTAACTTTTCCATACAAAAATGCACTTTTGACATCCATTTGAAAGACTTTAAGTTTTTGATAAGCAGCATAAGCTAAAAACAATCGAATTGCTTCCAGTCTGGCTACAGGGGCAAAGGTTTCATCATAATCAATACCTTCTTCTTGTGCAAACCCCTGAACAACCAGTCTGGCCTTGTTCTTAACAATAAGCCCATTTTCATCAGTTTTGTTCCTAAACACCCATTTAGTGCCTATTGCACACTTACCTGGAGGTAGAGGAACCAGTTCCCACACTTGCTGTTTCTTGAACTGAAGAAGCTCAAGCTGCATGGCATCAACCCATCCATTGTCCTTTAAAGCAATGTGATAATTCTTTGGCTCTTGCTGACTGATGAAGAGAGCATAGAAGCAGAAATTTGACAATTGACTTCTTGTTGATACTCCAGCAGTGATATCACCAATGATTTGAGACATGGGGTGATTCTTCAGATCTTGATACACAATGAGATCTGTGCAAGTGTTTGTAGCCGGTTCAGCAGCAACAGATGGTGATGGTGAATCATTTCCTTGAAACCAATCAGTGGATGGTAATTCAAAGGAAGTTGAATTCGAAGAAATCTCATCAGCATTTGTTGTGGATGGTGCTACTGGCGCTACAGGAACATCAGGTCTAGTTGAATCAGGCAGCTGATCACTAAACCTGAAGAGGTGAGTACTGCAATCATCATCATCATCAGCAGTACCACCAGGTGGTGAACTGTTGACAGGAGCAACAGCAGGAGTTTGATAGGAACATATTGCAGTATGTCCAATCAAATAACTCCACAGGACTTTGTGGAATCTTGTCCTTTGGAGATTCATTAAACTTAACATGTAGAGTTTCTTCAACCATCTTTGTTCTGCAGTTGAAGACTCTGTATGCTTTGCAAGTAGATGAATAACCAACAAAGTATCCTGCATCCACCTTAGGATCAAATTTGTGGAGTTGATCCTTTGTGTTGAGAATAAAACAGGGACACCCAAATGCTTTGAAAAATGAAATCAGAGGAGCCAAATGATGGAGAACTTCATATGGAGTCTTCATCAACCTCTGATTTACTAAAACTCTATTTTGCACATAACAAGCTGTGTTGACAGCTTCGGCCCAAAAGGTCAATGGCAAACCTGAGTCAGCCAGCATGGACCTTGCAGCTTCAATGAGTCCTGTTCTTTCTCTCCACTACTCCATTTTGTTCCGGAGTCCTTGGAATGCTGAACTGCCTTTTGATTCCCTTTGAGAGATAGAAGTCATCAAGTGTATGATTTCTGAACTCAGTTCCATTATCACTCCTAATACACTTGACTGGAAGGGAATACTGCTTCTCAATGTACAGCACAAAGTGGATAATCTTCTGAGCAGCCTCATCCTTTGAATGTAGAAAGAAAGTCCATACAAATCTGGAGTAATCATCCACAATTACCAGACAGTATTTTCTTTGCCATGCTCATTACTCTCACAGGACCAAATAGATCCATATGCAGTAATTGCAAGCAGGCAGTGGACTTGGACACTTCAATAGGAGGAAATGAGACCTTGTGCTGTTTTCCTTTTAAACAAGCAGTGCATGTTTCATCACAGTGGAACTCCTTTATTGGTAAGCCTCTGACTAAACTATTGTGGCTAAGCTGATTCATGTTTTTGAGATTAACATGACCAAGCCTCCTGTGCCATAGTTTAGATTCTTGAAAAGAGGCTTTGGAAAATAGGCAAGGATTGCCTTTGAGATCTATCTTCTTAGAGAGATCTAAGGCATACACTCTTCCTGTCCTGTTGGCTTTCAGGAGAGTGTGATCATCCAACACCTTGTCAATCAAGGGCAAAACTTTGGATGACAGAATCCTACAGTTTTGACTTGTGAAAAGGGCAACATGGCCTTTATCACACATTTGACTGACACTCAAGAGGTTGTACTTGAGATTTTCCACATGATTAACATCATCAAATTTGATTTCTCCATTGGAGACAAAGCCCTTACCGATGATGTAACCCCTAGCATCATTGCCAAAAGAGACAAATCCCTTCTTTCCTTGAGAGTAGTCATGAAGAAGAGAGATGTTCCCAGTCATGTGCATAGATCCCCCACTGTCTACATACCAGATGCTACTTTGGCATGTTGAAGAACCCTGCAATAATAAACAATCAGTTAGTTTTAGAGACCCAAACCTTTTTGGTTTTGGGCCTGGTCTCATCAATAGATGGTAAACTAGCATGTTTATTTGTAACAACAGCCTGAGAGGAAGAAGATGGTGTAGAAGAGGAGTCCTTTGGCTTAGACCTCCTTTTCTGTGGTTTCAACATAGGAGAATCTAGTTGGTTAACTCTACCCAACAGATGTTGTACCATCATCACCAGCTGTGTCTGATTTTGTGATAAAGCTTTCAGCTCATCAGACACATTGCTAGTGGAGTTAGATAAGGTCCTATGTTGCACCTTCTTCTTTTGAGCACCCTCAGCTGTCACCTGTTTAACTCCTTCCTTTTTGGATTGCTTTAAGGACTTAAGGGTTACAGGATTTGATGTTGCTGATACAAATGTGGTCTCAAACTCAGTTTTCATTTTTACCATTTTCTCATTATTTCTTCTTTTTTGTTTGAGTTTGGAACCTCTTTTGTACCAACAATCATCTGTAAGATGATTGAACAAACCACATACTTCACATGGTTTCTTCTTCATCTTAGGTTGATCATCAACTAAAGATGGTGAAGCAACAGAAGACTTGTTCTTCAATGCTTTGGAAGCATTGGTTGCTTTCTTGACAGCATCTTTAGTAGTCTTCAAACTCTTTCTACTGCCAGTTTTCTTCTCTTCAGTACTGACAGCAGTTGAAGTTTGAACTTCAGGAGTTGAATCCTGCTCTCCAGTCCTTTCAGGACCTTCAGGATTGACTCCTGAGTTGATCAACTTATTGATCATGTGAATGTCAGCATTTGGACCATCAACATCAGCTGATAGGTTCAAAGAGGACTTGATACTGACTGCTACTTCTGATTGTGCTGTATCAGAAGGTAGATCACATGACTTGATGGATTGGTTATCACTCTCACCATCAGATTCTACCTCTGCTCTTGGGGTAAAATCTGTAGGTGGAGCAGTGTGATTGTAACCAATTCCAAACTTCACATTTGAAGCAGATTGCTTACTAAGAAGCATTTCAAAACCTTTGCATGATTGTACCCATCTATCACACTCGACCTGGGTAACTGCAAGGGTTTCTTTGAGATCTTTGTACTTCTCTAGAAGTACATCTTCTCTAGCCTTATCATCAATTATTTTGCAATTCAGTTTATAAACCTCATCATTTTTATCTTTGAGCACAAACTCAAACTCAGCTTTGTTTTTGGAAATTATTGTTCTAGCTCAATGTTCTTATTAATTAAAGCTACATTTGCTTCTCTAATGGAAGCAAATGCTGCTATGCATTGTTCAGAACATAATTTGGCTTTTGCCTCAGAGGATACCTGTGATACCTGAGGTGTAGAGGCATTGGAAGATGAAGTATCAGCAGACTCCAAAGCCATAAGAGCTAGATTCCCAAAGGGACTGTCACCACCATGTTGACCAGCACCTGAGAACAGTTGATCATGACCAGACAAGTCATCTGGTAAACTGCTCCAGTCAACAACTCCTGGGGTGAAGAAGCTGTGTTGTTGAGATGAAGGTTGTTGATGAGATAGGGAAGGCTGAGGTTCTGGTAATGCATGAGGTTGTGGTGTCATAGGAACTTGAACTTGATTGACTGTGGCATGTAATAACAAGGGTACTGATATGGCATTTGACCCTGAGGAACAAAATATGCCGGAGATTGTTGTTGAGGATGATGACTAGATGTGACAGGATGTTGCCCTCTGTTTTTGTTGACTGTTGCCAGGAAAAGTCACAAAGGGTGCAGTAGAGTTTGATCCAGTTGATCTACACTCTCTTGCAAAGTGTCCAAGCCGTTGGCATTTGTGACACCTCAACTTGCTCTTGTCAAAACCAACTTTGGTTTTGCCAGAGAGTCCTGGGAATTTTCTTCCAGTTCTTTTGTAGAACTTCTGAGATCTGATATTTATCAAGGCCATTGGCTCAAAATATCCATCTCTTCTAAGTCATCATCAGCAATCCCCTTGAGATCATCCATAATGAAACATAATTGTCATTATTACCTCCAGAAACTGACCATCAACACTTACAAATGCAGAATTAGAGTGCTCGAAGAGAAATTAATATGCTCATCATACTGGCATTCAGATGAGCATATTCTGACTCATGACCCACCAAGGCAGTGTTGCCTTGTATAAAGTCTTCAGTGAGCTTTCCAGATGAAGACAGCTTTCTCTTCTGTTCTATCTCTCTCTCAAAAGTGAGCAATTTCCCATGGAGTTGGGTGAGAGATAGTTTGTCCAAACTTGCACTGGAGCGTAGGACAATAGTATATGTGTCCCATCTCTCAGGCAGTGATCTGAGAAATCTGTTATTCATCTGAATATTGGTGTATTCAAGTTTGACCATTTTTAGTTCAGAGATCAAACAAGAAAACCGCTCATATTGTTGAGTCAGTGTCTCACCCTTCTATGAGAGAATGTCTCATATTGTTGGGCAAGAATTTCTCTATTATTTGCCAAGACCTCATCTGTTCCTCCAAATTGTTCTTTCAAAGCAATCCAGAGGTCATGGGCAGTTTCATGATGCATTAGCCCAGAATAGATTTCATTGGGCAAAGCCATGGCCAGAATTCCATGGGCTTTTGCATCAATCTCAAGCAACTTTTATCCTCATCTGAGTATTGCTCCCTCCTCTTCGGAACCATTTGATTGGTTTCCGGGTTATTCACCATAGGCTTGTGTGGACCATGTACCACTGATGTCCAACACCCTGCGCTGTTAACAGACAGGTGATGGAGCATACGTCTTTGCCATATGTTATACTCATTCCTAACCAGCATAGGAGGCTTGGTTGAGGAACCAGTATTGTGAGGATCATTGGAGGGAGTGGTCATTTTCAGTTCAAAAACAGTTTAGTTCAAGTTTTAAAAAGTTTTAGACAAACCACAACAAACTCAATGAGAACCAAGAAAAGATCTCAGGATGAATGAGCAGAAATACAGAAAATTCAATCTCTATAACCGTTTCTTGCAAAAACAAAAGCTAATTCAATCAAACTTGGATCTTGAATAGCAGTTTCAATGATCAATTATTAGATCGATCAATGATTAACCTGCTCTGATACCATTTGACAGGATCAGTGATCACAAGTTTGATGTATCAGAATATAAGCAGCGGAATACAAACCGAATTAGACAAATTGTAGCAAGCTAACGATATATGTAAGCATTAAGATCGCATACGGTTATAGGGAGAGAATGTATTTCTGATTTCTAGGAATGTTTATAGATGAAGAATATTTCTAATCGAATCAATCATTCATTCCATTCAATTCATCTTTCATTCATTGATTACAATAGGTTGTCACTCCTTATATAGAGTGCAACAGTCACTGCTGTTATCACGGAAAGTGACACACTGGCAGATAAACAGAAATAACTAATTCTTAACAAACTACTGAAATGTTCACAACTACTGAGAACATATCAGCAAGTTAAGTACAAAATATAAAACTACTGAAACTACAACGACTGAAGAACAAGCTCTTCAGTCGTTTTACAAAACTACTGAAACATAGAAAATAAAACTACTGATATCACAACTACTGAAGAAGTACTCTTCAGCAGTTGTGACAAACTACTGAGGCTTCAGTACTTGATCTTCAGACTTTGACCTTCAGGTTTCATCAGCTGATGACTTCAGTAGATATCATCAGCTGATGTCTTCAGTCTTTGTCTTCAGACTTTGTACATCAGTTGTTGATCTTCAGCACTTGTGAACTCTTCAGCTGTTGTACTTCAGTACTTTGGTCTTTCAGCTTCAGCACTTGAGTTCTTCAGCTGTTGTACTTCAGCACTTTGGTTCTTCAGCTGTTAAGGTCTTCAGCACTTGATCTTCAGCTGTTGAAGTCTTCAGCACTTGTCAAACTACTGATGAGGCTTTCAGCAGTTGTTGTGATACCGTGTGGGACTTAGAGGTTTTCTGATCTTGGCTCATTGGTTCTTTTGGTCCAACAAATACCCTAAGGTTTCCATCGTAAACCATTCCTGTTCAACGACATCACTTCTTCACTGCCTCTCCCGTTCACCGATTGTAATACCACCATTTGAAGTGTGGATGAATTCTTTGCTCTCACTATGGGTATCTTTCAATTGTATGTGGTGGACTCCACTTTAGCACCTACTTTAGGTTTGCCAGTTATGGCATCAACCTCACATCTTCTGATGACCTCGGTGGTTGTTAAGGTTTTGAAGTTGACCCATCTTGTGTGGTACTCCCCCTTTAGAGCTGCTTCAAACAGCCTGACATCTTACAAGGGTCAGCATATAGCAATTTTAACTTTGCTAAATGGTTAAGCTCAAAACCTGGAAGAGTCTTTCAGGTCATTTGGAAACTGAATGCTCAATTCCCTTCTCACGTTTAACAGCGTAAACATCGAGGTCTTCAAAATTGCCCCATGCTATGATCCTACCTGCCTGCCACCTTTTGATGTTTCTTGACCTTTACAATCTGGTGTAGACAATTGACTTTTTGTTAAAGCGCTACGTTGGGACTCTTATCTCCTCAAAACAGGTTTGCCCATTCTGCCTTTTAGATGTTCACTTCAGCATCTGTGGCTTGGGCCTTATCTTTATCCTTTCCGGACTCTTGTTCCATCCTGTCCAGAGTCTCAAAAAGTTGTCACTAAAAGGGTGTCTCCAGATAGGAATGGCAATTCCTTCCTTGTCAGTGTCTAGGGATAGTGTTGAGCAGTGACATCTTCTATCTCAATCTCATCAACATCCTCAAGCTCATCATCACTCTCTCTATTCACAGTAGGGGCATCTTTCACAATATCTTCAGCATTCAGCTTGAACATTTCGGCTAGTTGCTCATCAGTGAGATTGTGAATGATTTCTCCTTCGTCAGGAATATACATCACAGATCTCCTTACAATACCTTGCAGATCAAGAATCAACGTCAGTTGAGTCTTGATCTTTGGAGTGGAGCATATCATATCATCTGGTTGCAATCTGGATCTACTTGATTAAACATTCAACACGACAATCATAATTAATAATGAGGACATAAACATTTCTTACATATAAAGATTCATTAATAAACTTTATACATGATCCAAATACAGAAGAGTTTAAATAACAATAAAACATCTAAATATTACTCTTGTCTTGGATCCTGTTTCTTCTGCTGTCGTGGCTGATGTCGAGAACCTAGATCTTGAGTCTTTTTAGTCCGCCTCTCACTAGCTTCCTGTGCACCCGAAGTAGATGACTCTCCTCCTCCTTCAATATCTCCTCCATCCTCATCCACCTTCATCATCACCATCATCATCATCACATCACTCTCATCACATCACTATCATCACCATCATCACCATCTCCCACTCTGATCTTCAGAGCTCATCCTTTGTGCCCATAAGCTTGAGCAGGATGTCATCTAGCATCCTCTAACTCCTCAATCTTCTTAGTAGATAACACATTTTGCTCCTTGAGTTGGGAAATCTCTTGACTCTGAGCAGCCATTTGCTGACCTACACTTAATCTGTTGTGCCTGTTAAGATCTGCTATGATTGTGCAGCAGTAAGCCCACTAAATGTCAGAGTTGAAAGTCTTCTCATCATCAGCTGCTTACAGCTTCAGCACCATACAATTTAGTGCTCAAAGTTGCTCCTCTACCCCTTGGTGGTAGGATGATCTGAGGGAAAGGATAGGGTGATATGATGGTCCTTTCTGGGGCTAGAGGTGGTGGTGGTGGTAGTGGTGAATATGGGAGGTGGTATGTGTGTGGGTGTGATTGGTAAGCTGAAGTGGTGGTGGATGTGATTTGGATTGGGGTGGAATAACTGGGGAGTGAGCTGTAGTAATGGAGGGTGGAGGTTAGTGTTGAAAGTGGGTGGTATGGTAGTAGTGGGGAGTAGTAATGAGGTGAGTCATCTTTTCTTCTTCGTCATGCCATGGGCCTGAGCCATCCCCTTCTTCCTTGATCCTGTCGAGAGGATGCTCCCCTAGGCTGACTCGACTTATCGGAGCATATGTGGGATCAGTATCATCCTCTCCCGACCTGCCGGGGCGTTCACCACTACCCTGAGCCCCCGTTCTGTGGCAATGACTTTTCTGCCCATAATACGGGTTAGTGGCTCCCCATCTGAATCCTCCTCCTCCTCCTCACAGTGTGAATTCCCGGTGGAATCCGACAGTCTCTGCTACATCTCTAGTGGGGGCAAATGCTGGAGATGCACTATTAGTAGTGGGGCCCCTTGGTTGAGTTGGTCCTTCATCTCTAGCATCCCCACTATCATCATCATCAAAGTCGTGCTCTGGGAGCTGTAACTGCTCATCTTTTGAGTCGCTGTCTACGTGACGCCACTTACGCCTGCCTGGCGCCACGTAGTTCGCCTTGGCCAGATGGCCGATAATTCTCTTTACCTGCGGCTTTAACTTCTTACCCCGTTAAACTCTCATACGACCAAGAGTCGTATCATCCATGATCTCCAAAGCCACTACATCGTGGCGCTCCTTTGGAAGCGAGGGCAGCTTCTCATCAAAAATCAGCTGCAAGAACCTGGGGTACATACAAAAACACTCTTTTCCCTTGGCCTCCAGATTCTCCATGAGGTAAGAGAAGATCACGCTAGACAAGCTGAAAGGGTAGTTTAGCACCAGTGCCACGTAGACAATTTGTATCTGGTCTGACAGGTCGTCGAACCCACCCCTTCTGGAGTCTATGCACTTCAGAAAAACATGTGCCAAGTACTTATACTGGGGGTACAGGTTGCTCTTGTTGAGAACACCTGAGTTGATGTCCCCAGCTTACTTAATCCTCAGAAAACAGCCCCTCACCGTTAGTGGGTGTAGCTTGGTGGGGTATCCAGCATCATCTCCCAACCCAAGTACATGCTGAATGTATTCAGCTGTAATCTCTATGTACATACCAAAGATGGAGCTCCGAATGCTATATGGCTCTCGTGATCTATCCACTGATGCATTCTCTCAGAAGGCCTGTTGTATAGACCTATAGGGAGTGCATGGAGTAGAGATAGCCTTGTGTATCCTTAATCGCTTGAGAAAAGCATGATCTCTGTAAACTCAGCACCATTCTGAGTTGTGTGGTCTAAATGAGCATAGATGTTGTGCTTGGGATTGAAAGACCATCTATCACCCATCGATATGTAACGCAAGACACATAAACATTAGATACTCACATAACACAAATCAGTTCTAAGGAACTTCATAGAATTTATTCTGATTCATTCATGCGAATGAATCATGCGACTGTGTTCAGTCGGTTGTCTTATCATGCAACTAGACTCATTCGGGTGAATGAATAGGCGATTGAGTTCAATCGGTTGACTGATCTTGCGATTGGTTCAGTCGGCCGACTGAGCTCATTCGTATGATACATTCGGCCGATTGAGCTATTCAGCCCGCTCAATCGTGCGTTTGGAGTTCATCCAGACGACCAGTCGCATGACCCACTGTTCGGTCGACTGAGATTCGAATGTTGACCAATTCATGACATTAACATTGTGTATAGGTTCTTTAGACTCGCAATCACTTAACTAATAACCTAATAACATTATTTTTAACATTTTACATGGTTTCAGTAGGTCATTAATCCATTGAGTGGTTCGATTCTTGTTTCAATTGTGATTCACTAATTAGGACACCATATCTTCTGATTTCTATGAGATTTCATCACATTATACCTGTATAAATGCACACACACGTCAAAGATCAATAGGAATGTATAATAGAGGTCAAAAGAAATTTGGGTAGCGTAACGGTAGGATGTGCAATATAAGAGCGATTGGAAGTGACGAGGTAAATGTGATCGACTCTGGCCCTATTTATACTAAATCTGAGCTCAATCGGCCGACTAGACTCATTCGCTCAGTTCATTTGGGCGAATGGAACTCAGTCGGGCGAATGGAACTCAGTCGGGCGATTGGCTTAGTCGTGCACTTTCAGTCGGCCAACTGGAGCTCAGTCGGTCGACTAACTCATTCGCACACTCCCATTCGATCGAATGGATCATTCTGATAAGCCATTCGGGTGAATGGTTCATACTCATGTCCATTTGGCTATTTAATTCATAAGTATGGTCCATTCGTGTGAATGGGTCAGACTCATATATTTGACTTTATGACCATTTACATATTAACCCTTTTAACTTTTGAATAAACGTTATGTGCACTTGATCATCTCAGACATGATCATTTTATCTTGAAAACCTTTGATCACCTCAGACGTGATAGTTTTAAAACATTTTATCACCTCAGACGTGACCTTTTTAAAACATTTTGTAACCTCAGACGTGGCCCAATTTTTTTTGAAAGCACATGTGGTCACCTCAGATGTGACCTTTTGGATGATAAGGTCCCTTATCAACTTCCATGACATAGTTCGATACTACACAAAACTGAACTTTACAGACTTTGTACAAAAATAAAAGAAATAATGCTGAAACTTAAACTAGGACTTGTTTTTGTGTTTTTGTGAGGATTAATTCCTAAGATGTTATTCTAAGGAATATTTTTCTAAGAGAGTAGCCTCAATCATTTAAACCATACTGGACCAATTCAAGTTGGAATCATACAGGATATTCAAATCATTCAGGACAAGTGATTTAAAAACTTTGATGCTCTATTTTTGTTTTTCATGTGGAGTCAGTTAGAAAATCTAGGAAATCATGCTAGTACTCTTAGGTCCCCACACTGATTTGAAATTTCAAGAATTGTAGCCACAATGATTGCCAGTATTTTTGTCCTCTTAAATTCGTACACAGACTTTTAACATAGTTTGGTGACAGTTTAAGGTTTGTTTATTTCAACAAGCACTTGTGGATCCCACACTTATATGGTAATCAACATTCCTTAGAAGATTTTGGAGCGGTCTCAGGGTAGTGTTCAAGAAGAGACTATTCCTAGAACTTTCAAAGAGAAGCCAATCCTCAGGTCAGTGCCACCGCATAGCAAGAGGCGGCAAACAACAATGAGTTCTAGAATATATATTTATGCTTATCCTTAGGTCATCACCACCGCACAACAGAGAGGCACATAATCTATTTTCTTGTTTGAGCATTTTCATTCTTTTTGCACAGATCTCACCAACAACATAGGTTATCAGTTTGATTGTATTTTCATTTTTTACATGCTTTTGCTCATGCTTTGGTCTTACGCACACATTTATGGCGTTTATTTTGCTCGTCACCCCTTATTGGAAACTAGTTGATTGTGTTAACCAGGGATAAGGTGTTACCCACAGCTAGTCAAACATTTTTGTTTAATCTTGAGATCACCGAAAGGTCTAGTCATCTATTGTGTTGAATCTGCCGACATATCATCTGGGGTCTAGCAACCTCTAGGTCTACTTTCTTTGTGTTCCTTAGTAGTAGCTGCTTATCCATCATATTTCCTTTATATTGCTTAGACTAAGACTTATACTTGAGCTTTGCGTCTTTTTCAATTTTGATTTTTACAGTCCAAATAGTTTGTACATGTGTACTATCATATCCCAAAGATTGAATCTGTATCGCACATACGGTCTTATTATTATCAGCTTGCCTCTTCCGTCTCCCTCGCCTTTTTTTTTTATATTGCCTAAACCTATTCTCCCCCTAAAATTATAAAACCACCACGAAGTAGCGTTTTAGGGTTTAAATAGGTCGGCAAGGAAATAACCCAATTGGAAATAAACTAATTAAACCTAAACAAACAATGACAAGTAAAATTAAAATAAAAATTTTAAATAGTAACAGAAACTCATCGATTGTAGGGACGATACATGCCTCGCTTTTCTTTTTAACGCCGTGACCTCTAACAAATAAAAAAACATGGTTTGTCAATGCCTTTGTATAGAGATCAGCACGTTGAAAATCCGTATTTATTTTTACAACATCGATTATTTTTTCAAAGCAATCACTTCAAAGTGATACCAGGGGTAGTCTTAATGGTTGTAGTTTGCTTGTTTGAACTCATTAGATTTGAGGGGGAACAATTCATAGGGGTTGTCACAGCAACTGTAATGTCAGCTTGTCACATAGTTGGAGACAGCATTAGCAAGCCGTATGGTCAGCTTTCTTGTTACACTTCGCAGGTTAGGTAATCTTCTTCCACTAAGAACTGATCTTCTGGAACACACCTGCCGATGTTGACTTGTGTAGTTAATGTTGCACCGACGCGTAATTCCAAGTCCATCTGGTATTACAGGCTGTAAGGTTGGGGTGGTATGCCCTTTGCAGATAACAAAAAATCCTTTTGACCCCAATTAGATGGTTCACCTTAGGCTTTTCCTGATATCGTGAGCATAAACATGTCATATCATGATATCAGGTCATGAGGAGTGAGATACATGAGAGATCCGATCATCCCTCGCGTAAATAGTGGCATCTACCAGATCACCATTCTCATGGGTGCTACATCATGGTTTGTAGCCGTGGAGTTGTCAGCTGTAGAAGCATTCTCCATGTCAAACGACTAAGAATGCCCCTACATAGTTGGTCTGATGTAAGAAAATCCCATTTGGTGTCTGATCCACCTGTAACCCGAGAAAGAACTTCATCTCCCCCATTGCACTCACCTCAAACTTCGCCTTCATTATTGCTTCAAACTCTTTGCATAATTCTTCGTTCTTGGAACCAAAGATTATGTCATCTACATAGATCTGTACCAATAGTAAGTCTCCATCTTTTTCTTTGATAAACAGTGTACAGTCAATAACTCCTATGCAAAAACCATGTTTCACAAGATGAGTCGAGAGTTTCTCATACTAGGCCCATGGAGCTTGATGAAGTTCGTATAGCACCTTGTCGAGTTTGTAAACTCTATCCCGATGACATGGATCCTCAAATCCCTTGGTTGACTGACATACACTGTTTCTCGAATCTCACCATGAAGGAATGCACTCTTCACATCTAGTTGATAAACTTTGATTTTCATTTAAGATGCGTAGGCAAGGAAGATGCGGATTGCTTCCATCCTTGCCGCTGGTGCAAACACTTCATTGTAGTCGATACCCTCAACTTGTCGAAAACCCTGAACAACAAGCCGAGCTTTGTTTGTGATGATCACTCCCTGATCATCTTTCTTGCATTTCAAACCCATTTGGTACCGATGACTTTTGCACTTTAGGTCTATCTACTAAAGTCCATACACCTAACTTCTTAGACTGAAGAAGTTCTTCCTGCATGGCACTCACCCAAGCCTCATCATTCAGTGGTTCACTTACATACATTGGCTCAAACTGAGACACAAGCAGCGGTAGGCACCATCGTGAAGGTATCCCTTTCCCATCACAGAGGAATAATCAGCTGAGTACAACTGATTTCTAGTCTGAACCCCTGATCTCACATCTCCTATAACATTATCCAAAGGATGATAGACGTTAGACGTGAGCCAGGAGTTGTTGGAGCAACTACCTCAGACTCAAGATTGTGAACATTTGGTTCTGAATCTGAGGCAATAGGATCTGAGGTTCTGACATCTCAGACGCATCATTATGAGATGCTTGTGGACTTGAGGTAGGCGAAACCTATTCCTGGTTGTTCTGATCATTTTACACATTTCTTCATCAGAGGATGAGTCACTCATATCAAGTGCTCCCCCTAATTGGTAGATGATGGACTTTGTGACCTGGATGGTGTTGAGTCTTGAGACGGTTGTTCAAGACATCATACATCATCTTGTTTGCCAACTCGTCTTCTGAAGCAGAAAAGGAATATTGAAGGATTGAAGAATCCATCATAGTCGAAGAAGTAAGCAGGTCCTTTTCCAGCAGGTGGTGTGATGTATCTCTGAACATCAACGTTACACCACACCTCTACTTGACCTTGAGTTGTTGTAAACTCTCTTGTTCGGTATGTTGTATCCTAGAAAAATCCCTTCATCAACCTTCTCACTAAATTTCCTTCCTAAGTCTTCTTCAGTAGGGTGCATGGAGCACCAATGGCTCGAGATACTCTAAGTTAGGTTTACATCATTGTAGTAACTCGTAGCACGTTTTTCCATGGCATTTCACTACTAGAACTCGATTAAGCGTGTAAAATGCATTTTCCACTGTTTCATTCCAGAATTGAATAGGCAGTTTTGAGTCTGCCAGCATAGTACGTGCCGTCTCTATCAAGCAGCGATTCTTTCATTTCGCAACCCCGTTCATCTGAGGAGTGTAGGCAGAGTGAATTGATGCACAATTCCCTTTTCCTTGCAATCGGTCTCCATCCACTGATTCTTGAACTCGGTTCCGTTGTCTGATCACCTGTTTACCTTCAGCTGTATAGGGATTCAGTGTAGTTACTAATTCCTTGAAGATTCAAATGTTTCTCATTTGGATTTCAGAAACATTACCCAGGAGAATCTTGACTAGTCATCTGTAACTACATAGCAATACAAGTCGCCTGCGATGCTTCTTGTACTGACTGGACCAAACAGATCCATGTGAAGGAGCTCAAGAGAAAGTTCTATAGAATGAACTTTCTTTTCCTTATGAGACTTCTTCGTCTGTTTGCCCTTTTTTCACGCAACACAGAAATCCGGGAGTTGGAGGTTTTTGACATTTACTCCCCTCACTAGATCATTCTGGACCAAGTGATTCATCTTCCTCGGATTTATGTGTCCCATTCTCCTATGCCTGGAGATTGAGTCCTTCTCAGTAGCTTTGGACAAGAAGCACTGAACTTCATGATCCGTTGTAGAGGCCTTTGAGAGATCCAAAACATAAAGATCATTATATCTTGAAGCTGACATTAGGATTTGGTCCTCCGGAATCACGTAGTCCTTTTTTAGAACGTAGCACTTCTTGTGGTCAAAGACTACTTGAATCCTTTATCACAAATTTGAGAGACTGAAAGCAAGTTATTTTGTACTTGTTGGACATAGTTTACCTTATCAAACTTAACTTTCTCATTTCCCACTTCCCCTTGGGCTGTGATGTACCCACTTTTGTTTCCAGCAAATGAAACATGCCCTCTTTTGATTTGTCTGACGTTTGATAAGAGAGGTCTGTTCCCTGTCATGTGCCTAGATGCTCCGCTATCTACAGTCCACGTGTTAGTCTTATCACTACAGCGAACTCCCTGCACATTCAATGAAAACATTAGTTCATGTTAGGAACCCAAGCCTTCACTGGCTTGGGTTTCCCTAAGGCATCACACATCATAAAACCAACTCATTGACCATTTGAGGTTGAGGGAATCTTAGATTTCTGTTTGTTCTCATTTTCAGATGTTGAGGCGGATTTTTTCTTCTATAGACCAGCTTTGTGTAAGGCCTGTTTGTGATAGACAGACGACTGGCTGATGGATTGAACTTTTGGTTCACTAGCCCTTTTTGGAGGCGTCAATGAGTTCCTCTTAAAATATCTAGGTGTAGATACTGAAGTTCTATTTCCTCCTTGTGTCTGATAATAAGGACACTGAGACGCTATGTGACCATACTCTCCACAATTATAGCAGGATCTGCTTTCAACTTTACGGTTTATATGTTTTGGTGGAGATATAAAAGTCACGTAGTTGACCTTATTATGTTTGGATTGAGACACTTCTTTATTAGATGTATGACTTGGTTTTACAAACTTAATTGCTTTACCTGGTTTTACATCTTTTATCTCTTGTTTACCTGGACTTTGACATGACGCTCGTGATTGATTAGATTTTATAGTCTTTTTGAGTTTTGGTTTGACTTTGTTTGACCCAGACATTAAATTAACCTTTTCAAATTCAGTTTCCAGGTTAACACAAGGCATCTTTCCTTTTTCCTTTGAAGTGGCCTCCTTTTGTTTAGAGTCAGATTCATTTGATTTACTTACAGAATCTGGATCACTAACAAGAGGAGTGGACACCACGTAATCCTTGATGGGGTTATTGCTAATCGGTTTACTTTTGGTGTTAATCAAGGTCTCAGGTGGTGGTGGAACCACATTGTATCCCAGCCCCTCCCCATTATTTCTCTCTCTCACTAAGTGTCGGACAATGTGTGATGAGCTTGTCCAACTATGCAGTTTCTATTTTAAAGAGTTGACTTCTACTTCTAAAACTGCTTTTGCTTTTTAGTGTCCTCTAGGGAGTTCAGATAGTACCTAATGTCATCTGCTTGGTTAAAGGCGACTACCTCTGTTTCCCTAAGCTGTTTAGTCAATCGATCTATATTTTCCTTATAACTATGCTCGTTTTGTTTTAACACTCTATTTGCCTTAGTGCACAGTTCCAGATCCTTTATTAAGTTATCATTATGATCTAATCACCTAGCAAATTTTAAATCTATACTTTCTCTAAATTAATTACAATCTAAACAAGCATGATTATTAAATAATTGGTCAGTAGTACTTACCTGAGATGCTGAAGATGAATCATCCATGAATAGAGAATCGGTTATTCTGGTTTTGGTGATTCTAACATTGATGCAAATTTTTCTTCTTCAGGCAGGTGGTTGACCACAGGTCCAGTGTCTTCAGAATTTGACATTGCAAGCTCTACTGCTATGTCTCCCTCACTAGCTGAATCATCATCAATGTCCTCCACATTAGCTATGTTGGACTCTCCCGGTAACACGAACCGAAAGCTCCAGTCCTGTCCTTCATCCTCATTAGCACTCAAGGCTTTGGGGTCCTTACTTAATAAAGTAGAACTGCTAGATGTGGCTTTGTCCTAACGATTGAATGACGAGAATGGATTACCGTTCCCAGTCTTCTTTGGCTTTACACACTCCCGCTTGAAGTGTCCCTTCTCACCACAGTTGAAACAAGTAACCTTTGACTTGTCGAAGCCAAAGGTTGTGTCTTTGGTCGCAACCAAATTCTGTCCGGTCTTTTTGACAAACTTTTTAGCTCGTCGGACAGCACTTGCCAAAGCCCACATTATTTCCATACGTTCCAATTCCATTTCGTCCACCTGTTCATAATTTTCATCTACCAGGTGACAATTTCCTATCTTTCAGCAACTAGTCCATCATAGGAGTGGACTACAACAACTAAGTGGTCCATGTGTTCTTTGGCCACCTCAACAATCACATTCACAAAGTTGTCTATTTTCAGTTTTGCTGCATTGGCTTCGGGTATCATATACTGGTGCTAGACAAACCTGACATTTTGGACCCTGAAGTTGACGGTTGTGCTGGATTGCTGCGCTTGAGACAAAGGAGGTTTGTAGTGGTGCTCCAGATGTCTTGACCGGAGGAGTTGCATTGTAGAGTGCAGGATTCTGATCATAGTTGTCCTTTTGGGCTTTGTACTTCATCCTTAGATCCTCTTCCCTCAATGTAAGAATGAAGTCATTTATGTCTAACTTCGAGAGCATCCCATTCTGTCTGAGATTTGAAACGAAGGAAGCCCATTTCTCCGGTACACCATCTGCAAAATTGGATACCTTATCCTCCATCGACGTAGTTACACCATGAGTGTGCATCTCACTCATCAAGTGGTAGAATCTGTCGATCACATCATCTAGACCTTCCTTTCCTATTGAAGAGAAGTTGTCGAACTCCTTCTTCAAAGCTTTGGCCTTAATGGCCTTGAGTGATGCATTTCTGTCATACCTCTTCTCCAACGCATCCCATAGTTTCTTTGCTTGAGTATACTCCGAGTACTGATGGAAGATATCCTTCGGAATAGACCGAGTGAGCAAAGCGTAAACTTTCTTCTCAGCGTTGTATTTTACCTTCTGAGCATCTGACATTCCACTTAGAGTAAGTTTAACTCCATCTGCTCCTACGGGCATGCTATACCCCGACTCTATTGCCTCCCGCAGATTTGTATCTACTCTTTTTAAGTAGATTTCAAAACATTGCTTCCATTGTGGGTAGTCGTCTAACGTTATAAGCTCCGGGGGTTTATTGTGAATTCCCACTTCATTTTCCAACAACAGTAGATTCTGGATACGAGTATCTCTACTTGCTGTGTATGCTGAAAACTGGCCCTCCATCTCACTTAATTTTAGAATTTAATAAACTGCTGATGTATGCGAATGAAGGTATGCGATTGGACTTATTCGGGCGATTGAACAAATGCGGATGGTTCAATCGTGCGACTAAACAAATGCGGATGGTTCAATCGTGCGACTAAACAAATGCGGATGAGTCAGTCGGCCAAATGAACTAATGCGGTTGGGCAGTCCGAATGAGGTTGTCAATCGTATGAATGAGCGTACGAATGAGTCCAATCATGCGGTTGGAGAATGTGAATGAACTCAGTCGTGCGATTGAGCCAATCGTGCGACTGAACTTGCTGAAGTTTGATAATTCGTAGGTTAAACGTGTGTTGGCCGTAAAAACTCGAATTTTATCAAACACTAATCGTCGTATGCCGGAAAAACTAAACTTTTTGGTCAGGAAATGTCTAAGACTCTGTTAGACACAAAAAGATTGCATATTTGATGAAGAAACACAAATTTTGTACCAAAACTATTGAATCAACACATAATCAAGAGCCAAGGCTCTAATACCATTTGTTAGAATTGATATTTGAACGAAACACCAACTGATTAACATGTTAAACAAAACCAAATAGTGCGGAATCCTATTGACTAGCGATCCAATCAGTGAGAACGCACGTAGACACAATCAAGTATGAATCTAATGTCAAGAATCGATTAGGAATCCATCTACAGCGTTCTATGAACTTGGAGTACGAACTTAGAGGTTTCTGGATGGCTAGGGTACGTTTGGAGACGAAGTGAGTTGAATGCTTCTCAATTGTTACGTTTTTCCACGGATTAGGTGGTATTTATAGTTAGGGTTGCTCATTCGTGCGACTGAACCATGAGCATGATTCATTCATGCGATTGAGCCATGCGGTTGATCCATTCACACGACTGAATGTTCAGTCGTGCGACTGAGTCAGTCGCATGAAGTTGTTCAGGTATATGGACTATTTAGGCGCATGGACACTCAGTCGCATGGCCATTCGGACGCATGACCACTGTTTGGGTTCATGGTCCAGTCAGACGCATGTGAACTTCACTTAACCAAAGTTTGAATGTATTCTTATTATAACATTATGTATATCAATTCAAACAATCACAAACCTATATAATCCAGTCAATAAGCATTACTCAACTCATTAATGAAATATTAAACATTATAAATCACAACCAAACATTATCATTTCATAAGTACCCAATATTACATAAGTGCAAGACATTCAAGACATATACATTGAGATCAGGATCCAGGTACATAAGTGTATCAACAACTATAGTGCTGAAACAAGTACTTAGATCGTAGATAGCGGAGCATCTAGGCACATGACTGGAAACCGGGCACTCCTATCAAACGTCAAACAAATTAAAGGAGGTCATGTTTCATTTGTAGGAAATAAGGGAGGTTACATTACAACTCAAGGGGAGATAGGGAACGAGAAAGTAAAGTTTGATAAGGTAAACTATGATCAACAACTACAAAACAAATTACTTTCTGTGTCCCAAATTTGTGACAAGGGTTTTAAGGTAGTTTTTGATAACAAAAAGTGCTATGTCCTGAAAAAGGACTATGTGATCCTGGAGGACCAAGTTTTAATGTCAGCCTCAAGATATAATGACCTTATGTCTTGGATCTATCGATGGCCTCCACAACTGATCATCAAGTTCAGTGCTTCTTGTCAAAAGCTACCGAAAAGGATTCAATCTCTTGGCATAAGAGAATAGGACACATCAATCCACTAAAGATGAATCACTTGATCCAGAATGATCTGGTGAGGAGAGTAAACATCAAAAACTTCCAACTCCCAGATTTTTGTGTCGCCTGCAAGAAAGGCAAACAGACGAAGAAGTCTCATAAAGAAAAGAAGGTTCACTCCATTGAACTGCCTCTTGAGCTTCTTCACATGGATCTATTTGGTCCAGTAAGTACAAGAAGCATCGCAGGCAACTTGTACTACTATGTAGTTACAGATGACTACTCAAGATTCTCTTGGGTGATGTTTCTGAAATCAAAATCAGAAACATTTGAGTCATTCAAAGAATTGGTAACTACACTGGAGTCTCTCTACAAGCTGAAGGTGAGACAACTACGCTCAGACAACGGAACCGAGTTCAAGAACCATTGGATGGAGGCTTTCTGCAAAGAAAAGAGAATTGTGCACCAGTTCACTTCCGCCTACTCTCCTCAGATGAATGGTGTTGTTGAGAGAAAGGCTCTCTACAGGCTTCATCAAGCTCCGAGAGCATGGTATGAAAAACTCTCAACTCACCTTGTTAAACACGGATTTCGCAGAGGTGTAGTTGACTGTACACTGTTCATCAAAGAGAAAGATGGTGATCTGCTACTGGTTCAAATTTACATTGATGGCATAATCTTCGGTTCCAAGAACGAAGAATTATGTAAAGAATTTGAAGCACTAATGAAGGCAGAATTTGAGATGAGTGCTATGGGAGAGATGAAGTTCTTTCTCGAGTTACAGCTGGATCAACACCAAAGGGGATATTCCCACATCAGACCAAGTATGTCAGGGATATTCTCAGTCGGTTTGATATAGACAATGCTTCCGCAGCTGCGACTGCACTTCCTACAAACCATGATGTAGCACCCGACGAGAATGGTGATCTGGTTGATGCCACGATGTACCGAGGAATGATTGGATCCCTCATGTACCTCACTGCTTCCAGACATGATATCATGTATGCAACGGTCTTTGTTCAAGATATCAGGCAAAACCAAAAGTAAACCATCTTATCGGGGTCAAGAGGATATTTCGTTATCTGAAGGGTACACCAACACTTGGGTTATGGTATCCTCATGATGATGACTTTGAGCTTACCACGTACAGCGATTTGGATTATGGCGGCTGCAAGATGAATTACAAATCTACATTAGCAGGTGTCAATTCTTTGGGAGAAAATTAGTCATGTGGTAGTGTAAGAAGCAAACATCAGTTGTGTTGTCAACTTGTGAAGCTAAATATGTTGCTGCAGCAAGTGCTGTTCTCAAATCATCTGGATTCAACAACAGATGCGGGACTAGGGTTTGCAATTCTCTAACACCCCTATTTTTGTTGATAATTCTGCTGTAATAGTCATTATTAAAAATCCTGTCCAACATCCTAAGACCAAACACATCGGCATAAAATATCACTTTATACGTGATTGCTCTGAAAAATATCTAATCGATGTTGTTGAAATAAATACGGATTTTCAACGCACTGACCTCTATACAAAAGCTTTTGATAAACCACTTTTTCTATACTTGTGAGAGGTCAACAACGTTAAAAAGAAAAGTGAGGTAATTCAAGAAGATGACCATGCCTAGTCCAATGCGGAATGTTCATTTTTCTTTTATTTCTTTAATTTTAGTTTATTTTCTTTAATTAATTTTATTGTAGTAGTTCTTCGCCTATTATAATCCTAAAAATGCAATTCCTTTACGGTTTTAGAATTTTATGGGGAGAATAGGTTAAGTCAATAATTAATTAAAAAAAGAGGGAGGAGGACATGCTAGCTGATAGAAATGAGATCGTATATGAGATATCGATAAAGACTATGGAAAATGTACACAGGAACAAAACATTGGGACTTTAAAACATTTAAATTGAATTAGATGTGAAATTCAAAGTATAAGTCTGAGAAGTCTAAGCAAAAATAAAAGGAAAAATGATAGTAAAACTAGCTACTACTAAGGTAACATCGAGAAAGTAGATCTAGAGGTTGCTAGACCATTAGATGATATGCCGGTAGATTCAACACAATAGATAAGTAGACCTCTTTGGTGATTTCAAGATCAAACTAAGTTGTTCAACAAGCTATGGGTTATCATCTTATCCCTAGTTCACACAATCAACAAAGTTCCAATAAGGGGTGACGAGCAAGATAAACGCCACAAATGTGTGCGGATGACCAACATATGAGCAAAGCACATGATGAAAAATGCAAAAAGCAATGAAACTGATAACCTATGGTGTTGGTGTGATCTGTGTAGCAAAAAAAATTGCTCAAACAAGAAGATAGGTTATGTGCCTCTCTGCTATGCGATGGCACTAACCTGAGGATAAGCATATTCTCTATATTCTAGAATTCATTGTTGTTTGCCGCCTCTCTGCTATGCAGTGGCAATGACCTGAGGCTTGGCTTCTTTTTGAAAGCTCTAAGAATAGTTTCTTCTTGTGAAAATACCCACAGACCGCTCAAAAAATCTCTTGAGGAATGTTGATTACCATATAAGCGTGGGATCCACAAATGCTTATTGAAATAATTAAACCTTAAACTATCACCAATGTGTGTCAAAAGTCTGTGTATGGATTTAAGTGGACATGTATACGGACAATCATTGTGGCTGCAATTCTTGAAAGTCCAAATCAAAGTGTGCGTCTTATAGTACTAGTATGATTTCCTAAATTTGCTAATGACTCTCGACGAAAACAAGAATCTAGCATCAAATTTTTTTAGTAACACGTCCTGAATGATTTGATTACTTGTATGATTCCATAATGAAGTAGTTCTCTATGGTCAAAATAACTTGAAGCCGCATGTTCAAGAAATAAATCTGTTAGATTTCAATCTTAGGATTTCCACCTCCCACAAAATCACAAAATATGTCTAGATTTCTAGTTGTTTCTTTTGTCTAAATTTGTCAAATTAGGTTATCTGTTAGACTATGTCATGGAATTCCATCTAGGATTTATCCATTTTAAAAGGGTCATGTCTGAGGTGACTACACATGCTTTCAAATGTAAAATGAGTCTTGTCTGAGGTGACAAATTGTTTTAAAAGGATAACTTCTGAGGTGGTCAAAAGTTTTCCAAGTTAAAAGGGTCACGTTTGAGGTGATCAAAAGTTTTCCAAGTTAAAAGGATCATGTCTGAGATGATCATATGCTTAAATGTTAATCAATAGTTAAAGGGTGTAAGATGTCAAATGGTCATAAAGTCAAAATCATGAGTATGATCCATTCGCACGACTTGAACATGAGTATGAACCAATCATACAATTGGACCATTCTTATGCCCTATACAAACTGAATGGAGCATGACTATGAACCATTCACATGAATGGCTTACAAGATTGAGGCAGTCACCCGAATGGAGTTGACCGAATGAGTCAGTCGCCCGACTGAAACACAGTCGGCCGACTGAATGTGATCGACTGAACCAATCGCACGATTGAGGTCCAATAGCCCAAATGAACAGAGCGAATGGGTCTAGTCGCCCGATTGAAAGCAGGTTCAGTATAAATAGGGCCATAGTCGATCGCATAAACTCATCACCCCCATTCGCCCTAAAATCGCATAAAGTGTCAATACTCTACCGAAATTTCTTCAGACCAAATTTGCCACCTGATTTCGATATTCTGACATTCTCTGGTGATTATACAGGTATAATGCGGTGCTTTTCAACAAAATTTTGGTTGATTTGAGCCCTAAATCACGACATTCGGCCCTAACCAAGACCCGAGACTAAAATTGGACAAATAACCTAACTAAACTAAGTAAAATGTTGAAATCAAGGTTATGAGGTGTTTAGTAGGTTGATTGCGAGTCTAATGAACCCAAACACGACGTCTAAGTTGAAAATTTGATCAAAATTCAAATTTCATTCGAACAAACAGTATGTCAGATGACTGGACACCAGGATGAACTCCAATCGCAGTACTGAGCTGGCCGACCGACTAAGTGGGCCGAATGGATAATCCGAATGAGCTCAGTCGGCCGACTGAACCAATCGCAGGCTCAGTCACCCCATTGAACTCAGTCACATGTTTAGTCACCCGACTGTATTCAGTCGCCTGTTAGGTCAACCGTCTGAACTCAGTCGTATGGTTCAATCGCATGATTGAACCAGACTGATTTTCAACAGGTTAATTACAAATGGTTTTTGTTGTGTGATGATCTAACTTGTATGCCCCTTGTGTTACAGATTCATGGCTGATAGGTGGTCCATCAACCCCAAGCATAATATTTGTGCCCATTTAGATGCCACAAATCGGAATGATGTTGAGTTTGCTGGGATCATTGCATTCCTAAAGAGATCCCAGATCCACAGAGCTATATCCACACTGTGCACTCCCTATAGGTGTATACAGCAGGGCTTCTAGGAGGGGGCATTGGTTGATCGTTCACAGGAGCCCTACTGTATCCGTAGTACTATTTTCGGGCATGATGCAGATCACCGGACCAGACTACACCCTCTGACAGTTAGAGGGTGCTTCCTCAGGATGAAGTACGCTAGGGACATGAACGCAGGTGTGCTGAACAAAAGCAACCTGTGTCCCAGTTTAAGTATTTGGCGCATGTGATACTGAAGTGCATGGCGTCGAGGAGGGGTGGGTTTGATGACCTCTCAGACTAGATCCAGAATGCCTATGTGGCACTGGTACTCAACCACCCCTTCAGTTTCTCCAGTATGATTTTTGTCTACCTGATAGAGAACCTTGAGGCAAAGGGCATGGAGGGATCCTGCATGTACCCTAGATTCTTGCAGATGATTATTGATGAAAAGCTGCCTACCTTGCACAAGGAGAGCCATGATGTTGTATCGCTTGAGATTATGGATGACATGACCTTGGGTCGCATGAAGGTATACAGGGGGAAGCAAGTCAAGCCCCATGTGAAGAGACTCTTCGGGAATCTAGCCCAGGCTGATTACATGGCGCCGGCTAGGCGAAAGTGGTGCCATGAGGTGAGTGACTCAGATGTTGAGCAATGTGCTCTCCCATCTGATGACTCCGACGATGATGGTGACACCGGCGGAGACTCTGGGCCCGCTTCTACTAGGGGCCCCACTAACCATGTTACACCTCTACCACCCAGTCATGGAGAAGCCACTACTGCCGGGTTCCATCCGGATTTTTGCCCACCTGATGAGGAGGAGGAGAGTGATGAGGAGCCTCTGACGAGGACTGTGTGCAGAAAGGTGGTTGCCACAAAGAGAGGTTTGAGGGCGGTTGATGGACGCCCAGGAGAGTCCGGGATGCTGCTGCTGATTCAGATCCCTTATATGCCCCGACCCGCCCAACAACCAAGGGTGAGCCTCTGTGCCTAGAGGTTCAAGGAAGAAGAGGATGGCACACCCCTATGGCAAGAAGGGGAAGAGACTGAAGTTTACCCTGACCTCATCCACCACCACAACCACTTCCTCAACCACACCTTCCACCACTACCACCACCACTGCTACCACACCACCTGCCACCACCACTACCACCTCACACACCACTCCCACACCTACTCCATCACTTACCCATATCCAATCCACCACCACTACAGCTCATCCACCACCACCTATATCTATACCACCCCAATCTTCATCACTGCCACCACCACCACCTCTAGCCACCAAGCAGAACCATCATCTTACTCCTCTTTCCCATCTGGATCATCTCTACCTCCCAGCAGGGTAGAGGAACAGCTCTCAGCACTGAACCGTATGGTGCTGAAGCTGTTAGCAGCCGATGACGAGAAGACTGCTCAGATTCGTCAGTTAGTAGAGCTTACTACTACACAATCTCAACAGATATCTTAGCAGGCGTAGCAGATTGAGCAGCAGGCATAGCAGATGGCTGCTCAGAGTCTAGAGAAGTCCTAACTTTAGGAGCAAAATGTCCACTCAGCAAAGAGGATAGAGGAATTGGAGGCGTCTAACAAGACCATCATGCTCAAGCTCAAGGGCACAAAGGATGAGCCACTCAAGATAAGAGAAGGAGATGATGATGATGGTGAAGATGATGAAAGTGATGATGATGAGGCCGGTTAGAAGGAAGAGACAAGGGAAGGGCAGAAGAATGATGATGATGAAAAAGGAGATGCAGCTGCATCTACATCAACGCAAGGTCAAGAGAGACATACAAAGAGAAATCAAGACCAAGGAGCCTCATCTTCTGCCCCTCCTACTAATGCGCCATCTATTCAAGGGAAAAGTAATGTTTAGATATTTATGCACTTTAAAACTGTGTAATTGAATTTTGTATAAGTATTATGTAATCAATGTTTATGTATATATTTGATGTTTACTATCTTCATTATTTACTGATTATGATGTGTTTATATATGTTTAAATCAAGCAGATCGCACATCTCAGCAACATGAATATGACGTTGCTCCCCTTCTGCAGATCAAGTCTCAACTCACAATGATACTTGATCTGCAAGGGATAGTCAGAAGGTCTGTGAGTTACACTCCTGAAGAAGGAGAAATAATCCACGACGTTACTAATTAGCAACTTGCCAAGATGTTCAGACTGAATCCCGATGAGATCGTGAAGGATGCTCCTACGATGGACATAGACAGTGCCGCTGAGCATAACGATGTCGACAAAATCGAAATTGAAGACGTCACTGCATAACATTATCCAGAGTATACTGACAACTAGGGAAATGTAGTCCCCAATCTGGGTGATACCCTTGTTAGTGATACTTTTTAAACTCTAGATAAAATGAAGCAAGAGTCGGAGAAGAAGGAAGACCAGGCCCAAGCCTCAGAAGCCGATACCAATATCAGAAAGGCTGAATGGGCTGCATGTTTTGCAGAAATTAAAGCCCAGCGCAGTGCTCCAAAGTCAAATGCCTACACCAAACTCTATAAAGTGAAGAAGCATCACAAGGTGTCAGGCAAAATTATAGCGTGGGCCTATTTTGAGGATCTTAATGTTTATGTTTTTAAAAGAGAGAAGGTGATCGAGTACTTCACATTCCCACACAATCTGAAGACTCTTCCGGGTTTTGAGCTTAACCAGCTAGCAAAATTGAAATTGCTATATGCTGACCCTTGTAAGATGTTAGGCTGGTTTGAAGTTGCTTTAAAGAGAGAGTACCACACCCAGTGGGTCAACTTCAAGCCTCAACAACCAACGAGGATATCAGAAGATCAAAGTTGATGCCATAACTGGGAAGCCTAAAATAGTGCTGAAGTGGAGTCCTCCATGCACAATGTCTAGAATCCCTCTACAGGAAATGCCACAGGACTTCGCTCCACACTTCAAGTGGTGGTACTACGATTGGAGAATAGGCGAGGCGGTCATATTGTTGAACAAAAATGGTAGTATGGACACTATTAGGGTGTTTGACCCCATGTGGCTCACTAATTTGTTGGCTGATGATGTTTACAGCTTATACAAGTGGCCACTGTTCTATGACTCACAGGATATTGTACAAGCTCTCCGATTCCAGAATGTGATACGGCTTTGCTTTGCTATTGAAATACATGCATGAGTCACAAGAGAGGAGAAGTACAAGAAATATGAAGAGCTAATGAAGAATGTTAGACAATAGATTAAACTAGGTCCAAGGGGGAGTTTGTAGATACATATGTACCTAGTTTATGAGCTTAATGTAAAAGTCTTTCATGTCTTACATATATGTAAATGGATGGTTGAATGAAATGCAATGTGTGGTTTATGCTTATAATGTTTAATATTTCATTGGTTATTGTGTATTAATGTTTATTGAACTAAATATATAGGTTTGTGGTTATTTGAATAGATCTAAGTCAATTAATGATTGTGAAAAATATTCAAACTTAATCATATGAAATTCTCATGTGAATGGACCATGCTAATGGACCATACGCATGAACAACTTCATGCTAATGAACAGTCACGCGACTGAACAAGGAGACTGGATCAGTCACACGATTGAAACATGAGATTGGCTCAGTCGCACGACTGAACACTCAATCATGCAAATGGATCAACCGCATGACTCAATCGCACGACTGAACCATGCTAATGGTTCAGTTGCCCGAATGAGAAACCTTAACCTATAAATACCACTTAAATCGTGGAAAAACAAAACACTTCGAAAACCTACGTACTAAATCATACCCTAGCCATCCAGAGACCTCTATGAAACTATTCCAAGTTCATAGATAGCACTAGATCAATTACCAATCGTTCTTAATGTTTAGATTCTATCTACAATTGTTTCTACGTGCGTTCTCACTGATTGGATTGCCAATCAAATAGGATTCCGCACTATTTGACTTGGTATACACGTATATCAGTTAGTATTTTGTTCAATACATGATCCTAACGAAACTTCTAAGAGTTTGAAGAAGAAGCAAGCTTCGGAAAGAAAATCGTCTCCTTTTGGAAACTCCAAAATAAAGAAGAAGACCAAGTGAAAATTTGCCTTCAGAAGAAAATTTCGTCTCGAAAGAAATGTATACTTCCGATGTACTGAAGCCTGTTCCAGCGTTAGCAAGATCTTCCAAAGGTGAAGCCATTAAAACATCCGAAGTCATCAAAACTTTTGAAGTGTTAAAAAGGTCAAGTCTAAACTTCCAAAGGTGATGTGGAAGACAAAGAAAGACTAAGTACGTCAAAGTTATTCATCAACATTAGCAAATGATCCTCAAAACATGACAATAGGATCAATTACTATTTCATTGTCTTTAACTTCTTTTAATGAGTCCAAGACCAATAAGGCTTGGGTTTCTAAATGTAAGTAACCATCTCTTTTATACACGAACAACTCAGGACAAATAGAAATATATGGATCATTGATAGTGACAGTTCCAGGAATATGACAGGCAATGGGTCACTACTTTTGAAAAGATTTGTGGAGGACCAATTTTTTTTGGAGGAGATGTTGGAGTTTACACATGTAGAAGGGGAAGAGTCAAAAATGGTAAGCTTAACATTGAAAAGATAAACTTTGTTAAGGAGCTTGGATAAAATCTTTTGTGTGTATTTGAATTTTGTGATTAGATTAATAACATGCTCTTTACTAAGCATTATTGCATTGTTCTTAGGCCCGGGGTGGTCATTACTCATGGGTATATCTGCTTAGAGCCCCTAGGAAAGGTAACATGTACAAGATGGACTTGCAAGAAGCACTAAAGGAAGATTCACGCTTTCTATCTAAAGCTAATAATGATAAGTCTTTTCTCTGGCATAAAAGAATGTGCTATGTATACTTTAAAATTATGAATAAATTATTTAAGAATGAGTTGGTAACTAGAATGCCAAAGAAAGAGTTTACAAGTGATGATTATTGTGTTGCATGCCTCAAAGGGAAGCAACATAAGGTATCTCACAAGCCAAAGGAAAGAAACTCCGTCACTACTTCCCTATACATATTACATACGGTTCTTTTTGGCTCCACCAGTGTAATGAGTCTAGGAAGGACCTCTTGTTGTTTAGTGATCACAAATGATTTTACAAGATTCACTTAGGTCTTCTTTCTTAGAACAAAGGATGATATCCCTGAGACTCTGAAGAATTTCATCTTAAATATTAAGAATCAATGTGATCACAAGGTCAAAACCATAATATGAGACCAGGGAACTAAAATTAAGAACCAAATATTTGATATATTTTGTGAGGAAAAAGGTATTACAAGATAATACAATGCTCCCAGGACTCCTCAACATTGCTTAGAGGAGAAACATGGCACTAATTAAAGTTATAAGAACTATGTTTTCTGACTCTAAACTACCTATCACTTTCTGGGCAGAAGCAGTGAACACTACTTGCTATGTGCACAATAAAGTTTTAGTAGTTAAGACATATAGTAAGACTCCTTATGAACTTTGGCACAAAAGAAAACCTTTGATTGGTTATCTCAGGTCATTTGGATGTCCTTGCACCATCTTGAATACCAAAGATCAAATTGCCATGTTTGATGAGAAATTAGATGATGGAAACTTTACTCGATACTCTTTCTAAGCAAAGTCTTATAGTGCATACAATCTTAGAACTAGAGTAGTTGAGGAGTCAGCCAATGTGACTTTCAATGAGCACACTCCCAGTGTGAAAGGTTCTAGTCGTAATTGGCTATTTGATGCTGATTTAGATACAAACTATTTTAACAAATCTTGTGAGAATGTTTCATGATCCACAGATATACTATGCACAGGTGATCCTGATCTAAGATTTGAGCTGAGAAGACTATCAAGTTAACACTACTTCAGGTCTAGTTGTAACTAACTCTGCAAGTGAAGTTTCCATCAACACAACAATGACAAATTCAGATGATACAACTGAGATGCCTTCAAATTCCATCTTTGAAGCACAACACTCAGATAAAGAAGCTTCAAATGTAGATGATCATGGTGGTGGTGAAAATGATGAAGAAATTCTTGAAGCTAACAACCACTACATTAAACACAACATCAATGATGTGACACACTTATTGGATCAAGTTTTTCTTGATAAGTGTCCTGATGTGGTGGGAGAGACTTCATTTCTTGATCTAAATTTCTCCAATTTAGATCTCTCTAAGCAACTTGATGTAATCCCTTAACTAATAATTCACTAGTCGCACCCTACCATGAACATCAGTGGAGATGTTGACTCATGGGTGAGAACAAGAGCACAAACCCTTGATGCTAATGTTTGTCTTCACTCTTGTTTCTTATCCTAGATAAAGCCAAATAAAGTTAACATGGCTTTAAAGAATGGAAGTTGGGTTGAAACTATGCTAGAGGAGCTAATTCATTTCAAAAGACAAAAGGTTTAGAACCTATTTCCTCTCCCTTAAGGGAAGACTACCATAGGAACCAAATGGGTGTTTAAAAAAAGAAAGACTATAGGACTTGTCATCAAGAATAAGCAAAACTAGTTGTTCTAGGATATACACAAGAAGAAGGAATTGACTGCATAGATGTCTTTGCTCCTATAGCAAGACTTGAAGCTATTAGGATATTCTTAGATTTTGCTGAATCCAAGGATTTTGTGGTGTACTAGCTTGATGTAAAGTGTGTTTTTATCTATGGGGTAATTGATGGAGAAGTGTATATCAAACAACCACATGGCTTTGCAGACCCTGATCATCCTGATTATCTCTACGGGCTTGATAAAGCTCTATATGGGCTTTACCAAGCTCCAAGGAAGTGGTATGAGACTCTATCTTAGTATCTCTATTAGAATGGATACAAAATAGGTACTATAGATGGAATTCTCTTCATCATAGGAATAGAAAATGCCTTAATTCTAGTTCAAGTATATGTAGATGACATTATCTTTGGGTCAACTAATCCAAAGCTCTGCACAGACTTTGAAAACATAATGAAGAATAGATTTAAAATGAGTGCCATGAGGGAACTCAATTTCTTTCTAGGTATTCAAGTGAAGCAAGTTGATAGTGGCATCTTCATAAGTCAGAAAAAGTATGTACAAGACATACTTACAAGATTCAACATGACTGATTGTAAGGTTGCTAAGACACCTATAGCCAGATATCATTCCCTTGGACCTAATCTTGAGGGGGAGTGTGTGGATGAACATCTTTACGGGCAATGATTGGGTCTCTTATATACCTCACTGCTAGCAGGCCTGCTATCATGTTTCCCACATGTATTTGTGCAAGATATCAAGCCAACCCCAAGATGTCACACCTAGTCACTATGAAAAGGATTCTAAGATATCTCAAAGGTGCTCTAATACTTGGCCTTTGGTATCCAAAGAATTATAATTTCAATTTGTATACATATATAGATAGTGACTATGGTCGCTACAACATTACTGCAAAGCCTACATCAGGGGGATGTTAATTTCTAGGTGGAAGGATAGTCTCTTGGCAATGCAAGAAACAATCATGTTTGTCTGCATCAACTATTGAAGTTGAATACATTGTTGATGCAAGCTTTAATGCTCAAGTGCTTTGGATTTAGAATCAGATGTTGGACTATGGATTCAATTTCAAGGAAACTACCATCCATATAGACAACAATAGTGCTAACTCTATCATAGAGAATCCTATGAAGAACCAAGGACAAAACAAATCAATATCAGGTATCATTTGATTAGATATACTTTGAATAGGGATTAATCAAACTGGCCGAAGTTAATAAAAATAAACAATATGTTGATCTATTCACCAAAGCATTTAATGAGTAGAGGTTTGAGTACATTATGTTAGCTATTGGTATAATTAACTTTGAGTATTTTTTCTTAAAACTTAAATCATATTATTTCTAAAATCTATGTGTTCTAAGTTATCTATTTTATTACCTTCATAAGCCTTTGTTTACTCTGGAAGAACAATCTTTTTAAAAGACATTCCTTAGATTTTTGAAAATTTTGATCTTTTTATTCTTCGGAATATATGTATTTACCTTCTGAAGAAACTTATGTCATAGAAAACAAATAAGAACTTCGGTAGATTTACCTTGGAAGAAATTTTAAATATCTTCCAAAGCTTAAAATTTTACTTGAGTACTTGTATGTTTTTGAAAATTCGGAAAGCATTTTAGTCTCGGAAGTTTTATTCTTCTATGAATAAAATTTTAGGAGTAAAGTTCTCTTCCGAAGCAAAGTGTAGGATCAATGTTTGTCAATAACACATGGTTTTTCTCTCAAACTCACTTAATCATACACAGTTTAGATGAAGCAAAATCTCTTCTATGAGTTGATAATAATATAATAAGTAACAAAGAACACAAGAATTAATTTTCAAGGTACTTGTATATATTACTTCTTAACTCAAATTATTACAAGACTCTTACAAGCATGTTTCAAGAGAAACTATATATACTATTACCTATAGCCGATTATATTTTGATACCAGCTGGAAACCTATAACTAAAGCAAATACTACAAAGCTAAAGTTAAGGTATCTTAGATAAAGTCTTATCTTTGATTTGGTAGTCATGACATGTCCATGGCTTACCTTTTTTCACCAACTAAAGTTTCCAACTATACTAATTGATAAAAGGTGAACAGTGGAGTAAAGTATGGTCAACTACATGGGCTTAAGAAAGCACAATGTAGTATATCATATGTGTTCAGTGAAGTGTCAAAGAGATCATACTTTTGTCCACGGGTTCATAATAGGTACTTCTAAAGGTCAACAGTTCTTCCGAAGCCACTTATACTTTGGAAGAGGCTACTTCTTTCGAGGCTTGGGGACTTCTACATACTTCGGAAGTCTTGAACTTTGGGAGAGAGAAGACTTTGCCTTTGGAAGTTGGAGTTTTCCTTCAAAAGACTGATCTTGTACTTGCCTTCGCAAGAACGCCATTTGCCTTCGCAAGAACTCCATTTGCCTTCGCAAGAACTCCATTTGCCTTCGCAAGAACTCCATTTGCCTTCGGAAGTTCCACACTTAGCTTTGGAAGACCTTTATTTGTTGCACCAAAATTGTCTAAGTGTTTGGATTTGGTTGCACCAGCCTTTCTAGATCCAACAAACTCCCCCTAGGTTGATGCTACCAAAATCTCACTTATTTCTTCTTCTCAAAACCTACAACACCAGGGACAAAAGATGTTTATCTGTTTCTTTGTTCTTAGCTGAAGTTGGGTTGAGAAGTTTGTACAAGTCATTAGTGGATAGGAGATCCATACTATCACTCTGGATGACATGCATCCTTTCTTGTGCCCCTCTAAAGAAAGTTAGTTGACGGGAGTTGTAGTCGTACTCCTATCTAACTATGGATTCAAGTTTAGGACCTTCAACCATTTAAAGAAAGGCTTTGCTTATGGTTGCTAATCCTTTACTTTCCTCCTCCTCTCTTAGTTTCAACTCCTCTTCAGTCTTTGTCCTTGTAGTTAGCTCAGCCAACTGAAGTCTTCTCAGATGATTTCAGATTTGAGTATGTATCTCAAAGTTTAATGGTTGGAGAATGGCTTCTCTACTAACTCAGGAATATCAAATCTGCTAAAGTGTAGTAGAGATGAGGCGTTAAGCCTGTTTATCTTACCATTCTCTCTCTCAACAACAAAGTTCTGAGAAGAGTCTTCGAACCTCCACCGGATGATCTTTTTTCTTGGCATAACGGGCTTACTTGGCACTCTATTCCGTTTCTTGGAATCTAGTAGGGTCACGAGCGTTCTTCTTAGATTCTTCTATTCATCATTTAATAAATCAAAGTTGAGGCCAAGGAGTTTAATGGCTTGTCCATTGTTCCTCAAGATAGATCAAGGAATTGATCTCTTGTGAGGGAACATGAGGAGCCATTAACATAAGTCAATTTCACTGACTCCTCCTCACAAGAGATATCGCTCAAGGTTGTAAACTTGATGAGCTTCATCTTGATATCCTTAACCTCATCTAAGGAAATATGTTTGGAAGGCTGAGGGGATGGTTTGAGTGGTTGTTGGGTAAGTAGTGGTGTTGGGTTCTAGAAGTGTCTTGGATTTGAGGATGGGTAGTTGAGGTGGTTCTGGTGATAAGGCAGGTATGGAGGATGGTGTGGGTTTAGGAGTGTATGGTTCAGAGGTGATCCATCTTTAAAGGAAAATGGAAAATGGATTGGTTCAGGTTGTGGTTGGGGTTAAGGTGTTGGTTTAAAGGTCATCCCCTGTGCCTTTCGATACATCTCCTTCCTTTTCCCTAAGCGAATGTCAGCCTTGATGTCTCTAACATGTCACTACAAGGTCTTCTCAAACATAGGACCCACCTGCCTGGCAGAGAATCCATGTGCTCGGAGATAGTCCTTCATCCAGGCCTTATTACCTATCTTCTTGATAGCAGTGAGTCCTTCTTCTTCTTCCTTCTTCTTCTTCTTCTTCACTCTCAATTTCTGCTTTGCAGCTTTCTTTCTCTCCTTCTTCATTTGTTCCTGCTCTTTCTTGAATAGCCATAAGATCGTATCATTATTGTGTGGAGACAATTTTTCTTGAGAGAAACTCCTGGAGGTTAGGAAAGTTATCCTTTCCCTCCTTAGCTGCAAATTAGCCTCTTTTTCCTTCCTCTCCCTTTCTCCTCTAAGGCCAACCTTGTTGCCTATTCTCTTTGTTCAATTTGCAGCATAGTTTCCTTCTCTAACTTAATCAGCTCCTCTAGTGGTAGCAGGAGTACATCTTCACTAACGGATCCAAGCTTGACAAGCCTATCAATGATTTCCACCCTTCTTTGGTTGTTGATAACCTCCTGGTTGGCTGTAACTGCTTTTCTACTTGCAGCTAGCAACTTCCTTGTGGGGAGTCTACCTTTCTTCCTAAGCTTCTCTAACATTTCTTCCTTTTGAAGCTTTTCTATAGTCATCTTCCTCTTTCTTTGACATCTTCGGAAGTGCTAGTGTTTTGGGGTTCTTGTGTGGAGGTTTTAGGTTCAGAGATGGTGGTTGGAGCTTGTTGTAGTGATGTTGTATAAGTGAGGGCTTGGTTGAGAAAATCATCATTGTTCACCTTAGATGCTAGTTCTAGATATGTATATGTGATAACCAGATCCTTGAATAAAAGAATAACCCTTCCACAGCTTCCCTTTTAGCTTTAGAAGATTGAAAAGGTTCTTCTAAGGCTTTGACTTCAGCTTTGGAAGTCTGTGGCAATGCACTCTCTATTCGAACTGTTTTAGTTTTTGGGCAATCAGTCGCCATTACCCCTTTGAAATTAATCTTAGGTTCCATGTAGACTTTAGCTTGACCAACTTCTTGGATAGTGGTAGAAGGTGCGTACAACCTCTAAAGCTCTTCATGTCCAAAGTATGCCCCAACAACATTAGGGCTTGGCTGTTCAATGGAAGATTCAAGCAGGAACTTGAAAAAGAACCTATTCAGATCTTGGAGCATCCTTTGATCCAATTGAAGAACAATTGGAGGAGGCCCAAGAAAACCTATTGCTCGTTGAGCAGGGTATCTTGGAGTTAAAGATGTTAAAGCCTGGCTCTATGGTTCCTCATGTGTTTGCCTCTGAACACTCTCCCCCTTTTTTGTAGCATTATCTTGAGAGCTAGATGAGCTAGAGGAAGAGATCAATGAGACCTGAATTGGCAGATGCCTAACAAATCTCCCATTTTGATTCTCAGCTAGTTTAGCCTTGAAACTTTTGATCTCAAGTTGTTGAATGGTAGACCTATCCTCTAGTCTTAACCTTAGAATCATGGTTTGAAAGTAGGTCTGAATGGTGAGTTGCAAACTTCCCTCATCTTCTTTTAACGAATCACGAGGAGGTGAGGTAACATACCTCGTATGTTCATCCTCACCACCGAATGTGGTTTCTCGGCACCCTGGTTCCCTTGCCAAATGATGTCCCTTTCAGAGTCATAAATGGCATGGTTGCCATAGATTTAGACTCAAAAATGTTACCACTTCCCTGAGGATCCAATGAGGCTCTTTTATTAGTGGCAACTGAATCTATATGAGTCCCCTCCATATCAGTGTGACTCACCTCAGTTGGGTTTTGCTGATGGGGGCTAGAGATATGAGCTCCCTTTAGGCTCTGCTAATCCTTGAGAGGGTGTTGTGGATCATGTTCACTGCATTGAAAAGACATAATCTCCTCATTAGTTCTTATCAATAGGTCAGTAAAGGATATGGAAGTTATACCTAATGACCCGGGACATTGATCCAATGTCTATTGGCATTGAGCCTATGGTGGGGTTGTCCCTTTTTCGCTGCTTAGGGGAGTATAGAGACTCACCCCGAGGGCTTTCAGCTTGGGTTTCGGGTTCATGGCATTGAGACTGCGAAGACTCAAATATCATATTAAGGTAATGGTGAAGGAAGGTGAGACCTCAGACTGAGTGGGAGCCCATGTTTCCACTCTAGTCCTTTTGGTTTGAAAAGGAGGGGCTTGCTCAATCAAAGTAGATTGAACAAGGGTTCATTTGGGGCGTATCTAATATGTGTATTTGATTGGGTAAGAAGGTAGATTTGGCAATGTGAGGGTTGTTGCTGGTGTGGGTTCATCACCTGTGGGGTTAATAGGGATGTCACCAAGAGTTATGGGCTCAATCATACTTGGAATAAGTGGAGTCGCTCTTCCGGTGAAGTTGGTGGACATCTTCTTCAGAATCTTGAACATGGCCGGCCTGATATGAGGGACTAGCAGAGTAGCTGTACAAAGAAGCTTGCTCTGGTCCAACTCATAATTGATGACGTACTAGATAAACCTATGATACATGTGGAATGTCTCCATTTCAAGGTTGCTCATCGAATTGGTCGGCACGAATCTTGAGTAGTTAAAATAGAGGTGTCTTACAAACCCATGAACTAGACATCCTAGTTCATATTGGATTTGATCCCATACCCCTGAATTCTTTGACAAGCAATAACGACAATATGCAGCAGGAATTTCCATTGGTATGAGAAGTTAAACTTGTAGACTGTGGACCTGCTGACATGACCGCCATATCCTATTAAGGTATATGTTTCGTCAATTTCAGTCTTGGGGAACTCCGTTGGTGAACCTTCATCATGAAGCTCGAGATGCTCCCTGATGATTTGTTCGGATAGAGGTCACAAATGCTAGACCTTAAAACCAAACCCCATTCTAGGTTATGATCTGTGCATTTCACAAAAATAAGCCATGTGGTTTGAATACACGGTGGGGTTTACACTTAGGGCTATGAAGTCGGTGGATTGGGTTAGAAAGGAGATGATTTTAGAGAAGTCAACATCCATAGACGAATCCAAGAATACAAGTTGATTGTGCTGATGGTTAATCGCCATTAGTGAGAAAGAAGCAGAGAAATGATCTTGATGTGGGTAAATTGAGGATGAAGAAAGCTTTGGATAGTGAAATCGGTAAAAAGATTAAAATAGGTAAGTCGAAATATTTAAATGGGTGAAAGTGGCGGATGCATAAGGTAAAGTCATGGTTTGGGGTGTGATGTGACAAGGGCGGTAGGATTAAATCCATTTAAAATTGTAGGTCCATCTGATCGATTTCCAGTACAGATGAGATGTTGAATCGCTCAATATCAAATACAAACAATAGAAAAAAAAGATGAAGAAGATTGAGAACAACCACTAATGAATCAAAGTAAGACAATGATGATCAATATAATCAATAATAACAAAGCACAATGATATTTCTGTGAAATGACTGCTTAAAATACTCACTTGCAATAATGATAAACGATTAGGGTTTTGCAAGTTTAGCCAACAATAAAAATGATCAAAACTATATATAGCAGTCTTAGCTTCACAAACAGTTTCCCTGTCAGTAAAACTGTACTGCCAAAACTATAGTTTCACCCAGCAGAAACAACAGTTTCGCCAAGAGAACTAAACAGCTGACAAGTTCGCTCATAGTATCACTTGACTACAAAACTAGACAAAATAAACTACATTCAAAAGTTGTGTCATTAAACCTATTATAAAGCAATATAAACATAATCTAAACTAAACTAAGGCGAGTCCAACCAATACTTGATCTTCAATACACTCCCTAGGTTGGATCTCACCGCCTTCAATTGCCTTGATTTGACTTGTCTGCTCCAGTCACTTTCGCTGCTTCTCATGCATCTATATTGTTCATGTAGCTTCTTCCTAGGGGGCTTCAGAGATAGATTCTCCCTGGTCAACTCCAGTCTTCCCCGCTGCCTCAGATCTATCTTCTATAGCTTATGCAGCAACCTCCTTAGGAGCTTTAGCAAATGATTGATTCTGGTCACCTCCAGCTTTATTATCTCCTTCAGGATGCGCACTAGCTTGCTCAAACTATCTAGCCAAATCCTGAACATCCATGTTTAATTCATCTGTATCTCTTACTTTCTCAGCTAACTCTCTCACTTCTGCTCTCACTCCTCTTACTTTATTGGCCACAGTCATAAACAGACTTGCTTCCTTTCTCGTCACATCTCCTGCACCCACTTTAATATGATTCTCGCAAAGAACTAGTAGGTCTTAATCACATAAACTAAACAACTCCATAGGATGAAACACTCTAGGCTCATCCCCATTCTGTACCCTGATCACTGTCTTCCCCGTATTGTTATTGTAGAACCACTTCTCAAAGTTTTGAAGTTTCTGGAGGAAGGGATCAGCCAGTCTAATCTAGTTCACTGTCTTTGGGGCTTTCACCCTTAACTCAATCTTTCCCTTTCCTATTTTCCAATCTTTATCCTTCTCGGATCTTCTCCTCTCAGCCTTTATAAATCTGAATGACTTAAAGTTGTCATTCAGTCCATTCTTTATCTCCTTCTCAAGCAAAGAGGCTCTTTCACTTAGATGAGCATTCAGTAATGGTAGCACTTCCAGCTTCTTCAGATCCCATTTGGGTAAGGTCTTGAATTCCTTCCTCTTGTGCATATAAGTTATTCCTCCCCCTCTCCTCTTGATCATAAACATTTTGAGGCCGCGGTTATAACACCAACTGATAATCCTCTTATCCGCTTCCTTCTTGTTGAACCCTTCCATGTTTTAGAATAGGGGAGTTAGTTTTTCAGGCTCTTTTTCCTTGACAAACCATTCATCCTTTTCTATTTCAAACACATTTCCATCTTTGTCTCCCTTCTTGACAACATAGGTTAGGGGCCTCTCAAAAACTTCATAGTATTCTGGTTGTGAATCATAATCAACCAGTTGCTCATCATCTTCTTCTTTATCAATTAGCCCCTTCCCTTTCTTAGCATCCTTTTCAATAGATTTCTCTCTCACTACCTCCTCACCAACCAAGTCTTTATCAATTTCGAATCCCATGTTAACAAACCCAGCTTCAAATATCTCCATAACATTCTCCATATTTTTAGTCTCCTTCCTCACACCAAAACCTCCCACTTCTTCAGTTGCTACACCAGATATGACCTCTCCTGCCCTGGAGGATATGCCCATATTTAAGAATGGGTATTTGGAAGTACCAGTTAAATCATCTAACTCAGGTTGAGTTAGTTGATTGGGCAGACCGGCAACAAATTTCATTTCATTCACTTTTTCAAACAATCTCTTTATCAACTTATTTTGGTCTACCAACATCCTTTTCATTCCTTCAATCATTTCACCTTTTGGCTTTCTCTTATCTCTTTATTGGTAAGTTTTGTTTGTATCATGCTTTGTTTATTAACGAGAAAGGTGTTGAGGTTTCTTATCACATCCTTATCTAATCCAGCTCTCCCATCTCTCCTTGAGGTCTCAGAAAAATATTGGTGTTCCTGTATAGTCCTTCTCTCAGTCTCTCGCACATAAGCTTTCTTCTTTGATCTCCTTTCTTTCACAACCCTTACTTCCTCAGCCATTTCATGCACTTCCTCCTCAAAGTCATAATCTTTTTCTTTTGCATATCTTTTTCTCTTCTTAATCTCATCAGCATGTTTCACTCTTGTCTCCTCTGCCCTTTTGTTTTCACATTCAACAACCCTCTTAATTTAACTCCATCTTTCTGGTGGATACATGTTTTCCCAGAGATAGGTAATTTTTGCACTAAAATCATTACTTATAGTGTAGCAGTCAACAAAGATACGGGTATTCATTTGTACAAGCCTCTTGACCTCCCCATGTCTTGGTAAGTTTGGAATAAGATCATCCAAAATCATTTGTAAAAATCGAGAATAGAGTAGCCATTTCTCCTTCTTCAATGCAATCACATTCTCTACCATACATACAAAAATCAGGTTTGCAATATTTGCCTTCTCTCCCCTGCAGCATAACACCATTGCTTTTGTCCAATCTACATTAAGCCTATCTGATCCACCTTTACGGTGATCTAAGCACATAAATAAGTCATGAGCTATGTATCTCCACTCCTTGGAGAGAAAGGACTTCTTGATCTCCTTTCTAGTGCCAAAAGGTGGTCCCTCATATCCCATCACCCTAAAACGCCTCAAACACCTCCAAATCTGTCAGAGTAACCTCTTCTCTAGTATCTTCTTCTAATCATAGAACCCTCAAAACAATCTCTGCTATAATGATCACCACATTCTCCATGACTTTGGCGATAATCCTCTGTGTGTTGCCTTTAGTATCATACTCAGCTGTTCTCCAGAAATCTCTAATGTGAAGATCATATACAGTAGTAGAGTGATATATGGCGTAGGCAATAGGAGATCTTTGCAGCCATCAGATGCAATCTCTAAATCCAGCTGCTTTGGGGTGAGTATCATCCAATATGGTAGTTATGTTGGTCCTCTCGTCAAATTTCAGATTCGCCATTTAATATGAAAAACAAATGAAGTGCATTAGAATAGTATATTAAATACTAATATTAAAGAAAAATAAGAAAAGGAGTAAAATTAATCAAAAACCAAATTAATTTTGCTGGCTGAAAGTATAGTTTCGCAAGAAGAATCTTAGTTTTGGTAAGCGAAAGTATAGTTTCGTCAACAATTATTCATTAGTTTCCGCAAGAGAGTGAAGTAGATTTGACTGGCCGAAAGTATAGTTTCAGCACAACGAAACTAAAGTTTACCAAGTGAAACTGTTAAGTTCGCTAGGACAGCATTAGACCACAGTTTTGCTAAAAAACCATGAACTTTTGTTTAGTTTAGCTGAACTATCGGTACTTTCGCAGTTAGAACTGCGAAGGTAGCGAAGAGTCTCAATCGAATAGATTCACAATGTTGCAGTTTAAATTTGATTAAATTATATTCCTGAGTTCAAAACTCACTTGCGAACAATATGCGATGGTCAATCAAGAACAAAAACACCAAAGATCAAAATCGCGCACTGAGGCAACCGATAAACCCTAAAACATCTAAACCTTCGAATGTGCAAAAATCAGAAAATAATTTTGCAAATTGAGTTATATGGAAAAAAGTTTCGCAATGAGCGAAATTGTAGTTTCGCCAGGCGAAGCTACAATTTCTCCGGGCGAAACTCTGATCGAAATTGACTTTCCACGGCGTGAAAGAGCCGGTCGAAGCTACAATTTTGCCATTCGAAACTATCAGGGAAGGTATAACTTTGCTGTAGTTTAAAAAAACTTAATTTTTTTGATTCCCTTTACTTTAAAATAAAATAGAATAAAAAGAAAAATAAAATAATAAATAATAATAAAATTAAAAATAAAAGAAAAGGAAATAAAAGGAATTAAAAAATGGTAAAATAAATTAAAACGAAAATTGCCCCACAAGACCTCACCATTGTTCACGATTAATAATTTTATAACAAAATTTGAACAATATAAAAGGATATGAACGAGAAGCTGAAAAGATCTTCTAGAGAATCAAAGTTTGGCAAGATTGCTGATATGCTTGTCTTTTTAAGTCCATGCCTTCTTCGTTTCAATAGATACATCACAACTATTGTTATCATGTTATGGATTTTGTTCAAAGAAAACATTGAATGACCCAATCCACATAGACATTTGGCAATGAAACTTATCTTGTCCTCATGATGTATTGACCAAATGACACACTTAGCATTAATCTTCCACTTAGAAGCAATAAAGGTCTTATTTCAAAAGAAGCACTGCCCTTATAGACATCAAGTGATAAGAGCTCCCGGTCTATACTTATGTATAACAGAGGAGATGATCAATTGAGTTCTCCAGATGATAACTTCAGGTCTATACTTACATATAACAGAGAAGATTATCAAATTGTGTCGATGAGAGCTCCAGATCAGTACTATCGTACAATAAAGGAGATCATCATTCCAGATCAATGTTTACACATAGCAGAGGAGAAAAGCACAAGATAGAATACAGCAAGGAGCATCTTATATACAAAGATCAAAAGTATATTGCATTTTGAGATAGATAGGAATGATTTGAACCAAAGTTAATTTAGATAAAAAAACTCAAATAGAGGTATCATGTTTTAATCATTTTTGAACAAGGACTTGAAACTTTGTGAAGGCCAAAGACATCAAATGGATTATTTGAGTCATCAAGTTTCTTGTCTATTAATTCAGCAACAAAATAAATGTTTACTTTGATTTCTAGCTGAACCTATCAAATAAATCCCATACAATACTATTAACCTTGGCAGGACTAGTGAAGAGTGGTCACTTAGAACATGACAACACAATGAGGAGATTAAATTGACTAATCAAACAGTGAAACTGGATTACCACAAGTAAAGATACTAAGAACATAAGTGAGTAAGAGATAGAATAAGATAGCAAAATACACAAGAAGATTGTTTTCAAGATTGCAGTATATTGCCTTCTTAAGTTCTATTACAAGTGTACAAAGCATAAAGAAAAGTTACAAGTACTTGAGATACATATACTACATCCTACAGCCATCCATACTTTGAAGGCCAGCTGGATACAATTGACTAGACATAAAACAAAATCAATTGTAGAGTCAAAAGGCAGAGTGCCTTTTGACTTGTAACTATGACATGCCATAGCTCACATCCTAATATATTACAAAAAGGATAAAGTACATAAAGTAGAAAGTTACAGATTGAAGACCTCAATGTATAGTTACTAAAAGCATGGACCTTTTCATAAACTCATGCAAGTTGGTGACTTTACAGAGTTACAGCGAAAAGGGGGTCTACCTTTATGTAAAGTACATCAGATAAAGCATGTATACTAAAAGTCTTCGGAAGAAATCTGTCTTCAAGTGTTGGCTTCGGAAGACTTTGTCTCTGAAGCTTCGGAAGACTTCATCTTTGGCTTTGGAAGATATTTGTCTTGGCTTTGGAAGATTTCACATTTTGAATATTTATGTTGCATGTGTGAAACTTCTGAAGCATTCTTCTTCAATGCACTTGTGCATGAATATACGAGACCTTAAGTGTTTAAGTTGCATTAGCCTTAACATGTATTCCTTACAAACTCCCCCTAGGCTGATGCTACCAAAACACTTTGAAGACTTTAGATATCAACAGTCCTCATTATGATGATGACCATCCCTTTCTTCATGAGATGATCAGGACTACTTAAACAGTTAAAATGTCTTCTCATGTCAAACAGATCATGCACAGATAGGTTAAACATGCCTTGCCATGTGTAGACATCCTCAATGCCTTGTTCTCTAATGACTTGCCATCTCTCTAGATTTATGGTGTATGTCCAACACAAGATGGGTCTTCTTGATGCTAGAGGAGCTGTTTGAATAGGAGTTGATAGAGCATCCTCTGGCTGTACATCCTTAGTGTAGAGATTAATGAAGAGGCTGATGCAACCTAAACATCTTTAGTCTTTTTACATGCTGCACAAGTGCATTGAAGTGGAATGCTTCGGAAGATTCACATGTGCAACAGAAATACTCTAAGTGTGAAATCTTCCGAAGCCAAGACCAACATCTTCCGAAGCCAAAGATGAAGTCTTCCGAAGCCTCAGAGACAAAGTCTTCCGAAGATACAAGTTCATGAAGACAGATTTCTTCCGAAGACTTTTAGTAACATGCTTTATCTGATGTACTGTTCCATAAAGCTGGACACCTTCCCGCTGCAACTCTGCAAGTCACCAACTAACATGGTTTGGTGAAAATGTTCATGCTTTTGGTAACTGTACATTGAGGTCTTGAGTCTGTAACTTTCTACTTTATGTACTTTATCCTTTTTGTAATAGATAAGGATGTGAGCTATGGCATGTCATAGTCACTAGTCAAAAGGCAATCTGCCTTTTGACTCTACAATTGATTTTGTGTGTGTCTAGTCAATTGTATCCAGCTGGCTTCCAAAGTATAGGTTGCTATAGGATGTTGTATAAGTATCTCATGTTGTTGTATCTTACGAATATGCTTATGTAACACTTGTAATAGAACATAGAGAAGACAATATACTGCATTCTTGAAAACCAAACACTTGTGTTCTTTGTGTTCTGTCTTATATATTACTTGTGTTCTTAGTGTCACCACTTGGTTAATCCAGTTTACTGTTTGATCTAAGTTTAGTTTATCTCCTCTTTGTGTTGTTCTGTTGTAACTCTACACCCTTCAACGATCCTGCATTTGGTATCAGAGCTTTCAAGCTCTTGATATAAGATCTCACCATCTTTAGATCCCTCACACACACAAATACTAAACTTCGCAAATGGCAGCCATTTCCAAAACTGATATGGAAACTAGAACCATGAACAAAGTCCCCGCTGATCACTCTTGATGAGTTTGACACCTGGTGTTTAAGAATGGAAGGTTCATCAGGTCTCTTGATTCAAGAATGTGGGAGTCTATTGAGAATGGACCTTTCATACCCAGCACACCTTATACTACTGGTGCTGGTATGATCCCCAAAGACATGGCTAACTACTCTGATGAAGATAGGAAGAGAGTAGAGAAAGACAGAAAAGCCATGACAGCTCTTCAAACTGCCCTTCCCGACTCGGTGTACAGAGGTTTCAACAAGTGCAAAACAGCCAAACAACTGTGGGATGCACTGAAACTGATGTATAAGGGTTCTTCTGAAGCCAAGGAGAACAAGAAGGATCTCCTGAAGTAGCAGTTTGAAAACTTCACCTTCAAAACAGGTGAAACCATGACTCAGCAGTACTTCAGGTATGTTGAGATTGTGGATACCCTAGTGGATGGAGGAGTTTCTCTTGAAAACAGAGACATTGTAAGGAAGTTCATTTCCTCACTTCCTAGGCAGTAGACACACTACTGTGTGGTGATCAAGAGAACTGAAAATCTCAAAACTCTACTCTAACAGAGTTATATGGGATTCTCAGTGGCTACCAGATGGAGATGAACATGCAAGGTTCATCTGGAAACTCCAACAATCAATGGGTTCAGCCCTACATGTGGTTGAAAGAGATAGCATAGAACCGAAACATCATCTCTAATACTACCCTGACAACTCACCCAATGGTCCTTTCATCACCTTCCCAGAGACACCAATGGAGAACTACACTCAAGGAAGCCCATTCCAAGAGACAAGCTCTTCTCAAGCTTTTGTGTCTTCTCATGAAAGCTGTGGCAACTCTCTTTTCACTCTTGAAGACCTGGACTGTATCCATCCAGATTATCTGGAATACATGGAAATAGTCCAGCAGATGGCTCTTCTCACTCACAGAGCCAAGAAGTTCTACAAGAGGACTGGAAGGAAGTTTCCAAGCAATGCAACCAGTGGAATGTTTGGACTGGACAAAGGCAAAGTCAAATGTTACAACTGTAACCTGATGGGCCACTTTGCCAGAGAGTGTAAGGCACCTAGAACAAATGGTGGCCAAACACAATCCAGACCAAACTACACTGACAAAGATCTCTATAATGAGAAGTCAAAGCAGCAAGCTGCTATTGCTGTTGAAGAAGGAGGCTTTGACTGGAGCTTTCAGGGGAAGATGCCTCTCCAAACCAAGCACTGATGGCAGATCATGATGAATCCAGGTATTAGATGACAGGATCAGTGATCGCAAGTTTGATGTTATCAGAATGTAAAGCAGCGGAATACACAAACGAATTAGACAATTGTAGCAAGCAAACAATATATGTAAGCGTTAAGATCGCATACGGTTATAGGGAGAGAATATGAATTTCTGATTTCTAGGAATGTTTATAGATGGAGAATATTTCTAATCAAATCAATCAAACATTCCATTCAATTGCTCATATCGCTCAATGATTACAATGGGTTGTCACTCCTTATAGAGAGTGCAACAGTCACTGCTGTTATCACGGAAAGTGACAACTGGCAGATCCAATACAGAAATAACTAAATCTTAACAAACTACTGAAATGTTCACAACTACTGAGAACATATCAGCAGGTTAAGTACAAAATATAAAACTACTGAAACTACAACGACTGAAGAACAAGCTCTTCAGTCGTTTTACAAAACTACTGAAACATAAAACATAAAACTACTGATATCACAACTACTGAAGAAGTACTCTTCAGCAGTTGTGACAAACTACTGAGGCTTCAGTACTTGGTCTTCAGACTTTGACCTTCAGGCGTTTCATCAGCTGATGACTTCAGTAGATATCATCAGCTGATGTCTTCAGTCTTTGTCTTCAGACTTTGTACATCAGTTGTTGATCTTCAGTACTTGTGAACTCTTCAGCTGTTGTACTTCAGTACTTTGGTCTTTCAGCTTCAGCACTTGTGTTCTTCAGCTGTTGTACTTCAGCACTTTGGTTCTTCAGCTGTTAAGGTCTTCAGCACTTGATCTTCAGCTGTTGAAGTCTTCAGTACTTGTCAAACTACTGATGAGGCTTTCAGCAGTTGTTGTGATACCGTGTGGGACTTAGAGATTTTCTGATCTTGGCTCATTGGTTCTTTTGGTCCAACAAACTCCCCCTGAACCAATGCAGCCAAAACCTCTAACTTATTTAAACTCCCACTTATTGATGGCAAAAATGTTGGTCTTTTTCCTTCTTGATCAGTAGAGAAGATGACCCATGTACGCTCCGGCCTGGGAAGAACCTCAAATATTTGTTGGCAGAGTATGAATGGGAACTCTGTTTTGGGGAACTGGACACAGAGTTGTTATCCCATTCATGAGATTCACTTCCCCATAATGAGTCTGTATGACTCACGGACATAGGCCTCAAGGAGAACAATTTGTTCCTCTTGAGAGAGTTCTTCAGCTCCTCCTTCGAAGAAGAACTCTGGACCATAGTACTCTGATAAGTACTTCATGGTCCTGCCATTCTTCAGCTCCACCGTAGTTACCTCCCTGTATACAAATCATCCGGATTCATCGGATGGTTGCCTTCAAGGAGTAACTGGAGCTCATTCTTTTGGATGTCTTCAAGCTTTTTGTATAACAACCCCTTCTTAATCATCTTGTTTTCTAGTAAGGCTTGAGGTGTCTTCTTTGCTTGGTGAGCTTTCTTGAATTCATCAATGATTTCCCAGGGTGAGACTACAACGGCCAACATGATGGTAGATTCTATTGTTTTTCGTACTTGGCCGTTGTATCTGTGTGGGATAGTTCTTTTATGGATTCTAGAACTCACCCTGGGGTCTGGCCATACTCTCACTCTCTCCCTCTGATACTGAAAGGTGTGTCTGAGAGTGTACAGCCTTTGAGCATGCCCTTTCATGGCTTGAATAGATGATGACTGAGGAAATTCCTTGTCAACCATCTTCAACAGTTGCTCATCGTGCTGTTTTGCTGTTCTTCTTCTTCTATTTTGACTCTGACCATTTCCTTTGAGAGTCGGGTGTGATCATGGATTGACTCTGGGGCTTTGGTAGCTTCAGAACAGCAGAGAGTGGCAGACTATCATCTTCATCCTCTTCTTCTACTTCTTCTAGCCTCAACACCCTTCTCTCTTCTTCTTGGGTGCATCATCGGCTGTTGGTTTAGAGGGTGAGGGAATTGGTTTTGTGGGTTGTGGTTTTGGTAGTTTTGATGTGGGAATGTTGACAGGTGTTCTAGCATTTTGGATGTGAGTTTGGCTTTTGACTGTTTGGCTAGTTCAGTCCTGCTCCCAGCACCAGCTTCATTTAAAACTTCAACAATTAAACCTTTTGTATATTCTTCAGACGAACAGATCTTGGTGGTTATTGCCAAGATACTGTCCCTGGACCAAGCTTGATCTCGATCAATGATCTTCCAAGATGTTTTGCTATAAATCTGATCATGATCTCCAGCCTTTCTCTTTCTGACACATCATAACTTGACCATCTTGATTGGATTTCTTCAATCTCTAGTCTTCTGATCTCAGAATCAAGTTTTTCAGTGTCATGGCCTTGCCTAAACAACTGATCAATGATGTTATCCATTGATCTGCTGTGTCGGCATCAGCCTCTTTCACCATCAGCTCAAGGCTTTCTCTTTTTCATCCTTCTTCTTTTTCTTGTATGTGACATGAAAGTCTTTTGAACTTTCAGTCACTTTCTCCATGGTAGCCTCCTCCTTCTCTTTTCCTTTCTTTCTCAGTCTCCTCAACCAACTCCTCAGTTTCCACTACTGTCTCTTCTGTTTCTTTCTCCATGTCTTTCCTCTTTCTTTTACCTTCACTGCTGAACTCTCCCCTTTTTGGGTGCATTGGTTGCAGGGAATTGAGTAGCAGAAAGTTGTGTTGCTCAGAACATTCTCCACCATGGGTTGTAAGACAGAAGAAAGTCTCTCATCAACAGTTTTGATCACCAATTCAGTTAGCTGGGGGTGATGAGAGATAGGGGATTTTGAAGGATAGCAGCCAGTTGCTCAGGGGGGTTCTGTCCCTGAGGAATGGTGCCAGAAACAGAGGCAGGTGGCTGAGATTTTGTGAGTGGGTGTGTTTAGGAGACCTTCAGAGGAAGGTGCCATCTGTTGGGTTGATGTGGTGGCAGATGGTCTTACTCCTTGAGAGAGGTGGTCAAGTAGGTTTTGCAGTCTACTGACTTCCTCCTCTAGGATCGTGTTCTGGGCAAGAACATCATAGAAGAAGCCCAGGTCATCATCAGCATATGCTGAATCACCTGACCTCCTGCTTGTAGCAGGATATACATGCTCTGGGTGTAGACCAGATGTAGCATGTGCCCCTTTGTCCTGGAACTGGGGACTTCCAGCCTCAGGACGTTGTCCTTCATCGGCTGTTGCCTCTGGTGAGGTCTTAGTTATGTTACCAACCTCAGTCTGATCATTTGCTGATTCAGAAGAGTTGGCAGCCTCACCAGAAGTTCTTATCTCCATATCAACACCAGGAGATAGAACAGTAAAACCCCTGTGCTGTGGGTTCTCAGGTGCACTGTATTCCTCCCCCTCAATTGTAGAGGTATTCCCAGTGGTAAGTGGTTTCTGGGGAGGGGGTGAGGAGTGCAATTGAGTCAGCACTTGGCGCAACTATTAAAGTTGGGCTGTGAGGGGCGGTTGGTTGGGGTACAGGGGAAGAAGCAGTGTGCACCTGGGGTGGATGGTGCTCTTCAATGGCAATCTCCTCAAGTGAGGAAGATCCCAGATAAGTAGGTGCCCCTTGGGTTGCTGCAGGCTCCTGTTGAGAGGAAGCCTGAGCGGCTGTGGCTGGAGGAGTCATTGTATCCACTAGGGGGTTTGGACTAGTGGATATATCCTGCGTTTGTTGTGCAGGAGCATCCTCAGGGGACTCAATTCCCTGAGTAGCCATTTTGGGTTTCTTTTTGGTGGGTTGGTGGGGACATTGGATTTGGAGGTGGTGGCTGTGGGTTCCAGCTGCGTGGGTTTTCGCAGCTTGGCAGCCATTTTTAGTGTCCGGTCAGAGTTGTGCGGGGAGTATACTTCTGGCAAAACAGCCGTAGCAGGGACTCCCAAGCCAACAAGTCCCTCAGCATTAAGCTGGTCTATTATAATGGCCATGATGAACCGTGGATAGAGTATCCAACGGTTGGCAGTTAATTTTTGAGCCATATCTTTGAGCTCTGAAAATATTAATTCTGAAAAGTTCAGTGGTTGTTGCTCAAGGATAGAATACAATACCTGCTGCCATTTGGTGGACATTTGATCCCAAGACGATGTCTTAGGGGCCAAACATACATTGATCATGTGAAAGATCAGGCGCTCAGTCATTAAAGTGTTTCTTCATGATGGTTGTGGCACTGAGATCACCTTGATATCCATGCTGAGCAAATGATAGATCGATGGTGCCCTTCGGATATCCAGCAGGAGAGGTAGCATCACTCAGGTGAAGAATTTTCGGATTGTTGCAGGAGTAATCACTACTCACTTTGTTGTTGACTACAGACGGAGGGATTGTGTGTTGCTCTCCTCAGTTGTAACCGTAATGTTCATCCAAAATTGGTTCAAGGATTCGGCATGTAAAACAGGGTTCAGAAGGAATGCCTTGTTGTATGGGGACTGAACCATAAGATCGATAGCATTATCGAACTTAGTCCAGAACGGCGATTTTGTAAGGTAGGCAACACAGTTGTGTCGCGGTTTAATTTGCAAAGACGCCATGGAAATTTGTTGGAGAGGAACGTTAGGTTTGAAGAAGATGAAGTATGGAGAGCTCAGGTTAAGGTATATATAGGGTACGGGTGAGGAAATGACTGAAGGATGTGGTGTTAGTCATCAGTTGTTTTAACCGACGTTGACATGGTATTATCCTATCAGACGTTGAAAGTTGAAACAGCTGAAGTCATGGTGTTAGGCATCAGTAGTTTAGAAAACTACTGAAGACCGTGGTTTTGACTTCAGGTGATTGAAACAACTGAGGACATGGTGTTTGTCATCAGTAGTTATGAAACTACTGAAGGCAGTGGTTTTGTCATCAGCTGTTGTAAACAGCTGAAGACTTGGTATTGTCATCAGTAGTTATAAAAACTACTGAAGACGTGGTTTTGCTTCAGTTGTTTAAAATGAAAACAGTGGTACAAACGACTGAGGAGAAAGTTCTCGTCAGCTGTTTTCGTCAATTCTTAGCTTTTCAGCTGTTTCAAAGTCCTCAACACATTCATCAGTCTTTATGGCTGATTTCAGTTGTTTCATAGGACATCAGTACTTATCTGTTTTTACTGATTTCAGTAGTTATGACTGCATCAGTAGTTGTAACTACTTCAGTAGTTTAGAACAGATGAAGTACTTCAGTACTTGTGAGAACTTTTAGCCTTCAGTAGTTATAAAAACTACTGAGGTTAAACGAGCTCATCAGTACTTATATGTGACAGGCACTCATGATCATCAATATGAATTACTGAGATCATCAGTAGTTGTCACCTATTCTAGCTGCAGCATACCAAGCCTTAACACCAGGTTTTGGAAAGTTGAACTATCCAAAGGCTTAGTAAAAATGTCTGCAAGCTCATCAGCACTGGGCACAAACTTAGGATCAATCAGACCTTTTTCAAAACAGTCTCTTATAAAATGGTGTCTGATCTCTATATGTTTGGTCCTAGAGTGCTGGACTGGATTTTTGACAATGCAAAGAGCTGAAGCACTATCCATTAACAATGGAGTCTTAGTCTGTAATGCCATAATCCAAAAGTTGGTTTTGAAGCCAGAGTACCTGAGATGTACAGCTTGCAGCAGCAATGTACTCTGCTTCCGCAGTGGATGTAGCAACTGAGGTCTGTTTCTTGCTCTGCCAAGAAATTAAGCAGTTGCCTAGGAATTGGCATCCACCAGAAGTTGATTTCCTGGTCAACTTACACCCTGCATAGTCACTGTCAGAAAAAGCAACTAATTTACCAGAATGGTTGGTAGAATACCATAAACCTAGAGATGGAGTGCCTTGCAGATATCTAAAGATCCTCTTGACTGCAATCAGATGAGACTCTTTAGGTGCAGCCTGAAATCTAGCACAAACACATGTAGCAAACATAATATCTGGTCTAGAAGCTGTTAAATACATCAAGGACCCAATCATACATCTGTAAAGTGTTTCATCAACCACTTTACCTTTCTGATCTGAATCCAGTTGTGTGGTGCTGCTCATGGGAGTAGAACAGGGCTTACAGTTTTGTAAATCAAACTTTTGCAAAAGGTCTTTTGTATATTTGGATTGATGAATAAAAATTCCATCATCCTTTTGTTTGATTTGCAACCCCAGAAAGAACTGTAATTCTCCCATGGCACTCATTTCAAACTTCTGTTGCATCAACTTTGTAAAGGCATCACACAACTTTGGATCAGAGGATGCAAAAAAATATCATCTACATAAATTTGAACAAGTAGATTATGCTGCCCAGCTTTCTTAATAAATAAAGTCTTGTCTATGGAGCCTCTAGTGAAATTGTTTTCCAGAAGAAAGTTTGATAATGTCTCATACCAGGCTCTGGGAGCTTGTTTTAACCCATAAAGAGCTTTATCAAGCTTATACACCCAATTAGGATGTTATTGTCCTCAAAGCCTGGAGGTTGACATACATAACCTCTTCTTTAACTTTTCCATACAAAAATGCACTTTTGACATCCATTTGAAAGACTTTAAGTTTTGATAAGCAGCATAAGCTAAAAACAATCGAATTGCTTCCAGTCTGGCTACAGGGGCAAAGGTTTCATCATAATCAATACCTTCTTCTTGTGCAAACCCTGAACAACCAGTCTGGCCTGTTCTTAACAATAAGCCCATTTTCATCAGTTTTGTTCCTAAACACCCATTTAGTGCCTATTGCACACTTACCTGGAGGTAGAGGAACCAGTTCCCACACTTGCTGTTTCTTGAACTGAAGAAGCTCAAGCTGCATGGCATCAACCCATCCATTGTCCTTTAAAGCAATGTGATAATTCTTGGCTCTTGCTGACTGATGAAGAGAGCATAGAAGCAGAATTTGACAATTGACTTCTTGTTGATACACCAGCAGTTATATCACCAATGATTTGAGACATGGGGTGATTCTTCAGATCTTGATATACAATGAGATCTGTGCAAGTGTTTGTAGCCGGTTCAGTAGCAACGATGGTGATGGTGAATCATTTCCTTGAAACCAATCAGTGGATGGTAATTCAAAGGAAGTTGAATTCGAACAAATCTCATCAGCATTTGTTGTGGATGGTGCTACTGGCGCTACAGGAACATCAGGTCTAGTTGACTCAGGCAGCTGATCTAAACCTGAAGAGGTGAGTACTGCAATCATCATCATCATCAGCAAGTACACCAGGTGGTGAACTGTGACAGGAGCAACAGCAGGAGTTTGATAAGGAACATATTGCAGTATGTCCAGATCAAATAACTCCACAGGACTTTGTGGAATCTTGTCCTTGGAGATTCATTAAACTTAACATGTAGAGTTTCTTCAACCATCTTTGTTCTGCAGTTGAAGACTCTGTATGCTTTGCAAGTAGATGAATAACCAACAAAGTATCCTGCATCCACCTTAGGATCAAATTTGTGGAGTTGATCCTTTGTGTTGAGAATAAAACAGGGACACCCAAATGCTTTGAAAAATGAAATCAGTGGAGCCAAATGATGGAGACTTCATATGGAGTCTTCATCAACCTCTGATTTACTAACACTCTATTTTGCACATAACAAGTGTGTTGACAGCTTCAGCCAAAAGGTCAATGGTAAACCTGAGTCAGCCAGCATGGACCTTGCAGCTTCAATGAGGGTCCTGTTCTTTCTCTCACTACTCCATTTTGTTCCGGAGTCCTTGGAATGCTGAACTGCCTTTTGATTCCTTTGAGAGATAGAAGTCATCAAGTGTATGATTTCTGAACTCAGTTCCATTATCACTCCTGATACACTTGACAGGAAGGGAATACTGCTTCTCAATGTACAGCACAAAGTGGATAATCTTCTGAGCAGCCTCATCCTTTGAATGTAGAAAGAAAGTCCATACAAATCTGGAGTAATCATCCACAATTACCAGACAGTATCTCTTCTTTGCCATGCTCATTACTCTCACAGGACCAAATAGATCCATATGCAGTAATTGCAAGCAGGCAGTGGACTTGACACTTCAATAGGAGGAAATGAGACCTTGTGCTGTTTTCCTTTTAAACAAGCAGTGCAAGTTTCATCACAGTGGAACTCCTTTATTGGTAAGCCTCTGACTACTAAACTATTGTGGCTAAGCTGATTCATGTTTTTGAGATTAACATGACCAAGCCTCCTGTGCCATAGTTTAGATTCTTGAAAAGAGGCTTTGGAAAATAGGCAAGGATTACCTTTGAGATCTATCTTCTTAGAGAGATCTAAGGCATACACTCTCCTGTCCTGTTGGCTTTCAGGAGAGTGTGATCATCCACAACCTTGTCAATCAAGGGCAAAACTTTGGATGACAGAATCCTACAGTTTTGACTTGTGAAAAGGGCAACATGGCCTTTATCACACATTTGACTGACACTCAAGAGGTTGTACTTGAGATTTTCCACATGATTAACATCATCAAATTTGATTTCTCCATTGGAGACAAAGCCCTTACCGATGATGTAACCCCTAGCATCATTGCCAAAAGAGACAAATCCCTTCTTTCCTTGAGAGTAGTCATGAAGAAGAGAGATGTTCCCAGTCATGTGCATGGATCCCCCACTGTCTACATACCAGATGCTATTTTGGCATGTTGAAGAACCCTGCAATAATAAACAATCAGTTAGTTTTAGAGACCCAAACCTTTTTGGTTTTGGGCCTGGTCTCATCAATAGATGGTAAACTAGCATGTTATTTGTAACAACAGCCTGAGAGGAAGAAGATGGTGCAGAAGAGGAGTCCTTTGGCTTAGACCTCCTTTTCTGTGGTTTCAACATAGGAGAATCTAGTTGGTTAACTCTACCCAACAGATGTTGTACCATCATCACCAGCTGTGTCTGATTTTGTGATAAAGCTTTCAGCTCATCAGACACATTGCTAGTGGAGTTAGATAAGGTCCTATGTTGCACCTTCTTCTTTTGAGCACCCTCAGCTGTCACCTGTTTAACACCTTCCTTTTTGAATTGCTTTAAGGACTTAAGGGTTACAGGATTTGATGTTGCTGATACAAATGTGGTCTCAAACTCATTTTCATTTTTACCATTTTTCATTAATTTCTTCCTTTTGTTTGAGTTTGGAACCTCTTTTGTACCAGCAATCATCTGTAAGATGATTGAACAAACCACATACTTCACATGGTTTCTTCTTCATCTTAGGTTGATCATCAACTAAAGATGGTGAAGCAACAGAAGACTTGTTCTTCAATGCTTTGGAAGCATTGGTTGCTTTCTTGACAGCATCTTTAGTAGTCTTCAAACTCTTTCTACTGCCAGTTTTTTCTCTTCAGTACTGACAGCAGTTGAAGTTTGAACTTCAGGAGTTGAATCCTGCTCTCCAGTCCTTTCAGGACCTTCAGGATTGACTCCTGAGTTGATCAACTTATTGATCATGTGAATGTCAGCATTTGGACCATCAACATCAGCTGATAGGTTCAAAGAGGACTTGATACTGACTGCTACTTCTGATTGTGCTGTATCAGAAGGTAGATCACATGACTTGATGGATTGGTTATCACTCTCACCATCAGATTCTACCTCTGCTCTTGGGGTAAAATCTGTAGGTGGAGCAGTGTGATTGTAACCATTCCAAACTTCACATTTGAAGCAGATTGCTTACTAAGAAGCATTTCAAAACCTTTGCATGATTGTACCCATCTATCACACTCGACCTGGGTAACTGCAAGGGTTTCTTTGAGATCTTTGTACTCTATCTAGAGTACATCTTCTCTAGCCTTATCATCAATTATTTTGCAATTCAGTTATAAACCTCATCATTTTATCTTTGAGCACAGACTCAAACTCAGCTTTGTTTTTGGAAATTATTGTTCTAGCTCAATGTTCTTATTAATTAAAGCTACATTTGCTTCTCTAATGAAGCAAATGCTGCTATGCATTGTCAGAACATAATTTGGCTTTTGCTCAGAGGATACCTGTGATACCTGAGGTGTAGAGGCATTGGAAGATGAAGTATCAGCAGACTCCAAAGCCATAAGAGCTAGATTCCCAAAGGGACTGTCACCACCATGTTGACCAGCACCTGAGAACAGTTGATCATGACCAGACAAGTCATCTGGTAAACTGCTCCAGTCAACAACTCCTGGGGTGAAGAAGCTGTGTGTTGAGATGAAGGTTGTTGATGAGATGGGGAAGGCTGAGGTTCTGGTAATGCATGAGGTTGTGGTGTCATAGGAACTTGAACTTGACTTGACTGTGGCATGTAATAACAAGGTACTGATAAGGCATTTGACCCTGAGGAACAAAATATGCCGGAGATTGTTGTTGAGGATGATGGCTAGATGTGACAGGATGTTGCCCTCTGTTTTGTTGACTGTTGCCAGGAAAAGTCACAAAGGGTGCAGTAGAGTTGATCCAGTTGATCTACACTCTCTTGCAAAGTGTCCAAGCCGTTGGCATTTGTGACACCTCAACTTGCTCTTGTCAAAACCAACTTTGGTTTTGCCAGAGAGTCCTGGGAATTTCTTCCAGTTCTTTTGTAGAACTTCTGAGATCTGATATTTATCAAGGCCATTTGGCTCAAAATATCCATCTCTTCTAAGTCATCATCAGCAATCCCCTTGAGATCATCCAATGAAGCATAAATTGTCATTATTACCACAGTAAACTGACCATCAACACTTACAAATGCAGATTAGAAGTGCTCGAAGAGAAATTAATATGCTCATCATACTGGCATTCAGATGAGCATATTCTGACTCATGACCCACCAAGGCAGTGTTGCCTTGAATAAAGTCTTCAGTGAGCTTTCCAGATGAAGACAGCTTTCTCTTCTGTTCTATCTCTCTCTCAAAAGTGAGAATTTCCCATGGAGTTGGGTGAGAGATAGTTTGTCCAAACTTGCACTGGAGCGTAGGACAATAGTATATGTGTCCCATCTCTCAGGCAGTGATCTGAGAAATCTGTTATTCATCTGAATATTGGAGTATTCAAGTTTGACCATTTTTAGTTCAGAGATCAAACAAGAAAAACGCTCATATTGTTGAGTCAGTGTCTCACCTTTTATGAGAGAATGTCTCATATTGTTGGCAAGAATTTCTCTATATTTGCCAAGACCTCATCAGTTCCTCCAAATTGTTCTTTCAAAGCAATCCAGAGGTCCATGGGCAGTTTCTGATGCATTAGCCCAGAATAGATTTCATTGGGCAAAGCCATGGCCAGAATTCCATGGCTTTTGCATCAATCTCAAGCAACTTTTTATCCTCATCTGAATATTGCTCCCTCCTCTTCGGAACCATTTGATTGGTTTCCGGGTTATTCACCATAGGCTTGTGTGGACCATGTACCACTGATGTCCAACACCTGCGCTGTTAACAGACAGGTGATGGAGCATACGTCTTTGCCTATGGTATACTCATTCCTAACCAGCATAGGAGGCTTGGTGAGGAACCAGTATTGTGAGGATCATTGGAGGGAGTGGTCATTTTTAGTTCAAAAACAGTTTAGTTCAAGTTTTAAAAAGTTTTAGACAAACCACAACAAACTCAATGAGAACCAAGAATAAGATCTCAGGATGAATGAGCAGAAATACAGAAAATTCAATCTCTATAACCGTTTCTTGCAAAAACAAAAGCTAATTCGATCAAACTTGGATCTTGAATAGCAGTTTCAATGATCATTATTAGATCGATCAATGATTAACCTGCTTGATACCATTTGACAGGATCAGTGATCGCAAGTTTGATGTTATCAGAATGTAAAGCAGCGGAATACACAAACGAATTAGACAAATTGTAGCAAGCAAACAATATATGTAAGCGTTAAGATCGCATACGGTTATAGGGAGAGAATATGAATTTCTGATTTCTAGGAATGTTTATAGATGGAGAATATTTCTAATCAAATCAATCAAACATTCCATTCAATTGCTCATCGCTCAATGATTACAATGGGTTGTCACTCCTTATATAGAGTGCACAGTCACTGCTGTTATCACGGAAAGTGACAACTGGCAGATCCAATACAGAAATAACTAAATCTTAACAAACTACTGAAATGTTCAAAATACTGAGAACATATCAGCAGGTTAAGTACAAAATATAAAACTACTGAAACTACAACGACTGAAGAACAAGCTCTCAGTCGTTTTACAAAACTATGAAACATAAAACATCAACTACTGATATCACAACTACTGAAGAAGTACTCTTCAGCAGTTGTGACAAACTATGAGGATTCAGACTTGGTCTTCAGACTTTGACCTTCAGGCGTTTCATCAGCTGATGACTTCAGTAGATATCATCAGCTGATGTCTTCAGTCTTTGTCTTCAGACTTTGTACATCAGTTGTGATCTTCAGTACTTGTGAACTCTTCAGATGTTGTACTTCAGTACTTTGGTCTTTCAGCTTCAGCACTTGTGTTCTTCAGCTGTTGTACTTCAGCACTTTGGTCTTCAGCTGTTAAGGTCTTCAGCACTTGATCTTCAGCTGTTGAAGTCTTCAGTACTTGTCAAACTACTGATGAGGCTTTCAGCAGTTGTTGGGTACCGTGTGGACTTAGAGATTTTCTGATCTTGGCTCATGGTCTTTTGGTCCAACATTAGAACATATTTGTACTCCTGAATGCATTGCTAAAGTGGAAAAAGGTACAGGTCCTATAACTTTGAACTGAAATTGATGTTTAGTCCTAAAATATTTTAAAATCTGTTTAGAAAGTCTGAAAATGATTTAAGCTGAAAATAGAGGACTTGAGAAAACCATTTCAGTTTTAAAACATGAAAACATAGATATTAGGACTCAAATTAAGATCTCATAACCAAGTTAACTGAGTGCCAGGCGAGCTGGTGACAGTAAAGCTAGGGCAGAAAAGAGTGTTTTGAAGAGGAGACCTTTAAGAACATGATATCTCATCCCTGCACAATAAAGTGGGTTATCAAAATAGATAGGGACTGGGATCCAATGAGATAGCTCCTCCACACACACTTCTTGTCAGTATGATCTCCTAGGTGTGGAACTTGTGAAGATGAGCTTCCTCTCATAGATCTATGATGTGAGGGGATGAAGAAGAGTAGGGAAGAATCCTTTACAAAGAGTGAAGAGGAAAATTCCAATAAGGGCCACTATCCGTTGAGGAGAAAGTGAAGACTGTGATGACCAAGTCCATGAGAAAGACTTGGTCAGAAAGAGCAAAAGAAAGGCAAGGAAGGCTCAAGAGATCAAGCTACTTTTGACTCTAAGCGTAAAAAAGTTTTTATTTCTACAAGGTTTAAAGTGGGAGGAACTGAAGACATCAACCAAAAACTCCTCTGCTAAGAGTTCTGGTTCTTGTTCAACTCATCTCAGCAGCAAGAAGAAGACTGATCTACTGTGTATCACTGCTGCACAGCCTGGACCATCAATCTCCAAGCACAGTCTCAGCCCAAGAGGACTGTCTCGGCATCTGCAAAGATGAAGGTGGAGAAGGGAAGTGACCAAAGACAGTCTTACTCTCAAGACAAGGCTCTTGTGCAGAAGAACAGAATTGTGTTATGTGTGACAGCACCACTCACATTACAAAGGATTGTCCCTTCAATCCTAAAGGTACTATCCATATGGCCAAAATAAAGGCTTCAAAGAGTTCTAAGAAAATTCAAGCTTCGGAAGGAAAACCAGTTTCCTCGGAAGTTCCAAATCTAACAAGAAGGGAAGTGGAAAATTCTCTTCGGAAGAATATTTGGTCTCGGAAGAAAGGAGTTCTGCCGAAGCACTGAAGTGCTGTAGTGTTTGCAGAATCTTCTGAAGGTTCAGTCATCAAAACTTCTGAAGCTCCAAAAGCTTCTAATGTTTTGAAGGTCAAGTCCAAGACTCCAAAGGTGGTGTGGACGTCTAAGAAAGACCAAGTGACTGAAATTTCTCCATCAAAAACAGCTCAAGATCCTCTTAGTACAACCATAGGATCTATTACTGTTAAATTACCTTCTTCAAATGAGCCCAAGACAAGCAAGGCTTGGGTTTCCAGATGTAACTAATCATTCTCCTTTGTGCAGGGACAGCTGAAGACAGACAGAAATGTCTGGATCATAGACAGTGACTGCTCCAGGCACATGACTGGCAATAGATCACTACTCCAGAACTTTGAAAGGATTGATGGAGGACTGTTGCTTTTGGAGGAGATGAAGGTGGTTATATTTCTTGAAGGGGCAAGGTCACAAATGGTAAGCATGAGTGCATTGTTCTTAAGCATAGTCTGGTCATTCCTCATGAGCATATCCTGCTTAGAGCCCCCAGGAAAGGAAACATGTACAAGATGGATTTGCAAGAAACCTCTCCCTCTGGAGAAGTTTCATGCTTTATGTCTAAAGCAATAGTGATGAGTCTTTCCTATGGCATAAAAGAATGTGCCATGTAAACTTTAAGAACATGAATAAGTTAATTAAGCATGACTTGGTAACTGGAATGCCAAAGAAAGAGTTTACAAGTGATGACCATTGTGTTGCATGCCTAAAAGGGAAGCAACATAAGGTATCTCACAAGCCTAAGGAAAAGAACTCAATCACTACTCCCCTACACTTGTTAGATATGGATCTCTTTGGCCCCACCAGTGTAATGAGTTTAGGAAGGACCTTATATTGTCTAGTGATCACAGATGACTTTACAATATTCACTCGGGTTTTCTTCCTTAGAACTAAGGATGAGACTCTTGAGATTCTAAAAAATTTCATCTTGAAGATTGAGAATCAATCTGATCACAAGGTCAAGATCATAAGATGTGATCAAGTACCGAATTTAAGAACCATATCCTTGACACATTCTGTGATGAAATGGGTATTACAAGACAATTTAGTGCTTCCAGGACTCCTCAGCAAAACGGTGTTGCTGAGAAGAGAAATAGGACACTGATTGAAACTGCAAGAACCATGTTGTCTGACTCTAAACTGCCTATCACCTTCTTGGTAGAAGCAGTCAACACTGCTTGCTATGTGCAAAACAGAGTTTTAGTAGTTAAGACTCATGGTAAAACTCCTTATGAAGTTTGGCACAAGAGGAGACCTTTCATTGGTTTTCTCAGGTCATTTGGATGTCCTTGCACCATCTTGAATACCAAAGATTAAATTGCCAAGTTTGCTAAGAAATTAGTGATGGACAGTTTATTGGATACTCTTCCCAAGCTAAGGCTTATAGAGTGTACAATCTCAGAACTAGAATTGTTGAGGAGTTAGCCAATGTGACTTTCAATGAACACACACCTTGTGTTACTGGTTCTGGTCCGGATGGTGTTTGATCTTGATTTGGTTACCAACTGTTTTAACAAATTTTGTGAGAATGTTTCAGGATCTATAGAAAATTTGAATACAGATGATCCTGATCCAAGATTTGAGCTAGGAAGATCTTCAAGACATATATCTTCAGCTGTAGTTGGAACCACTTCTACAAATGAGGTTTCTATCAGCCCTACAATGACAAATTCAGCTGATACATCTGGAATGCCTTCAAATTCCAGCTCAGAGGCTCTACAACCAGATAAGAACACCTCAACTATGGAAGACAACAATGGTGATGGTGATAGTGACCAAGAATTTCTTGATGCCACTAACCACACCATGGATGAGAATATCAATGATGTCACACACTGCTTGGATCAAGTTTCACTTGAAAAGTGTGCCGATGTGGTGGGAGAAACATCTATGCCAAATCTAAATTTCTCAAATTTAGATCTTTCTCAACAACTTGCTGTGATCCCTCAGCTTAGGATCCACAAGTCTCACCCTACCACAAACATCATTGGAGATGTTGTCTTAGGGGTAAAGACAAGAGGACAAACCCATGAAGCAAATGTTTGGCATCATCATTAAGAACAAAGCTAGACTGGTTGTTCAAGGATACACACAAGAAGAAGGGATTGACTACACTGATGTCTTTGCTCCAGTGGCAAGATTAGAAGCTGTTAGGATATTCCTGGCATTTGCTACATCCAAGAACTTCAAGGTTTTTCAACTTGATGTGAAGTGTGCCTTTTTGTATGGAGTGATAGATGAAGAGGTTTATGTCAAACAGCCACCTGGTTTTGTAGATCCTGATCATCCTGATCATGTCTGCAAGCTTGACAAAGCTCTCTATGGGCTGCATCAGGCACCCAGGAAGTGGTACGAGACACTGTCTGAGTATCTCTATAAACATGGATACAGGAGGGGTACTATAAATGGAAATCTCTTCATCAAAGGACAAGGAAAAGACATATTGCTAGTTCAAGTATATGTGGATGACATCATCTTTGGTTCAACTAATCCAAAGCTCTGCAAAGACTTTAAGAAGCTGATGAAAGACAGATTTGAAATGAGTGCCATGGGGAACTCAATTTCTTTTTGGAATTCAAGTGAAGCAAGTTGAAGATGGCAACTTTATATGTCAGTCAAAGTATGTTCAAGACATACTCAAGAGGTTTAATATGACTGGCTGTAAGATTGCTAAGACACCCATAGCCAGAAACCACTCTCTTGGTCCTGATCTTGAGGGGGAGTTTGTAGATGAGCATTTATACAACGCTATGATTGGGTCTCTTATGTATCTTACTGCTAGCAAGCCTGATATCATGTTTGTTACATGTATTTGTGCAAGATATCAAGCCAACCATAAGATGTCTTACATTATCACTATCAAGAGGATTCTAAGATACCTCAAGGGTGCATCAACACTTGGCCTATGGTATCCCAAGAATTCTGACTTCAATCTGTATGCCTATACAGATAGTGATTATGGTGATTGCAACATGACTGCAAAGTCTACATTTGGGGGATGTCAATTCTTGGTGGAAGGGTTGTCTCATGGCAATGCAAGAAACAATCCTGTGTCTCTGCATCAACTGCTGAAGCTGAATACGTTGCTGCTACAAGCTGTTGTGCTCAAGTACTTTGGATTCAAAATCAGATGCCGGACTATGGATTAAACTTCAAAGAGACTCCCATTCACATAGACAACAATAGTGCTATCTCAATCACAGAGAACCCTGTGCAGCACTCAAGGACAAAACACATCAATATCAGGTATCATTTAATAAGAGATAACTATGAAAAGGGATTAAATAAACTAGTCAAGGTTCACACAGATGAACAATATGCTGATCTGTTTACTAAGGCTTTTGATGAACAGGGATTTAAATATCTTATATCAGCTATTAGGATGATAAACCTTGAGTAAGCTTTTCTTAAAACTAATTCTTATTATTTCTTAAATTATGTGTGTCCTAAGTTGTCTAGTTCATCACTTTCATAAGCTCATGTTTTCTTTGGATGAAAATTTCTTTTTGAAGACTTTTCTTAGATTTTTGGAAATTTCTGATACTTCAGAAGTTATGTTTTTAACTTCGGAAGTAAATCATGCCTTCAAAATAAATAACTGTCTAAGAAGTTTACCTTCAGAAAAGTTTTCAAACTTATCTTCCGAAGCTTAAATATTTGTCTAAGACACTTACTCATTTTTAAGGACCATTTACTTCTGAAGCAAAATTAACTCCCGAAAGCTTTGTTAGTTTATACACAAAGCACCCAAGCTTTAATCTTTCTTCCAAAGCAAAATTTTCAAATCTCTCAGAAAATTCTTCCGAAGTCAATTTAGCTTCGGAAGCTTTTTAATTAAAACTTCCGAAGATAATTAACTTTCGGAAGCTTTTTGACTTCCAAGAAAACTACTTTTTGAGCAAAAAGTAAACTACTTTTTCAGAGGTGGGACCGACATTCGGATTTCAAAGTTTATCCTCTTTCATTAAACTTTATCTGAAATCCTTCTCACATATAAACCAAACGGTTTCCCCCTCTTTCTATCATCTGTTCTTCCTCCAAACCTAAAAACCCAAATTTCTCTCTGAAATTTCTTTCTATCTTCTTCCTTCGTCCTTAAGCTACTTCAAAATGGCCAACCTTGTTCACAGAAATGATCCCAACTTTACCATGCAGCTACACAGACAACCCAATAAGTTGCTCTGTTATGCTCTAAGAAAGATCCTCATTTCTCAGAGGTTTGTCATTTCTTGTCTCTATCAAACTACTTCCCTCCCTCACCATTGATCCTCCACTCTATGAGGATCAGTTGCTTGAACTCTAGAAGACCTGCCAAGAGGTCATTATGGATGGGGAGAAGGCACTATCTGCCACAGTGTAGGGGAGAACAATCTTCATTACTCCGGCCATCATCAACAGACATCTTCAGCTGGATGATGAAGAAGGTGAGGTGTTCTTCCCAAAGGAAGCTGTTAATCATTCTTTGAGCAGATGGGGTATGAGGGAGATTTCTCTGTAAAGACCTTCAGAAAGAGAAGGTCTCATCCCAATAGGAGATTCCTGCTCCATGTGGTCATCCATAGCTTATCAAACAAGCATGGTGGATGGGACTAGATTCCTGAAGATCTCTCCTTCATAGTCCATGGAATGGTTCAAGGGGTCAAATTCAGGTACTCTCAGTTTGTTTATACAAATTTGCTTGCTAATTTAGACTCCTTAGAATATTACATGTTCCTAGATATGTCCAGTACATTCTTAACTGTGAACTGGGCTCATAGTTAAGGGAAACAGGTAACATTCTTAAATTGGGACAGATGAAGCCCGGCATCTTTAAAATATTGAGAAAGTCCACTGTTGGATTCTCTGGGGTAGAAACAGCCCTAGTCCCAAAAATGTTAGAGCTCATTGCTCAAGGTGACAACCTAGCAGCACAAGCTAGTGTTGAACCCACACCTGCTACTACCCAACCACCCACACAGCCTCAAATCTCCATCACCTACCAAAGAAAATACAAACGAACCCCTGCTCAGACTATTCAGTCTGTGGAGGTCCCCATATACTCACCCATACAGGAAGAAGTGGACACTGGAGCTCCCATTTTCCTGAGGAGCAGACCACTCCCATCTCTTCAAGAACCAGTGCTGAGGTTCCTCATGTCAGCCTGTTGAGCTCATTAGCCCTACTGCCTTAAGCCATCACTCTGAGTCTTAACACTAAAGTGATCAACCTTCAGGGGACAGTTACCATCCCCAGCCTATAGATCTCAACCAACCCATTCCCAACCTTGACTTCTATAATGATGAAGATATAGGTTTCAGTGAGTATAATTAATCTCTTTTCGTTCCCTCTACTCAAAGAGAGATGAGTACTACTGAGTCTCCTACATGTACCCCACATCAGTCACCTACAACTGAGGTGGACACTACTGAACCTGTTCAGGATGTCCATATGGAAGAGGCTCTCACTTTTGAAAGTGATTACATCATTAAGACCTCAACCATGGCAACATAGCCCACTGACATCTCAACTGAGACTGCCAGTGCGCAGTGGAATTCCAGTAGCCAAGAACTTAGAACTGGTCATGAGAGAAAGGACTCTGGTCCAATCTTCTCCACCCCCAGTGATTCTTCTGATGAAGATGAGGGGGATCTGAGACTAAAAGTGCAAAAAATGTCTAAAACATGCACTTACGTAGTCTCAAAGGTCAGTCACCTTGAATCTCAGGTGACTACCTTACAACATAGGATCAATGATCAACAACTTGAGATTTCATATCTTAAGGAAAAGGAGACCCTTAAGGAGAGCTCAACCAGGAACACAAGAACCTGTGGATGTGATTGACCTATCCTCCAGCTCACCTATGCAAGTGGGTGATGCTACCAAAAAGGGGGAAAAAAGTCATTACAGCCACCGAACCAGGGAGTTCCTCCGAGAGAATGGACACTGAGGACTTACCATCCTCACTTGCAACTGTGCATTCTTAGCAACCTCCTCTAGTTCACATTGATATGGACTACACAGACTCCTTCATACAGAGTCTGTTTGAGGATGGGATACCAAGGGCTATATCACCTTCATCATCCTTCAATCACATTATTAGGTGGAGGCATGACAACAACAGGAAGGCCCTCATTATCATAAGAGTTCAAGGACATCAAGAAGTCTTTAATTTTTAGAACTTGGACTACTATGAAGGTCTGGATCTAGTCAACATGCCACTTGTCAACCTAAGCCATTCAAGACAAGCTGACAGACTGGCTAAAAGAATCCAAGACAGGATCATTGTAGAGTTCAGTCTAGGAAGGAGACTAAGGCAATCAGACAATCTCATAGGTCAACTGGATGTTGAGGCAGACCCTAAGATTAGCTTCATAGGGGAAACCTTGACTGAAGGCCTAGTGATAGAACCTGAGAGCCCTGTCTCATCATCTCCAACTGCTGTAGAGATCCATATTCCTTCTGAGACACCTGCTGGTGAAGGTGCTTCTCAACCTCTCTCTGGCTTGAGCTCAAATGCTGCAACGAGCAATGAAGGCCAAAGCTCTCTCCACCCTGAGTCACAAAGGTCTGAGAGTGACAAAAGGAAAAGAAAGATGACATCTGAGGAGATTGAGGAGGAGGAGAGAGAGAGGAATAGGTGGCTAAGGGGAGAAAGTTCCTCTACTGAGTCTCCAAGGCTCATGGAGTCTGCAATCAGGGCTGCCCCCAAACAGATACTCAGAATGATGAGTTAAGGGCAGTCAGGATCAACTATCTGTAGACTAGGAACTATAACATAGATAATATCATTTCTCTCCCCTTGGATGAATTGAATGAGCTGGTTGATCTAGAAAGGTCAAGAGAGAAGAAGGAGGCAGAGAAGCCAGAACTCCTAGTACAAGTCAAAGAAGAGAGAAGAAGAAAAAGACTGTAAGGTATGCCTACCCTCTCACGAGTTCAAGAAAGTCCTAAACAAGAGGATGTGGTTCAATAAGAACCTCAGGTAGATAAGGAAGAAGACAAAATCAAGATGAATAACTACCTGAGTGCCACAGGCCTTTATCAGGCAGATGCACTCCTTCCCTTACCTTATGACTATATTGAGTTTGAGTACTTAAAACAACTAGAGCTTGAGTTAGTCAAGGAAAGAAAGACAACAAAGAAGAAGTGGAGGGAAGAAGCTGCAAAGTCAAGAGCCATCATTCAAAAAAGCATGAAGAAGTCTGCTGATAGGCAGAGGATGATGAGCTTCTTGAAGTTGTATGGATTCTCTGGAAGGAGACTTGGACCCATGTCTCTATCCACTATGGATGAGCATATCAGGGTAATCAAGTAGAAGATTAAGAGTGGAGAGCTCAATGACTTACACTCCACTCCAAGTCAGGCCCCACCTGAAGTGGAGGTTAAGGTTGAACAAATAGACACAACACAACCTGGACCTCCTGCTAATGCTCAGCAAGCTTCATCTTCTGATCGACAGCAGGGTCAACCTCCTTCTCCATCTGAACCTGAGAGAGAGGAAGTCCGAATTGAGAAAGACAGTGAAGATCAATATGGTGCTGCAGGCCAGTCTTCTCAGCTAAAATTTGGAAAGAGAAGGAAAAGGATGGCTTCTAAACCAATGTCTAAGAAGAAGAAGAAGCCTGCATCCCCTTCTGAACCTCAGGATGAATCAGAACAGCCTGAGGATGTGCAGCCAGAGGAAGAGCCATCTTGTCTTGGACATACACCACAAATCTAGAAAGGTGGCATGCTATTAGAGATCAAGGCATTGAAGACATCTATACATGGCAAGATATGTTTCAGTTGCCTCTGCATGACCTCTTTGACATGAGAAGACACTTTGACAGCCTGAAGGATCCTGATCATCTTATGAAGAAAGGAATGGTGATCATCCTAAAAAGGACTGTTAATATTTGAAGTTTTTTAAATGTTTTGGTAGCATCACCCTAGGGGGAGTTTGTAGATATTAATGAAGAGGCTGATGCAACCTAAACATCTTTAGTCTTTCCTACATGCTGCACAAGTGCATTGAAGTGGAATGCTTCGGTAGTTTCACAGTGCAACAGAAATACTCTAAGTGTGAAATCATCCAAAGCCAAGACCAACATCTTCCAAAGCCAAAGACGAAGTCTTTCGAAGCCTCAGAGACAAAGTCTTCCGAAGCTTCAAGTTCATGAAGACAAATTTCTTCCGAAGACTTTTAGTAATATGATTTATCTGATGTACTGTTCCATAAAGCTGGACACCCTTCCGCTGCAACTCTGCAATCACCAACTAACATGGTTTGGTGAAAAGTTCCATGCTTTTGGTAACTTTACATTAAGGTCTTGAGTCTGCAACTTTCTACTTTATGTACTTTATCCTTTTTGTAATAGATAAGGATGTGAGCTATGGCATGTCATAGTCACTAGTCAAAAGGCAATCTGCCTTTTGACTCTACAATTGATTTTGCGTGTGTCTAGTCAATTGTATCCAGCTGTCTTTCACATTATAGCCGGCTGTAGGATGTTATATAAGTAACTGATGTTCTTGTATCTTTCGAATATGCATTTGTAACACTTGTAATAGAACATAGAGAAGGCAATATACTACATTCTTGAAAACCAAACACTTGTGTTCTTTGTGTTCTGTCTCATATATTACTTGTGTTCTTAGTGTCACCAATTAGTTAATCCAGTTTACTGTTTGATCTAAGTTTAGTTTATCTCCTCTTTGTGTTGTTGTGTTGTAACTCTACACCCTTCAACGATCCTGAACTTAGGATATTCTACCTCATCCTGAGGTTCCAAAAAAGTTGTTTCTTTCTTTTTCTTTGGCTTTGGCTTTGAAGCCATCCTTCTCTTTCTCTTTGTTTCTTTTAACTGAGAAGACTGGCCTGCAGCACCTGATTGATCTTCTTTGGCTTTCTCAGTTGGGTCTTCTTCTGTCATAGGTTCAGAAGGAGAGGGAGTTTGACCTTGCTGTGGATGAAGCTTGCTGAGATTCAGTAGGAGGTTCAGGTTGTGTTGTCTTAGGTTGGTCAAGCTTAACCTCCACTTCAGGTGGAGCTTGACTTGGAGGGGAGTGTAAGTCATTTAGCTCCCCACTCTTGATCTTCTGCTTGATTACCCTGTTATGCTCATCCATAATGGATAGAGACATAGGGCCAAGTCTCCTTTCGAAGAATCCATACGCTTCAAGAAGCTCATCATCCTTTGCCTATCTGCAGACTTCTTTATGCTCTTCTGGAAGATGGCTCTTGAGTTACCAGCTTCTTCCCTTAGCTTCCTTTTAGTGGTGTTTCGTTCCTTGACTACTTAAGTACAAGTTATTTGAGATACTCAAACTCAATATAGTCATAGTAGAAGGGAAGAAGTGCATCTGCCTAATAGAGGCCTGTGGCACTCAGGTAGTTGATCTTTCTGATATTGTCTTCTTCTCTTTCCACCTGAGGTTCTTGTTGAACGACATCCTCATGTGTAGGACTTACTTGAACCGGGGAGAGAGTAGGCACATGCTTATATAATCTTTTCTTTCTTCTTTCATTTGTACTAGTAGTTCTGCATCTTCTGCCTCTTTCTTCTCGTTTGACCTTTCCATGTCAACCAGTTCATTCAATTCCTCTAAGGGGAGGGAAATGACATGGTCAATGTCATAGTTCCTGGTCTGCAAGTAATTGAACATGATTGCCCTCAACTCATCATCCAGAGTGTTGGTCTGAGGCAGTCTGGATAGCAGTTTCCATGAGTCTTGCAGACCCAAAAGAGGAACTTTCTCCCGTTAGCTTCTTTTTCATATATATCTCTCTCCTCCTCCTCAATCTCCTTAGATGTCATTTTTCTTTTCCCTTTGTCACTCACAGAGCTTTATCACTCAGGGTGGAGAGAGCTTTGGCCTTCATTGCTTGGTGTAGCTTCCAAGCTCTAGCCAGAGAGAGGTTGAGAAGAACCTTCACGAGCAAGTGTCTCAAAAGGGTATGAATCTTTGTACAGTTGGTGATGATGAGACGGGGCTCTTAGGTTCTACCACTGGCCTTTAGTCAAGGTTTCCCCTATGAAACTAATCTTAGGGTCTGCCTGAACATCCAGTTAACCTATCACATTGCCTGATTGCCTTGGTCTCCTTTTGAAGCTAAACTCTATAGTGATCATGTCTTGGATTCTTGACCAAGCTTGTCAGCTCATCTTGATTGGCTTTGATTAACAAGTTGCATGTTGACTAGTCAATTGTATCTAGCTGGCCTTCAAAGTATGGCCGGCTGTAGGATGTAGTATATGTATCTCAAGTACTTGTAACTTTCCTTTATGCTTTGTAACACTTGTAATAGAACTTGAGAAGGCAATATCAAAGATATTGCAATGAACATAATTAGTTATAGAGAGAGAAAGTTTTTGCAAAAAGAATATTTCATTCAATCACACTCTACTTGGGTTACTGCAAGGGTTTCTTTGAGGTCTTTGTACTTTTCTAAAAGTACCTCTTCCCTAGCCTTATCATCAGTGATTTGGCATTTAAGTTTATAAATCTCATCATTTTTCTCTTTAAGCATAGACTCAAACTCAGCTTTTCTTTTGGAAATGATCTTTTCTAGCTCTATGTTCTTATTAATTAAGGCTACATTCGCTTCTCTAATAGAGGCAGATGCTGCTATGCATGTTTCAGAACATAATTTGGCCTTAGCCTCAGAGGATACCTGTGATACCTGTGATGAAGAGGCATTTGAGGATGATCCATCTGCAGACTCTAGAGCCATAAGTGCCAGATTCCCAAAAGGACTGTCACCACCATGTTGACCATCACCTGTGAGCAGTTGTTCATGACCAGACATGTCATCTGGTAAACTGCTCCAGTCAACAACTCCAGGGGTGAAGAAGCTGTGTTGTTGAGGTTGAGGAGGTTGATGAGATTGAGATGGTTGAGGCTCAGGAAGAGCATGTGGTTGTTAAGCAATGGGTGCTTGAACCTGACTGGTTTGTGGCATGTAATAACAAGGGTAAGGATATGGCATTGGACCCTGAGGAACAAAATATGCAGGAGATTGTGGTTGAGAATGATGACCAGTATTGATAGGATGTTGCCCTCTGTGTTGTTGACTATTGCCAGGGAAAGTCACAAAGGGTGCAGAAGAATTAGATCCAGATGATATACATTCTCTAGCAAAGTGTCCAAGCCTATGGCATTTGTGACACCTCAACTTACTCTTGTCAAAACCAACTTTGGTTTTGCCAGAGAGTACTTTTGTAGAACTTTCTTCCAGTTCTTTTGTAGAACTTCTGAGATCTAATATTTATCATGGCCATTTGGCTCAAAATATCCATCTCTTCTAAGTCATCATCAGCAATCCCCTTGAGATCATCCATGATGAAGCATAGATTGTCATTATTACACCCAGTAAACCGACTATCAACAATCACAAATGCAGAATCAGAAGTGTTTGAAGAGAAATCAATATGCTCATCATACTGGCATTCAGATGAAGCATATTCTGACTCATGACCAACCAAGGCAGTGTTTCCTGGTACAAAGTCTTCAGTGAGCTTACCGGATGAAGCCAGTTTCCTTTTCTGCTCTATCTCTCTTCCGAATGTAAAGCAGTTTCCCATGAAGTTGGGTGAGAGATAGACTATCCAGATTTGCACTAGAGCGTAGGAAAATTGTATATATGTCCCATCTCTCAGGCAGTGATCTGAGGAATCTGTGGTTCATTTGGCTTTTGGTATATTCATGTTTAACCATTTTCAACTCAGAGATTAAACATGAAAACCGCTCAAACTACTGAGTCAGAGTCTCACCCTTTCTATGAGCAAAAGTCTCATACTGTTGGGCGAGGATTTTCCTGTTGTTTGCTAAGACCTCATCAGTGCCACCAAATTGTTCTTTCAGTGCATTCCAAAGGTCATGAGCAGTTTCATGATGCACAAGCCCGGAATAGATTTCATTAGGCAGTGCCATGGCTAGAATTCCATGGGCTTTAGCATCAATCTCAAACAACTTCTTGTCCTCATCAAAGTATTGTTCCTTCTTCTTCGGAATCAGCTGATTTGTTTCCGGATGATTCACCACTGGCTTATGTGGTCCATGTACCATGGATGTCCAACAACCTGAACTATTGACAGACAGGTGATGGAGCATTCTTCGTTGCCAAATGTTATACTCATTCCTAACCAGCATCGAAGGTTTGGTTGAGGAACCAGTATTGTGTGGATCATTAGAAGGTGTAGTCATTTTCGAAAATTCAGACAAATTCAAGATAAGCAAAACAAATTTAGATCAAAACCACTAAGAACCTCAATTAAAATAGCCAAAAGCGACAGAACTTCAATCTCTATAACAGATTCGTGCGAATTTGCTAGTTCGATAAAAACTTAGAGAAAATGAGCAGTTTCAATGATCAATTGTTAGATCGATCAATGATTAACCTACTCTGATACCATTTGATAGGATCTCAGCATCTAGTTTGATCGATTCGAATGATTTCAGCAGCGGAATAGAGTACCAACTAGCACAATTCGAGCAAGAATACCAAAGATCTTGCAATGAACAGAAGTAGTTATAGAGAGAGAAAGTTTCTGCAAAAAGAATATTTCATTCAATCACACGCTTTCGTGGTGGCAAAAAAATGTCACACATACAATCAGGTCAACCATCCCTTATATAGGAATGTCGTGGTGGAACATTCCTTATATAGGAGATGTGACGTCTGCTGATGTCACTCGATAGTGACATCTAACAGAATTATTTAAACAACTGAAACACAACTACTGAAGATATCAAAACAGCTGACATCTTCTTACAAAAATACTAAGTGTTATCAGTTACTACAACAACTGAAAAGAAACTACTGAAACTATAACGACTGAAGAACAAGCTCTTCAGAATTATTTAAACAACTGAAACACAACTACTGAAGATATCAAAACAGCTGACATCTTCTTACAAAAATACTAAGTGTTATCAGTTACTACAACAACTGAAAAGAAACTACTGAAACTACAACGACTGAAGAACAAGCTCTTCAGTCGTTTTACAAAACTACTGAAAGTAAAAACATAAAACTACTGATATCACAACTACTGAAGAAGTACTCTTCAGCTGCTGTGACAAACTACTGAAACTTCAGTACTTGGTCTTCAGACTTGAACTTCAGACGTTTCATCAGCTGATGACTTCAGTAGATGTCATCAGCTGATGTCTTCATTCTTTGTCTTCAGACTTTGTACATCAGTTGTTGATCTTCAACACTTGTGGACTCTTCAGCTGTTGAACTTCAGTACTTTGGTCTTCAGCTTCAGCACTTGTATTCTTCTGCTGTTGAGCTTCAGCACTTTAGTCTTCAGCTGTTGAAGTCTTCAGTACTTGATCTTCAGCTGTGAAGTCTTCAGCACTTGTCGAACTGCTGATGAAGCCTTCAACAGTTGTTGTGATATCATGTGGGACTTCGAGGTTTTCTGATCTTGGCTCATTGGTTCTTCTGGTCCAACAAACTCCCCCTGAACCAATGCAGCCAAAACCTCTAATTGGTTTATTTTCCCACTTATTGTTGGCAGAATGGTTGGCCTTTTCCTTCTTGATCAGTTTAGAAGATGACCCATATAAGCACTGGCCTAGGAACGAGTCTCTGATGATTTGGTTGGCAATGTATGGATGGGAGCTCTATATTGGGGAATTGGACACTAAGCTGTTCCCCCATCCATGAGACTCACTTCCAAACTATGAGCTTGTAGGATTCCCTGGTGTAGGCCTCCAAAAATACAATTTGTTCCTCCATGGTGAGCTCCTCTGCCTCACCATCGAAGAATCCTTCAGGCCCATAGTACTCAGACAGGAATTTGACCTGTTTTCCATTTTTGAGTACCACTGTTGTAATATGTCTGTAAGCAAATTCATCAGGATGATGACCTTCTAACAGCAGTGGTAACTCATCCTTTCTGATCTCATTCAGCCTCTTATACACCAGCCCCTTTTTGATCATTCTGTTTTCTAGCATCTTTTGTGGAGGCATGTTTGAGGTGTAGGCCTTTTTGAAATCTTCCAGGATTTCCCAGGGTGAAACTACAATGGCCAAGGAGATCACTTCATCTACAATCTTTTTGACTTGACCACTGTATCTCTGAGGGATGTTTTTCTTTTGTATTCTGTGAGCCACCCTAGGATCAGGCCAAATTCTTACTCTTTCTTTCACATACTGAAAAGTATGTCTAAGAGTATAAATCCTCTGAGCTTGTTTTTTCATATTAATGATGGAGGAAGTGGCTGCATATGCTTTATCTACTCTCCTCAATAACTCTTCATCGTGCAATCTATGTTGTTCTTCTTCTTCCAATTTCACTTTGATTGCATCTCTTTGTTGCTCAGGAGTTATTGCAAGAGAGAGATCTTTGGCCTTAGGCAACTGCAGAATAGCTGAGATCGGCAGCCTATCTTCTTCATCATCATTTTCTTCTTCTTCCACAAGCCTCAACACCCTTCTCTTCTTCTGCTTAGGTGCATCATCGGCTCTTGGTTTTGAGGGTAAGGGAGTTGGTTTTGTGGGTTGTGGTTGTGGTTGTTTTGGAGAGGGAATGCTGACAGGCTGAGTTAGCATTTTGGAGGTGAGTGTGGCTTTTGAGTGTTTGGCTAGCTCAGTCCTGCTCCCTGCTCCTGCTTCATTCAAAGCTTCGACTACTAAACCCTTAGTATATGCTTCAGACGAACAGAGCTTGGAGGTTATGGCCAAGATGCTGTCCCTGGTCCATGATTTTACTTCCATCAATGATCTCCCAAGGTATTTGCTGATAAATCTGATCATGATCTCAATTCTCTCTCTATCCATAGTGCTGTAGCTGGCCCATCTTTGTTGGATCTCTTCGATTTCTAATCTTCTTATTTCAGAATCCAGCATTTCAGTGTCGAAACCTTGCCTAAACAGCTGATCAATGATATTGTCCATTGATCTGCTGTGTTCAGCATCAGCCTCTTTAACCATTTCGTTCAAGTTCTTCTCTTTCTCAACACTCTTCTTTTTCTTGTATGTGACATGAAAATCTTTTTGACTTACATGTACTTTTTCAATTTCAGCTCCCTTCTCAATCACATTCTCCTTCTCTTTTTCGGCCTCATACACACAATCCTTCTCTTTTTCCACCTCTTTATCCTTCTCTTTCTCTCTCTCCTTCTCCATCCTCTTTCTTTTAGCTTTCACTGCTGAACTCTCCCCCTTTTTGGGTGCATTGGTTGCAAGGGATTGAGTAGAAGAAAGTTGTTGGCTCAGTACATCCTCCACCAGGGGTTGTAAGACAGAAGAAAGTCTCTCATCAACAGTTTTAATAATAAATTCGGTTAGCTGCGGTGTGATGAGTGATAGGGGATTTTGAGGGATAGCATCCATTTGCTCAGGGGGTTTTGGTCCTGAGAAATGGTGCCAGAAACAGAGGCAGGTGGCTAAGAATTTTGTAGTGGCTGTGTGTTTAAGGGACCTTCAGAGGAAGGTGCCATCTGTTGGGTTGATGTGGTGGCAGATTGTCTTTCTCCTTGAGAGAGTTGGTCAAGTAGTTTTTGCAGCCTACTGACTTCCTCTCTAGGATTGTGTTCTGGGCAAGAACATCATAAAAGAAGCCCAGGTCATCATCAGCAGATGCTGAATCACCTGACCTCCTGCTTGTAGCAGGATGTACATGCACTGGGTGTAGACCAGATGTAGCATGTGCCCCTTTGTCTTGGAACTAGGGACTTCCAGCCTCAGGACTTTGTCCGTCATCAGCTGTTGCCTCTGGTGAGGTCTTAGTTATGTTACCAACCTCAGTCTGATCATATGCTGATTCAGAAGAGGTGGCAGCCTCACCAGATGTTCTGATCTCCATATCCACACCAGGAGATAGAACATTTAAACCCCGGTGCTGTGGGTTGTTAGAAGCATGTGTATCCTCTTCCTCAATTGTTGTTGTTCTCCCCTGTGTTGGTGGTTGTAGGGGAGGAGGAGAGGCATGCAGCTGAGTCAGCACATTGGCAATTATAATGGTTGGGCTTTGAGGGGCATTTGCATGGGGAGAGGGGATAGAAGCTGATTGCATCCGGGGAGATGGATGCTCTTCAATGATAACCTCCTCAAATGAGAGAGGTCTCAGTAATGTGGTTTCCCCTGAAGTGGTTGCAACAGGATTCTTTTGAGAGGATACCTGTGCGGCTGTTGCTGGTTGAGTCTTTAACACTACTGGTGGGTTTGAACCAGTAGGTTTATCCTGTTTAGGTGGTACATGAGCATCATCAGGGGACTCATCTCCCTGATTAGCTTGTTTGGGTTTGGATTTTGGCTTGGTGGGGACTTTGGATCTGGCAGTTGAAGCTGTGGGTTCCCTTTGCTTGGGTTTGAGCAAACGGGTAACTTCTTTGAGAGATTGGTCGGAGTTATGCCTGGAGTATACCTCAGCTAGAACAGCTGGTGCAGGGACTCCAAGGCCAACAAGGCCATCAGTTTGTAATTCATTTAAAATTATGGCCATCAGAAACCTGGGATATAATAGCCATCTTTTTCCCACAGGTTTCTGTGCCAGATCTTTGATTTCTAGAAACACAATTTGTGAAAAATTAAAGGTTGGTGTTCTAGAATTGAATATAATACCTGTTGCCACCAGGAAGACATTTGATCCCATGAGGAGGTCTTCGAGGCTAAGCAAACATTCACCATATGAAATATCAGTCGTTCAGCATCAGTTAAGTTCTTCTTCAGTATGGTAGCAGCTCGAAGATTTCCGTCGTACCCATTGTTGGTGAAGGACATATCAGTTGTGCCCTTCGGGTACTCAGTCACAGTAGTAGCATCTTGTAAATTTAGCACTCGACGAATGCTATCAGGTGTAACCTCTACTTGTTTTTGGTTGACCAATGACCGAACAGAAATTTGGCCGAAAGGCACATCAGTGTGAACGTAGGCATTGGGCCAAAACTGACTTAGTGACTCTGGGTAGATGCTCGGGTTTAAAAGCAGAGCAGTACTATACTGAGAATCAGCCATTTGGTCTATGGCGTGATCAAACTTTGTCCAGAAGGCCGATTTCGTGAGGTAGGCGACGCAATTATGTCTAGGTTTTAGACTCATGGTTGTCATTTTTGAAAGTATGAAGGTCAGAAGAACGGCTAATGGAACGTTTGAGAAGAAGACAGGTATTTATAAGGTTGGGATATGAAAAGGCTAAAAGAAAGCTACTGAAGGTTTTGGTGTGGTCATCAGCTGTTTGAAACTACTGATGACGTGGTATTAACCTTCAGAGGTTTAAAACGACTGACAGTGGTGGTGTTGTCATCAGGTGTTATAAAACAACTGAAGACTTGGTTTTGACCATCAGACGTTGAAACAGCTGAAGTCTTGGTGTTAACCATCAGTAGTTATGAAACTACTAAAGGTCGTGGTTTTGACTTCATATGAGTAAACAACTGAGGACTTGGTGTTTGTCATCAGTAGTTGTGAAACTACTGAAGACAGTGGTTTTGCCATCAGTTGTTGTAAACAACTAAAGACTTGGTATTAGTTATCAATAGTTGTGAAACTACTGAAGACTATGGTCTTGCTTCAGTTGTTTTAGAAACAGCAATTGTAGAAACAACTGAAGAGAAATTACTCATCAGCTGTTTTTGTCAATTCTTAGCTCTTCAGCTGTTTCATACTGTCCTCAACACTTACTCATCAGACTTTTCATGTGCTTTTCCGGTGTTTCATAGGACGTCAGTACTTATCTGTTTTTACTGATTTCAGTAGTTGTAACTACATTAGTAGTTGTAACTACATCAGTAGTTTAGAACAGATAAAGTACTTCAGTACTTGTGAGGCATTTAGCCTTTAGTAGTTATAAAAACTACTGAGGGTAAACGAACTCATCAGTACTTATATGTGACATAGTTACCAATGATCATCAGTACTTATTACTGAGATCATCAGTATTTGTCACTTATTCTAGCTGCAGCATACCAAGCCTTAACACCAGGTTGTGGAAAGTTGAACTATCCAAAGGCTTAGTAAAAATGTCTGCAAGCTCATCAGCACTAGGCACAAACATTGGATTAATTAGACCCTTTTCAAAACAATCTCTTATAAAATGATGTCTAATTTCTATATGTTTGGTCCTAGAGTGCTGGACTGGATTTTTGACAATGCAAAGAGCTGAAGCACTATCCATTAATAACGGAGTCTTAGTCTCTGTAATGCCATAATCCAAAAGTTGATTCTGAAGCCAGAGTACTTGGGATGTACAACTTGCAGCAGCAATGTACTCGGCTTCAGCAGTGGATGTAGCAACAGATGTTTGTTTCTTACTCTGCGAAGAAATCAAACAGTTGCCTAGGAATTGACATACACCAGAAGTTGATTTCCTGGTTAACTTACACCCTGCATAGTCACTATCAGAGAAAGCAACTAATTTGCAAGAGTGCCCAATGGAATACCATAAACCTAGAGATTGTGTACCTTGCAAATATCTAAAGATCCTCTTGACTGCAATCAGATGAGACTCTTTAGGTGCAGCCTGAAATCTAGCACAAACACATGTAGCAAACATAATATCTGGTCTAGAAGCTGTTAAATACATCAAGGACCCAATCATACATCTGTAAAGCGTTTCATCAACAGCTTTACCTTTCTGATCAATATCCAATTGTGTGGTGTTGCACATGGGAGTAGAACAGGGCTTACAGTTTTGTAAATCAAATTTATTTAAAAGATCTTTTGTATATTTAGACTGATGAATGAAAATTCCATCAACTTTTGTTTGATTTGCAAGCCTAGAAAGAACTGTAATTCTCCCATTGCACTCATTTCAAACTTCATTTGCATTAATTTTGTAAAATCATCACATAACTGGGGATCAGAGGATGCAAATATAATATCATCAACATAAATTTGAACAAGTAGCTTATGCTATCCACCTTCTTAATAAATAAAGTTTTATCTATGGAGCCTCTAGTGAAATTATTTTGCAGAAGAAAGTTAGATAATGTCTCATACCAGGCTCTAGGAGCTTGTTTCAACCCATAAAGAGCCTTATCACGCTTGTATACCCATTCTGGGTGTTTATTATCCTCAAAACCTGGTGGTTGACACACATAAACTTCTTCTTTTATTTTACCATATAAAAATGCACTTTTAACATCCATTTGAAAAACTTGAAGATTGTGGAGTGCAACATAGGCTAAGAGCAATCTAATTGCCTCCAGTCTGGCTACAGGGGCAAAGGTTTCATCATAATCAATACCTTCTTCTTGTGCAACCCCTGAACAACCAGTCTGGCCTTGTTCTTAACAATAAGCCCATTTTCATCTGTTTTATTCCTAAACACCCATTTAGTGCCTATTGCACACTTACGTGGGGGAAGAGGAACAAGCTCCCACACTTGCTGCTTTTTAAACTGAAGAAGCTCAAGCTGCATAGCTTCAACCCAACCATTGTCTCTAAGTGCAACATGATAATTCTTTGGCTTTAGCTGACTGATGAAGAGAGCATAGAAGCAGAAATTGGACAATTGACTTCTGGTTGAAACTCCAGCATTGATATCACCAATGATTTGAGACATTGGGTGATTCTTCAGCTCTTGATAAATAGTGAGATCAGTGCAAGTGTTTGTAGAACCTTCAGCAGCAACAGATGTTGATGTAGACTCTTGAAACCATGTAGATGGTGGCAACTCAAATGAAGTTGAAGATGCAGAAATCTCATCAGCACTTGTTGTGGATGAAACTACTGAAGCTACAGGAGCATCAGGTTTAGAGGACACAGACAGTTGGTCACTGAACCTGAAGAGGTGAGTACTGCTATCATCATCATCATCAGCACCAGCAGTACCACCAGGTGGTGAACTGTTGACAGGAGCAACATCAGGAGTTTGATAAGGAACATATTGCAGTATGTCCAAATCAAATAGCTCCACAGGGCTTTGTGGAATCTTGTCCTTTGGAGATTCATTAAACTTAACATGTAGAGTCTCTTCAACCATCTTTGTTCTGCAGTTGAAGACTCTGTATGCTTTGCAAGTTGATGAATAACCAACAAAGTACCCTGCATCCGCCTTAGGATCAAATTTTTGGAGTTGATCCCGTGTGTTGAGAATGAAACAAGGACACCCAAAAGCTCTGAAGAATGAAATTAGAGGGGCCAAATGATGAAGAACTTCATATGGAGTCTTCATCAACCTCTGATTTACTAGAACTCTATTCTGTACATAGCAAGCTGTATTGACAGCTTCAGCCCAAAAAGTCATTGGCAGTCCAGAATCAGCCAACATGGACCTTGAAGCTTCAATAAGGGTCCTGTTATTTCTCTCCACTACTCCATTTTGTTCAGGAGTTCTTGGAATGCTAAACTGCCTCTTGATTCCCTTTGAGAGGTAGAACTCATCAAGTGTATTGTTTCTGAATTCTGTTCCATTATCACTTCTAATACACTTGACTGAGAGGGAATATTGCTTCTCAACATACAACACAAAGTTGATAATCTTCTGAGCTGCCTCATCCTTTGAATGCAAGAAGAAAGTCCATACAAATCTGGAGTAATCATCCACAATTACCAGACAGTATTTCTTCTTAGCCACACTCATCACTCTCACAGGACCAAAGAGATCCATGTGAAGAAGCTGTAAGCAGGCAGCGGACTTAGGTTCTTCTATGGAGGGAAATGAAGCTTTGTGTTGTTTGCCTTTTAAACAAGTAGTGCAGTTATCTTCACACTTGTACTCCTTCATAGGCAATCCCCTTACTAAACCATGGCTTATCAGCTAATTTATGTTTTTGAGATTAACATGACCCAGCCTTCTATGCCATAGAGTAGATTCTTGAGGGGAAGCCTTGGAAAATAGGCAAGGATGGCCTTTGAGATCTATTTTATTGGAAAGATCTAAGGCATACACTCTTCCTGTCCTGTTGGCCTTCAGGAGAGTGTATTCATCCAACACCTTATCAATCAAACTTAGAACTTTGGATGATAGAATCCGACAGTTCTGACTGGTGAAAAGAGCAACATAGCCTTTGTCACACATTTGACTGACACTCAAGAGGTTGCATGGATCCTCTTTTGTACCAACAATCATCTGTAAGATGATTGAACAAACCACATATTTCACATGGTTTCTTCTTCATCTTATGTTGATCATCAACTAAAGAGAATGAAACTACTGAAGACTTGTTCTTCAGCACTTTGGAAGCACTATTTGCTTTCTTGACTTCCTCTTTAGTAGTCTTCAAACCCTTTCTACTGACAGTTTTTTCTTCTCTTTAGTGCTGATAGTAGTTGGAGTTTGAACTTCAGGTGTTAAATCTTGCTCTCCAGTCCTTTCAGGACTTCCAGAAATAACTCCTGAGTTGATCAACTCTTTGATCATGTGAGTGTCAGTATTTGAACCATCAAGATCAGCTGATAGGTTCAACGAGAGAATAATACTAACTTCAACTTCTGATGGTGCTCTATCAGAAAGTGAATCACATGATGAGGTGGATTGGTTATTGCTTTCTCCATCAGATTTCACTTCTGCTCTTGAAGCAAAATCTGTAGGAGGAGCAGTGTGATTATAACCAATGCCAAACTTCACATTGGAAGCTGATTGCTTACTAAGAAGCATTTCAAAACCTTTGCATGATTGTACCCATCAATCACACTCTACTTGGGTGACTTCAAGGGTTTCTTTGAGGTCTTTGTACTTTTCTAAAAGTACCTCTTCCCTAGCCTTATCATCAGTGATTTGGCATTTAAGTTTATAAATCTCATCATTTTTCTCTTTAAGCATAGACTCAAACTCAGCTTTTCTTTTGGAAACGATTTTTTCTAGCTCTATGTTCTTATTAATTAAAGCTACGTTTGCTTCTCTAATAGAGGCAAATGCTGCTATGCATGTTTCAGAACATAATTTGGCCTTAGCCTCAGAGGATACCTGTGATACCTGTGATGAAAAGGCATTTGAGGATGATCCATCTGCAGACTCCAGAGCCATAAGTGCCAGATTCCCAAAAGGACTGTCACCAGCATGTTGACCATCACCTGTGAGCAGTTGTTCATGACTAGACATGTCATCTGGTAAACTGCTCCAGTCAACAACTCCAGGGGTGAAGAAGCTGTGTTGTTGAGGTTGAGGAGGTTGATGAGATTGAGATAGTTAAGGCTCAGGAAGAGCATGTGGTTGTTGAGCTATGGGTGCTTGAACCTGACTGGTTTGTGGCATGTAATAACAAGGGTAAGGATATGGCATTGGACCCTGAGGAACAAAATATGCAGGAGATTGTGGTTGAGAATGATGGCCAGTATTGACAGGATGTTTCCCTCTGTGTTGTTGACTATTGCCAGGGAAAGTCACAAAGGGTGCAGAAGAATTAGATCCAGATGATATACATTCTCTAGCAAAGTGTCCAAGCCTGTGGCATTTGTGACACCTCAACTTACTCTTGTCAAAACCAACTTTGTTTTGCCAGAGAGTACTTTTGTAGAACTTTCTTCCAGTTCTTTTGTAGAACTTCTGAGATCTAATATTTATCATGGCCATTTGGCTCAAAATATCCATCTCTTCTAAGTCATCATCAGCAATCCCCTTGAGATCATCCATGATGAAGCATAGATTGTCATTATTACACCCAGTAAATCGACTATCAACAATCACAAATGCAGAATCAGAAGTGTTTGAAGAGAAATCAATATGCTCATCATACTGGCATTCAGATGAAGCATATTCTGACTCATGACCAACCAAGGCAGTGTTGCCTGGTACAAAGTCTTCAGTGAGCTTACCAGATGAAGCCTGTTTCCTTTTCTGCTCTATCTCTCTTTCGAATGTAAGCAGTTTCCCATGAAGTTGGGTGAGAGATAGACTATCCAGACTTGCACTGGAGCGTAGGACAATTGTACATGTGTCCGATCTCTCAGGCAGTGATCTGAGGAATCTGTGGTTCATTTGGCTTTGGTATATTCATGTTTAACCATTTTCAACTCAGAGATTAAACATGAAAACCGCTCAAACTGCTGAGTCATAGTCTCACCCTTTCTATGAGCAAAAGTCTCATACTGTTTGGCGAGGATTTCCCTGTTGTTTGCTAAGACCTCATCAGTGCCACCAAATTGTTCTTTCAGTGCATTCCAAAGGTCATGAGCAGTTTCATGATGCATAAGCCTGGAATAGATTTCATTAGGCAATGCCATGGCCAGAATTCCATGGGCTTTAGCATCAATCTCAAACAACTTCTTGTCCTCATCAGAGTATTGTTCCTTCTTCTTCGGAATCAACTGATTTGTTTCCGGATGATTCACCACTGGCTTATGTGGTCCATGTACCACGGATGTCCAACAACCTGAACTATTGACAGACAGGTGATGGAGCATTCTTCGTTGCCAAATGCTATACTCATTCCTAACCAGCATCGGAGGCTTGGTTGAGGAACCAGTATTGTGTGGATCATTAGATGGTGTAGTCATTTTCGAAAATTCAGACAAATTCAAGATAAGCAAAACAAATTTAGCTCAAAACCACTAAGAACCTCAATTAAAATAGCCAAAAGGGACAGAACTTCAATCCTATAACAGATTCGTGCAAATTTGCTAGTTCGATCAAACTTAGAGCAAATGAGCAGTTTCAATGATCAATTGTTAGATCGATCAATGATTAACCTGCTCTGATACCATTTGATAGGATCTCAGCATCTAGTTTGATCGATTCGAATGATTTCAGAAGCGGAATAGAGTACCAACTAGCACAATTAAAGCAAGAATACCAAAGATATTGCAATGAACAGAATTATTTATAGAGAGAGAAAGTTTCTGCAAAAAGAATATTTCATTCAATCACACGCTTTTGTGGTGGCAAAAAAATGTCACACATACAATCAGGTCAACCATCCCTCATATAGGAATGTCATGGTGGAACATTTCTTATATAGGGGTTGTGACGTCTGCTGATGTCACTCGATAGTGACATCTAACAGAATTATTTAAACAACTGAAACAAAACTACTGAAGATGTCAAAACAGCTGACATCTTCTTACAAAAATACTAAGTGTTATCAGTTACTACAACAACTGAAAAGAAACTACTAAAACTACAACGACTGAAGAACAAGCTCTTCAGTCGTTTTACAAAACTACTGAAAGTAAAAACATAAAACTACTGATATCACAACTACTGAAGAAGTACTCTTCAGCTGTTGTGACAAACTACTAAAACTTTAGCACTTGGTATTCAGACTTGAACTTCAGACGTTTCATCAGCTGATGACTTCAGTAGATGTCATCAGCTGATGTCTTCAGTCTTTGTCTTCAGACTTTGTACATCAGTTGTTGATCTTCAGCACTTGTGGACTCTTCAGCTGTTGAACTTCAGTACTTTGGTCTTCAGCTTCAGCACTTGTATTCTTCAGCTGTTGAGCTTCAGCACTTTAGTCTTCAGCTGTTGAAGTCTTCAGTACTTGATCTTCAGCTGTTGAAGTCTTCAGTACTTGATCTTTAGCTGTTGAAGTCTTCAGCACTTGTCGAACTGCTGATGAAGACTTCAGCAGTTGATGTGATATCATGTGGGACTTAGAGGTTTTCTGATCTTGGCTCATTGGTTCTTTTGGTCCAACACTTGTGTTCTTAGTATCTTTACTTGTGGTTAATCCAGTACACTATTTGATTAGTCAAGTTAATCTCCTCATTGTGTTGTTGTGTTGTAAGTGACCACCCTTCACCGGTCCTGCATTTGGTATTAGAGCATTCCAGGATCTGGATATAAGATTTCACCATCTTTAAATCCCTCACACACACAAAATACATAACTTTTCAAATGGCAGCCGTTTCAAAACTTGATATGGAAACTAGAACCATGAACAAGTCCCCACTGATCACTCTTGATGATGATAAGACAGGGCTCTCAGGTTCTGCCACTGGGCCTTCCGTCAAGTTTTCCCCTACGAAACTAATCTTATGGTCTACCTCATCATGCAGTTGACCGATGACATTTCCTGATTGCCTTAGTCTCCTTCTGAAGTTGAACTATGCAGTGATCCTGTCTTGGATTCTATGAGCTAGCCTGTTAGCTTGTCTTGATTGGCTTTGATTGACAAGTGGCATTTTGAATAGATCCAGATCTTCATAGAAGTGCAACGTCTAAAAGTTAAAGACCACTTGCTGTCCTTGAACTCTAGGAATCATGAGGGAACTTCTATTGCTATCATACCTTCACCTAATGATGTGATATGAAGTTGGTGGAGATGACATAGCCCTTGGTATTCCTTCCTCAAATAGACTCTGTATGAAGGAGTCTATGGAGTCCACATCAATGTGAACTTGAGGAAGTTGTAGAGTATGCATAATTGCAAGTGGGGATGGTGAGTCCTCAATGTCCATACTCTCTGTAGAACTCCCAGATTCTTTGATTGTAGTGACTTTCTCCCTCTTTTGGTAGCATCACCCATTTGCATAGGTGAGTTAGGAGTTAGGTCAATCACATCCACAGGTTCTTGTGTTCCTGTTGAGCTCCTCCTAAAGGTCTCCCAACTAGGTTTTCCTTAAGATAAGAATTAAGTTGTTGATCATTGACCCTGTTTTGCAAGGTAGTCACTTTAGATTCAAGGTGACTGACCTTGGAGACTAAATAGGTGCATGTTTTGGACAGTTTTGCACCTTTAGACTAAAATTCCCTCATCTTCATCAGAAGAATCATTAGGGATGAGATGATTTGAGCAGAGTCCTCTCTCTCATCACCAACTTCAGGTTCTTGGCTGCTGGATTTTCTCTGCCCACTAACAGCATCAGTTGAGGTGTCAATGGGCTGAGTTGCCATGGTTGAGGTCTTAATAATGGAGTCTCTTGCAAAAGTGAGAGCCTCTTCCATATGACATCCTGAATAGGTTCAGAAGTGTCCACCTCAGTAGTGGGTGACTGATGTGGGATAGATGTAGGTGACTCAGGAGCACTAATCTCTTTTTGAGTAGGCAAAAAGAAAAGAGACTCATGGTACTCACTAAAACCTAAATCTTCATCACTATAGATGTCAAGGTTAGGAATAGGTTGGTTTAAGTCCAAAGGCTGGGGATTGTAGCTATCACCTCAAGATTGATCACTTGAGTGTTAAGACTCAGAGTGATGGATTAAAGCATTGGGTTTATGAGCTCATCAGGCTAGGCATGAGGAACCTCAGTACTGATCATTGAAGGAATGGGATTGGTCTGATTCTCAAGAGATATGGGAGCTCCAATGTCCACTTCTTCCTGTGTGGGTGAGTATATAGGGGCCTGCACAGACTGAGTAGTCTGAGTAGGGGTTCGTTTGTGTTTTCTTTGGTAGGTGAGGGTAATTTGTAGCTATTGAGGTGGTTGGGATGTAGAAGGTGTGGATTCAACACTAGCTGGTGTTGCTAGGTTGTCACCTTGAGCAATGAGCTCTAACATTTTTGGGACAGGGTTGTTTCTACCCTAGAGAAGCCAATAGTGGGCTTTTTCAACATTTTAAAGATGTCGGGCTTCATCTTTCCTAATTTAAGAGTATAACCCGTTCCCCTTAACTGTGAGCCCGGTTCACAGTTAAGAATGTATTGAACATATCTAGGGAACATGTAGTACTCTAAGGAGTCAAAGTTTGCAAGCAGATTAGTGTAAACAAACTAAAAGTATCTCAACTTGACTCCCTGAACCATCTCATGAACAATGAAGAAGAGATCCTTAGGAATCTGGTCGCATCCACCATGCTTGCTTGATAAGCTGTGGATAACCACATGGAGCAGGAATTTCCATTGGGATGAGACCTTCCCTTTCCTGAAGGTCTTAACAGAGAAGTCTCCCTCATAGCCCATCTATGGAAAGGACTGCTTATAGCTTCTTTAGGGAAGAACACCTCACCTTTCTCATCATCCAGCTAAAGATGCATGTTGATGATAGCCAGAGTGATGAAGACTGTTCTCCCCTGCATTATGGCAGACAGTGCCTTATCTCCATACATGATGACCTCTTGGCAGGTCTTCCAAATTCTAGCAGTTGATCATCATAAAGAGTAGGATCAATGGTTAGGGAGGTGAAGTGTTGGATAGAGTTATGAAACGGCAAACCTCTAAGAAATGAGGATGATTCTCAGAGTGTAACAAAACACTTGGTTGTGTTGCATGTGTAACTGAATGGAGAAGTTTGGATCATTTATGTAGTTAAGGTTGGCCATTTTGAGGAAGCTTAAGAATGAAGAAAGATGAAAGAAGGTAATTTCAGAGAGAAATTTGGGATTTTAGGTCTAGAGGGAAGAAGGAGATGATAGAAAGAAGGGGAAACCGTTGGGTTTATATGTGAAAAGGATTTCAGAGAAGGTTTAATCAAAGAGAATAAACTTTGAAATTCAGATGTTGGTCCCACCTCTAAAAAAGTAGTTTGCTTTTACTCAAAAAGTAGTTTTTTGGATGTCAAAAAGCTTCCAAAGGTAAATTATCTTTGGAAGTTTTAATGAAAAAGCTTCCAAAGCAAAAATGACTTCGGAAGATTTTCCTAAGAGTTGTGAAAACTTTGCTTTAGAAGAAAAGCTAAAACTTGAATGCTTTGTTCAAAGGAATAGAGCTTGCAAGAGTTAATTTTGCTTCAGAAGAAAATAGTCCTTGAAAACACATAAGTGTCTGGGACAAGTATTAAGCTTCGGAAGATATTTCAGAAATTTATTCTCAAGGTAAATTTCGTAGATAGTTATTTGTTTCGAAGGCATGATTTTCTTCCGAAGGTAAAAGAATGTCTTTCGAAGAATCAAAATTTTTCAAAAATCTAAGGAAAGTCTTCAAAATATTTTCATCCAAAGAAAACAAGAGCTTATGAAAGTGATGAACTAGACAACTTAGGACACATAGATTTTAAGAAATAATAAGAATTAGTTTTAAGAAAAACCTACTCAAAGTTTATCATCCCAATAGCTGATATTAGATATTTAAATCTCTATTCATCAAAAGCTTTTGTAAACAGATCAGCATATTGTTCATTTGTGTGAACTTTGACTAGTTTAATTAATCACTTTTCAAAATTATCTCTAATTAAATGATACCTGATATTGATGTGTTTAATCCTTAAGTGCTGCACAAGATTCTCTATTATAGAGATAGCACTGTTGTTGTCTATGTGTATGGGACTCTCCTTGAAATATAATACATAAGAGACCCAATCATAGCCCTGTAAAGGTGTTCATCCACACACTCCCCCTCAAGATCAGGTCCAAGGGAGTGGTTTCTTGCTATGGGTGTCTTAGCAATCTTTGAATTAGTCATGTTGAATCTCTTATGTATGTCTTGAACATACTTTGACTGACTAATGAAGATGCCATCTTCAACTTGGTTCACTTGAATTCCCAGAAAGAAACTAAGTTCCCCCATCACACTCATTTCAAATATGTCCTTCATCAGCTTCTCAAAGTCTTTGCAGAGCCTTAGATTAGTTGAACCAAAGGTGATGTCCTCTACATATACTTGAACTAGCATCAAGTCATTTCCTTGTCCTTTGATGAGAAAAGTTCCATCTATAGTACCCCCCCCCCCCTTATGTATCCATGTTTGTATAGATACCGAGATAGAGTCTCATACCACTTCCTAGGTGTTGGTCCATATGATCGTATTACATTGCAAATGATATGAAGAATCGTTCAATATCCAACAAACATGCTAAACAAGAAGAACAAAGAGGATTGAACACAATAAGAACTCATTCATAATAAGACAATGATTATCAACAATCAATAACATAAAGCACAATGATATTTCTGTGTAAAAACTACTTTGAAATAGTAACTTGCAACAATCATAAACGATTAGGGTTTTGCAAGCTTACCCAACAATGATAAAGATCAAAATCAATATATAGCAGTCTTAGTTTCGCAGACAGAGCGAAACTGTACTGCCGAAACTATAGATTCGCTGTCAGCAAAACTGTACTGCCGAAACTATAGTTTCGCTGTCAGCGAAACTATACTGCTGAAACTATAGTTTCGCTTGGCAAAAACAGTAGTTTCGCCAAGCTAACTAACCAACTGACTGTTAGCGAAACTATAGTTTCGCTCACAGTTTCGCTGGACTGCGAACTTATAAAACTAAATGCATACAATAGGAAACTAACAAAAGACCTATTACAATCAAAAGTAATAATCTAACTAAGGTGAGTCCAACCTATACATGATCTTCATACTACTCCCCCTAGGTTGGTACTCACCACCTTCACTCGTCTTGATGTGTCTTTTCACTCCAGTATCCTTCATTGCCTTAGATTAATCTTCAGAACCTCCTCTAACAACTCCCTCAGAGGCTCAACACCTAATTATCCATGGTTTCCTCCTTCTTCATTAGCCTCTTCTGCATGAGCATTTGCTGGATCAAATTGCTTAGCCAAATCTTGTACATCCATGTTTAGGTCATCTTGAGCCCATACTCTCTCTACTAATCTCTTCACCTTTGCCCTCACCCCTCTGTTCTTGTTTGTTATAGTCATAAAGAGACTAGCTTCCTTTCTCGTTTCCTCACCTGCACCTGCTTTGATATGGTTCTCGCAAAGAATCAGCAGGTCTTTATCACTGAAACTAAATAGCTCCATTGGATCAAAGATTTAAATCTCAGCACCATTCTTCACCCTGATGACTCCCTCCCCCGTATTATTGTCATAAAACCACTTTTGAAAGCTCTTTATTCGTTGGGGAAATGGATCTGCTAATCTGACCCTATTCACGGAACTTGGGGGTTTCACCCTTAGTACAACTCTTCCCTTCCCGGTCTCGCAATCCTTGTCTATTTTTTAGCGTTTCCTCTCAACCTTCATAAAACCAAAAGACACAAAATTATCGTTTAGCCCATTCTGTATGTTTTTTCTATAGTATAGAGGCTCATTCACTCAGATTTGCCTTCAGTGGCCTTAGATCACATTTAGGCAAGGTCTTGAAAGCCTTCATTTTATGCAAGTAACTGATTCCACCCCCTCTTCTTTTTATCATGAACATTTTAAGGCTGGGTTATAGCACCAACTTGTGATCCACTTATCAGCCTCTTTCCTACCTAACCCTCCATGTGTTGGAACAGGGGAGTCAGTTCTTTAGCCTCTTTCTCCTTAACAAACCACTCATCTTTATCGATTTCAATACATCCTCATCAAGCTCTCCTTTCTTAGCTACATAGATCAACGGTCTCCCATCAATTTCATTGAACTTAGGTTCAGAATGATAGTCTACAACTGTTCATCATCCTCTTCTTCATGAACTAAACTCTTTTCCTTCTCACCATCTCGGTCCATCGACTTCTCCCTTACCACTTCTTCTCCAAGCAAATCCTTCTCAACATCAAGACCCATGTCTATAAACCAACCTCCAAAATATCCTCTTCATTCTCCTTTCCTACATCTTCATTTCTTATATCACAATCTACAGCATCATCAGTTGCTACACCAGACGTGCCTTCTCTCCTGCCTTAGATGAAGTACCCACGTTCAGGAACGGGTACTTTGATGTGTTAGTCAAATCATCTAACTCGGATTGAGCTAGTTGACTAGGCAGGCTGGCTGCAACTTTCAGTTGGCCAATCTCTTCAACAACTTCTTCAGCAGACGGTTTTTATCAACAAGCATCTTCTTCATTCCTCTATCATCTAATCTTTTTGTGTCTCCTATATCTCTTGGTTGGTGAGCTTTGTCTTTATCATACTCAGTTCATTTGCCAAAGAACTGTTAAGATTATAGATCATGTCTTCATCTAGATTTCCCTTCTTCCCTCCTCTCAGTGAATGTTTGATGTCTCTGTTTAGTTCGCCTCTCTAAATTTGTTGTATCAGCTTTCTTCTTAAATCTATTTTCCTTCTCTATCCTTATCTCTTCAGCTCTTTCATTTATGTCTTCTTCAAATCATAATCTTTCTCCTTAGCATATGTCTTTCTCTTCTCGTTGCATCAGATTGTTGTGCCCTGGTTTCTTCAGCTCTTTTATTCTCAGATTCATCCACCCGTCTAATGTAATTCCACCTCTCTGGAGGGTACATGTTTTCCCAGAGATGGGTGATGTTCCCATTAAAATCGTGGTGAATAGCACAGCAGTCGCGCAAAGATACGGGGATTCATTAGTACCAGCCTCTTCACCTCTCCATGTCTTAGTACATTTGGTATTAGATCATCAAAGATCATTTGAAGAAAACGAGGATACAACAGCCATTTATCCTTCTTCAAGGCCATCACATTCTCAGCCATGCAGGCGAATAACAATTTAGCAATGTTAGCCTTCTCCTCTCCACAACACAACATCATCACTTTTTCCCAGTCAATGTTTAGCCTGTCTGATCCACCTTTACAGTGATCAAGACACATGATGAAGACGTGTGCAATAAATCTTCATTCCTTGGACAAAAATGACTTGTTGATCTCCTTTCGGGAACCAAAAGCTGGCCCCTCATAGCCTATGCTTCTGAATGTCTCGAACACCTCTGAATCAGACATAGAAACCTCTTTAACAGAATCCTCCTCAGCCTTAAAATCATTGAAACAATCTCTGCAGTAATGGTCAACTCATGATCTAAGACTTTGGCAGTAATTCTTTATGTATTTCCAAGTGTATCATACTCAGCAGATCTCCAGAAATCTCTAATATGAAGATCATATATGGTGGTGGAATGAGATATAGCATAAGCTACGGGTGATCTGTGCAGCCATCTAATATAGTCTGTAAACCCAGCAGCTTTAGGATGTGTATCATCCAGAATAGCAGTGATATTATTCCTCTCATCGAACTTTAAGTTAGCCATTTGAACATGAGAAAGAGGCCAAATAAGTTACACTATGATAAAGTATTGAATATGAATTCAAAGAATTAAGAAAAGAATAAATAATAAATAAAAATAAATAAAATAGAATGAACTAAAAAAAATAAATTCGATGTATCCAACAAACATGCTAAAGAATAATATCCAACAAACATGGTAAACATGCCATATGATCATATTACAGTGCAAATGAGATGAAGAATCATTCAATATCCAACAATATGCTAAACAACAAGAACAAAGAGGAATGAACACAATAAGAACTCATTCATAATAACACAATGATCATCAACAATCAATAACATAAAACACAATGATATTTCTGTGTAAAAACTTCTTCTTCATAAAAAAATCATCTTCTTCATTCCATCTATCATCTCATCTTTTTGTTTCTCCCATATCTCTTTGTTGGTGAGCTTTGTCTTTATCATACCCAGTTCATTTTCCAAAGAACTGTTAAGATTACAAATCATATCTTCATCTAGATTTGCTCATTCCACCTCTTCAGCAAATGATGCCACTTCAGTTGATGTTGGATCACCTTCTCCATCACTTGATCTGTCACCAACACCTGTTTCTACTTCACCTACATCAGTTTCCCCACCAACATATCTTCCTTCATCACTACATCTACCATCTCACAACCTGTTCCATCCCTCTCACCCTCATCTAATCCTTCACAATCTATGAACGAAACTTCTCCAAACCCTTCCCTTTAGACACAGACTTCAAACTTTGAAAGATCATCCTCTTCATAATGTTATTGGATCAATCACTGATGTTGGTCGGAAGTGGAGTCAATCTGGTTTGATTAATATCTGCCTCTTCTCTTGCCTCATCTCTCAAACTGTCCCAAAAAATGTTCATGCCGCTCTACAGGACCCATGCTGAGTGGAGTCAATGCAATTAGAGCTTCGACAATTCCGAAAGGTCAAAGTTTGGACCTTGGTTTACTTACCTCCCAACAAATTCCTAATTGGTACAAAATGGGTGTTCAAGAACAAACCTGATGATCGGGGTGTGGTGGTGCGTAACAAGTCTGGACTAGTTGTGCAAGGTTTTGCTCAAGAAGAAGGGATCGACTATACTGAAGTCTTCGCTTCGATCGCCCGTCTTGAAGCAATCATGATTTTTCTCGCTCATGATGATAATAAACAGTTCAAGGTCTATCAGATGGATGTCAAGTGTGCTTTCCTTTACAAAGACATTGATGAGGAGATATATGGGTATCAACCACCGGTTTTGAGGATCCTAACTTTCCTGATAAAGTCTTTAAGCTGACAAGTCTCTATATGGTCTTCATTAAGCACCTAGGATGTGGTATGAGACACTGAGTCAGTATCTCTTAAATAATGGTTTCTCTTGTGGCACCATTGATATGACTCTTTTTCAAAAAGGAAGAGAATGGTGAAATGTTGTTTGTCCAAGTTTATGTCGATGATTTTATTTTTTACTCCAACAATTCACTGTTATGTCGGGAGTTCGAATAAGTGATGTTTAATCGTTTTGAAATGAATATGATGGGAGAAATGTGTTTTTTTTCTTGGATTACAAGTAGAACAAAAGGATGAAGGCATTCTAATTCATTCAAAAAAGTATGTTAAAGAAATCTTGAAGAAATTCAAGATGGATGACGCTTCCCCTGAAATGACTCCCTTTACTGCTCAGACATGTCTAACTTCTGATAAGAATAGGAAATCTGTTGATCCTCATCTCTACAGATCTATGATTGGTTCTCTCATGTATCTTACAGCAAGTTGACCTGATATCACTTTTTAGTAGGATATTGTGCTCGATATCAGTCGGCCTCAAAGGAGTATCATGAGAAAGCTGTCAAGAGAAATTTTAATTATCTTAAAGGCTCATCTCGTTTAGGTCTATGGTATCCATATGGAGGGAATTTTGATTGACATGCTTATTCTACCAGTGATTCTAATGGTTGCAGGTTAAATAGAAAATCGGTGTCCGGAGTGTGTCAATACCTGGGCAATTGTCTAGTTGCACAGCAAGAAACAGACCACTGTTTCTCTTTCTACAGGAGAAGCAGAATACATTGCTGCCTCTTGTTGTTGTTCCCAAGTCCTTTGGATACAACACTAGATGATTAACTATGGAATCAATTTTCTCTACAGGATCGCTAAAAATCCTATTCATCATTCCCAAACCAAGCATATCGAAACACAGATTCATGCAATTCGTGATGCACAAGAAAAAGGTATTATCGATATTATTCCTCGATATTATCCCAAACCAAATCAAAAGCCAGATCTTTTCACGAAAACTTTTGATAAACCTCGATTTTATGAATTGATCTCTATGATTGGGTTAATATCCTTTTAAACCTCTTTTCTTTTCTTTTAGAAAAAATAAAAATATATAATAATAAAGTAAATAATATATAATAATATAATTTTAATAATATTATCCTTTCAAAATAAAATTTTGGGGGTGCAACTAAATTACGTGGTGTTGATTTTGAAATGACGTGAAATGATTTTATATCTTCAAGATATGTTTATTTTTGCATGACTGGTACTTAAAATAAGAAATGATAGTAAGTGATATTGTTATCTGATTTACATCTTATTTTTAAGTACAAATAATGGAAAAACAAACAGATTCTTTAACAATATGCATGGTAGACTCAACATGAAAAATAAAGTAAACAGAAGCATTTTTATTTAAATTAAATCTCTGCTTAAGGATGTCTAGATTTTCGCGATCATCTTGGCCTGCACGGAAACTAAGTCCCAACAGAAAGTGGATTGAGAATTGATCTTATGGCTCATATCATGTACATTTATGTCTTATACTTGTGCTAATCTCCTCTGTTGTACGATGGTACTAACCTGGTGTGATGATTTCCTTTGCTGTACATTGGTACTAACCTGGAGCTCTCACCGGCACATGATTAAATGGCCATCTCCTTTGTTATACATGAGTATAGACCTAGAGCTCTCACCTATTTGATTTAAGTTGTGTCAAGTCATCTAACGATGATTTCATATCTGAATGCAATATACAGATAATAATCACTTGCACACTAATGCATAAGCCTTGCTCTCTAAAGATCATTTCAAAATTCAAGAAATCCTGAGGTAGGTTGAGGGTTTTTGCCAAAATGATTATGGTGTTCTACCATTCTAAAGCATTTAATCGAATCTTAACGAATCATCGGCTGCTTGTTGAAAAAGATAGAGCTTGAGTTTAAGCGGACAAACGTATAAGCAATCGTTATTGATCTGTTTAAGAATTCCAAAATCATTTAAAAACTGTGATTCGTTTTAGTTATCGGTATGATCTCATTGTCGGTCGATGATTTAATTCATCTCTATGCTATACTTATCTTGGGGATGTGATCTCTGATCAATTTTGATCTCAGTTATGGTTGTTTAATAAAAGACAAAAAAAGGATGTCAGCGAAACTATATCTTGGCTACTTGTTTCGCTAGACGAAATTGCAATTCGCTCAGCTTTATCATCCATTGTGATGTCCTTTGTTCTATATTTCATCTGACGAAATTACATCTTCGCTTAGCGAAACTATTCTTTTGACTAGCGAAATTATTTGCTATTTAAGTCACTTTGCGAAATTAAAACCTCACACTTTCGCACTTTCGTATTTCTCCAACTCTTAGGGCTTTACCGTGACTTTCTCTTATGATTTCGTGATTTTGAGTTGTTGCTTATCTTTGTTGGTTGATTTCTGTTCGCAAGTGAGTTTCGAACTCAGGACTTTCTTATAACCTTGTTAATAATAACACATTTTGAGTTTATTTGATTGTGTCTCTTCGTGTCTTCACTGTTCATCCAGCGAAACTACCTATTATCTCGCGAAACTGAAGGAAAGTTCTTAATATTTCAGCGAAACTTTGAGGTTATTCTGTCCGAGCGAACTTAACAGTTTCGCTGACCAAGCTTCAGTTTCACCCGCAATGAACGAAAGTTCTCATAGTTTTCCCCGGTCGTAACTACCTTTCAATTTTAGAAAATGTGATATGATTTAGCTAGCGAAACTACACTTTCTCCTGCTGAAACTATATCTGTTCTTGTGAAACTATACTTTCGGCTAGCAAAACTACACTTTCGCCCGACGAAATTATTTGTTTTATTTCATTGTATTTTATTTTTTTATTTATTCTTTATTCTTTTCTTAATTCCTTGAATTCATATTCAATACTTTATCCTAATGTAACTTATTTGGCCTCTTTCTCAGGATCAAATGTCTAACTTAAAGTTCGATGAGAGGAATAACATCACTGCTATTCTCGATGATACACATCCTAAAGCTGTTGGGTTTAGAGACTATATTAGATGGCTGCAAAGATCACCCATAGCTTATGTTGTATCTCATTCCACCACCATATATGTTGGACCAAAAGAACCAATGAGCCAAGATGAGAAAACCTCTAAGTCCCACATGATATCACAACAACTGCTGAAGGCTTCATCAGTAGTTCGACAAGTGCTGAAAACTCTAACAGCTGAAGATCAAGTGCTGAAGACTTCAACAGCTGAAGACTAAAGTGCTGAAGTTCAACAGCTGAAGAACACAAGTGCTGAAGCTGAACAGCTGAAGAACACAAGTGCTGAAGCTGAACAGCTGAAGAACACAAGTGCTGAAGCTGAACAACTGAAGAACACAAGTGCTGAAGCTGAACAGCTAAAGAACACAAGTGCTAAAGCTGAACAGCTGAAGAACACAAGTGCGGAAGCTGAAGACTAAAGTACTGAAGTACAACAGCTGAAGAGTCTACAAGTGCTGAAGATCAACAACTGGTGTACAAAGTCTGAAGACAAAGACTGAAGACATCAGCTGATGATATCTACTGAAGTCATCAGCTGATGAAACATCTGAAGTTCAAGTCTGAAGACCAAGTACTGAAGTTTCAGTAGTTTGTCACAACAGCTGAAGAGTACTTCTTCAGTAGTTGTGATATCAGTAGTTTTATGTTTGTACTTTCAGCAGTTTTGTAAAACGACTGAAGAGCTTGTTCTTCAGTCGTTGTAGTATCAGTAGTTTTATGTTTTTCAGTAGTTATAGTAACTGATAACACTTAGTATTTTTGTAAGAAGATGTCAGCTGTTTTGACATCTTCAGTAGTTGTGTTTCAGTTGGAATAATTCTGTTAGATGTCACTATCAAGTGACATCAGCAGACGTCACATCTCTTATATAAGAGGTGTCGAGCTAATTGTAATTGTGACATTCCGTTACCACGAAAGCGTATATTGAATGAAATATATTTGCAGAATTCTTTCTATCTATAACCGTTTTTGTTCTTCATTGAATATCTTTTCGTTCTTGTTAATTGGCTAATTCATTGTTAGAATTCCGCTGCTATACTCTCTAATCAATCAAACGTAGATCACTGATCCTAACAAGTGGTATCACAGCAGGTTAATCATTGATCGATCTAACAATTGATCATTGAAACTGCTAATTGATATCTATGTTTGATTGAATTAGCATATTCGCAAGAACTGGTTATAGATTATTGAATTTCTGTCGCTTTTGTTCATTTATTTTTTAGATCTCTCCTGGTTCAATTGGTTGTTGTGTTTTGTTCTAAATCTGTTTTAGCTTAATTGAATTTGATTGAATCTGAGATGACTACTCCTTCTAATGACCCTCACAATACCGGTTCCTCAACCAAGCCTCCGATGCTGGTTAGGACCGAGTATAACATATGGCAACGAAGAATGCTTCATCACCTGTCTGTTAACAGTTCAGGTTGGTGGACATCTGTGGTACATGGACCACATAAGCCTATGGTGAACAATCCGGAAACCAATCAAATGGTTCCGAAGAAGAAGGAACAATACTCTGATGAAGATCGGAAACTGTTTGAGATTGATGCTAAAGCCCATGGAATTCTGGCCATGGCACTGCCTAATGAAATCTATTCAGGGCTTATGCATCATGAAACTGCTCATGATCTCTGGAATGCCCTGAAGGAACAATTCGGTGGCACAGATGAGGTCTTAGCAAACAACAGAGAAATCCTTGCCCAACAATATGAGACATTCTCTCATAGAAAGGGTGAGACACTAACTCAACAGTTTGAGTGTTTTTCCTGCTTGATATCTGAGCTGAAAATGGTGAAACAGGAATACACCAATAGCCAGATGAACAACAGGTTCCTCAGATCACTGCCTGAGAGATGGGACACATACACTATTGTCCTACGCTCCAGTGCAAATCTGGATAGCCTATCTCTCACCCAACTTCATGGAAAACTGCTTACATTCGAAAGAGAGATAGAGCAGAAGAGGAAACTGTCCTCATCAGGAAAGCTCACTGATGACTTTGTACCAGGGAATACTGCCTTGGTTGGTCATGAGTCAGAATATGCTGCATCTGAAAGCAATTATGATGAGCATATTGATTTCTCTTCAAATAGTTCTGATCATGCATTTGTTGGTATTGAGAGTCATTCTGGCAGTAATAGTGACAATCTATGCTTCATCATGGATGATTATAAAGGAATAGCTGATGATGATCTAGAAGAGATGGATATTCTGAGCCAAATGGCACTGATTAATATCAGATCTCAGAAGTTCTACAAGAGAACTGGCAGGAAATGTCCTGGACTCTCTGGCAAAACCAAAGTTGGTTTTGACAAGAGTAAGTTGAGGTGTCACAAATGCCAAAGGCTGGGACACTTTGTAAAGAGTGTAGATCAACTGGATCTAACTCTTCTGCACCCTTTGTGACTTTTCCTAGTACTAGTCCACAAAACAGAGGGCAACATCCTGCTGGTTCTGGTCATCATTCACATCCTAGATCTCCTGCATACTTTGTTCCCCAGGGTCAAATGTCATATCCTTATCCCTGCTATTATATGCCTCAACCAATCATGTTCAAGCTCCAATTGCACAACAACCACAAGCATTGCCTGAACCACAACCTTCCCAATCTCATCAACAAACTCAACCTCAACAACACAGCTTCTTCACCCCAGGAGTTGTTGACTGGAGCAGTTTACCAGATGACTTGTCTGGTCATGAACAACTGTTCTCAGATGCTGGTCAACATGGTGGTGAAAGTCCCTTTGGAAATCTAGCTCTTATGGCTTTGGATTCTGTTGATACTTCATCACTAATGCCTCTACACCAAAGGTATCATAGGTATCCTCTGAGGCAAAAGCCAAATTGTGTTCTGAAACATGTATAGCAGCATTTGCATCTATTAGAGAAGCAAATGTAGCTTTAATCAACAAGAACATTGAGCTAGAGCAAATAATTTCCAAAAGCAAAGCTGAATTTGAGTATGTGCTTAATGATAAGAATGATGAGATTTACAAACTTAAATGCCAAATAACTGATGATAAGGCTAGGGAAGAGATACTTCTAGAGAAGTATAAAGATCTCAAAGTAACCCTAGCAGTCACCCAGGTAGAGTGTGATAGATGGGTACAATCATGCAAAGGTTTTGAAATGCTTCTTAGTAAGCAATCTGCTTCCAATGTGAAGTTTGGCATTGGTTACAATCACACTGCTCCACCTACAGATTTTACTCCCAGAGCAGAGGTAGAATCTGATGGTGAGAGTAATAACCAATCCATCTCTTCATGTGATCTACTTTCTGATACAGCACAATCAGAAGTAGAAGTCAGCATCAAGCCCTCTCATAACCTATCAGTTGATGTTGATGGTTCCACTGCTGACACTCACATGATCAATGAGTTGATCAACTCAGGAGTTAATTCTGAAAGTCCTGAAAGGACTAGAGAGCAGGATTTAACACCTGAAGTTCAAACTCCAACTACTGCCAGTACTGAAAAGAAGAAAACTGTCAGTTGAAAGAGTTTGAAGACTACTAAGAGGATGTCAAGAAAGCAAACAATGCTTCCAAAGCACTGAAGAGCAAGTCTTCAGTTGCTTCACCCTCTTTAGTTGATGATCAACCTAAGATGAAGAAGAAACCATGTGAAGTATGTGGTTTGTTCAATCATCTTACAGATGATTGCTGGTACAAAAGAGGTTCCAAACTCAAACATAAAGAAGAAATTAAGAGAAAATTGTAAAAATGAAAACTGAGTTTGAGACCACATTTGTATCAGAAACATCAAATCCTGTAACCCTTAAGTCCACAAAGAAATCCAAAAAGGAAGGGCTTAAATAGGTGACAGCTGAGATTGCTCAGCAGAAGAAGGTGCAACATAGGAACTTATCAAACTCCACTGGCAATGTGTCTCATGAGCTGAAAGCTTTATCACAAAATCAGACACAGCTGGTTATGATGGTTCAACATCTATTGGGAAGAGTTAACCAATTAGATTCTCCTATGTTGAAACCATAGAAAAGGAGATCCAAGCCAAAGGATTCCTCTTCTTCACCATCTTCTTCCTCTCATGCTGTTGTTTCCAATAAACCTGTTAGTTTACCATCTGTTGATGAGACCAGACCCAAAACCAAAAAGGTTTGGGTCTCTAAAACTAACTGATTGTTTATTATTGCAGGGTTCTCCAACATGCCAAAGTAGCATCTGGTATGTAGACAGTGGGGGATCTATGCACATGGCTGGGAACAGCTCTCTTCTTCATGACTACTCTCAAGGAAAGAAGGGGTTTGTTTCTTTTGGCAATGATGCTAGGGGTTACATCATTGGAAATGGCTTTGTCTCCAATGGAGAAATCAAGTTTGATGATGTTAATCATGTGGAAAATCTCAAGTACAATCTCTTGAGTATTAGTCAAATGTGTGATAAAGGCCATGTTGCTCTTTTCACCAGTCAGAACTGTAGGATTCTGTCATCCAAAGTTCTGCATTTGATTGATAAGGTGTTGGATGATCACACTCTCCTGAGAGCCAACAGGACAGGAAGAGTGTATGCCTTAGATCTTTCCAAGAAAATAGATCTCAGAGGCAATCCTTGCCTATTTTCCAAAGCCTCTTCTCAAGAATCTAAACTGTGGCACAGAAGGCTGGGTCATGTTAATTTCAAAAACATGAATCAGCTTATCCACAATAGTTTAGTTAGAGGCTTACCAATAAAGGAGTTCCACTGTGATGAAACCTGCACTGCTTGTTTAAAAGGAAAACAACACAAAATCTCATTCCCTCCTATTGAAGAGCCTAAGTCCACTGCCTGCTTGCAATTACTGCATATGGATCTATTTGGTCCTGTGAGAGTAATGAGCATGGCAAAGAAGAAATACTGTCTGGTAATTGTGGATGATTACTCCAGATTTGTATGGACCTTCTTTCTACATTCAAAGGATGAGGTTGCTCAGAAGATTATTCATTTGTGTTGTATATTGAGAAGCAGTATTCCCTTCCAGTCAAGTGTATTAGGGGTGACAATGGAACTGAATTCAAAACCATACACTTGATGATTCTATCTTTCTTTCAAGGGAATCAAAAGGCAGTTTAGTATACCAAGGACTCCAGAACAAAATGGAGTAGTGGAGAGAAAGAACAGGACCCTAATTGAAGCTGCAAGGTCCATGCTGGCTGACTCTGGTTGCCACTGACCTTTTGGGCTGAAGCTGTTAACACAGCCTGCTATGTGCGAATAGAGTCTTAGTAAATCAGAGGTTGATGAAGACTCCATATGAAGTTCTCCATCACTTGGCTCCTCTATTTCATTTTTCAAAGCATTTGGGTGTCCCTGTTTTATTCTCAACAAAGGATCAACTCCAAAAATTTGATCCTAAGGTGGATGCAGGGTATTTTGTTGGTTATTCATCTACTTGCAAGGCATACAGAGTCTCAACTGCAGAACACAGATAGTTGAAGAGACTTTGCATGTGAAGTTTAATGAATCTCCTTTGGACAAGATTCCATAAAACCCTGTGGAGTTGTTTGATTTGGACATACTGCAATATGTTCCTTATCAACCTCCAGCTGTTGCAGATCCTGTGGATAAATCATCTTCTGCAGCATGTCTTCCACCTGGTGGTATTGATGATGATGATGATAATATCAATACTCACCTCTTCAAGTTTAGTGACCAACTGCCTGGTCTGCTAAATTTGATGTTTCAGTAGCTTCAGCAGTTCCATCCCAACAAATGCTGATGAGATCTCTGTTTCCTCTACATCTTTTGAGTTACCATCTAATTCTTGGTTTCAAGAGTCTGCATCAACATCTGCTGCTGCTGAAGGTCCTACAAACACTTGCACAGATCTCATTGTTTATCAAGAACTGAAGAATCACCCAATGTCTCAGATTATTGGTGATATCAATGCTGGTGTTTCAACAAGAAGTCAATTGTCTAACTTCTGCTTCTATGCTCTATTCATCGGTCAGCTAGAGCCAAAGAACTACCATGTTGCTTTGAGAGACAATGGATGGGTTAAAGCTATGCAGCTTGAGCTACTTCAGTTCAAGAAACAGCAAGTGTGGAACTGGTTCCTCTTCCCCCAGGTAAGTGTGCAATAGGCACTAAATGGGTGTTTAGGAATAAAACTGATGATAATGGGCTTATTGTTAAGAAAAGGCTAGACTGGTTGTACAGGGGTTTTCACAAGAAGAAGGTATTGACTATGATGAAACCTTTGCCCCTATAGCCAGACTAGAGGCAATCAGATGTTTTTAGCCTATGCTACATTCCACAATCTTAAAGTTTTTCAAATGGATGTCAAAAGTGCCTTTTTATATGGTAAAATAAAGGAAGAAGTTTACGTGTGTCAACCACCAGGTTTTGAGGATAATAAACATCCTGAATGGGTGTATAACCTGATAAGGCTCTTTATGGGTTGAAACAAGCTCCTAGAGCCTGGTATGAGACACTTTCTACTTTTCTTCTTAGAATAATTTCACTAGAGGCTCCATTGATAAAACTTTGTTATTAAGAAGGTGGATCAGCATAAGCTACTTGTTCAGATTTATGTTGATGATATCTTTTTTGCATCCTCTGATCCCCAGTTGTGTGATGATTTTACAACATTAATGAAAAAGAGGTTTGAAATGAGTGCAATGGGAGAATTACAGTTCTTCTAGGTGCAAATTAAACAAAAGGCTGATGGAACCTTTATTCATCGTCAAATATACAAAAGTTCTTTTAAATAAGTTGATTTACAAAACTGTAAGCCCTGTTCTACTCCCATGTGCAACACCACACAACTGGATGCTGATGACATGATCAGCGATCACAAGTTGATGTATTAGGATACAAAGCAGCGGAATACAAACAGAAATTAGACAAATTGTAGCAAGCAATCGATACTTGTATGCATAAGAGCGCATACGGATATAGGGAGAGAATATATATATTTCTGATTTCAAGGAATGTTTATAGATGTAGAATATTTGTAATCAACTCATTCATTCATTCATTCATTCATTCCATCTTACAATAGGTTGTCACTCCTTATATAGAGTGCAACAATCACTGCTGTTATCACGGAAAGTGACAACTGGCAGATCAAACAAAAATAACTAACTCTTAACAAACTACTGAAATGTTCACAACTACTGAGAACATATTAGAGTGTTAAGTACAGAATATAAAACTACTGAAACTACAACGACTGAAGAACAAGCTCTTCAGTCGTTTTACAAAACTACTGAAAATAAAAATATAAAACTACTGATATCACACTACTGAGAAGTACTCTTCAGCAGTTGTGACAAACTACTGAGGCTTCAGTACTTGATCTTCAGACTTTGACCTTCAGGTGTTTCATCAGCTGATGACTTTAGTAGATACCATCAGCTGATGTCTTCAGTCTTTGTCTTCAGACTTTGTACATCATTGTTGATCTTCAGTACTTGTAAACTCTTCAGTTGTACTTCAGTACTTTGGTCTTTCAGCTTCAGCATTGTGTTCTTCGTGGTACTTCAGTACTTTAGTTCTTCAGCTGTTGAAGTCTTCAGCCTTGATCTTTAGCTGTTGAGGTCTTCAGCACTTGTCAAACTGCTGATGAGTCTTTCAGCAGTTGTTGTGATACCATGTGGGACTTAGAGGTTTTCTGATCTTGGCTCATTGGTTCTTTTGGTCCAACAAACTCCCCTTGAACCAATGCAGCCAAAACCTCTAATTATTATTATCCCACTTATTGATGGCAAAATGTTGGTCTTTTTCCTTCTTGACAGTAGAGAAGATGACCCATGTAAGCTTCAGCTGGGAAGAAATCTCAAATATTGTTTGGAGGGTATGAATGGGAACTCTGTTTTGGGGAACTGGACACAGAGTTGTTATCCCATTCATGAGATTACTTCCCCATAATGAGTCTGTATGACTCACGACATAGGCCTCAAGGAGAACAATTGTTTCCTCCTGAGAGAGTTCTTCTACTCCTCCTTCGAAGAAGAACTCTGGACCATAGTACTCTGATAAGTACTTCATGGTCCTGCCATTTTTCAGCTCCACCGTAGTTACCTCCCTATATACAAATTCATCTGGATGGTTGCCTTCAAGGAGTAACTGGAGCTCATTCTTCTGGATGTCTTCAAGCTTCTTATATAACCCCTCTTGATCATCTTGTTTTCTAGTAAAGCTTGAGGGTCTTCTTTGCTTGGTGAGCTTTCTTGAATTCATCAATGATTTCCCAGGGTGAGACTACAACGGCCAACATGATGGTAGACTCTATTGTTTTTCGTACCTGGCCGTTGTATCTGTGTGGGATAGTTCTTTTATGGATTCTAGAACTCACCCTGGGGTCTGGCCTATCCTCACTCTCTCCTTCTGATATTGAAAGTGTGCCTGAGAGTGTACAGCCTTTGAGCATGCCCTTTCATGGCTTGAATAGATGATGACTAGGGAATTCCTTGTCAACCATCTTCAACAGTTGCTTATCGTGCTGTTTTTGATGTTCTTCTTCTTCTATCTTGACTCTGACCATTTCCCTTTGAGAGTCAGATGTGATCATGGGTTGACTTTGGGGTTTTGTAGCTTCAGAACAGCAAGAGAGTGGCAGACTATCATCTTCATCCTCCTCTTCTTCTTCTTCTTCCATCCTCAGCACCCGTCTCTCCTCTTCTGGTACATCACTGGATGATGGTTGTGTTGGTGAAGGAATTGGTGTTGGTGAAGGATTTGGTGTTGGTGAAGGATTTGGTGTTGGTGAAGGATTTGGTTTTGAAGAATGAGGATGTTTGGATTTTGGCTTAGAGATTGGTTGGGAGATTTGAGGGATGGGATCTGTTTGAGTGGGTGGAAGGGAAGGTTGATCCAGCATCTTTGTAGTTAGCTTCGACTTTGTGAGTTTAGCCATCTCTAACCTTTTACCAGCCCCAGCCTCATCAAGGGCTTCCACAATAACCCTTTGTTGAATTGCTCAGACAGACAGATTCTGGTGGCTATAGCCAGAATGCTGTCCGGTCCATGCGCGAATCTCCACTAATGATCTTCCTAAATATTTTGCAATGAAGCGGATCATTATTTTCCATCTCTCTTTCTCAAGAGCATCATACCTGCCCAACGGGTTTTATCTCTTGCACTTCCAACCTTCTGATCTCGCTATCCAGTGTGGCTGTGTCAAACCCCTGCCTGAAAAGTTGTTCAATTATTTTATCCATGGATCGACTGTGTGTAGTGTCGGCTTCTTTGACCAGCTCCTCCAAGGATTTGTCTTCAGCAGTGTGATCATCAGCACTTCTCTTTCGCTTGTAAGTGAGCATAGGTTGCTTTTCTTTCTCCTCCTCTTCCTTCTTCTCCTCTGTTCTTTTCCTCTCTCTTCTTTCACTGCAGTACTCTCCCCCTTTTTGGTTGCATTGGAGAGAGGGGTTTGTACCGCAGAAAGAGTCTTTTGGACAGCAGCATCAACCAGGGCTGTAAAGTTGAGGAAAGCCTCTCATCAATGGCTTTGCTTACAATATCAGTGATTAGTGGTGTGATGAGAGGGAGGGAATTTTGAAGTGCCCACCTATTTGCTCAGGAGGGATCTGTTTCCTGAGAAGTAAGGCCTGAAGCAGAGGCAGGTGGTTGAGTGTGGAGTGGCTCAGTGTTTGGGGAACCTTCAAGTGAAGGTGCCATCTGTGGGTGGGTGGAGGCAGATGGTCTTTCTCCTTGTGAGAGTTGGTCAAGTAGGTTTTGCAGCCTACTGACTTGCTCTTCAAGGATTGTGTTCTGGGCAAGCTGAATCATCTGACCTCCTGCTTAGAGCAGGATTTACATGCACTGGGTGTAGACCAGTTGATGCATGTGCCCCTTGTGCTTGGTACTGGGGACTTCCAGCCTCAGGACAGTGTCCATCATCAGCTGTTGCCTCTAGTGAGGTCTTAGCAATGTTACCAGCCCCACTCTGATCATGTGCTGAGTCAGAGGAGGTGGCAGCCTCACTAGATATTCTAAGCTCCTTGTCTACACCAGGAGATAGAAGTGGTAAACCCCTGTGCTGTGGGTTCTCAAGTACACTGTTTCCTCCCCCTCAATTGTAGAGGTATTCCCAGTAGTAAGTGGTTTCTGGGGAGGGGGTGAGGAGTGCAGTTGAGTCAGCACTTGTGCAACTATTAAAGTTGGGCTGTGAGGGGCGGTTGTTTGGGGTGAAGGATAGAAGCAGTGTGCACCTGGGGAGGTTGGTGCTCTTCAATGGCAATCCCCTCAAGTGAGGAAGATCCCAGATATTTAGGTACCCCTTTTGTGGTTGCTGCAGACTCCTGTTGAGAGGAAGCCTGAGCGGCTATGGCTGGAAGAGTCACTGTATCCACTAGGGTTTTGGACTAGTGGATGTATCCTGCGTTTGTGTTGCAGGGGCCTCCTCAGGGGACTCAATTCCCTGAGTACCGTTTTGGGTTTCTTTTGGTGGGTTTGGTGGGACTTTGGATTTGGAGGTGGTGGCTGTGGGTTCCAGCTGCGTGGGTTTTCGCAGCTTGGCAGCCATTTTGAGTGTCCGTCAGAGTTTGCCGGGAGTATACTTCCGGCAGAACACCGTAGCAGGGACTCCCAGCCAACAGTCCCTCAGCTTAAGCTGGTTTGTAATGATGGCCATTATGAACCGTGGATATAGTATCCAACGGTTGGCCGTTAGTTTTTGAGCCATATCCTTGAGCTCTAAAAATATTATTTCTGAAAAATTTAGTGGTTGTTGCTCAAGAATAGAATACATCACCTGCTGCCATTTTGTCGACATTTGATCCCAAGACGACGTCTTAGGGCCAGACATACATCACCCATGTGAAAAATCAGGCGCTCAGCGTCATTAAAAATGTTTCTTCACGATAGTGGAGGCACTGAGATCGCCTTGATATCCATGTTGAGCAAAGGATAGATCGATGGTGCCCTTCAGATATCCAGCAGGAGAACTAGCATCATTCAGTTGAAGGATTTGGCGGATTGTTGCAGGAGTGATGACTACTTCTTTGTTGTTTCGACCGACTGGAGGGATGGTGTGTTGTTCTCTCCCCAGTGGTAAAGTAACGTTCATCCAAAATTGGTGCAAGGATTCGGCATGTAGTATGGGATTCAGAACAAAATGCCGTGTTGTATTGGGACTGAACCATAAGATCGATAGCAGTATCGAACTTAGTCCAGATTGGCGATTTAGTGAGGTAGGCCACACAGTTGTGTCGCGGTTTAATTTTGCATGGACGCATGGAGAAAAGGAAAATTTTGGAGAGGGACGTTAGGTTTGAAGAAGATGAAGCATTGAGAGCTTACGTTAGGGTATTCTAGAGTACGGGTAAGAAACGATTAAAGGATGTGGTGTTAGTCATCAGTAGTTTTAAACGACCGTTGAGATGGTATTATCCTTTCAGACGTTGAAACAGCTGAAGTCGTGGGGTTAGGCATCAGTAGTTTAGAAAACTACTGAAACCGTGGTTTTGACTTCAGATGATTGAATAACTAGGGACTTGTGTGTTTTGTCATCAGTAGTTATAAAACTACTGAAGACAGTGGTTTTTGTCATCAGCTTTTGTAAACACTGAAGACTTGGTATTAGTCATCAGTAGTTATAAAACTACTGAAGACGTGGTTTTGCTTCAGTTGTTTAGAATGAAACAGCCGTTGTACAAACGATTGAAGAGAAAGTTCTCTTCAGCTGTTTTCGTCAATTCTTAGCTTTTCAGCTGTTTCATACTGTCCTCAACACATTCATTAGTCTTTTGAGCTGATTTCAGTTGTTTCATAGGACATCAGTACTATCTGTTTTTACTGATTGCAGTAATTGTAACTGCATCAGTAGCTTTAACTACATCAGTAGTTTAGAACAGATGAAGTACTTCAGTACTTATGAGACATTTAGCCTTCAGTAGTTATAAAACTACTGAGGGTAGAGAGCTCATCAGTACTTATATGTGACTAGGTACTAATGATCATCAGTACTTATTACTACAATCATCAGTAGTTGTCATTTATTCTAGCTGCAGCATACCAAGCCTTAACACCAAGTTTTGAAAGATGAACTATCCAAAGGCTTAGTAAAAATGTCTGCAAGCTCATCAGCACTAGGCATAAACTTAGGATCAATCAGACCTTTTTCAAAACAATCCCTTATAAAATGATGTCTGATCTCTATATGTTTGGTCCTAGAGTGCTGGACTGGATTTTTGACAATGCACAGAGCTGAAGCACTATCCATTAACAATGGAGACTTAGTCTCTGAAATGCCATAATCCAAAATTTGGTTTTGAAGCCAGAGTACCTGAGATGTACAACTTGCAGCAGCAATGTACTCTGCTTCAGCAGTTGATGTAGCAACTGAGGTCTGTTTCTTGCTCTGCCAAGAAATCAAGCAGTTGCCTAGAAATTGACATCCACCAGAAGTTGATTTCCTAGTCAACTTACACCCTGCATAGTCACTGTCAGAAAAATCAACTAATTTACCAGAATGTCCAGTAGAATACCATAAACCTAGAAATGGAGTGCCTTGCAGATATCTAAAGATCCTCTTGACTGCAATCAGATGAGACTCTTTAGGTGCAGCCTGAAATCTAGCACAAACACGTGTAGCAAACATAATATCTGGTCTAGAAGCTGTTATATATCAAGGACCCAATCATACATCTGTAAAGTGTTTCATCACCCACTTTACCTTTCTGATCTGTATCAAGTTGTGTGGTGCTACACATGGGGTAGAACAGCACTTACAGTTTTGTAAATCAAACTTTCGCAAAAGATCTTTTGTTATATTGGACTGATGAATGAAAATTCCATCAGCCTTTTGTTTGATTTGCAACCCTAGAAAGAACTGTAATTCTCCCATGGCACTCATTTCAAACTTCTGTTGCATCAACTTTGTAAAGGCAATCACACAACTTTGGATCAGAGGATGTAAAAATGATATCATCTACATAAATTTGAACAAGTAGATTATGCTACCCAGCTTTCTTAATGACTAAAGTCTTATCTATGGAGCCTCTAGTGAAATTATTTTCCAGAAGAAAGTTTGATAATGTCTCATACCAGGCTCTGGGAGCTTGTTTTAACCCATAAAGAGCCTTATCAAGCTTATACACCCAGTTAGGATGTTTTTTGTCCTCAAAGCCTGGAGGTTGACATACATAAACCTCTTCTTTAATTTTTCCATACAAATGCACTTTTGACATCCATTTGAAAAACTTTAAGGTTTTGATGAGAGCATCAGCTAAAAACAATCGAATTGCTTCTAGTCTGGCTACAGGGGCAAAGGTTTCATCATAATCAATACCTTCTTCTTGTGCAAACCCCTAAACAAAACCAGTCTGGCCTTGTTCTTAACGATAAGCCCATTTTCATCAGTTTTGTTCCTAAACACCCATTTAGTGCCAATTGCACACTTACCTGGAGGTAGAGGAACCAGTTCCCACACTTGCTGTTTCTGAACTGAAGAAACTCAAGCTGCATGGCATCAACCCATCCATTGTCCTTTTAAAGCAATGTGATAATTCTTGGCTCTTGCTGACTGATGAAGAGAGCATAGAAGCAAAAAATTGACAATTGACTTCTTGTTGATACACCAGCGGTGATATCACCAATGATTTGAGACATAGGGTGATTCTTCAGATCTTGATACACAATGAGATCTGTGCAAGTGTTTGTAGCAGGCTCAGCAGCAACAGATGGTGATGGTGAATCATTTCCTTGAAACCAATCATGGATGGTAATTCAAAGGAAGTTGAATTCGAAGAGATTCATCAGCATTTTGTTGGATGGTGCTACTGGAGCTACAGGAACATCAGGTCTAGCTGAGTCAGGCAGCTGATCACTAAACCTGAAGAGCTGAGTACTGCAATCATCACATCATCAGCAGTACCACCAGGTGGTGAACTGTTGACAGGAGCAACAGCAGGAGTTTGATAAGGAACATATTGCATATGTCCAAATCAAATAACTCTACAGGCTTTGTGGAATCTTGTCCTTTGGAGATTCATTGAACTTAACATGTAGAGTTTCTTCAACCATCTTTGTTCTGCAGTTGAAGACTCTGTATGCTTTGCAAGTAGATGAATAACCAACAAAGTACCCTGCATCCACCTTAGGATCAAATTTATGGAGTTGATCCTTTGTTGAGAATAAAACAGGGACACCCAAATGCTTTGAAAAATGAAATCAGAGGAGCCAAGTGATGGAGAACTTCATATGGAGTCTTCATCAACCTCTGATGTACTAAAACTCTATTTTGCACATAGCAAGTTGTGTTGACAGCTTCAGCCCAAAAGGTCAGTGGCAAACCTGAGTCAGCCAGCATGGACCTTGCAGCTTCAATGAGGGTCCTGTTCTTTCTCTCCACTACTCCATTTTGTTCTGGAGTCCTTGGAATGCTGAACTGCCTTTTGATTCCCTTTGAAAGATAGAAGTCATCAAGTGTATGATTTCTGAACTCAGTTCCATTATCACTCCTAATACACTTGACTGGAAGGGAATACTACTTCTCAATATACAGCACGAAGTGAATAATCTTCTGAGCAGCCTCATCCTTTGAATGTAGAAAGAAAGTCCATACAAATCTGGAGTAATCATCCACAATTACCAGACAGTATTTCTTCTTTGCCATGCTCATTACTCTCACAGGACCAAATAGATCCATATGCAGTAATTGCAAGCAGGCAGTGGACTTAGGCACTTCAATAGGAGGGAATGAGACTTTGTGCTGTTTTCCTTTTAAACACGCAATGCAGGTTTCATCACAGTGGAACTCCTTTATTGGTAGCCTCTGACTAAACTATTGTGGGTAAGCTGATTCATGTTTTTGAGATTAACATGACCCAGCCTCCTGTGCCACAGTTTAGATTCTTGAGAAGAGGCTTTGGAAAATAGGCAAGGATTGCCTTTGAGATCTATCTTCTTAGAAAGATCTAAGGCATACACTCTCCTGTCCTGTTGGCTTTCAGGAGAGTGTGATCATCCAACACCTTGTCAATCAAGTGCAAAACTTTGGATGACAGAATCCTACAGTTTTGACTGGTGAAAAGGGCAACATGGCCTTTATCACACATTTGACTACACTCAAGAGATTGTACTTGAGATTTTCCACATGATTAACATCATCAATTTGATTTCTCCATTAGAGACAAAGCCCTTACCGATGATGTAACCCCTAGCATCATTGCCAAAAGAGACAAATCCCTTCTTCCTTGAGAGTAGTCATGAAGAAGAGAGCTGTTCCCAGTCATGTGCATAGATCCCCCACTGTCTACATACCAGATGCTACTTTGGCATGTTGAAGAACCCTGCAAAAATAAACAATAGTTAGTTTTAGAGACCCAAACCTTTTTGGTTTTGGGCCTGGTCTCATCAATAGATGGTAAACTAACAGGTTATTTGAAACAACAGTCTGAGAGGAAGAAGATGGTGTAGAAGAGGAGTCCTTTGGCTTGGACCTCCTTTTCTGTGGTTTCAACATAGGAGCATCTAGTTGGTTAACTCTACCCAACAGATATTGAACCATCATAACCAGCTGTGTCTGATTTTGTGATAAAGCTTTCAGCTCATCAGACACATTGCTAGTGGAGTTTGATAAGTTCCTATGTTGCACCTCTTCTTCTGAGCACCCTCAGCTGTCACCTGTTTAACCCTCTCTTTTTGGATTTCTTTGAGGACTTAAGGGTTACAGGATTTGATGTTGCTGATACAAATGTGGTCTCAAACTCAGTTTTCATTTTTACCATTTTCTCATTAATTTCTTCTTTTAGTTTGAGTTTGGAACCTCTTTTGTACCAACAATCATCTGTAAGATGATTGAACAAACCACATACTTCACATGGTTTCTTCTTCATCTTAGGTTGATCATCAACTAAAGAGGGTGAAGCAACAGAAGACTTGTTCTTCAATGCTTTGGAAGCATTGTTTGCTTTCTTGACAGCCTCTTTAGTAGTCTTCAAACTCTTTCTACTGCCAGTTTTCTTCTCTTCAGTACTGACAGCAGTTGAAGTTTGAACTTCAGGTGTTAATCCTGCTCTCTAGTCCTTTCAGGACCTTCAGAATTAACTCCTGAGTTGATCAAATCATTAATCATGTGAATGTCAGCATTTGAACCATCAACATCAGCTGATAGGTTCAAAGAGGGCTTGATGCTGACTGCTACTTCTGATTGTGCTGTATCAGAAGGTAGATCACATGATGTGATGGATTGGTTATCACTCTCACCATCAGATTCTACCTCTGCTCTTGGGGTAAAATCTGTAGGTGGAGCAGTGTGATTGTAACCAATTCCAAACTTCACATTTGAAGCAGATTGCTTACTAAGAAGCATTTCAAAACCTTTGCATGATTGTACCCATCTATCACACTCTACCTGGGTAACTGCAAGGGTTTCTTTGAGATCTTTGTACTTCTCTAGAAGATGTACTTCTCTCTAGCCTTATCATCAATTATTTGGCAATTCAGTTTATAAATCTCATCATCTTTATCTTTAAGCACAGACTCAAACTCAGCTTTATTTTTGGAAATTGTTTCTAGCTCAATGTTCTATTAATTAGAGCTACATTTGCTTCTCTAATGGAGGCAAATGCTGCTATGCATGGTTCAGAACATAATTTGGCTTTTGCCTCAGAGGATACCTGTGATACCTGAGATGTAGAGGCATTAGAAACATGATATCAGCAGACTCCAAAGCCATAAGAGCTAGATTCCCAAAAGGACTGTCACCACCATGTTGACCAGCACCTGAGAACAGTTGATCATGACCAGACATGTCATCTGGTAAACTGCTCCAGTCACAACTCCTGGGGTGAAGAAGCTGTGTTGTTGAGTTGAGTTTGTTGATGAGATTGGGAAGGCTCAAGTTCGGTAGTGCATGAGGTTGTGGTGCCATAGGAACTTGAACTTGATTTGACTGTGGCATGTAATAGAAGGGTAAGGATATGGCATTTGACCCTGAGGAACAAAATATGCTGGAGATTGTTGTTGAGGATGATGACTAGAGGTGACAGGATGTTGCCCTTTGTGTTGTTGACTATTGCCAGGAAAAGTCACAAAGGGTGCAGTGGAGTTAGATCCAGTTGATCTACACTCTCTTGCAAGTGTCCAAGCCTTTGGCATTTGTGACACCTCAATTTGCTCTTGTCAAAACCAACTTTGGTTTTGCCAGAGAGTCCTGGGAATTTTCTTCCAGTTCTTTTATAGAACTTCTGAGATCTGATATTTATCAAGGCCATTGGCTCAAAATATCCATCTTCTAAGTCATCATCGGCAATCCCCTTGAGATCATCCATAATGAAGAATAGATTGTCATTATTACACCCAGTAAATTGACCATCAACACTCACAAATGCAGAATCAGAATGCTTGAAGAGAAATTAATATGCTCATCATACTGGCATTCAGATGAAGCATATTCTAACTCATGACCCACCAAGGCAGTGTTGCCTGGTACAAAGTCTCAGTGAGCTTTCCAGATGAAGACAAATTTCTCTTCTGTTCGATCTCTCTCTCAAAAGTGAGCAGTTTCCCATGGAGTTGGGTGAGAGATAGTTTGTCCAAACTTGCACTGGAGCGTAGGACAATAGTATATGTGTCCCATCTCTCAGGCAGTGATCTGAGAAATCTGTTATTCATCTGAATATTTGTGTACTCAAGTTTGACCATTTTTAGTTCAGAGATCAAACAAGAGAACCGCTCATATTGTTGAGTCAGTGTCTCACCCTTTCTATGAGAGAATGTCTCATATTGTTGGGCAAGAATTTCTCTATTATTTCCCAAGACCTCATCTGTTCCTCCAATTGTTCTTTCAAGGCATTCCAGAGGTCATGGGCAGTTTCATGATGCATTAGCCAGAATATATTTCATTTGGCAGTGCCATGGCCAGGATTCCCTGGGCTTTTGCATCAATTTCAAGCAACTTCTTATCCTCATCTGAGTATTGCTCCCTCCTCTTCGGAACCATTTGATTGGTTTCCGGGTTATTCACCATAGGCTTGTGTGGACCATGTACCACTGATGTCCAACACCCTGCGCTGTTAACAGACAGGTGATGGAGCATACGTCTTTGCCATATGTTGTACTCATTCCTAACCAGCATCGGTGGCTTGGTTGAGGAACCAGTATTGTGAGGATCATTGGAGGGAGTAGTCATTTTCAGTTCAAAAACAATTTAGTTCAAGCTTTTAAAAGTTTTAAACAGACCACAACAAACTCAATGAAAACCAAGAGAAGATCTCAGGATGAATGATCAGAAATACAGAAAGTTCAATCTCTATAACCGTTTCTTGCAATGACAAAAGATAATTCAATCAAACTTAGATCTTGAATAGCAGTTTCAATGATCAATTATTAGATCGATCAATGATTAACCGGCTCTGATACCAATTGACAGGATCAGCGATCACAAGTTTGATGTATTAGGATACAAAGCAGCGGAATACAAACAGAAATTAGACAAATTGTAGCAAGCAATCGATACTTGTATGCATTAAGAGCGCATACAGTTATAGGGAGAGAATATATATATTTCTGATTTCAATGAATGTTTATAGATGTAGAATATTTCTAATCAACTCATTCATTCATTCCATTCATTCATTCCATATTACAATAGGTTGTCACTCCTTATATAGAGTGCAACAATCACTGCTGTTATCACGGAAAGTGACAACTGGCAGATCAAATACAAAAATAACTAACTCTTAACAAACTACTGAAATGTTTACAACTACTGAGAACATATTAGAGTGTTAAGTACATAATATAAAACTACTGAAACTACAACGACTGAAGAACAAGCTCTTGAGTCGTTTTACAAAACTACTGAAACATAAAATATAAAACTACTGATATCACAACTACTGAAGAAGTACTCTTCAACAGTTGTGACAAATACTGAGGCTTCAGTACTTGATCTTCGACTTTGACCTTCAGGTGTTTCATCAGCTGATGACTTCAGTAGATACCATCAGCTGATGTCTTCAGTCTTTGTCTTCAGACTTTGTACATCAGTTGTTGATCTTCAGTACTTGTAAACTCTTCAGCTGTTGTACTTCAGTACTTTGGTCTTTCAGCTTCAGCACTTGTGTTCTTCAGCTGTTGTACTTCAGTACTTTAGTTCTTCAGCTGTTGAAGTCTTCAGCACTTGATCTTCAGCTGTTGAGGTCTTCAGCACTTGTCAAACTGCTGATGAGTCTTTCAGTAGTTGTTGTGATACCATGTGGGACTTAGAGGTTTTCTGATCTTGGCTCATTGGTTCTTTTGGTCCAACAGCTGATCAGAAAGATAAAGCTGTTGATGAAACACTTACAGATGTATGATTGGGTCCTTGATGTATTTAACAACTTCTAGACCAGATATTATGTTTGCTACATGTGTTTGTGCTAGATTTCAGGCTGCTCCTAAAGAGTCTCATTTGATTGCATTCAAGAGAATCTTTAGATATTTGCAAGGTACACAATCTCTGGGTTTATGGTATTCCACTGGACACTCTTGCAAATAGTTGCTTTTTCAGATAGTGACTATGTAGGGTGCAAGTTAACTAGAAAGTCAACTTCTGGTGGTTGTCAATTCCTAGGCAACTGTTTGATTTCTTGGCAGAGTAAGAAACAAACAGACATTGAGGAAGAGGATCCCCATGTTTCTGACAACCCACAGCATCGGGGTTTACAAATTCTATCTCCTGGTGTAGATAGGGAGATTAGAATATCTAGTGAGGCTGCCACCTCTTCTTCATCAGCACATGATCAGAATAAGGCTGGTAACATTGCTAAGACCTCACTAGAGGCAACAGCTAATGAAGGACATAGTCCTAAGGCTGGAAGTCCCCAGTTCCAAGACAAAGGGGCACATGCTACAACTGGTCTACACCCAGTGCATGTACATCCTGCTCCAAGCAGAGGTCAGGTGATTCAGCTTCTGCTGATGATGACCTGGGCTTTTTCTATGACGTTTTAGCCCACAACACCATCCTGGAGGCTGAGGTAAGCAGACTACAAGAACTGCTTGCCAAGAAGTCTCAGGATGAAAGTCCATCTGCCCCCACCAACCCACAGATGGCACCTTCAGTTGAAGGTTCCCCAAACACTTTACCCTCTCACTTCACTGAGCCTCCAGCTTCTGCTTTTGGCACTATCTCACCGGGACAGAACCCCCCAGAGTAGATGGTTGTTGTATTCCAACACTCCCTCCCTCTCATCACTCCCATCATCAATGAAATTGTTTATAAAGCCATTGATGAAAGGATTTCCTCAACTCTACAACCACTCATTGATGATGCTGTGCACAAGAAACTTTATGCGGTACAAACCCCTGTCTCCAATGCATCCAAAAAGGGGGAGAGTACTGCAGTGAAAGAAAAGAAGAGAAAAAGAACTGAGGATGAGAAGGCACAAGAGAAAACCCAGGAGTTGGAAACAGAAAAGCAACAACAACTGATCACTTACAAAAGAATGAAAAGTGCTGGTGATCAACCTACTGCTGAAGAAAAATCCTTGGAAGAGCTGGTAAAAGATGCAGATGACACACACAGCCGATCCATGGACAAAATCATTGAGCAACTCTTCAAGCAAGGTTTTGATACAGCCACATTAGACAGTGAGATCAGGAAGTTGGAAGTGGAGGAAATTCAAACCAGATGGGCTGGGTATGATGTACTGGAGAAAGAGAGATTGGAGATCATGATTCGATTCATTGCCAAATACTTAGGAAGATCTTTGATGGAGATTCGTTCATGGACCAGAGACAGTATTCTGGCTATAGCCACCAGAATCTGTTTGTCTAAGCAATTTCATAAGGGGATTATCATTGAAGCACTTGATGAGGCTGGGGCTGGAAAAAGGTTTGAAATGGCAAGACTTAGAAAGGCCAAACTCACAACCAAAATGCTTGAACAACCTTCCCTTTCACCCACTCAAAAACAGCCTACCCCTCAAATCTCCAAACCAATCTCAAAGCCCAAATCCAAACATCCTCAATCTTCAAAACCAATTCCTTTACCAACCCAACCATCATCCAATGATGCACCTAGAAGGAGGAGAAGGGTGCTGAGGATAGAAAAAGATGAAGATGAAGAGGATGAAGATGATAGTCTGCCATTCTCTGCTGTTCTAAGGCTACCAGAACCCAGGAGTCAACCCATGATCACACCTGACTCTCAAAGGGAAATGGTTAGAGTCAAGATAGAAGATGAAGAACAGCAGAAGCAGCACGATGAGCTACTACTGAAGATGGTTGACAAGGAATTTCCTCAGTCATCATCTATACAAGCCATGAAAGGGCATGCTCAGAGGCTGTACACTCTCAGGCACACATTTCAGTATCAGAAGGAGAGAGTGAGAGTATGGCCAGACCCTAAGGTGAGTTCTAGAATCCATAAAAGATCTATTCCACACAGATACAATGGCCAGGTTAGAAAAACAATACACTCTACCACCATGTTGGCCATTGTAGTCTCACCATGGGAAATAATCGATGAATTCAAGAAAGCTCATCAATAAAAAATGACCCCTCAAGCCTTACTGGAAAACAAGATGATCAAAAAGGGGTTATTATATAAAACGCTTGAAGACATCAAGAAGAACGAGCTCCAGTTACTCCTTGAAGGCACCCATCCTGATGAATTTGTCTATAGGGAGGTAACTACTGTGGAGTTGAAGAATGGCAGGACTGTGAAGTACTTATCTGAGTACTATGGTCCAGAGTTCTTCTTTGAAGGAGGAGTAGAAGAACTCTCCAAGGAGGAACAAGTTGTTCTCCATGAAGCCTATGTTCGAGAGTCATACAGACTCATTATGGGGAAGTAAATCTCATGAATGGGATAACAACTCTGTGTCCAGTTCCCCAAAATAGAGTTCCCATTCATACCTTGCCAAACAGATCTCTGAGATTTCTTCCCAGGCTGGAGCTTATATGGGTCATCTTCTCTACTGATCAAGAAGGAAAAAGACCAACCTTTTTGCCAACAATAAGTGGGAAAATAAATAAATTAGAGGTTTTGGCTGCATTGGTTCAGGGGGAGTTTGTTGGACCAAAAGAACCAATGAGCCAAGATCAGAAAACCTCTAAGTCCCACATGATATCACAACAACTGTGAAGGCTTCATCAGCAGTTCGACAAGTGCTGAAAACTCCAACAGCTGAAGATCAAGTGCGGAAGACTTCAACAGCTGAAGACTAAAGTGCTGAAGTTCAACAGCTGAAGAACACAAGTGCTGAAGCTGAACAGCTGAAGAACACAAGTGCTGAAGCTGAACAGCTGAAGAACACAAGTGCTGAAGCTGAACAGCTGAAGAACACAGTGCTGAAGCTGAACAGCTGAAGAACACAAGTGCTGAAGCTGAAGACTAAAGTACTGAAGTACAACAGCTGAAGAGTCTACAAGTGCTGAAGATCAACAACTGGTGTACAAAGTCTGAAGACATCAGCTGATGATATCTACTGAAGTCATCAGCTGATGAAACATCTGAAGTTCAAGTCTGAAGACCAAGTACTGAAGTTTCAGTAGTTTGTCACAACAGCTGAAGAGTACTTCTTCAGTAGTTGTGATATCAGTAGTTTTATGTTTTTACTTTCAGCAGTTTTGTAAAACGACTGAAGAGCTTGTTCTTCAATCATTGTAGTATCAGTAGTTTTATGTTTTTCAGTAGTTATAGTAACTGATAACACTTAGTATTTTTGTAAGAAGATGTCAGCTGTTTTGACATCTTCAGTAGTTGTGTTTCAGTTGGAATAATTCTGTTAGATGTCACTATCAAGTGACATCAGCAGACGTCACATCTCTTATATAAGAGGTGTCGACATAATTGTAATTGTGACATTCCGTTACCACGAAAGCGTATATTGAATGAAATATATTTGCCGAATTCTCTCTATCTATAACCGTTTTTGTTCTTCATTGAATATCTTTTCGTTCTTGTGAATTGGCTAATTCATTGTTAGAATTCCGCTGCTATACTCTCTAATCAATCAAACGTAGATCACTGATCCTAACAATATATGATCTTCTTATAAGAGATTTCTGGAGATTTGTTGAGTATTATACACGACGAAATACACAAAGAATTACTACCAAAGTGTTAGATCATGAGGTGACCATTATTGTAGAGATTGTTTTGAGGATTTTGAGGCTAGAGGAGGATTGTGGTGAAGAGGTTTCTATGTTTGATTCAGAGGTGCTCGAGGCATTAAGAAGCATGGGCTATGAGGGGCTAGCTTTGGGTTTTTGAAAGGAGATCAAAAAGTCTTCGTCATGTGTCTTGATCACCGTAAAGGTGGATCAGACGGGCTAAACATTGACTAGGCAAAAGCAATGGTGTTGTGTTGCAGAGGAGAGAAGGCCAACATTGCTAAATTGATATTCGCCTGCATGGCTGAGAATGTGATGGCCTTGAAGAAGGATAAATGGCTGTTGTGTCCTCATTTTCTTCAAATGATCTTTGATGACCTAATACCAATTGTACCAAGACATGGAGAGGTGAAGAGGCTGGTACAAATGAATCCCCGTATCTTTGATGACTGCGGTGCTATTTGCCATGATTTTATGTGGGAAGATCACCCATCTCTGGGAAAACATGTACCCTCCAGAGAGATGGAGTTACATTAGACGGGTGGATGAATCTGAGAATAAAAGAGCTGAAGAAACCAGGGCACAGTAATCTGATGCAACGAAGAAGAGAAAGAGATATGCTAAGGAGAAATATTATGATCTTGAAGAAGACATAAATGAAAGAGCTGGAGAGATAAGGATAGAGAAGGAAAAGAGATCTAAGAAGAAAGCTGATACAATAGATTCAGAGAGGCGAACTAAATAGACACATCAAGCATTCACTGAGAGGAGGGAAGAAAGAGGAAATCTAGATGAAGATATGATCCATAATCTTAACAGTTTATTGGCAAATGAACTAAGTATGATAAAGACAAAGCTCACCAACCATGAGATACGGGAGAAACAAAAAGACGAGATGATAGATGGAATGAAAAAGATGCTTGTTGATCAAAACCGCCTGCTGAGGAACTTCTTTGAAAAGATTGGCCAACTGAAAACTGCAGTCGGCTTGCCTAATGAACTAGCTCAATCTATGTTAGATGATTTGGCTGATACATCAAAGTACCCGTTCCTGAACATGGGTACTTCATCTAAGGCAGGAGAAGGCACGTTTGGTGTAGCAACTAATGATGCTGTAGATTGTGATATAAAAAATGAAGATGTAGGAAGGGAGAATGAAGAGGATATTTTGGAGGCTGGGTTTATAAATATGGGTCTTGATGTTGAGAAGGATTTGGTTGGAGAAGAAGTGGTAAAGGAGAAGTCGATGGACCGAGGTGGTGAGAAGGAAAGAGTTTAGTTAATGAAGAAAAGGATGATGAACAACTTGTAGACTATGATTCTGAACCTGAGTTCTATGAAGTTGATGAGAGACCATTGATCTGTGTAGCTAACAAAGGAGAGCTTGATGAGGATGTATTTGAAATGGATAAAGATGAGTGGTTTGTTAGGAGAAAGAGGCTGAAGAACTAACTCCCCTATTCCAACACATGGAAGGGTTGAGTAGGAAAGAGGCTGATAAGCGGATCATAAGTTGGTGCTAATACCCTGGCCTTAAAATGTTCATGTTAAAAAGAAGAGGGGTTGGAATCAGTTACTTGCATAAAAGGAAGGCTTTCAATACCTTGCCTAAATGGGATCTAAGGCGACTGGCAACTGCACCATTACTGCAGGCAAATCTGAGTGAACAAGCCTCTCTACTAGAGAAAGAAATACAGAATGGGCTAAATGATAATTTTGAGTCTTTTGGTTTTATGAAGGCTCAGAGGAAACATTCAAAAAGAGACAAGGATTTGGAGACCGGGAAGGGAAGAATTGTACTAAGGGTGAAACCCCCCAGGACCATGAACAGGGTCAGATTAGCAGATCCACTTCCCCAGCAATTACAGAGGTTTCAAAAGTGGTTTTATGACAATAATACGGGGGAGGCAGTCATCAGGGTGAAGAATGGGGCTAAGATTAAAATGTTTGATCCAATGGAACTATTTAGTTTCTGTTGTGAAGACTCGTTGATTCTTTGCTAGAACCATCTCAAGCTAGGTGCAGGTGAGGAAACGAGAAAGGAAGCTAGTCTCTTTATGACTGTAGCAAACAAGATCAGAGGGGTGAGGGCAGAGGTGAAGAGATTAGCAGAGAAAGCTAGCTCAAGATGATCTAAACATGGATGTACAAGATTTTTCTAAGAAATTTGAGCGAGCAAGTGCTCATCCAGAAGAGGCTAATGAAGCAGGAGAAAACCATGGAGAATCAGGTGCTAAAGCCTTTGAGGGTGTTGTTGCAGGAGGTTCTGAAGATTAATCTAAGGCAACGAAGGATACTGGAGCTGAAATGACACATCAAGACGAGTGAAGGTGGTCAGTTCCAACCTAGGGAGAATATTGAAGATCATGTATAGGTTGGACTCACCTTAGTTTAGATTATTTACTTTTGATTGAAATAGGTCTGTTGTTAGTTTCCTATTGTATGTATTTAGTTTTATGTAGTTTTGCAGTCCAGCGAAACTGATTCAGTTGTTTAGTTAGCTTGGCGAAACTGCTATTTCTACTGGGTGAAACTATAGTTTCGGCAGTACAGTTTTGCTAACGACGAAACTGTTTGCGAAACTAAGACTACTATATATAGATTTGATCTTTATCATTGTTAGGTAAGCTTGCAAAACCCAGTTTGTCATTGTTTCAAGTTACCACTTCCAAGTAGTTTTTACACAGAAATATCATTGTGATTTATGTTATTGATTGTTGATGATCATTGTCTTATTATGAATGAGTTCTTATTGTGTTCAATCCTCTTTGTTCTTGTTATTTAGCATGTTTTTTGGATATTGAACGATTATTCATATCATTTGCACCGTAATACGATCATATGGACCGTAGATACATGTGTCCCTAGTTTCTGAACTTAACGTAAAATGTCTTTATTGTCTTCCACATATGTAATTGAATGGGTACTTAATGAAATACAATGTGTGGTTGTGCTTATAATGATGAATATTTCATTGCTTGGTATGTAATAACGCTTATTGAACTAATTATATAGGTTTGTGGTTGTTTGAATAGATCTAAGTCAAATAATGATTATGAAACATATTCAAACTTAATCATATGAAGTTCTCATGTGATTGGCCTATGCTAATGGACCATACGCATGAATAACTTCATGCTAATGAACCAGCCGCACGACTGAACCAGAAGACTGGATCAGTCGCATGATTGTAACATGAGATTGACTCAGTCGCACGACTGAACACTCAGTCATGCGAATGGATCAACCGCATGACTCAATCACACGACTGAATCATGCTAATAGTTTAGTTGCCCGAATGAGAAACCCTAACCTATAGATATCACTTAAATCATGAAAAAAAACACTTCGAATACCTATGTACTAAATCGTACCGTAGCCGTCCAGAGACCTCTAAGAACCTATTCCAAGTTCATAGATCGCACTAGATCGATTCCCAATCATTCTTAACGTTTAGATTCAATCCATAATTGTTTTTACGTGCTTTCTCACTGATTGGATCGCCAAACAAATAGGATTCCGCACTACTTGATTCGGTATACACGTATTTGAATTAGTATTTCGTTCAATATACGATCCTAACAAGTGGTATCAGAACTTTGGCTCTTGATTTACATATGATTCAATTGTTTTTGGTACAAAAATTGTGTTTTTCCACTAAAAACGCAATCTTTTTGTGTAAAACGGTGTCTTAGACGTCTCATGATCGTAAAGTTCAGTATTTCTAGCATACGGCAATTAGGTTAGTAAAAATTCGAGATTTTGCGTCCAAAATACCTTAAACCTATGAATTTTCAAGTTTCAGCAACTTTAGTCGCACGATTGACTCAGTCGCCCGACTGAACCCATACGCATCCCTCATACGCACGATTGGACTCAATCGTACCTCCATTCGTACGAGTGAGCAGTTTATTCACATTATCATCCGCATTTGTTCATTCGCCCGACTGAGCCATCCGCATTAGTTCAGTCGCACGATTGAACCATCCGCATTGTTCAATCACATGAATAGCCCAATCGCACACCTTCATTCGCATAAGTGAAACAGTTTGTTCAAAATTTAAAGTCGAGAGCAATGAAGGACCAATACTCGGCATTCATAGCAGGGAGAGACTCAAGGACTCAAAACCTACTAGCTTCTACAGAATGAAGTGGGGAATCACAACAAACCCCCTAAGCTAATCACGTTGGACAAATACCCACAATGGAAGCAATGTTTCGAGATCTACTTAAATGGAGTAGATCCCAATCTGTGGGAATCTATAGAGACGGGGTACAACATGCCAGTAGGTGCTCATGGTGTCAAACTTACACTAGGTGGAATGACTGACGGACAAAAGGTCAAATACAATGCTGAGAAGAAAGTCTATGCTCTGCTTACTCAATCGATCCCCAAGGATATTTTTCATCAATTTTCTAAGTATACACAAGCAAAGAAGCTATGGGATGCGTTGGAGAAAAGGTATGACAACAATGCATCATTAAAGGCGATAAAGGCTAAAGCCTTGAAGAAAGAATTTCACAACTTCTCTTTGATGGAAAAGAAAGCCTAGATGATGTCATTAACTGATTCTACAACTTGATGAGTGAGATGCACACTCATGGAGTAACGACGTCTATGGAAGACAAAGTGTCAAACTTTGCAGATGGGTTGCCGAAGAAATGGGTTTCCTTTGTCTCCAATCTTAGACAGAATGATATGCTAACAAAGTTAGATATAAATGATTTCATTCTGAAGCTGAGAGAGGAAGAGCTAAGGATGAAATATAGAGCCAAAAGTCTTCCTATGATCAGAATCCGGCACTGTACAACGCGACTCCACAAGCCAAAACATCTGGAGCACCACTTCAGACGGCTTTTGTGTCAAGTTTAGCGGGTCCCTCTCAAACCTCTACTTCAGGGTCAGAAACGTCAGGGTCGTCTGGTACCCAATACATAGTACCTGAAGCCAATGCTGCAAAACTAAAGACCGAGAATTTTGGAAATGTGACAGTTGAGGTAGCTAAAGAGGACATGGATCTCTTAACAGTAGTAGTCCACTCCTATGATGGATTAAATGCTGGTAAAATTGGGAACTGCCATCTGGCTTATGAGGATTACGAGCAGGTGGATGAGACAGAGCTGGAACGAATGGATATAATGTGGGCCTTAGCTAGTGCTATGTAGAGAGCTAAGAAGTTTTTCAAGAAGACCAGACAGAATTTGTTACAACTAAGAACACTACTTTTGGCTTCGATAAAACCAAGGTGACTTGTTTCAACTATGGTGAGAAGGGGCACTTCAAACGGGAGTGTGTGAAGCCCAAGAAGACTGGCAATGGGAATCCTTTCTTCTCCTTGAATCATCAGGATAAACCCACTAGCAGTCCTACTTTGTCAAGAAAGGATCCCAAAGCCTTGACTGCTCATGATGACGAAGGACAGGACTGGAGCTTTCAGTTTGTCTCACCAGGAGAATCCAATATCGCCAGTTTGGAGGATATAGATGATGATTCTGCTAGTGAAGGAGATATTGCAGTCAAACTTGCGATGTCAAACATAGAAAAGACGGCACCAGTAGTCAATTACCTACCTGAAGAAGGGAAAACTGCAACAATGTCAGAATCACCAACACCAGAAACACCAGACTCTACATTGATGGCTCATTCATCAGAACCCTCTCAGGGTGTTCGCTATAGTGCTAAAACCAACACGTGGATTATAGATAGAGGAGCATCCCTCTCTTATCAAATATCAAACAAATAAAAGGAGGCCATGTTTCATTGGCTAGAAATAAAGGAGGGTATATCACAGCTCAAGGGGAAGTGGGAAATCAGAAAGTGAAGCAAGGTAAATTATGTTCAACAACTTCAGAATAACATGCTTTCTGTATCCCAAATTTGTGATAAAAGTTTTAAGGTAGTATTCGACAACAAGAAGTGCTATGTCCTAAAAAAGGACTATGTGATCCCGGAGGACCAAGTCTTAATGTCTGCCTCAAGATAAAAGGACCTTTATGTCTTGGATCTATCAAAGGCCTCCACAACAGATCATAAAGTTCAGTGCTTCTTGTCAAAAGCTACTGAGAAGGATTCCTCTCCTGGCATAGGAGAATGGGACACACTAATCCACGAAAGATGAATCACTTGATCCAGAATGATCTTGTGAGAGGAGTTAATGTCAAAAACTTCCAACTTCCTGATTTTTTTGTTGCATGAAAGAAGGGCAAACACACGAATAAGTCTTATAAGGAAAACAAAGTTCATTCCATCGAACTTCCTTTTCAATTTTTTCACATGGATTTGTTTGGTCTAGTCAGTACAAGAAGCATCGCAGGCGACTTGTACTGCTATGTAGTTACTGATGACTACTCAAGATTCTCTTAGGTAATGTTTCTAAAATCCAAATCCGAAACATTTGAGTCATTCAAGGAATTAGTAACCACACTGGAGTCCCTATACAAGCTGAAGGTACGAAAAACGCGCTCAGACAACAGAACTGAGTTCAAGAACAAATGGACAGAGTCATACTACAAGGAAAAGGGAATTGTGCACCAGTTCACTTCTGCCTACACTCCTCAGATGAACGATGTTGCTGAAAGAAAGAATCAGAGCCCGATAGAGACTGCATGGACTATGCTAGCAGACTCGAAACTGCCTATCCATTTCTGGAATGAGGCAGTTGCAAATGCGTGTTGAACGTTAAATTGAGTTCTGGTAGTTAAACGCCATCACAAGACGTGTTACGAGTTACTTCAACAACGTAAACCTAATCTAGAGTATCTCGAGCCGTTTAGCACACCGTGCACCCTATTTAAGAAGACTCAGAAGGGAAAATTAAGCGAGAAGGCTGAAGAAGGTATATTTCTAGGGTATAACATACCGAACAAGAGAGTTTACAACAACTCAACGGGTCAAGTAGAAGTGTGGTGTAATATGGACGTTCAAAGATACACCACCCCACCTGCTGGAAAAGGGCCCGCCTTCTTTTTGACTATGGTGGATTCTTCAAGTCCTTCAGCATCCCTCTCTCCACGTCTGATGATGAGTTAGCAAAAAAGATGATGTATGATGTTCTAAACACACCATCTCACGAATCTACATCATCCGGCTGACAAGGTGATTCATCTACCAACTCAGGGGGAGCACTCGAGGGAAGTGACTCTTCCTCTGACGATGAAGTCGTGGAGAATGATCAAGATAGTAAGGAACAACAGGTTCCTCCTACTACAAGTCCAGAAGCATCTGACATTGATGCCTCTGTGACTTCGGAACCTCATACTCCTACTACCTCAGATATGGAACCAAATGTTCATAATCTAGATACTGAGGTAGTAGTTCCCATCACTCCTGGATCACGCCTAAACATCTATCATCCTCTGGACAATGTCATGGGGATGTCAAATAAGGAGTTCAGACAAGAAATCAGTTGTATTCAGTTGATTATGCCTTGGTAATGGAGAAAGGGTACCTTCACGATGGAGCTTATCATTGCTTTGTGTCTCGGTTCGAGCCAAAATACGTGAGTGAAGCCCTAAATTATGAGGCATGGGTTAGTGCCATGCAAGAAGAACTTCTTCAGTTCAAGAAGTTAGGTGTATGGACACTGGTAGACAGACCTAAAGGTGCTAAGGTCATTGGCACCAAATGGGTCTTCATGATGTAAGAATGATGACCAAGGTGTCATCATAAGGAACAAGGCTCGACTTTTAGTTTAAGGATTTCAACAAGTTAAGGGAATAGATTACAATGAAGTGTTTGCACCTGTGGCAAGAGTGGAAGCCATCCACATCTTCCTGGCTTATGCATCATATATGAAGATTAAAGTTTATCAAGTGGATGTAAAGAGTGCATTCCTTCATGGGGAAATCTAAGAGACAGTGTATGTCAGCCAACCCGAGGGATTTGAGGATCCATATCATTGGGACATAATGTACAAACTCGACAAGGATTTATACGAGCTTCATCAAGCTCCTAGGGCCTGGTATGAGAAACTCTCCACTCACCTTGTGAAACATGGGTTCGCAGAGGTGTTATTGATTGCACACTGTTCATCAAAGAAAAGGATGGTGATTTACTGCTTGTCCAAATCTATGTCGATGACATAATCTTCGGGTCCAAGAACGAAGATCTATGTAAAGAGTTTGAAGCAGTAATGAAGGTTGAGTTTGAAATAAGTGCCGTGGGAGAGATGAATCCTTTCTCGGATTACAAGTGGATCAGACACCTAAGGGAATTTTTCTACATCAGACCAAGTATGTAGGAGATATTCTCAGTCGGTTTGACATGGAGCATGCTTTCGCAGCCGGGACTCCACCTGCTACAAACCATGATGTAGCACCCGACAAGAATGGTGATCTGGTAGATGCCACCATGTACCGAGGGATGATTGGATCTCTAATGTACCTCACTGCCTCAAGACCTGATATCATGTATGCTACATGTCTATGTTCAAGATATTAGGCAAAGCCAAAAGTTAACCATCTAATAGGGGTCAAAAGGATCTTCCGTTATCTGAAGGGTACTCCAACACTAGGGTTGTGGTATCCTCATGACGATGACTTCGAGCTTACGGCATATAGTGACTCGGATTACGGCGGCTGCAAGATGAACTACAAGTCTACATCAGCAGGATGTCAATTATTGGTAAGAGATTAGTGACCTGGCAGTGTAAGAAGCAGACCTCGGTTGCTTTGTCAACCGTCGAAGCCGAATACGTTGCTGCTGCAACTTGCTATTCACAAATCATATGGATTCAACAGCAAATGTGGGACTACGGTTTGAATTTCTCTTCTACTCCTATTCACAAATCATATGGATTCAACAGCAAATGCAAGTCGACAGAATGGAGCTGTGCGAATGAGTCAGTCGGCCGATTGAAATCCAGTCGGCCGACTGAATGTGATCAACTGAACCAATCGCACGACTGAGGTCCAATCGCCCGAATTAACATAGTGAATGGGTCCAGTCGGCTGATAGAAACCAGATTCAGTATAGCTAGGGTCATAGTCGATTGCATAAACTCATCACCCCCTAATCGCCCTAAAATCGCATACTGTACCGTTACTCTGCCAAAATTTTCAAGAATTGATTTCCACAGCTAATATTGATATTCTGATGATCTCTACTTGTTATACAGGTACTATGCGGTGTTATCTAACCAAATTCATTTGATTTGAGCCCTAAATTGTGATTTTCTGCCCTTGCAAGAACCGAACCTGTAAATGGACAAATTGTTGAGTTTGTGGACCTTAAACAAAGTAGTTTAACCATTTAAACTTGAAAAATGCAGTGGATTTAAAACCTTAATATTATCATTTGTAATATATAAATCAAGACTAATAACATATCATCAACAAACCCAAAATCATAGGATCATTTATATGTGTTTGAACTAGCTACCAACAACAAATAACAACCAACACAAGTCATACAAACTACCTTTTGTAAGCTGCTGAAAAACGAATTTGGGTGAAGAAGATGAAGTTCTTGAATGACCAAAACACCAAGGAGAGATGTCCTCAAGCATCCATACCCACAAACATCAAGCAAACACCTTGTTGCTAGGATTTTAACACCAATTTCGAACCAAGATGTGCTGTAAATCGAATTTTCAGCTTTGAACACCTTCAAGAAAATAGAGAGAAAGTGGGTTCCTGGTCCTTTGCATGTGAGAGAGAGAAGAAAGGATGTGTGTGTGTTTTCTAGAAGTAAAAGGTATCAAAACAAAAGGCCAAAGACCCCTTAAAGGGGCGGCCGAATTCCAAAAGGATTTTGGGGTTTTCCCCGCAAAAGCTCCCTTTTATTTTGTTTAATTAATTACAAATATAAGTTATCTAATTAACCTTTTAATTATATAACTTATACATACACTATTATTATTATTTGATGTTATTTAACAAACTTAAATAACATGACAAATAATGTCCATGAACAAAATATCCTTATAAGTTGTTTCATCTCATATGCAATTTATTTAGAAAACCCATTTTCTAAATTGGTGTATTTATTTAATTGCATGATCGTATCATCAATTAAATATTTATATTGGTGTTTGCTAAGCTTGTTATTGGGTATGGCCCGACTTGGATCATAACGTACAAACCACATCAATGTTCTATGTGTCTTGGGCATAAAGAATCCAACAATCTCCCACTTGCAGAAGATTCATAGAAGATTGATGCAAGCAGTAAATACCGCCTAACAACGGTTTACTACCCTTAATACGCATGACTTAAAGCCATTCAATAACATCATCCCCTTCAAGTATCCAACTTCAAATGATTTAGGTGAATCAATCATTTATCCTTTTGTTTCAGATGTCATGTTAAATCCAAGGACATAGAATGATCATTCCTAGTTGATTTAACTTATCAAGCCTTAGACATCTTGCTCTCAATGAATAAGAGGAACAAATTCCATCTTGACTACATACGTTTTTCAGAATCACCTCGTGTCACACCTGAACATAGCCTTATGTACTGCCCATTATTTCAGAGCAGTGAAGGACTAGCTCAAGTATAACATTTGGTGAATATCAAAACCCAATATGTATATCAGGTTGGAGGATACCAAATGATATTCGTCTTTACTCAAATTTACGTATGATCAATCTAGAAGATTCCATGTAGTAAAAATTGAGATGCGGGTCAGTCCAATATTTGTATCCCACAAATATCTATGAACCTTGGCAGCAACCAATTGCTCTATATTCATTCGTTATGAATATCCACCAATCCATGTTCATAATAGTCTTACGTTCATATTTGTTCCCACAAACATGACCGACTACGGACATTTAGAATAATAAAGATATTCATGGATGTATACATGCTAAAATGAATATAACTCAAAATATCACAAATATATAAAGAGTTAAATATTACATTGTTTCAAACTTTTAATATTAAACAGATCAATTCCAGTCACTAGAATATCGAAGTCCTAAGGCACAAGTATGACTTTCATGCTTTGCCCTTTCAAGGAGCTTCGTGAGTGGATCCACAATGTATTGATCGGTGTGAACTTTACGAGTACATATTTTTCCCTTTTCAACCTCATCCCTTATGTAGTTGAATTTCCGCTCAATGTGTCTAGCCTTTTGAAGTGCACATGGTACCTAGATTTATGCAATCGTACCCTCGTTATCACAAAAGGATTTCTAGGGGTCTTGACTGGTAGAGACCACCGTAGGTAGGCGATAAATTTCTTTATCCATGCAGCTTCCTGAGTTGCTCATGATGCGGCTATGTATTCGGATTTTGTAATGGACAATGCTACTCCATTCATAATGAAGACATGCCCCGATTGTGATCGAGAATCATCTCGAATGGTTTGGAAACTCGTATCCGTGTAACCCTTTACAACGACTTCCTCTTCATCAGATCCATATATTAGAAACATTTCCTTAGTCCTCCTAAGGTATTTCAATATTTTAATAACCACCCAATGGCTATTACCTGGATTCTGCTAATATATGCATGTCATGCTTAACGCGCATGACTCGTCTAGTCTAGTGCATATCATCGCATACATGATGGAACCTATAGCCGACGCGTATGGGATGTCCTTCATTCGATATTGCTCATCCTTTGAGCTTCGACATTGAGATGTACTCAATATTGTCCCTCTTTGAATAGGTACCATACCTTTCTCAGAGTTTTCCATCTTGAACCCTTTCAAGACTTTATCAATATATGCACTTTGGTTTAAACCTATCAACCGCCTCGATCTATCCCTGTAGATCTTTGTTCCCAAAATATAGGCGGCTTCACCGAGATTTTTATGGAAAAACAACTTCCAAGCCAGGTTTTAACACCTTCCATGGTTGGAATATAATTTCCAAAACTAGTATGTCATCAACATACAATGCTAAGAATGTTATTATGCTCCCACTAGCCTTCTTATATACACAAGCCTCGTCAGTGTTCTTGATGAAACCAAATTTCTTGATCTCTTCATCAAAACGTTGATTTCAACTTCTCGATGCAAGATTCAATCCATAGATTGATCTCTTTAACTTGCATACCTTATTAGGATGTTGTGGATCGACAAAACCATCTTGCTGAACCATATGGATAGTCTCTTCGAGATGTCCATTAAGACAAGCGGTTTTGACATCCATTTGCCAAATCTCATAGTCATAATATGCAGCTATGGCAAATAATATCCTAATTGACTTTAGCATTGCCACAGACAAGAAAGTTTCATCATAATCAACGCTTTGATTTTGAGTGAAACCTTTTGCTACAAGTCTTGCTTTGTAAGTATCCAAGTTTCCATGTATATCCATTTTCTTCTTGAAACCCACTTGCATCCAACCGGTTTGGAGTTAAGTGGAGGGTCAACCAATTCCCAAACTTGATTGTCATACATGGATTGCATCTCAACGTTCATGGCTTCCAGCCATTTGTCACAATCCGAATTGGACATTGTTTCATGGTATGTAGTTGGCTCATCGGAGTCAACCACATAGCATCCATTCATGAAAAATTCATATCTTTCAGGTGGAATGCTAACTCTACCAGATCTGCGAACGTTTTGTGTGTATTGATCAACCTCTTGATCATCATCAACAACCTCTTGTTGATTGCTAGTGTCAACCAAACGTGTATCGGCTTCTGGATCTTAATCCACATCAAATTCCATTGTTCTATACGTTATTCCTTCCATAAGGAACTTAGCTTCCAAGAATTCAGCCTTTCGAGCAATAAATACTCTTGCTCTGTTGGATCAAAGAAGTAGTATCCTATACAGTCTTTGGATATCCAACAAATATACACTTAGTGATTCGACTATCTTGGTCAGGGCCATATTCAAAATACTAGCCTCGGAGAGCATTGCGAAACCCCAAAATGATAGAGGTAGTGAGCTTATAGCCATCATAGATCGAACCATATCCAATAGTGGTTGATTTCTCCTTTCAGACACATCATTATGTTGTGGTGTTCCAGGTGGAGTAAGTTGTGAGACGATCCCACAACTTCTTAGATGGTACTAAAAAGCATTACTGAGGTATTCACCTCCTCTATCTAAACGAAGAACTTTAATAGTACTATTTCGTTGATTTTCTACATCATTCTTGAAGGTTTTGAACATTTCAAAAGCCTCATGTTGTGTGTCATCATGTACACATAACCATAGCGACTATAATCATCGGTAAATGTAATGAAGTATCTTTCACCATTTCTAGTCATTGTCTTAAAAGGGCCACATACATCCGAATGTATGATTCCCAATAAGTCTTTTGCCCTCTCGTTAGTGCCACTAAAGGGCGACTTGGTCATCTTACCTTGTAAATAGGATTCACACTTATCGAATGAAACATTTTCATTTGTTTTTCAAAAGCCCATTCTTTTGAGGTGTTTGAATCCGATTCTTGTTTATGTGACCAAGACGAGAATGCCAAAGATAAGAATCACTTAAACCCATTTTAAGTTTTTTTGTGCTTTTTTGGTATAATGAGCTATATAGGATGAATCATTATGAACCAATTCATAGATTTCATTAAAAGGCATAGCCTTGAAATAAAATACATCATCCATAGAAACATAAATACCATTGTCAACAAACTTTAATTCATAGCAACATTGTTTTAAAAGGGAAATCAAAATTATGTTCCTAGTAAAACTAGGAGCATACAAAGTGTTCTTAAGAATAACTTCCAAACCATTTGAAAGTTTCAAAATATTGTCTCTTTGGGCTTCCTCATCAAGTTTTGCTCCGTTGCCCATGTAGAGACTTGTGTCTCCCTTCTTGAAGTGCTTATTTCTTTTGAACCTGCAACAAATTGCAAATATGAGTTCCACATCCGGTATCCAATACCCATGTGTTTGAAGAAATAACATTTTAACCAATGTGAATCATGAAAGTTGTACCTGTGGTTTGCCCAGCATCCCTCTTGTTTCTCAACTCTTTGAGATAGGTTGGACAATTCCTTTTCCAATGTCCTATCTCTCCACACTCAAAGCATGGATCGTTCTCCGTTACCTTAGGCTTCTTAAGCTTAGGCTTTGGAGGTTCCGCTTTAACCTTTCCTTTCCCCTTTCCTTTGATGTACCCCTTTCCTTTGACAACATTTTCCTTGGGATTGGGGAATGGCCTCTTCTTATTGCCTTCCTCATTGATCGAGAGAACAGGTAGAACCTTTCTACCCATCCCTGCCTCGGCTGTTTTGAGCATTGCGTGAAGCTCGCCAATACTCTTGTCCCATCCATTCATATTGTAATTCATTATGAACGTCTCAAACCTTTTAGTTAGGCCATTAAGGATCAAATCCGTGGCCAACTCCTTTGACACGGGACAATTAATCTGCTCGAGGCGATCAACATGGCTTTTCATCTTAAGAACATAAGATGATATCGATTGGGTTTCTTTCATACGACACGCATGAAGCGCTCGAACCATTTCGAAGCGCTCTATCCTAGCATGTTGAAGGAACAGTTCCTTTAATTGGGTAATTATGTCATATGCCCCAAGATGCTCCAAACCCTTTTGGAGTTCGGGAATCATAGTTCCCAACATGAGGCAAGAAACCTGCATAAAATCCTCAGTGTATTGAAACCAATCGTTATAGGCCTCAACATCCTCAGGGTCGGGTTGGTCAGGAATAGGATCGTCAAGGACATTGGCCCTTCTCTCTTGCTTGAGAACAATTCTCAAGTTTCGATACCAGTACATAAAGTTATTATGGTTAAGACGATCCCTTTCTAAGATGGTTCTCAGTGAAGGGTAGGGACGGTCGGAGTGGTAGCATCATTGTTTGCAGCCATTACTACAAAATTACAAAGTTCATTTTAGTATTTCAGAAAAAATGCATTTTAATTATTAATACCCTTTACACGTCTCATTGACAATTAATTAATTAAAATCTAGAATCCAACGTTACATTTAAATGATGGTTAGGTGACCTTTATCCCATTATTTAAATTAACAAGGTAGTCAACATTTGACAATTGCAACCTATTGCAACTTCTAGCTTTATGGGATCGGTTAAACATCTTATGTTTAGTCAGCATGTAAAATCCCATCAACACCATTGTACGCCATGCTTCAGTGACCCTATGCACATGGTTTCCAATTCAAGTCGTCCTACTTACACACACGTGTGAGTTTACACATACAAGTGGTTAGGTGACCTTTATCCATATATCAAACAATCAAATAAAATGAATAATCAAACAAGCATATATAAAACAACCACATGTGCATAACCATAGCCACTATGTTGACAACAATGTTTGCCATCATAAGTGTTGTCATTTGGTCTTTCCTAAGGGTTGAACACAACACAAAAGATGAGATCTCCAAAGACCCCACTTGAACTTGCATCCAAATGCTTCAAGTCCTTCTCTTTGTGTCCTCCTTTTGTGCTTCCATCTTGTGCATCTTCTTTTACAAAATTTATATCCTAATACAATTTTTCTAATAAAAGAAAGCACACTAAATCTATCTATTACATTGCCATTGAAAGAATAAATAAATTACATCCAAATACAAAACACAAAAGAATAACATTACAACCCATTATGAATGAAATCAACCAAAAAAACATCCATTCAAAACCAAATCAACACAAGGTCAAGGCTAGGTTATGAACCAATATGAATCATCATATACAACATTCAAGAACCAAATAAATCCCCATATGACCCTAAATTTTCAGCCAACATAAACCAAGAATTTAGGGTGTTTTGTAAAAACAAACGCAATCAACCATTTGATGTCTTTCTTTCAAGGTTTAATCACAAGCATGTTATATATAACCTTGAAAGTTAGGGATTTATAACGTCCCCACAAAACAGCCCCTTTAGGTTGTTAAAGCCCCATAAAACCAATTTTACAAGGACAAAAGAAACTAGTCATCCACATATCCGGCTCTAGATGCCAATGTTGAGTTTGTTGGACCTTAAACAAAGTTGATTAACCATTTAAACTTGAAAAACGCAGCGGATTTAAAACCTTAATATTATCATTTGTAATCTGAAAATCAAGACTAATAACATATCATCAACAAACCCAAAATCATAGGATCATTTATATGTGTTTGAACTAGCTACGAACAACAAATAACAACCAACACAAGTCATACAAACTACCTTTTGTAAGCTGCTGAAAAATGAATTTGGGTGAAGAAGATGAAGTTCTTGAATGACCAAAACACTAAGGAGAGATGTCCTCAAGCATCCATACCCAGAAGCATCAAGCAAACACCTTGTTGCTAGGATTTTAACACCAATTTTGAACCAAGATGTGCTGTAAATTGAATTTTCAGCTTTGAACACCTTCAAGAAAATAGAGAGAAAGTGGGTTCTTGGTCCTTTGCATGTGAGAGAGAGAAGAGAGGATGTGTGTATGTTTTCTAGAAGTAAAAGGTATGAAAACAAAAGGCCAAAGACCCCTTAAAGGGGCGGCCAAATTCCATAAGGATTTTGGGGTTTTCCCCCCAAAAGCTCCCTTTTATTTTGTTTAACTAATTACAATTATAAGTTATCTAATTAACTTTTTAATTATATAACTTATACACACACCATTATTATTATTTGATGTTATTTAACAAACTTAAATAACATGACAAATAATGTCCATGCACAAAATATCCTTATAAGTTGTTTCATCTCATATGCAATTTATTTAGAAAACCCATTTTCTAAATTGGTGTATTTATTTAATTGCACGATCATATCATCAATTAAATATTTATATTGGTGTTTGCTAAGCTTGTTATTGGGAATGACCCGACTTGGATCATAACGTACTAACCACATCAATGTTCTATGTGTCTTGGGCATAAAGAACCCAACACAAATAACCTAACTAAACTAAAATATTGAAATAAAGGTTATTAGGTTATTAGTATAGTCATTACAAGTCTAAGGAACCAAAACACATCGTCTAATTTGAAGATTTGGTCCTAATTCGAATTTAAGTTGAACGAATATTGGGTCATATGACTGGACACTCGGATGAACTCAAATCGCGCGATTGAGCTGGTCGAATGACTCAATCGGCCGAATGGAAAATACGAATGAGCACAGTCGGCTGATTGAACCAATCGCAGGCTCAGTCACCCGATTGAACTCAATTGTCTACTTAGTCACCCGATTGAACAAAGTCGCATGCCGAGTCAACCGACTAAACACAGTCGCATAGTTCAATCACAATCGCATGATTGAACGAGACTGAACTCAACAAGGTTAATTAGAACTGATTTTTGCTATGTGGTGATCTAACATCTATTTTTCTTGTATTACAGATCTATGGCTGACAGGTGGTCCAGAAACCCCAAGCACAACATATGTGCTCATTTAGATGCCACTACTCGGAATGGTGCCAAGTTTGCAGGGAACATTGCTTTCCTTAAGAGATCCAAGATACACAAAGCTATACCCACACCGTGTACTCCCACTAGGTCTATTCAGCAGGCCTTCTGGGAGGGGGCATCGGTTGACCGTTCACATGAGCCATACAACATCCGCAGTAGTATTTTTGGTCAGGCTATCGAGGTCACTGTTAAGGATATACGACGTGTACTTGCTTTGGGTGATGATGTTGATCACCCTACCAGATTTCACCCTCTAACACTGAGAGGGTGCTTCCTAAGGATGAAGTACGCTGGGGATATTAATGCAGGTGTGCTCAACAAGAGCAACATGTGTCCCTAGTATAAGTACTTTGCACATGTCATCCTTAAGTGCTTGGCTTCGAGAAGGGGTGGGTTTGATGATCTTTCAGACGACATTCAAAATGCCTTCGTGGCACTTGTTCTAAACCACCCTTTCAGCTTCGCGAGCATGATATTCTCTTATTTGATAGAGAATCTGGAGGCTAAGGGTAAAGAGGGTGTTTACATGTACCCTAGGTTCTCCAAATGATGATTGACGAGAAGCTGCCCTCTCTGGCCAATGAGAGCCATGATGTTGTGGCGTTGGAGATTATGGATGATACGACTTGGGCCGCATGAAGGTCTACAGGGGGAAGCAAGTCAAGCCCCCTGTGAAGAGACTCTTCGGCCATCTAGCCAAGGTTGATTACATGGCGCTAGGAAGGCAAAAGTGGCGCCATGAGGAGAGTGACTCAGATGTTGAGCAAATTGCTCTTCCATCTCACGACTTCGATGATGACGGTGACACTGGCGGAGACTTTGGGCCCACTCCTACTAGGGGCCGCACTACTCATGTTAATTCTCCAGCACCTACTGATGCCACTACTGCCAGCTTTCACCAGGAATTTTGTCCTCCATAGGAGGAGGTGGTTGCCACAGAGAGAGGTTTGAGGGTGGTTGGTGGACGCCCAGGGGCGTCCGAGGATGCTTCTGCTGATTCAGATCCCTCATATGCCCTCGACCCACCCAGTAGTCAAGGGGGAGCCTCAGTGTCGAGAGGCACAAGGAGGAAGAGGATGGCCCACCCCTACGGTAAGAAGGAGAAGCGATTAAAGTTTACATTGACCTCTTCTACCACCACAGCCACTACCTCAGCCACACCCTCCACCACTCCCACCACCACTGCTACCACATCACCTACCACCACTACCACCATTCCACCCACCACCACTACCACCTTATACACCACTACCACACCCACTCCACCAGTTACCCACTTCCCATCCACCACCATTACAGCTCATCCACAACCATCCACATCTATACCACCCCCAATCTTCTCTACACCCACTACCACCACCAGTAGCCATGGAGCCGAGACCTCATCATAGGTCCCACCTATTTTTGGATCCTCTTACCCATCTGTAGGGTTATAGGAGCAGCTGGTTAACCTTAACCAGTTAGTGCTGAAGCAGCTGGTGACGGATGAACAGAGAGCCTCTCAGCTTAATCAGCTGATGGAGCTTAATGTCTCCTAAGCCCAGAGGATCAAGGCTCAGAGCCAAGAGATTAAGGAGTTGCATCAGACACATGCCTCGTCAATTCAGAGGATTGAGGCTCAGAGCCAAGAGATCATAGAGCTGAGAGAGATGCATACATCCTCAGTACAGAGGATACAAGATTTAGAGGCCCAGAACAAGAAGCTTATGCTGAGACTGAAGGGATCCAAGGATCAGCCTTTAAATATCCGAGAAGGTGATGGAGATGATGGAGAAGATGATGACAGTGATGATGATAATGATGCTAATGACGATGATCATGGTGTTGATACTGAGGGAGGAGACGATGATGATGTCAGTGATGATGATGATGAAGAAGGAGATGCAGCTGCATCTACATGAGCTCAAGGTCAAGATAGGCGCACAAAGAGAAATCAAGACCAAGGAGCCCCATCATCTTCTACTGATCCTACTGATGCGCCAGCCATTCAAGGGAAAAGTAATGGTTAGAAATTTATGTACTTGAAAAACAATTTGTAATTGAATTTTTGGATTACTGTTATGTAATTAATGATTATATTTATTATTGAAGTTTACTGCTTTGATTGTTGACTAATGGTTGATGTGTTACATGTTCTAAATCAAGCAGCTCCAAATTTTCAAGGGATGAATATGATGTTGCTCCACTCCAACAGATCAAGACTTAACTCACAGTGATTCTTGATGTGCAGGGGATAGTCAGGAGATCGATGAATTACACTCCTGAAGAATGAGAGATAACTCATGATCTCACCAATGAGCAACTCGCCGAAATGTTTCGACTAAATCCCGATGAGATCGTGAAGGATGCTCCAACGGTGGACATTGACAGTGACGATGAGCTTAAGGATATCGATGAAATCGAGATTGAAGATGTCACTGCTCAACATTATCCAGAGTACGCTGACAAGAAGGGAAATGTAGTCCCCAATCTGGGTGACTCCTTGTCAGTGAAACTTTTGAAACTCTAGATAAAATGGAGCAGGAGTCTGAAAAGAAAGAAGACAAGGCCCAAGCCTCAGAAGTCGACGTCAATATCAGAAAGGCTGAATGGGCAGCGTGTTTTGCAGAAGTTAGAGCCCATCGCAGTGCGCCAAAGTCAAGTGTCTACACCAAACTCTATAAAGTGAAGAAGCATGACAAGGTGTCAGGCAAAATTATCGCGTGGGCCTATTTTAAAGATCTAAACGCTTGTGCAGTTAAAAGAGAGAAAGGGATTGAGTACTTCAGATTCCCACACGATCTAAAGACTCTTCCAGGTTTTGAGCTTAACTAGTGAGCAAAATTGAAATTGCTATATGCTAACCCTCGCAAGATGTCAGGCTGGTTTGAAGCAACATTAAAGAGAGAGTACCACACCCGGTGGGTCAACTTCAAGCCTCAACAACCAATGAGGTATATCAGGAGATCTGAAGTTGATGCCATAACTGGGAAACCGAAAATAGTGCTAAAGTTGAGTCCTCTGCGCACGATGTCTAGAATCCCTTTGCGCGAAATGCCACAGGACTTGACTCCACACCTCAAGTGGTGGTACTACGATTAGAGAATAGGAGAGGCAGTCATAGTGTTGAACAAGATTTGTAGTATGGAAACTATGAGGGTGTTTGATCCCATGTGGCTTACTAACTTGTTGCCTGATGATGTTTACACATTATACAAGTGGCCACTGTTCTATGACTCACAAGATATTGTACAACCTCTACAATCTCAGAATGTGATACGACTCTGCTTTGCTTTTGAAATACATGCAGGAGTCACTAAAGAGGAGAAGTACAAGAAGTATGAGAGGCTTATGAAGGATGTAAGACATTAGATGAAACTTGGTCCAAGGGGGAGTTTGTAGATACATGTATCCCTAGTTTCTGAACTTAATGTAAAATGTCTTTATTGTCTTACACATATGTAATTAAATGGGTACTTAATGAAATCCAATGTGTGGTTGTGCTTATAATGTCGAATATTTCATTTCTTGGTGTGTAATAATGCTTATTGAACTAATTATATAGGTTTGTGGTTGTTTGAATAGATCTAAGTCAAATAATGATTGTGAAACATATTCAAACTTAATCATATGAAGTTCACATGCGATTGGCCCATGTTAATGGATCATACGCATGAAAAACTACATGCTAATGTACCAGTCGCGTGACTAAACCAGGAGACTGGATCAGTTGCATGATTGTAACATGAGATTGACTAAATCGCATGACTGAACACCCAGTTGTGCGAATGGATCAACCGAATGACTCAATCGCACGACTAAACCATGCTAATGGTTCAGTCACCCGAATGAGAAACCCTAACCTATAAATACCACTTAAATCGTTAAAAACAATTCGAATACCTACATACTAAATCATACCCTAGCCGTCCAAAGACCTCTAAGAACCTGTTCGAAGTTCATAGATCGCACTAGATCGATTCCCGATCGTTCTTAACGTTTAGATTCAATCCATAATTGTTTCTACGTGCATTCTCACTGATTGTATCACCAATCAAATAGGATTCCGCATTATTTGATTCGGTATACACGTATTTGAGTTAATATTTTGTTCAATACACGATCCTAACATGGATGAACACTGGGTGCCTGATGCAGCCCGTAAAGAGGTTTTTCAAGCTTGCAGACATAATCAGGATGTGCAAAACCAGGTGGTTGTTTGACATAGACCTCTTTATCAATCACTCCATAAAGAAAAGCACACCTGACATCAAGTTGATATACCTTGAAGTTCTTGGATGCAGCAAATGCCAGGAATATCCTAAGAGCTTCTTGTCTTGCTATAGGAGCAAAGAAATTAGTGTAGTCAATCCCTTCTTCTTGTGTGTATCCTTGAACAACTAGTCTAGCATTATTCTTGATGATGCCTTTATCATCCTTCTTGTTCCTAAACACCCAGTTGGTTCAAATGGTAGTCATCCCATGAGGAAGATGACAAAGGAACTTTCTATCTTTTGAATTGAAGCAACTCCTGTTGCATAGCTTCAACCCAACATCCATCCTTCAGAGCCTCATTAATCTTCTTTGGCTCTATATAGGATATGAAACAAGAGTGAAGACAAACATTTGCTTCATGGGTTTGTCCTCTTGTTCTTATCCCTGTGCAACATCTCTAATGATGTTTGTGGTGGGGTGACACTTGTGGATCCTTAGCTGAGGGATCACAACAAGTTGCTGAGAGAGATCTAAATTAGAGAAATTCAGATCTGGCATATATGTTTCTCCCACCATATCAGCACACTTATCAAGAGAGACTTGATCCAATGAGTGGTGACCTCATTGATGTTGTCATCTATGGAGTGGTTATCAATATCAAGATATTCCTGATCACTATCACCACCTTCATTATTTTCTTCTACATGTGATGTTTCATTATCTAGTTGTGGAGCCTCTGAGCTAGAATTAAAGGTATCCCAGATGTATCAGCTAAGTTTGTCATTATGGTGCTGATAGACACCTCATTTGCAGAAGTAGTTACAATTGCAGCTGAAGATGTGTTACTTGGAGGTCTTCTTAGCTCAAATCTTCAGTTAGGATCACCTGTCGATAAGATATCTGCTGATCCTGAAACAATCTCACAAGATTTATTAAAATAGTTGGTAACTAAATCAAAATCAAACAACAAATCATTTTGAGATTGTATACTCTATAAGCGTTAGCTTGGGAAGTGTATCCAATAAAGTGTCCATCATTTGAGTTCTCAGCAAACTTTGCAATTTGATCTTTGGTATTCAAGATGGTGCAAGGACATCCAAATGACCTTAGAAAACCAATGAAAGGTTTCCTCTTATGTCAAAGTTCATAAGGAGTCTTGCCATGAGTCTTAAGCACTAAAACTCTGTTCTGCACATAGTAGGCAGTGTTGACTGGCTTTGCCCAGAAGGTGATGGGCAGCTTAGAGTCAGACAACATGGTTCTTGTAGCATCAATCAGTGTCCTGTTTCTCCTCTCAGCAACACCATTTTGCTGAGGAGTCTTAGGAGCACTGTATTGTGTTGTAATACCATTTTCATCACAAAATGTATGAAGGATTTGGTTCTTGAATTCAGTTCCTTCATCACATCTTATGGTTTTGACCTTGTGATGACATTGATTCTCAATCTTTAGGATGAAATTCTTCAGATCTCAAGAGTCTCATCCTTAGTTCTAAGGAATAAAACACAAGTGAATCTTGTGAAGTCATCTGTGCTCACTAAACAATAAGAGGTCCTTCCTAGAATCATTACACTAGTGGGGCCAAAGAGATCCATATGTAACAAGTGTAGGGGTATACTGATGGAGTTTCTTTCCTCAGGCTTATGAGATACCTTGTGTTGCTTCTATTTCAGGCATGCAACATAATGATCATCACTTGTAAACTCTTTCTTTGACATTCTAGTTACTAAATCATTCTTAGTAAGTTTATTCATGTTTTTAAATTTTACATGGCACATTCTTTTATGCCATAGGAAAGACTCATCACTATTGGCTTTAGACAGAAATCATGAAACTTCTTCAGAGGGAGAGGTTTGTTGCAAGTCTATCTTGTACATGTTCCCTTTCCTAGGGGCTCTAAGTAGGATACGCTCATGAGAAATGACTACACCGGACTTGAGAACAATGCACTCATGCTCACTAAAGAGCATGTTATTACTCTGATCACAAAATTAGGAAACACTTAGAAGATTGTACCTAAGCACCTTGACAATGTTTATATTTTCAATGTTGAGCTTTCCATTTGTGACCTTGTCCCTTCCAAAAATTTAACCACCTTCATCTCTTCCGAAAGCAACTGGCCCTCCATCAATACTTTCAAAGTACTAGAGTAGTGACCTATTGCCTGTCATATGCTTGGAACAGCCCCTGTCAATGATCCAGATATTCTTGTTTGTCTTGAGTTGTCCCTGCACAAAGAAGATGATTAGTTACATTTGGAAACCCAAGCCTTACTTGTCTTGGGCTCACTAAGAGAAACAGAAGGTAATGCAACAGTAATGGATCCTATAGTAGTGCTATGAGAATCTTGAGCTGTCGTTGATGTAGAACATCCAGTCACTTGGTCTTTCTTTGACTTCCACAACACCTTTGGTAGTTTGGACTTGACCTTCAACACTTCAGAAGCTTTTGAGACTTCAGAAGTGTTGATGACCGGACCTTCGGAATATTCTGCAAGCACTGAAGCAAACTTTAGTGTTTCGGAAGTATTCCTTCCTTCCGAAGGCAATTTTCCACATCCCTTCTTCTTAGTTTCGAAGATTTTGAAGGAAACATATTTTCCTTTCGAAGCTTGAATCTTCTTGGAACTTTTGGAAGTCCTTGTCTTGGTCATGTTAAGAGTACCTTTAGGATTGTATGGACAATCCTTAGCAATATGAGCAGTACTTCAACACATGACACACTCCATTTTCTTCTTTCCAAGAGCCTTTTGCTGAGAACAAGACTGACTTTGATCACATCCCTTCTCCACCTTCATCTTTGTAGATGCTGAGACAGTCCTTTTGGGCAGAGGACTATTCTTGGAGTTGGATGGTCCAGGCTGTGTAGCAGTGGTACACAACAGATCATCCTTCTTGTTAGTGCTGAGATGATTTGAACATGAACCAAAACTCTTACTAGAAGAGTTTAGGTTGATGTCTTTAGTCTTTACCACTTCAAATCCTACAGAGATAAAAACTAGTTTCTACTTGGAATCAAAAATGGACTTGATCTCTTGAGCCTTCCTAGCTTTTCTTTTGCTTTTTTTGATCAAGTTCTTCCTCATACACTTGGTCATCACATTTTCTTCTTCTCCTTAAAAGGATAGTGGCCCTTCTTAGAATCCTTCTCTTCACTCTTCTCAGGGGAATTCTTCACTATCACTTCTTCATTCTCTTCACTCAAAGGATCTATGAGAGGAAGATCAACTTCACAAGTTCCACACCTGGGTGATTTTATAGACAAGATTGTGTGTGGAGGAGCTATCTCATTGGGTCCCAGTCCCTGCTTGTTTTGATAGCACACCTTGTTGTGCAGGTATGAGGATATCATGTTCGTGAAGGTCTCTTCTTCAAGTACACACTTTTCTGCCCTGGCTTTGCTAATCACAAGCTCAGTCTGGCACTCAGTCAGCTTAGTTATTAGATCCTTGATCTGAGTCCTAAAATTTGTATGCTCATGTTTTAGAACTGAAATGCTTTTCTCTAAGTCCTCTATCTTTAGTTTATAATCATTTTCAGACTTTCTAAAATCAACTTTTAAGATGTTAAGGACTCAAGATCAGATCTCATTTCTAAGTTGTAGGACCTATATCTGTTAACTTTAACAATGCATACAAGGGTACAGAGATGTTACAATACCTTGGCTTCATCATGATCTTCCATCAGTGCTTGGTTTAGAGAAACATCTTCCACCTGAATGCTCCAGTCAAAGCCTCCTTCTTTAACAGCAACAACAGCTTGTTGGTTTGGCTTCTCATTCTGGGTAGTCTTATCAGTGTAGTTTGGTCTAGATTGTGTTGGGCGACCATTTGATCTTGGTGCCTTACACCCCCTAGCAAAATGGCCCATCAAGTTACATTTGTTACACTTGACTTTGCTTTTGTCCAGACAAAACTGTCCACTGGTTGCATTGCTGAGGAACTTCCTTGTTGTCCCCTTATAGAACTTCTTGGCTTTGTAAGTGAGAAGAGCCATCTGCTAGACTATTTCCATTTACTTGAGATCATCTAGAAGGATACAGTCTAGGTCTTCAAGGGTGAAAAGAGAGCTACCACAACTTTCATCAGAGGACACAAAGGCTTGAGAAGAACTTGTCTCTTGGAATGGGCTTCCTTGAGTGTAGTTCTCCTTTGGTGTCTTAAGGAAGGTGTTGAAAGGACCCTTTTGTGAGTTATCAGGGTGGCATATGAGATGATGTTAGGGTTGTATGCTATCACTTTCAACCACATGAAGGGCTGAACCCATTTGATTGTTGGAGTTTCCAGATGAACCTTTCATGTTCATCTCTATATGGTAGCCACTAAGAATCCCATACAACTTTGTCAGAGTGAGAGTCTTCAGGTTATCAGTTCTCTTGATAACCGCACAGTAGTGTGTCCATTGCCTAGGAAGTAAGGACATGAACTTCCTTACAATGTCTCTGTTTTCAAGAGCAACTCCTCCATCCACTAGGTTATCCACAATCTCAACATATTTGAAATATTGTTGAGTCATGGTTTCACCTGCTTTGAAGGTGAGTTCAAACTACTGCTTTAGGAAATCCTTCTTATTCTCCTTTGCTTCAGTGGAACCCTCATACATCATTTTCAATGCATCCCACAATTGCTTAGCTATTTTACATTTCTTGAAACCTCTGTAGATAGAGTTAGGAAGAGCAGTCTGAAGGGCTATCATGGCTTTCTAATCAATCTCTACCCTCTTTCTATCTTCATTTGAGTATTTAGCCACAACCTTAGGGATCATACAACCTCCAGTAGTAGAAGGGGTGCTTGGTATGTAAGGTCCATTTTCAACAAACTCCCACATTCATGAATCTAGAGACCTGATGAAAGCTTCCATTCTTTGGCACCATGTGTCAAAGTCATCAAGAGTGATCAGTGGGGACTTATTCATGGTTCCAGTTTCCATATCAGTTTTGAAAATGGCTGCCATTTGAAAAGTTAAGTATTTTGTGTGTGCAAGGGATTAAAGATGGTGAAATCTTATATCAAGAGCCTGGAGTGCTTCGATACCAAATGCAGGACCAGTGAAGGGTGGTTACTTACAACACAATAACACAATGAGGAGATTAACTTGACTATTGAAATAGTAAAACTGGATTAACCACAAGTAAGATACTAAGAACACAAGTGAATAAGAGACATAACAAGATAGCAAGTATTTGAAGGCCAGCTAGATACAATCGACTAGACACAAAAAAAATCAATTGTAGAGTCAAAAGGTAGATTGCCTTTTGACTTGTGACTATGACATGCAATAGGTCACATCCTAATATATTACAAAAAGGATAAAGTACTTGAAGTAGAAAGTTACAGACTCAAGACCTCAATGTACAGTTACTAAAAGCATGGACCTTTTCACCAACTCATGCAAGTTGGTGACTTTACAGAGTGGCAGTGGAAAGGGGGTCCAACTTTATGTTAAGTACATCAGATAAAGCATGTATACTTAAACTCTATGGAAGAACTCTGTCTTCAAATGTTGGCTTTGGAAGACTTTGTCTCTGAAGCTTCGGAAGACTTCATCTTTGGCTTCGGAAGATATTGGTCTTGGATTCGGAAGATTTCACACTTAGAATATTTCTGTTGCATGTGTGAAACTTCTGAAGCATTCTTCTTCAATGCACTTGTGCATGCATAAAGGAGACTTTAAGTGTTTGAGTTGCTTTAGCCTTAACATGTATTCCTTACAAACCTCCTTTACATCATCCAAGCTTCTCATTCTATTCTGAAAATGAAAACAAAAAGAACTTTTAATATATATTCTCCCCCGAAATTTCTACACTTAAGAAAGATGTGGAAATTTCTTACATGACCTTATATCACTATAAATTATTATTATTATTATTATTTATTTTTTAAGTGAAAAATGATGAAGAATGAAGGAGCGGACAAAACAAAAAGAAAAGAAAGAAACTAAAAGGAGAAAAATAAACAATGTGTCCGGAACATAGGTTTAAAGAAAATGTTTTTTAAAATGATATTAAACCTAACATAGATATCAATTCATAAAAGCGAGGTTTATCAAATATTTTAGTGAAAAGATCTGCTTTTTGATTTTTGGTGTCAATGGGAATAATATCAATAAAACCCTTTTCCTGAGCATCACGGATTGCATGAATCCGTGTCTCAATTTTCTTGGTTCGAGAATGATGAATAGGATTCTTGGCGATCCCAATGGCTGCTTCGTTCTAACAAAACAATGGTGTATGGAAAAATTTTATTCCATAGTCAATCATCTGGTGCTGAATCCAGAGTACTTGTGAAGAGCAACTAGAGGCATTAATGTATTCTTTTTCTCCCGTAGAGAGAGAAACAGTGGTCTGTTTCTTGTTTTGCCATGAACTAGACAATTTCCCAAGTATTGACACCCACCAGTAACCAACTTTCTGTTTAACCTGCAGCCGTTAGACTCACTATTAGAATAGGCATGTAAGTCAAAATTCCCACCATAAGGATACCAAAGACCTAAACGAGAAGAGCCTATAAGATAACAAAAGATTCGTTTTACAGCCTTTTCATGAGACTTTCGGGGCAAATTGTTATCGAGCACAATATCCTACAGCAAAGGTGATGTCAGGATGACTTGCTGTAAGATACATAAGGGAACCGGTCATAGATCTATAGAGATGAGGATCAATAGGTTTCCCATTTTCGTCAGGAGTGAGGCATGTTTGTCCAGTAAATGGACTCGTTTTAGGAGAGGCTTCATCCATCTTGAATTTCTTTAATATTTCATTAACATACTTTTCCTGATAAATGAGAATTCCCTTTAGTTTTTGTTCGAACTGTAGCCCAAGGAAAAAGCACATTTCCCTATCATGCTCATTTCAAAGCGACTACACATCACCTCCTCGAACTCTCAACACAATTGAGGATTGGTGGAACCGAAGATAATATCATCAATATAAACTTGGACAATCAGCATTTCACCATTCACTTCCCTCTTGAATAAAGTCATATCAAGGGTGCCATAAGAAAAACCATTGCTTAAGAGTCACTGTGTGAGAGTCTCATACCAGATCCAAGGTGACTGATAAAGACCATAAAGAGACTTATCAAGCCTGTAAACTTTGTCAGGAAAGTCGAGATCCTCAAGACCTGGTGGTTGACACACATAAATCTCCTCGTCAATGTTTCCATAAAAAATCACATTTGACATCCATCTAGTAGACTTTGAACTGCTTGTGAGCAGCATGAGCGAGAAAAATTCTGATGGCTTCAAGACGGGCGATAGGAGCAAAATCATTAGTATAGTCAATCCCTTCTTCTTGAGAAAATCCCTAGAAAACCAATCGAGACTTCTTTCTTACCATAATGCCATGGTCGTCACGTTTGTTTTTGAACACCCATTTCGTGCCAATTGGGCATTTCTTATGTGGAAGGATCGACCAGAATCCACACCTTGAGTTTCCAGAACTGTTGCAACTCTAATTGCATCGATTAAACCCAACAAAGATCTTGAAGAGCCGCATGAACATTCTTTGCAATGATTTGGGATATAAAACAAGAGAATTAACAAACATTAATCAATCCAGATTGACTCCATGTTTGAACTGCATCGGTGATAGATCCTGTGATGTTATCATGTGGATGATCTTTCAAAGTTTTGAAATTAAAGGGCATGGGTAGGGTATTTGAAGAAGGTTGTCTAATTGATTATGGATGGGTAGATGAAGGTAAGGTTGATGATAAGGAAGAGACAATTGGAGAGATAGGTGATACCGCGTGAGATGAGGCAGTTGTAGATGTGGATGGAAGGATGCAGAACAGGTGGAGGTTGAATGTCAAATGATGAAGATGAAGATGCAATATCAACTGATGTAGCATCGGTTGCAGAGGTTATAGGATGGTCTTAAGGTATAACATGCATAGGAGTTGGTAGAATGATATCGTTTGAACATTGGAGATAGACACATCATCATTGAAAACTGGAAGATTAAAATAGTTAAACACCGTATCAGAGTCAAAGAACCATGCTCGTTTAGAGCGAACATTGAGGAATTAGATTCCTGCCAATCAATATAAAAAAACTCTTGAAGAATACATGTTGTCTTGTTATATACCCTATAATATTTTTGAGAAGAAGAATAGCCGATGAAGTAACATTCATTAGACATGGCCCAAACTTGTCTTCTATGCATGAGTATTCAATAAAGTGCACGAGCAGCCAAATGGTCGAAAGAAATCAATTAAGGCTTTCTATGAAATAATTTATAAGGAGTCTTCAATTTTATCTTTGACTATCAGCACCCTATTCAGAACGTATGAAGCATAATTCACCGCCTCAGCGCAAAAGATGATAGGTAAAGAGGATTCAATGAGCATTGTACGGGCAGCTTCAATAAGGGTGCAATTATTTCGTTCAGCCACACCATACGTTGAGGTGTCCTCGCAGCATTGAATTTTCTTAAAATTCCATTTGCAGCACAGAACAAATTAAAGATCTGAATTCTGAATTTAGTACTGTTGTCAATTCTGAACGCCAAGACCTTTCCCTTGCTTATCATCTCGATTAAAAGTATTAACTTCTGCAGCTCCTCGGCAACCTCTCCCTTGTGAGCTAAAAATCTTTCCCAAGAATATCTTGGAAAAACATCTGTAATGACAAGACAGAAAGATTTTTTAGCAATGGATTTAACACTGATCAGACCAAACACATCAGTGTGTAACAACTCGAGGGGATTAGTTATGCTATGCTTAGGTTTTGGCTTATGTGGTTTCTTATGTTGTTTGCCTTTGGCACACGCCATACATTTTTTACTCACAGAAAATTCTTTTAAAGGAAGTCCCCTAACGAGATTGTTTTTAACTAATTTGTTTATAATCTTGAAGTTAGCATGGCCCAATCTGTGATGTCAGAAGAGAGACTCAGAAGTGGAAGCTTTGGACAAAAGACAGGTAGTGTAGACTTTGACTCCCTTGAACCCATGTCAAGAAGATATGTATCATTCTTTTGTGGAGCCCGCATGAGTACCATTTCTTGTTGAATATCAATCTTCGATTTTAAAAGAGACATTCATTGGACTTAAACAAGACCGGTATGTCTTTATCACAAATCTAAGAGACACTTAACATATTAAATGCAAGCTCAGGCATATAATTGACTTTCTCTAAGGTTAGAGAGCCACTGGAAACTTCTCCTTGACTGGTCATTTTTCCTCTTTTCTTGTCACTAGCAAATGCCACATAATCTCCAGTTATAATCCGATAATTGATCAACAAGTCTTTGAGCCTCGTCTTATGTCTGGAGCATCCACTATCCAGATGCCATACACTGTTTACAACCTTAGTGAATGACTCCTGCAAAAATATAAAGAACAGGTTAACCAGGTGAGATAGGAACCCAAGTTTGAGCAACTTTGGGTTTAGGAGAGATAGATTTCATACAAAGAAATTATTAAATAATATTTTCAATTATTCTTAAATGAATTCCTATTAACATGTCTATGATGTAGTTGAGGACTACATGATCATCTTGACCACACCTGAAACAGTGTGGTTTTAATCTAGGTCTGTTATGTAATGAGGTAGGGATGTGATCAATATGTATTTCCTCATCACATTCAGACACATTAGAATCTACATTACTGTATGTCTCATACATGCCTTAAGGTTTGTATTTATTTGAACAAGAATGGTTATTAACAAAAGAAGATGAATTGTCATTTGAAGTACGAGTAGTACTTGTTCCACTTGTGCTGGCTTGAGATGAAGTTGATACCCTTTCGTTTGATAAAGAAATATTCATTGGGGTAAAAGATGGAATAGGATGAGAAAATAATTTGTCAAAAATATTAGTTTTATGTTTCTCGTTACTCTTTGCGGTGGAATCATTCACACTATTAACATAATCAGAACTAGTAGCATCATCACAATCCACAGAATTTGAAGATAAAATAGAACATCACAAGAACACGATATGACAATCTCTATTACAGGTTCACTAGAAATAAAACAGAATTTAAACTAGATTTATGATCTAAGACGGAATGCTGATAATCAGGTATACTAAGACTAGTGCATCCAAGCCCGCTAGTCGGTGCATAATCGTAGTCCTCACGAACATGCTTAAGATTTACATCGTCTAAACCTGCAGACATACTGTTAGTATCTGTTTTGATTAAATCATTAGAAGGATGAGGAACAGGTACAGGAGAATAACAGTAAGTACTAGGTGGAGGATAAACCTTAGTATTTTCATAGCCTAATCCCATTTTAATCCTAACCCCCGTTGAGATTTACATAGATCATCATGTTTCATTCCTGTTATTGTCCATTTATGTTGCTTTGACTAATGTTTTCTTGTTTCAAATTTAGCAACTGCAACCCTTTTAGCAAAAGTATTAATCTCAACATTTTTTACAAAACTATTTGTTTTAGATGATTATTCTCTTTTAAAGCCTTGTTTAATTAAACAAAATATTTAGACTTGTTTATTTAAAGTTCCTCACTAATTATTTTTAAATCTTTCTCATTATCAATTAATAAACGATTAGCTTTATAAACCCTAAATAATCTAATTTTACATGTAGAAGAACACATGTCCTGAATTACCTCATACAGAAGTCCCATCACCACCTTTTCTGTTGCTAAGGCCTTTTCACATTGGCACACTAGAGTACTCGACTTGGTTTCCTCAACAGTGATAGCAATGTCATTTTTTTCTTCTCCTTGTTTAGTAGGTGGACTTCCTTCCTTTCTTAATTCCTTAGATTTATCTTCATTCATCCTCTCATCCTACTTCGCCTTCATTGAGACCTCAGATTCATTTCCTTTGAAAGTTTCATCCTTCTTTAGTTTTGCAGACTCTTCAGTTTCACTTCTAAGATCTTTGAATAGATCAAATTCATCCTCACAATCCACATTTCCCATTCCTTTCACAATTTCAGCCACTAAAGCTTGATTAATCTATTTTCTCATCTCTTCGGCTTCAACACTCCAATCAAAGTTTGAAATCAAAGTTGTCTCCTTTTTGTGACTCAAATCCTCCTTTCCCTCATTTGTAGTTAGTCATGGAACTCATTTATTACTAGAATCTGTGACAATTGACAATGGACATTCATGTTTGAAATGTCCCAACTGTTTGCAATTAAAACACCTCAGCTTAGATTTATCAAATCCTAGTTTGGAGTTAGAGCTTTGACCTTCGAAGTTCTTTCTTCCGGTGCGCTCCATGAATCTTCAGGCTCTAAGTGTCAACATTGACATTGTCCATTGAATATCAATCTCTTCAAGATCATTAGGGTCAACCTGATACATATCCTCCATCGTCATTCCTTTCCCTTTCAACTCCCTTGCCACTAAGGCTTCATAGCTCTGAACAAACATACCAAAAAGAGCCATTGTCTCGGATGAAACTAAAGCTTCAAAATTTGCTTTTGAATTAGCCTAATCTCTCCTAACAGTACCACAACCTCCTAAATATTGTCCAGTATTCACACCTCCTTGATTAGATGTCTGAATATGAGAGCTTGCAGTGGAAGACAATAATGCAACATTTTGCATGAAACCAGATGTAGGCATCATGGTTTGGTTGAATTCCCTTCTCTTCATGTCTAACTCAAAGGATTTAAGCTTATTGATCATGTCCATCAGCTTGTAATCAATGAAACCTCTTTCTTGCTTTAGTATTCTCACCTGAAGGCTCCATTATGGTGGGAGAGAGTCTCGCAATCTGTTTACTTGCTCACTTTTGGAAAGTTTTTCATCGTATTTCTTCAGTGTGCTTGAAACTATCAGAAAATGATTTGTGAGATCTGTGAGACTCTATTTCTTATATCCCAAAAAGGAGTTGAATTCCTTCTCAGCTTGAATACTCTTATCCTTTACCAACTCATCATTACCATCATAGAACTCACATAGAGCATTGAAGAGGGACTTTGCATTTTTATGATCAACGAATCGATTGTAGATGTCTCGTGCGAGGCAGAGAGTTAATGCTACAAGAGCTTTCTCGTCTCGATCAATCAGCTTTAGATCTTTCTTAGTGAATGTTGATGAGCCCTTGTTTTGAGATACAACATCACCAACAGTGATAGTTGGTATGTGAGGACTAGAAATGGTAGATTCCCATTGATTGTGGTCAGTGTATAAGAAAAAGGCTTTGAGGCATCTCTTGTGATCCTCGAAATTATCCCCGTTAATGAGTCTCGGAGTTCTATTGGGAGCTACACTTTCAAGATCAGCAAGAGTGGGGGAAGTCATCTTTGATATTATAATTTCACTAGGAAAGAAATAGTTTTGTTGAAAATTGGTAAATTCACAGACAATTTCATAGTGAAAAAACAAGTTTTGATGGGTTGCTTTAATTTCTATGGCAATTTCGGCAGCAGTTTCGCTAGCCAAATGCCTGAACTTGCTTAGTTTCTCCAACAATTTCGCACAAAACAAGCTTGAACTTTCGTTCAATGGTACATTCGGTAGCAACTTCGCTTGAAATTCACCCATAAACACTATTGAACTTTCATTCAATGAAACTAGTTTCGCAGGACAGTAGAAATCAACTTCAGATAGGATAACATATGTAATTTCGCTGGAAGAGCAGACAGTTTCACTAGATGAATCTGTAATTTCGCCGGATGAAGCTGAAAACCTTTTTCACATGAAATGAATTTGAAATCATCAAAAACTAAATGGATTTGCGATCTGATGATTCACAGAGCTTCTCCAAACAAAAACAAACAAAATTCAAGCAAATTCCATATCAAATACACTAGAATTTGATTTGAAATTGATTAAAACTTGATATTGAACACAAACAACCATAAACTCAACAAATCATGATCACTAAGGCACTGATACCATATTGTTGGTCCATCTAATCGATTTCTAGTACATATGAGACGTTGAATCGTTCAATATCAAATACAAACAATAGAAAACCAAGATGAAGAAGATTGAAAACAACCACTAATGAATCAATGTAAGACAATGATGATCAATATAATCAATAATAACAAAGTAAGACAATGATGATCAATATAATCAATAATAACAAAGCACAATGATGCTTTTGTGAAATGACTGCTTACAATACTCACTTGCAACAATGATAAATGATTAGGGTTTTGCAAGCTTAGCCAACAATGAAAATGATCAAAACTATATATACCGATCTCAGTTTTGCAGACAGTTTCGTTGTCAGCAAAACTGTACTGCCGAAACTATAGTTTCGCCCGACAGAAACAACAGTTTCACCAGGAGAACTAAACAGCTAGCTGTGAGCGAAACTACAATTTTGCTCACAGTTTCGCTGGACTACAAAACTAGACAAAATAAACTACATTCAAAAGTAATTAACATTAAACCTATTACAAAGTAAAATAAACATAATCTAAACTATACTAAGGTGCGTCCAACCTATACTTGATCTTCAAAAATATTCTGACATCATTAAGAAAATCTTTTGACAGGATCAGCGATCACAAGTTTGATGTATTAGAGTTCAAGGCAGCGGAATAAGAATAGGAATTAGACAAATTGTAGCAAGAAGTCGATGCTTGTATGCATTAAGAGCACATACGGTTATAGCGAGAGAATATATTTCTGATTCAAGGAATGTTTATAGATATGGAATGTTCTAATCAAATCATTCATTCATTCACGTCATTCACATATTACAATAGGTTGTCACTCCTTATATAGAGTGCAACAATCACTGCTGTTATCACGGAAAGTGACAACTGGCAGATCTATACAAAAATAACTGATCTTAACAAACTACTGATTAGAAACTACTGAAACTACAACGACTGAAGAACAAGCTCTTCAGTCGTTTTACAAAACTACTGAAACATAAAACTACTGAAACTAGAAATATAAAACTACTGATATCACAACTACTGAAGAAGTACTCTTCAGCAGTTGTGACAAACTACTGATGCTTCAGTACTTGATCTTCAGACTTTGACCTTCAGATGTTTCATCAGCTGATGACTTCAGTAGATATCATCAGCTGATGTCTTCAGTCTTTGTCTTCAGACTTTGTACGTCAGTTGTTGATCTTCAGCACTTGTAAACTCTTCAGCTGTTGGACTTCAGTACTTTGGTCTTTCAGCTTCAGCACTTGTGTTCTTCAGCTGTTGTACTTCAGCACTTTAGTTCTTCAGCTGTTGAAGTCTTCAGCACTTGATCTTCAGCTGTTGAAGTCTTCAGCACTTGTCAAACTGCTGATGAGTCTTTCAGCAGTTGTTGTGATACCATGTGGGACTTAGAGGTTTTCTGATCTTGGCTCATTGGTTCTTTTGGTCCAACAAACTCCCCCTGAACCAATGCAGCCAAAACCTCTAAATTATTTATTATCCCACTTATTGTTGGCAAAATGTTGGTCTTTTTCCTTCTTGATCAGTAGAGAAGATGACCATGTAAGCTCCGGCCTGGGAAGAAATCTCAGATATTTGTTTGGCATGGTATGAATGGGAACTCTGTTTTGGGGAACTGGACACAGAGTTGTTATCCCATTCATGAGATTTACTTCCCCATAATGAGTCTGTATGACTCTCGAACATAGGCCTCAAGGAGAACAACTTGTTCCTCCTGAGAGAGTTCTTCTACTCCTCCTTCGAAGAAGAACTCTGGACCATAGTACTCTGATAAGTACTTCATGGTCCTGCCATTTTTCAGCTCCACCGTAGTTACCTCCCTATATACAAATTCATCAGGATGGTTGCCTTCAAGGAGTAACTGGAGCTCATTTTTCTGGATGTCTTCAAGCTTTTTATATAACAACCCTTCTTAATCATCTTATTTTCTAGTAAAGCTTGAGGGGTCTTCTTTGCTTGGTGAGCTTTCTTGAATTCATCAATGATTTCCCAAGGTGAGACTACAATGGCCAACATGATGGTAGAATCTATTGTTTTTCGTACCTGGCCATTGTATCTATGAGGAATAGTTCTTTGATGGATTCTTGAACTCACCCTGGGGTCCGGCCATACTCTCACTCTCTCCTTCTGATACTGAAAAGTGTGCCTGAGAGTGTACAGCCTTTGAGCATGCCCTTTCATGGCTTGAATAGATGATGACTGAGGAAATTCCTTGTCAACCATCTTCAACAGTTGCTCATCGTGCTGTTTCTGCTGTTCTTCTTCTTCTATCTTGACTCTGACCATTTCCCTTTGAGAGTCAGGTGTGATCATGGGTTGACTTCGGGGTTTTGGCAGCTTTAGAACAGCAGAGAGTGGCAGACTATCATCTTCATCCTCTTCTTTGTCTTCTTCTTCCATCCTCAGCACCCTTCTCCTCCTTCTGGGTGCATCACTGGATGATGGTTGGGTTAGTGAAGGAATTGGTTTTGAAGAATTAGGATGTTTGGATTTTGGCTTAGAGATTGGTTGGGAGATTTGAGGGATACGATCTGTTTGAGTGGGTGGAAGGGAAGGTTGATCCAGCATCTTTGTAGTTAGTTTTGCCTTTGTGAGTTTAGCCATCTCTAACCTTTTACCAGCACCAGCCTCATCAAGGGCTTCCACAATAATCCCTTTGTTGAATTGCTCAGACAGACAGATTCTGGTGGCTATAGCCAGAATACTGTCCCTGGTCCATGCGCGAATCTCCATTAACGATCTTCCTAAGTATTTTGCAATAAAGCGGATCATTATTTCCAACCTCTCTTTTTCCAGAGCATCATACCCTGCCCATCGGGTTTGTATCTCTTGCACTTCCAACCTTCTGATCTCACTATCTAGTGTGGCTGTGTCAAACCCCTGCCTGAAGAGTTGTTCAATTATTTTATCCATGGATCGGTTGTGTGTAGTGTCAGCTTCTTTTACCAGCTCCTCCAAGGATTTGTCTTCAACAGTATGATCATCAGCACTTTTCTTTCGCTTGTAAGTGAGCAGAGGTTGCTTTTCTTTCTCCTCCTCTTGGGTTTGCTTCTCTTCTTTCTTTTCCTCTGTTCTTTTCCTCTTCTTTTCTTTCACTGCAGTACTCTCCCCTTTTTGGATGCATTGGAGGAAGGGGTTTGTACCGCAGAAAGAGTCTTTTGTACAGCAGCATCAATCAAAGGTTGTAAAGTTGAGGAAAGCCTCTCATCAATGGCTTTAGTCACAATATCAGTGATTATGGGTGTGATGAGAGGGAGGGAATTTTGAAGTGCAGCACCTATTTGCTCAGGAGGGTTCTGTTCCTGAGAAGTAGGGCCTGAAGCAGAGGCAGGTGGTTGAGTTTGGAGTGGCTCAGTGTTGGGGGAACCTTCAAGTGAAGGTGCCATCTGTGGGTGGGTAGAGGCAGATGGTCTTTCTCCTTGGGAGAGTTGATCAAGTAGGTTTTGCAGCCTACTGACTTTCTCTTCAAGGATTGTGTTCTGGGCAAGAACATCATAGAAAAAGCCCAGGTCATCATCAGCCGAAACTGAATCATCTGACCTCCTGCTTAGAGCAGGATTTACATGCACTGGGTGTAGACCAGTTGGTGCATGTGCCCCTTGTGCTTGGTACTGGGGACTTCCAGCCTCAGGACAGTGTCCATCATCGGCTGTTGCCTCTAGTGAGGTCTTAGCAATGTTACCAGCCTCATTCTGATCATGTGCTGAGTCAGAGGAGGTGGCAGCCTCACTAGATATTCTGAGCTCCTTGTCTACACCAGGAGATAGAAGTGGTAAACCCCTGTGCTGTGGGTTCTCAAGTGCACTGTGTTCCTCCCCCTCAATTGCAGAGGTGTTCCCAGTAGTAAGTGGTTTCTGGGGAGGGGGTGAGGAGTGCAGTTGAGTCAGCACTTGTGCAACTATTAAAGTTGGGCTGTGAGGGGCGGTTGTTTGGGGTGAAGGGATAGAAGCAGTGTGCACCTGGGGAGGTTGGTGCTCTTCAATGGCAATCCCCTCAAGTGAGGAAGATCCCAGATATGTAGGTACCCCTTGTGTGGTTGCTGCAGGCTCCTGTTGAGAGGAAGCCGGAGCGGCTATGGCTGGAAGAGTCATTGTGTCCACTAGGGGGTTTGGACTAGTGGATATATCCTGCGTTTGTGGTTGCAGGGGCATCCTCAGGGGACTCAATTCCCTGAGTAGCCGTTTTGGGTTTCTTTTTGGTGGGTTTGGTGGGGACTTTTGATTTGGAGTGGTGGCGGTGGGTTCCAGCTGCGTGGGTTTTCGCAGCTTGGCAGCCATTTTTAGTGTCTGGTCAGAGTTGTGCCGGGAGTATACTTCCGGCAGAACAGCCGTAGCAGGGACTCCCAAGCCAACAAGTCCCTCAGCATTAAGCTGGTTTGTAATGATGGCCATTATGAACCGTGGATATAGTATCCAACGGTTGGCAGTTAGTTTTTGAGCCATGTCCTTGAGCTCCAAAATATTATTTCTGAAAAGTTTAGTGGTTGTTGCTCAAGAATAGAATACATTACCTGCTGCCATTTTGTCGACATTTGATCCCAAGACGACGTCTTAGGGGCCAAACATACATTCACCATGTGAAAAATTAGGCGCTCAGCATCATTAAAGTGTTTCTTCATGATAGTGGAGGCACTGAGATCTCCTTGATATCCATGTTGGGCAAAGGATAGATCTGTGGTGCCCTTCGGATATCCAGCAGGAGAACTAGCATCATTCAGATGAAGAATTGGCGGATTATTGCAGGAGTGATGACTACTTCTTTGTTGTTGACGACCGACTGGAGAGATGGTGTGTTGTTCTCCCCAGTGGTAATAGTAACGTTCATCCAAAATTGTTGAAGGGATTCGGCATGTAGTATGGGATTCAGAAGAAATGCCGTATTGTATTGGGACTGAACCATAAGATCGATAGCAGTATCGAACTTAGGCCAGATAGGCGATTTAGTGAGGTAGGCAACACAGTTGTGTCGCGGTTTGATATGCATGGACACCATTGAGAGGAGGGAAGTTTTGGAGAGGAACGTTAGGTTTGAAGAAGATGAAGCATTGAGGATTAGGTCAGGGGTATATATAGGGTGCGGGTAATAAAATGACTGAAGGATGTGGTATTAGTCATCAGTAGTTTTAAACGACCGTTGACATGGTATTATCCTTTCAGACGTTGAAACAGCTGAAGTCGTGGTGTTAGGCATCAGAAGTTAGAAAACTACTGAAGACCGTGGTTTTGACTTCAGATGATTGAAACAACTGAGGACTTGGTGTTTGTCATCAGTAGTTATGAAACTACTGAGGACAGTGGTTTTGTCATCAGCTGTTGTAAACAACTGAAGACTTGGTATTAGTCATCAGTAGTTATAAAACTACTGAAGACATGGTATTGCTTCAGTTGTTTAGAATGAAACAACAGTTGTACAAACGACTGAAGAGAAATTTCTCATCAGCTGTTTTCGTCAATTCTTAGCTTTTCAGCTGTTTCATGCTGTCCTCAACACATTCATCAGCCTTTTTGGCTGATTTCAGTTGTTTCATAGGACATCAGTACTTATCTGTTTTACTGATTGCAGTAGTTGTAACTGCATCAGTAGTTGTAACTACATCAGTAGTTTAGAACAGATGAAGTACTTCAGTACTTGTGAGGCATTTAGCCTTCAGTAGTTATAAAAACTGCTGAGGGTAAAAGAGCTCATCAGTACTTATATGTGACATAGTTACTAATGATCATCAGTACTTATTACTAAGATCATCAGTAGTTGTCACTCATTCTAGTTGCAGCATACCAAGCCTTAACACCAGGTTTTGGAAAGTTGAACTATCCAAAGGCTTAGTAAAAATGTCTGCAAGCTCATCAGCACTAGGCACAAACATAGGATCAATCAGACCTTTTTCAAAACAATCCCTTATAAAATGATGTCTGATCTCTATATGTTTGGTCCTAGAGTGCTGGACTGGATTTTTGACAATGCAAAGAGCTGAAGCACTATCCATTAATAATGGAGTCTTAGTCTCTGTAATGCCATAATCCAAAAGTTGATTCTGAAGCCAGAGTACTTGGGATGTACAACTTGCAGCAGCAATGTACTCGGCTTCAGCAGTGGATGTAGCAACAGATGTTTGTTTCTTACTCTGCCAAGAAATCAAACAGTTGCCTAGGAATTGACATCCACCAGAAGTTGATTTCCTGGTCAACTTACACCCTACATAGTCACTATCAGAGAAAGCAACTAATTGCAAGAATGTCGAGTGGAATACCATAAGCCTAGAGATTGTGTACCTTGCAGATATCTAAAGATCCTCTTGACTGCAATCAGATGAGACTCCTTAGGTGCAGCCTGAAATCTAGCACAAACACATGTAGCAAACATAATATCTGGTCTAGAAGCTGTTAAATACATCAAGGAACCAATCATACATCTGTAAAGAGTTTCATCAACAACTTTACCTTTCTGATCTGTATCCAGTTGTGTGGTGCTGCACATGGGAGTAGAACAGGCTTACAGTTTTGTAAATCAAACTTTTGCAAAAGATCTTTTGTGTATTGGACTGATGAATGAAAATTCCATCAGCCTTTTGTTTGATTTGCAACCCCAGAAAGAATTGTAACTCTCCCATGGCACTCATTTCAAACTTCTGTTGCATCAACTTTGTAAAGGCATCACACAACTTTGGATCAGAGGATGCAAAAATGATATCATCTACATAAATTTGAACAAGTAGATTATGCTACCCAGCTTTCTTAATGAATAAAGTCTTATCTATGGAGCCTCTAGTGAAATTATTTTCCAGAAGAAAGTTTGATAATGTCTCATACCAGGCTCTAGGAGCTTGTTTTAAACCATAAAGAGCCTTATCAAGCTTATACACCCAATTAGGATGTTTATTGTCCTCAAAGCCTGGAGGTTGACATACATAAACCTCTTCTTTAATTTTTCCATACAAAAATGCACTTTTGACATCCATTTGAAAAACTTTAAGGTTTTGATAAGCAGCATAAGCTAAAAACAATCAATTGCTTCCAGTCTGGCTACAGGGGCAAAGGTTTCAACATAATCAATACCTTCTTCTTGTGCAAACCCCTGAACAACCAGTCTCGCCTTGTTCTTAACAATAAGCCCATTTTCATTAGTTTTGTTCCTAAACACCCATTTAGTGCCTATTGCACACTTACCTGGAGGTAGAGGAACCAGTTCCCACACTTGCTGTTTCTTGAACTGAAGAAGCTCAAGCTGCATGGCATCAACCCATCCATTGTCCTTTAAAGCAATGTGATAATTCTTTGGCTCTTGCTGACTGATGAAGAGAGCATAGAAGCAGAAATTTGACAATTGACTTCTTGTTGATACTCCAGCAGTGATATCACCAATGATTTGAGACATAGGGTGATTCTTCAGATCTTGATACACAATGAGATCTGTGCAAGTGTTTGTAGCAGGCTCAGCAGGAACAGATGGTGATGGTGAATCATTTCCTTGAAACCAATCAGTGGAGGGTAGTTCAAAGGAAGTTGAATTCGAAGAGATCTCATCAGCATTGTTGTGGATGGTGCTACTGGAGCTACAGGAACATCAGGTCTAGCGAATCAGGCAGCTGATCACTAAACCTGAAGAGGTGAGTACTGCAATCATCATCATCATCAGCAGTACCACCAGGTGGTGAACTGTTGACAGAAGCAACAGCAGGAGTTGATAGGGAACATATTGCAGTATGTCCAAATCAAATAACTCCACAGGGCTTTGTGGAATCTTGTCCTTTGGAGATTCATTGAACTTAACATGTAGAGTTTCTTCAACCATCTTTGTTGCAGAGTTGAAGACTCTGTATGCCTTGCAAGTAGATGAATAACCAACAAAATACCCTGCATCCACCTTAGGATCAAATTTATGGGGTTGATCCTTTGTGTTGAGAATAAAACAGGGACACCCAAATGCTTTGAAAAATGAAATCAGAGGAGCCAAATGATGGAGAACTTCATATGGAGTCTTCATCAACTTCTGATTTACTAAAACTCTATTTTGCACATAGCAAGCTGTGTTGACAGCTTCAGCCCAAAAGGTCAGTGGCAAACCTGAGTCAGCCAGCATGGACCTTGTAGCTTTAATGAGAGTCCTGTTCTTTCTCTCCACTACTCATTTTGTTCTGGAGTCCTTGGGATGCTAAACTGCCTTTTGATCCCCTTTGAAAGATAGAAGTCATCAAGTGTATGATTTCTGAACTCAGTTCCATTGTCACTCCTAATACACTTGACTGGAAGGGAATACTGCTTCTCAATATACAACACAAAGTGAATAATCTTCTGAGCAGCCTCATCCTTTGAATGTAGAAAGAAAGTCCATACAAATCTGGAGTAATCATCCACAATTACCAGACAGTATTTCTTCTTTGCCATGCTCATTACTCTCACAGGACCAAATAGATCCATATGCAGTAATTGCAAGCAGGCAGTGGACTTAGGCACTTCAATAGGAGGGAATGAGACTTTGTGCTGTTTTCCTTTTAAACAAGCAGTGCAGGTTTCATCACAGTGGAACTCTTTATTGGTAAGCCTTTGACTAAACTATTGTGGGTAAGCTGATTCATGTTTTTGAGATTAACATGACCAAGCCTTCTGTGCCACAGTTTAGATTCTTGAGAAGAGGCTTTGGAAAATAGGCAAGGATTGCCTTTGAGATCTATTTTCTTGGAAAGATCTAAGGCATATACTCTTCCTGTCCTGTTGGCTCTCAGGAGAGTGTGATTATCCAACACCTTGTCAATCAAGTGCAAAACTTTGGATGACAGAATCCTATAGTTTTGATTGGTGAAAGAGCAACATGGCCTTATCACACATTTGACTGACACTCAAGAGATTGTACTTGAGATTTTCCACATGATTAACATCATCAAATTTGATTTCTCCATTGGAGACAAAGCCCTTACCAATTATGTAACCCCTAGCATCATTGCCAAAAGAAACAAATCCCTTCTTTCCTTGAGAGTAGTCATGAAGAAGAGAGCTATTCCCAGTCATGTGCATAGATCCCCCACTGTCTACATACCAGATGCTACTTTGGCATGTTGAAGAACCCTGCAATAAAAACAATCAGTAGGTTTTAGAGACCCAAACCTTTTGGTTTTGGGCCTGGTCTCATCAATAGATGGTAAACTAACAGGTTTATCTGAAACAACAGCCTAAGAGGAAGAAGATGGTTTAGAAGAGGAGTCCTTTGGCTTGGACCTCCTTTTCTGTGGTTTCAACATAGGAGCATCTAGTTGGTTAACTCTGCCCAACAGATGTTGAACCATCATAACCAGCTGTGTCTGTTTGTGACAAAGCTTCAGCTCATCAGACACATTGCCAGTGGAGTTTGATAAGTTCCTATGTTGCCCCTTCTTCTTCTGAGCATTCTCAGATGTCACCTGTTTAACCCCTTCCTTTTTGGATTTCTTTGAGGACTTAAGGGTTACAGGATTTGATGTTGCTGATACAAATGTGGTCTCAAACTCAGTTTTCATTTTTACCATTTTCTCATTAATTTCTTCTTTTTGTTTGAGTTTGGAACCTCTTTTGTACCAACAATCATCTGTAAGATGATTGAACAAACCACATACTTCACATGGTTTCTTCGTCATCTTAGGTTGATCATCAACTAAAGAGGGTGAAGCAACTGAAGACTTGTGCTTCAATGCTTTGGAAGCATTGTTTGCTTTCTTGACTGCCTCTTTAGTAGACTTCAAACTCTTTCTACTGGCAGTTTTCTTCTCTTCAGTACTGACAGCAGTCGAAGTTTGAACTTCAGATGTTAAATCCTGCTCTCTAGTCCTTTCAGGACCTTCAGAATAACTCCTGAGTTGATCAACTCATTGATCATGTGAGTGTCAGCATTTGAACCATCAATATCAGCTGATAAGTTTAACGAGGGCTTGATGCTGACTGCTACTTCTGATTGTGCTGTATCAGAAGGTATATCACATGATGTGATGGATTGGTTATCACTCTCACCATCAGATTCTACCTCTGCTCTTGGGGTAAAATCTGTAGGTGGAGCACTGTGATTGTAACCAATTCCAAACTTCACATTTGAAGCAGATTGCTTACTAAGAAGCATTTCAAAACCTTGCATGATTGTACCCATCTATCACACTCTACCTGGGTAACTGCAAGGGTTTCTTTGAGATCTTTATACTTCTCTAGAAGTACCTCTTCTCTAGCCTTATCATCAATTATTTGGCAATTTAGTTTATAAATCTCATCATTTTTATCTTTTAGCACAGACTCAAACTCAGCTTGTTTTTGGAAATTATTTGTTCTAACTCAATGTTCTTATTAATTAGAGCTACATTTGCTTCTCTAATGGAAGCAAATACTGCTATGCATGGTTCAGAACATATTTGGCTTTTGCCTCAGAGGATACCTGTGATACCTGAGGTGTGGAGGCATTAGAAAATGAAGTATCAGCAGACTCCAAAGCCATAAGAGCTAGATTCCCAAAAGGACTGTCACCACCATGTTGACCAGCACCTGAGAACAGTTGGTCATGACCAGACAAGTCATCTGGTAAACTGCTCCAGTCAACAACTCCTGGGGTGAAAAAGCTGTGTTGTTGAGGTTGAGTTTGTTGATGAGATTGGGATGGCTGAGGTTCTGGTAGTGCATGAGGTTGTGGTGCCACAGGAACTTGAACTTGATTTGACTGTGGCATGTAATAACAAGGGTACGGATATGGCATTTGACCCTGAGGAACAAAATATGCCGGAGATTGTTGTTGAGGATGATGACTAGAAGTGACAGGATGTTGCCCTCTGTGTTGTTGACTATTGCCAGGAAAAGTCACAAAGGGTGCAGTGGAGTTAGATCCAGTTGATCTACACTCTCTTGCAAAGTGTCCAAGCCTTTGGCATTTGTGACACCTCAACTTGCTATTGTCAAAACCAACTTTGGTTTTGCCAGAGAGTCCTGGGAATTTTCTTCCAGTTCTTTTATAGAACTTCTGAGATCTGATATTATCAGGGCATTTGGCTCAAAATATCCATCTCTTCTAAGTCATCATCAGCAATCCCCTTGAGATCATCCATAATGAAGCATAGATTGTCATTATTACACCCAGTAAACTGACCATCAACACTCACAAATGCAGAATCAGAAGTGCTTGAAGAGAAATTAATATGCTCATCATACTGGCATTCAGATGAAGCATATTCTGAGTTATTACCCACCAAGGCAGTGTTGCCTGGTACAAAGTCTTCAGCGAGCTTTCCAGATGAAGACAGCTTTCTCTTCTGTTCTATCTCTCTCTCAAACGTGAGCAGTTTCCCATGGAGTTGGGTGAGAGATAGTTTGTCCAAACTTGCACTAGAGCGTAGGACAATGGTATATGTGTCCTATCTCTCAGGCAGTGATCTGAGAAATCTGTTATTCATCTGGATATTAGTGTACTCAAGTTTGACCATTTTTAATTCAGAGATCAAACAAGAAAACCGCTCATATTGTTGAGTCAGTGTCTCACCCTTCCTATGATAAAATGTCTCATATTGTTGGGCGAGGATTTCTCTATTATTTGCCAAGACCTCATCTGTTCCGCCAAATTGTTCTTTCAAGGCATTCCAGAGGTCATGGGTAGTTTCATGACGCATTAGCCTAGAATAGATTTCATTTGGCAATGCCATGGCCAGAATTCCATGAGGTTGTGGTGCCACAGGAACTTGAACTTGATTTGACTGTGGCATGTAATAACAAGGGTACGGATATGGCATTTGACCCTGAGGAACAAAATATGCGCTGTTAACAGACAGGTGATGGAGCATACGTCTTTGCCATATGTTATACTCATTCCTAACCAGCATTGGTGGCTTGGTTGAGGAACCAGTATTGTGAGGATCATTGGAGGGAGTAGTCATTTTCAGTTCAGAAACAAATTAATTCAAGCTTTTAAGAATTTTACACAGACCACAACAAACTCAATGAAAACCAAGAAAAGAACTCAGGATGAATGACCAGAAATACAGAAAATTCAATCTCTATAACCGTTTCTTGCAAAAACAAAAGCTAATTCAATCAAACTTAGATCTTGAATAGCAGTTTCAATGATCAATTATTAGATCGATCAATGATTAACATGCTCTGATACCATTTGACAGGATCAGCGATCACAAGTTTGATGTATTAGAGTTCAGGCAGCGGAATAAGAATAGGAATTAGACAAATTGTAGCAAGAAGTCGATGCTTGTATGCATTAAGAGCACATACGGTTATAGCGAGAGAATATATTTCTGATTCAAGGAATGTTTATAGATATGGAATGTTTCTAATCAAATCATTCATTCATTCACGTCATTCACATATTACAATAGGTTGTCACTCCTTATATAGAGTGCAACAATCACTGCTGTTATCACGGAAAGTGACAACTGGCAGATCTATTACAAAAATAACTGATCTTAACAAACTACTGTTTATAAACTACTGAAACTACAACGACTGAAGAACAAGCTCTTCAGTCGTTTTACAAAACTACTGAAACATAAAACTACTGAAACTAGAAATATAAAACTACTGATATCACAACTACTGAAGAAGTACTCTTCAGCAGTTGTGACAAACTACTGAAGCAGTACTCTTCAGCAGTTGTGACAAACTACTGATGCTTCAGTACTTGATCTTCAGACTTTGACCTTCAGATGTTTCATCAGCTGATGACTTCAGTAGATATCATCAGCTGATGTCTTCAGTCTTTGTCTTCAGACTTTGTACGTCAGTTGTTGATCTTCAGCACTTGTAAACTCTTCAGCTGTTGGACTTCAGTACTTCGGTCTTTCAGCTCCAGCACTTGTGTTCTTCAGCTGTTGTACTTCAGCACTTAGTTCTTCAGCTGTTGAAGTCTTCAGCACTTGATCTTCAGCTGTTGAAGTCTTCAGCACTTGTCAAACTGCTGATGAGTCTTTCAGCAATTGTTGTGATACCATGTGGGACTTAGAGGTTTTCTGATCTTGGCTCATTGGTTCTTTTGGTCCAACATCTTTATCTTATATAGTTGTGGGGACCAAAGATTTCCGTTACATAGTAAGGTCTTTTTCTGAGTATATGAGATTTCTAAAAGTAATATTCTTCTGAAGCCAACTTAACATCCGAAGGTAATTTCTTACTTCCAAGAGTAAAGTGGTAATTTCGAATAAAAAGTTTATAAGCTTTAAAAGTAGATCTGATAAATTATCAATTGTTTCTTTCCGGACTAAAAACTCTTCCGAGTAAAAGATTTTTCTTGGAGGAATTTTGCTTTGGAAGATATGTGAAGCATCTTCCGAGGGTTAATTCCTCTTCTAAAGAATCTATAAGTTGAAAAAATTCATAGAAAACCTTTTGTAACAGGCTTAGATTGTTTTGACAAAAGACATTACACATTTTAAAAGGTTTTTCAAATGAAATAGACTAATCATTATTTATCATCCCAATTTTTGTAATGAGATACTTAATCTTTATTTGTTAATGGCTTTGGTTAATAAGTTAGCATATTGTTCATTTGAATCAACTTTGATTAGTTTAATGAGATTTTTCTCATGAATATCTCTTGTGAAATGATGCTTGATGTCGATGTGCTTTGTCTTGGAGTGCTTCACCGGATTTTCAGTAATGGAGATAGCACTATTGTTGTCAATGTGGATAAGAGTTCTCACGAAATTGAATCCATAGTCTAGCATCTAATTTTGAATCCACAACAGCTGAGCATAACAACTTACAACAGTAATTTATTCAGCTTTAGTAGTAGATGTAGAGTCACATGATTGCTTCTTGCGTTTCCATGAGATAACCCTTCCACCAAGAAATTGACGTCCTCCTAATGTGGATTTCTTTTCGAAGTTTCAAACACCATAGTCACTATTTGGAATAGCCATAGAGATTAAAATTGTTGTTCTTTGGATACTAGAGACCTAGTTTAGGAGCTCCTTTGAGGTATCTAAGGATTTTCTTGGCAACAACAAGGTGAGGCACCTTTGGTTGGCTTACAATCATTCGTATCAGATCTTTCTAAGATATCAGAGACATATTTAGATTGATTGATAAAGAGCCCTTACTTCATCTGCTATACCTGATTCCAAGGAAAAAGTCAATCTTTCCAATAAAACTTATCTTAAACATCTTCTTCATGATGCTCTCAAAGTTTAACCAAATATGACATCATCAACATAGACTTGGATGAGAAAAATGTCTTTCCCATTTATGAAAAAGTCTTATCAATGGTGCCTATAGTGTAGCCATTCTTCAGGAGAAATTGAGACAAGTCTAATACCACATCCTAGATGCTTGGTGCAGCCCATATCAAGCTTTACCCAACTTACACACATAGTTGGGGTATTGTGGACCTTTAAATCCTAGAGGTTGACACAAATTGACTAGCCTATCTATATACCCATATAGAAAGGCACACTTGACATTAGTTGGTATACAGTAAAATTCTTGGATGAAGCAGAATCTCTTCTAGGAGTTGATAATAATATACTAAGTAACAAAGAACACACGTAAATAATTTTCAAGGTACTTGTATATATTACTTCTCAACTCAAAGTATTACAAGACTCTTACAAGCATGTTTCAAGAGTTATAATTAGAAACTATATATACTATCACCTAGTGCCAAATATACTTTCATACCAGCTAGAAACGTATAACTAAACCAATACTACAAAGCTAAAGTTAAGGTATCTTTAGATAATGTCTTATCTAAGATTTGGTAGTCATGACATGTCCATTACTTACCTTTTGTCACCAACTAAAGTTGGCAACAATACAAAGTTGAGAGATAGCTTTCTTTTTTCTGCTCTTTGTTGAAGATCCACAGGATCATGTCATTGTTGTGTGGAGATAGTTTTTGAAGAGAGAAACCCTTAGAGGTTAGGAAAGTTATCCTTTCCGTGCTAAGCTATAGATCATCTTCCCTTTTCTTCATTTCTCTTCCTCCTCTAAGGCCAACCTTGATGCTTCCTCCTTTCCTTCCATCTGCAGTATGGTTCCCTTTTCGAGCTCTACTAACTCCTCTAGTGATAGTAGGAGTGTATCTTTAGTGACAGCTCCAAGCTTGATGAGCTTGTCAATGGTCTCCACCCTTTTTTTGTTGTTAACTACCTCCTGGTTAGTTGTAGCTACTTTTGAGCTAGCAGCTAGCAACTTCCTAGTTGGAAGTCTACCTTTTCTTTTAAGTTTCTCAATCCTCACCTCCTCTTAAAGTTCTTCCATAGTCATCTTCTTCTTGCCTTTAACATTTCGGAAGTGCTAGACTTGGGTAGTTCCTGGATGGAAGGTTCACGTTGAGACATGGTGGATGGAGTTTGAGCTAGGGGTAGGTTGAGAATGTCCTCATTATTCAACTCAGATGGCAACTCTAGAATTGCATCTGTGATGATTAGATCCTTGAACAATGAGAATAGGCTTTCCGCAGCTTCCATCTCAGCTTTGGAAGTCTGAGGGAATGCACTATATGTCCAAACTATTTCAGTTGTTGGGCCATCAGCCCTCATTTCCCCTTTGAAATGAATCTTTGGTTCTATTTAGGCCTTAGGTTGACCAACTTCTTCGAGAGTGGTTGAAGGTGCACTTAGCCTCTTAAGATCTTCATCTCCAAAGTATATCATAGCCGCATCAGGGCTAGGCTGATCTAAAGAAGATCTCAGTAAAAATTGGCAAAAGATCTTGTTGAGATCTTTGAGCATCCTTGGTCCATTTGAAGGACAACTTGAGGAGGCTCAAGAAAGACTGCTACTATAGGAGCTGGGTATCTTGCAGATAGAGAAGTTAAAACTTGGCTTTGTGGTTCCTCTATTGTTTGTCTCTAAACATTCTCTCCCTTTTTGGTAGAATCATCTTGAGAGCTAGATGAGCTAGAGAAGAGGTCAATGAGACCTGCATAGGTACATGCCTGACAGATCTCTTGATCTATTTCTCAGCTAGTTGAGCCTTGAGATTTTCAATCTCAAGTTTTTGAGTGGCAGACCTATCCTCTAAAGTGTTAACCTTTGATTCAAGGTTTGAGACTTTAAAAAGTAGGTCTTGAATGGTGAGTTGCATACTACCCTCATCTTCTTTTGAAGAATCATGGGGAGATGAAGTAACATACCTTGTATGTTCACTTTCACCACCAGATGTGGTTTCTTGGCACCCTAGTTTCCTTTGCCTAAGGATGTCTCCTTTAGAGTCATCAAAAGGCATGATTGTCGTAGATTCAGTCTCAGAGATGGTACCACTGGCCTGAGGATCCAAGGAGTTTCCTTCAGTAGTGGCCGCTGAATCTACATGAGTCCCCTCCATATTCATGGGACTCACCTCAGTTGGTTATAACTGATGTATGCTAGAGATAAGAGGTCCATCAAGGCTTTGTTGATCCGAAAGAGGGTGTTGTGGATCAACTTCATTGCCATGAAAAGATGTAATCCCCTCATCTGTTATGATTAAAAGGTCAGTAAAGGATAAGGAAGTGAAGCCTACTAACCCAGGATGTCGGTAGGGCTGTCCCTTTTTGGTTTCTCAGGAGAGTGTTGTGACTCATTCTGAGGGCTTGCAGACTACTTTTGGGGCTCAGGAAATTGAGACTAAGGAGACTCAAATTCCATATTAATGTCAAATGAGAAGGATGGTGAGACATCTGACTGAGTGGGAGCCTATGTTTCCACTCTAGCATTTTTGGTTTGAACAGGAGGGCTTACTCCATAAGAGTAGACTGAGCAAGGTTTCATTTACGTCTTCATATGTGTGTTTGATGGAGTGACCAGGAAGATTTGGCAAAGTAAGGGTTCATCACCTGTGGGGTGTAGATACATGTGTCCCTAGTTTCTGAACTTAATGTAATATGTTTGTATTGTCTTACACATATGTAACTATACGGTACTTAATGAAATACAATATGTGGTTGTGCTTATAATGTTGAATATTTCATTAGATGGTATGTAATAACCCTTATTGACTTAACTATATAGGTTGTGGTTGTTTGAATAATATCTAAATCAATTAATGAGTATGAAACATATTCAAACTTAATCATGTGAAGTTCTCATGTGATTGGCCCATGCTAATGGACCATACGCATGAACAACTTCATGCTAATTAACAGGTTGTACGAATGAACCAAGAGATTGGATCAGTCGCATGATTGAAACATGAGATTGACTCAGTCGCATGACTGAACACTCAGTCGTGTGAATGGATCAACCAAATGACTCAATCGCACGACTGAACCATGCAAATGGTCCAGTCGCACGATTGAGAAACCTTAACCTATAAATACCACTTAAATCTTGGATAAACGAGACACTTTCAATATTTTTGATACCTAGACGTACCCTAGCCGTCCAGAGACCTCTAGCAACATGTTCCAACTTCATAGATCGTAATAGATCGATTGTTAATCTTTCTTAACGTTTAGATTCAATCTTTAATTGATTCTACATGTGTTCTCACTGATTGGATCTCCAATCAAATAGGATTCCGCACTATTTGATTTGGTATACTTGTAAATCTGTTAGTATTAGACCAGTACACGATCCTAACATGGGTGAATAGGGATGTCACCAGGAGCCATTGGCTCAATCATTTCTGGAAGAAGCGCAGTGTGTCTTCCAGTAAAATTGGTGAACACTTTCTTCAAGATTTTGAAGATGGTCAGCCTCATTTGAGGGACATGCAGAGTAGCTGCACAGACAAACTTACTCTGGTCCAATTCACAGTTGACTATATGCTGGATGAATCTAGGATACATAAAGAATATGTCCTTTTGAAGGTTTTCCATGAGGTTAGTCATCACAAACCTTAAGTAGTTAAAGTGGAGGTTTTTCACCAATCCATGAACTAGGTAGCCTAGTTCATATGTGATTTGATCCCATCCCCCAGACTTGTTAGACAAACAATGGAGAAAAACATGAAGTAGGAACTTCTAGTTGTATGAGAAATTGAACTTATACACCGTGGACCTACTCACATCTCCACCATATCCCATTTTGAGTTATGTATCATCAAGATTTGACTTCGAGAACTCAGTTGGAGCGCCTTCATCATGGAGCTTCAGATGCTCTCGGATGACTGGTTCTGTAATGACAAACTCTTGGCCATAAGTGCTCATCCAAATAACCCTAACTCCTTTTAGGAGTACTATCTGAACGTTACCCCAAAATTGTTCCATGTGATTCAAGTAAACGGTGGGGTTCAAAGTCAGAGTGGTAAAGTAAGTAGATTAGGTAAGAAAGGAGATGATGTCTGAGAAGTCTGCATCCTTGGTAGAGTCAAGGATTGCGACTTGGTTGTGTTGAGGGTTGAGTGCCATTGTAAGAATGAAGATGATGAAACAAGTTTGAGTAGGGTGAATTTGGGGTGAAGGAAGCTTTGGGCAGTGAATTTAGGGTGAAGGAAGCTTTGGACAGTAAATTTGGTAAAAAGATTAAAAAGAAAGATTCGAGATTATTTAAATGGGTGGAATGGTGGTTTTTAGGGTTTTGGATAAGGTGAAAAGATGGTTTGGGGTAAGATGTGACATTGGCGGTAAGGTTAAAAACCATTTAAAAGATTTCGACATCATTAGTAAAATCTTTACTTTTTACTATATGGGGCCCAAAGATTTCCGTAACATAGTAAGATTTTCTTCTGAGTATAAAGCATTCTGAGGGTAATCTTCTTCTAAAGGTACTCTTCTTCCGAAGCAAATTTTACTTTCGAAGGTAAGTTTCTTACTTTAGAGAGTAAAATGTGCCTTCCAAAGGGAGAGTATTATATTCTTCCGAAGTAGATCTGATACGCAATCAATCATTTCTTCCGAGACTAAAAACTCTTCCTAGAAGAAGATTTCCCTTGGAGAAATTTAGCTTCGGAAGATATGAAAAGAATCTTCTGAAGGTTAATTTCTCTTCGGAAAACCCATACTTAGAAAAATTTAACTTAATGTAATAGGGCTTAGATTGTTATGACAAAAGACATTAAACATTTTAAAAAGCTTTTCAAGTGAGATAGACTAATCAATGTTTATCATTCCAATAGCAGTAATGCGATATTTAAATCTTTGTTCATTAAAAGCTTTAGTGGGCAATGCGGCATATTGTTCATTTGAATCAACTTTGGTTAGTTTGATCAGGTTTTTCTCACATATATCTCTAATGAAATGATATCTGATATCAATGTGCTTTGACTTTGAGTTCTTCACGGGATTTTCAGTAATGGAGATAGCACTATTATGGTCAATGTGGATAGCAGTGATCATGAAGTTGAATCCATAGTCTAAAATCTAGTTTTGAATCCATAGCAGCTGAGCACAACAACTTGCAACAACAATGTACTCAGCTTCAGTAATAGAAGTAGAGACACAGGATTGCTTATTGCATTACCAAAAGATGATCCTTCCATCAAGATATTGACATCCTCCTTATATGGATATGTTGTTGATTTTATAGCCACCAAAGTCATTATCTGAGTAGCCATAGTGATTGAAGTTGCTATTCCTAGGATACCCAAAACCTAATTTATGTGCTCCTTTGAGGTATCTAATGATTTCTTGGTAGCAACTAGGCGAGACACCTTTGGAGTAGCCTGATATCGTGCACAGATGCATGTAGCAAGGTCTACTTGTTGTGAGATACGTCAAAGATCTAATGATTGCCCTATACTGATTTTGATTAATATCCTCTCCCTTAGAGTCAGGACAAAGGTTATGGTTATTGGGTATGGCTAGCTTACAATCCTTCATATCAAATCTCTCTAAGATATCTGAGACATACTTAGGTTGATTAACGAAGAACCCTTCCTTCATCTGCTTCACCTGAATTCCAAGGAAAAAGTCCATATCAAACTTCTTCTTCATAACGCTCTCCAAGTCTTTACACATTTGGTCACATGTAGAACCAAATATGATATCATCAACATAGACCTGAACGAGCAATATGTCTTTCCCAGACTTCTTTATGAAAGAGTCTTATCAATGGTACCTCGAGTGTAACCATTCTTAAGTATAAATTAAGACAAAGTCTCATACCATAGCCTAGGTGCTTAGTGCAACCCATAAAGAACTTTACCTACCTTGCACACATAGTTGGGGTGTTGTGGGTCTTCAAATCCTAGATGTTGGCACACATAGACCTCCTTATCTATATTTCCATATAGAAAGGCATACTTGACATCAAGCTGATAGACAGTAAAATTCTTGGATGTAGCATAAGCAAGGAAGATTCTAACTCCCTCAGGTCTTGCAACAGGTGCAAAGACATCAGTATAATCAAAATCCTTCCTCTTGGATATATCCTTTAACAACCAGTTTAGCTTTGCTCTTAATGATCAAGCCTCTGTCATCTCTCTTGTTTCTAAAAATCCATTCGGTGCCTATAGGTACTTGACCAGATGGTAGCAGGAAAAGGTTCAAAACCTTTTGTCTCTTGAATTAAAGCAACTCCTCCTGCATTGACTCAACCCAGCTGCTATCCTATAAGGATTCTTCTACTTTCGTGGGTTCTATCTGGAACAAGAAGCATGACTACAAACAGACATTCCCGTGATGAGTTTGTCCCCTACTACTCACACTTTTTGAGACTTCTCCTATGATGTTCTCAGCTGGATGAGTGTTGTGAATCCTTAGTCTAGGAATCACTTCTAGTTGCAAAGATAAATCCAAGTTAGACAAATTTTGCTCAAGAACATGAACACTTGGACTAACTAATGTTTCAATGTCATTCATTGATGACTGATTGAATGAAAAGTAAACATCATCATCAATGATTGGCTGAGAAGCAGCATTAATAGTTGCATGTTCATTCAAAATACTACTTCTATCAATTAGGTGTTGTTTAGTGTCACTTGAAAGAAAACTGGTTGAAGCTTCCCTATCTCTTCAAAGAGTTATGCTACTTGATCTTTAGATAGTTGGAGTTGGATCGTCAGTCATACTTGGAGAATTTGAATAGGGTTTGGGCAACTCAAGTAGTTGATTGTGATCATTTTTAGGACCTGTTCTAGCTGAAACATTCTCACAAGATGGTTTAGCATAGTTGGGAAACAATTCTAACTCCAAAATGTAATCAGGGCCATTCCCCCTAACAAAAGGAGTGTGCTCATTTACAACAATGTTGGATGATTCCTCAAATTATTGATTTTTGATGTTATAAACTCAAAAAGAAATAGATTTGGAGGAATATCCAACAAATATGTATCATCCAACTTTTCAACAAATTTTGCAAAATTGTATTTTGTGTCAAGTATGGTACACCTACTACCAAAGGAACTTAGAAAGCCAATAAATGGTGGCCTTTTGTTGCATAGCTCTTAAGGGGTCTTTGTATGTGTCTTAACTACAAGAACACTATTTTGCACATAGCATGCAGTGCTGATTGCCTCTGCCCAGAAAGTAAGAGGTAGCCTTTAATTAGCCAACATAGTCTGAGCAGCCTCAATAAGTGTCATGTTCCTACTCTGAGCAATACCGTTTTGTTGAGGAGTTCTAGGAGCACTGTATTATCTAGCAATCCCTTTTGAGTTACAGAATGAATTAAGAACTTGATTCTTAAACTTAGTCACTTGATTTTACCTTGTGATCAATTTGATTTTCAATTTTAAGAATAAAAGATTTTAACGTTTTAGCAGTTTCATCCTTAGTTCTTAAAAAGAATACCCATGTAAATCTAATAAAATAAGCAATTGTCACAAGGCAATATGATTTCCTTCCAAAGCTCACTATACTTGTTGGACCGAAGAGATCCATGTGCAATAAGTGTAATGGGGTGGTGATGAAGTTAAAAAGTTTGGATTTATGTGATGCCTTATGTTGCTTCCCTTTCAGGCATGCAACACAGTTGTCTTTGCAGAAAAATTACTTTTTAGGCAAACTGTGTACCAGGTTATTTTTAACTAATATATTCATGGTTTTAAAATTGACATGCCATATTCGTTTATGCCATAGTGTTGACATATCACCATCATCTTTGGAAAGAAAGCATGATACTTCTCCTAGTGGGGAAGCATAATTCATATCCAGCTTGTACATATCCCCTTTCCTAGGAGATCTAAGAAGCACCAATTCTGGAGGAATGGTCATCCAGGTTTGAGGATAATGCACTCATGTTCTATGAAAAGCATTTGGTGCTTTTGATCACAGAATTAAGAAACACTTAAAAGATTATGTTCAAGTTGTTTGACAAAGTGTACTTTGTCAACCTTTAACTTGTTTTTGGATACACTCCCTCTTCCAGAAATGTATCATCCAACCTCACTTCCAAACTGAACAGGACCTCAATCAAAATGTTGAAATTGTTGAAGGAGAGATATGTTCCCAGTTATGTGCGCGAAGCATCCACTATCTACAATCAGCACACTATTGTTATTGTTATATGGATGTCCCTACACATAAGGTGCATAAGTTAGTTTTTATTGGAAACCCAAGCCTTGTTGGTCTTGGGATCTTCCAATGAGGATTTTATTGAACCAAAATTAATGCATAGTGGTTCAATAAGTGTTTGTGAAAATGAGGCTTGGGCTACAACACCTTTTTTGATATTCCATTTCATAAAGGATGAGCTTGTTGAAGCTTAAGTAGAATGGTATTCTTTCAAAGCTTCTTTCTTCTCGGAAGAGGCCTTCACCACCTTCTCTTCTGAAGCATTCTTCTTCTGAGATGGTTTGAAGGGGACTCTCTTGGCTTTCTGAGTCTTCATAGCTTAACTTCCGAATCAATTTTCCCTTCGGAAGAAGGATTTTCTTCCAAAAGCAACCTTGCTTTGGAAACAAGCGTTCCCTTTTTCATCACTTGGACCATTTGATTGGGTTGATATTTAGCTTTGAATCAGCCACTTTCTTGGTAGTTTTTATGTATGCCTTAGCTCGATTTCTTTTGGCTTTGGTGGTAAGAGGTTAGTCATCACTAGTAAGAGGGGTAGGGTCTACCTGGATCTTCCCTATAATGGTCTCTATACTTGTATCACTCTTTGACTCATGAGAAGTTCGGTCAGCAGATGGTACCTCTTGCTCTTTAGTACCACACCTTGGTTGTCTAATAGACTCATAAGAGTATGGTGGAGCAATTTCATTGGTCCCCAACCCACCTTTGTTTTGATAACAAAGTAATTAGTGAGAGGATGATGCAAGGATGCCTTGGAAGTTTTGCTTTGAGATAGCATGCTTCCTGGCTTGAGCCTTAGTTATGACAAGCTTGGCTTGAGCCTTAGACAATTTGGATATTGAATCCTTTATTTGAGACTTGTAGTTTATGTGTTCAGGTTTTAAAAGAGACATAGTTTCTCTAACTCTTCAAATTTTTTTGATAGTCAGATTCAGCAATATTAAAGTCAAATTTTGAAATATTTAAAGACTTATATCGGATTTAATCTCCATATTGTAGTCGTGATATAGTTTTACCTTAGCAATACAAGATGTAGTACAAAGATATTCATATACCTTGTTGTCATCTGCTCTAGCCATGAGTGTTTGAGTAGGAGTCACATCTTATACCATGAAGTTCTAGTCAACTTCTTGAGCTACAACTGATGTTTCAGTTGAGTTTCTAGGGGCTTTAGGTGTAGGGGTTTGTAAGGAGGCATGAGAAGTTCCCAGATTTAACTTGGGAGCCTTGCATTCCCTAGAAAAATGACCAAGTTGGTTACAATTGTAACACTTTGCCTTGGTTTTGTCAAACCCAAACTTGTTGCTAGCTAGGTTTTGAGGTAATTGCCTTTCAGTTCTATTGAAGAACTTGTTTGCTCTATAGGTAAGCAGAGCCACAAGTTGGACTATGTCCATGTATTCCACAACATCTGGGCTGAAGCACTCTAGATCATAAAAGCAAAACTGATGATCACCAGAATGCCCATTTCCTGAGATAAAGGCACGACTATCCCGGAAAGAACCTTGTTGAGCCTGTTGAGACCTTGGAGTCTCAAGAAATGTGATGTAGGGTCTCGTTGAACAGGATGGCTACTGAGAGTAAGTCAAGTACTGCTGAGGTTGGTTGTGTCCTAAGCCTTCACCAACCATTAAAGTGTTTCTAGTAGGAAGGCTTGAGGGTGGGCTCATCGGATGGCCCCCTCTTGTTTTCCATCTCTACACGGTATCCATCAAGAATGTCGTATAGTTATATCATGGTGAGGGAGTTTAGATAATCTGTCCTTTTGATAGAGACACAGTAGAACGTCCACTCATTTAAGAGTGCACTCATGAACTTTCTTGAGAGATCTCTCAAGTCAATTGTAACTCCCACAGACTGAAGGGAAGCAATAAAATCCATGTACCTGAAGTATTGCTGGCTGAGGGTCTCTCTAGCAATGTAGGTAAAGTTCTCAAACTGTTACCTGAGTGAATCTTTCTTGGAATCATTGGAGTTAGAGTACATCTGAGACAGTGCATCAAATAACTCTTTAGCTGACTTTCAATGCTCAAACCCGACCATGATGGAGTTAATTATAGTAGTCATAAGAGCCGTCATAGCATTGCCGTCTATGTCCATCTTCTTCCAGTCTTCATCAGAGTAGTCTTCAACTATCATCTCGATCATGGCACCGTTTCCTCCAGGTGCAGCAACCTTGGGTTTGTAAGGACCATTGACGATACACAACCACATTTTACCATCAAGGTATCCGATGAAACCTTCTATGTGTCTACTCCATTATCTAAAGTTAGCAGGGGTGATGATAGGTGGTTAGTCATCGTCCCCAACTCAACTTCAGATTTCTGAATAAGGGCCATTTTAGAGTGTGGGGAAGGGAGGTGTGAAACAAGTACATTTGGATGGTAATATCACACAATCAAGAGCCTAAAAAGCTCTAATACTAATTGTAGGATCGATATATGTCACTTAACACTTGTTTTCTCTCAAATTCACTTAGACTCACACGGTTAGATGAAGTAGAATCTCTCAAAGAGTTGATTATAATATACTAAGTAACTTAAGAACACAAAGAAATAATTTTCAAGGTACTTGTATATGTTACTTCTTAACTCAAACTTTACAAGACTCTAACAAGCATGATACAAGAGTTACAATGAGAACTATATATACTATCACCTATAGCTAGTTATACTTTGAAACCAACTGGAATCCTATAACTAAAGTAGATACTACAAAGCAATAGTTAAGGCATCTTAGATAATGTCTTATTTAAGATATGGTAGTCATGACATGTCCATGACTTACATTTTGTCACCAACTAAAGTTAGCAACTATACTAACAAACAAAGGTGAACAGTGGAATAAAGTATGGTCAATGCATGGCCTTTTAGGAAAATGCCATGCAGTTTCAGAGGTCTGCAGCGGAGTATCAGAGATACTTATGTCCACTAGTCCATAGCAGCATCTTCCAAAGGTTAATTGGCTTTGGAAGAACAAGTTCTTCCGAAGCCTTTTATACTTCAGAAGATGCTGCTTCTTCCGTGGCTTGGGGACTTCTTCTTTGGAAGTCATTGTCTTTGAATTCTTCTAAGTCTTGAACTTCGGAAGTCATTGTCTTTGAATTCTTCTAAGTCTTAAACTTCGGAAGTCATTGTCTTTGAATTCTTCTAAGTCTTGAACATCGAAAGAGAAGACTTTGCCTTTGGAATTTAGAGCTTTTCCTTTGGAAGATGATCTTGAACTTTGTCTTCAGAAGAACTTCATTTCCTTCGGAAATCCACACTTAGCTTCAGAAGTCCTTTATAAGTTGCACCAAAATTAGTCGAAGTGTTTGATTTTGGTTGCACCAGCCTTTCTAGATCCAACATGTGTTGTGTTGTAAGTGACCATCCCTTAAACGGTCCTGCAGATACTTCTTCGGTAGATGAATCCTCACAGAAAATGGTAGTTTACACAAGAGGCCCTGAAACCATGAAAAATGAAATGGAAAGTCATGGGTTGACTTTTGAAACCGAACCAACGCAACTTCATAAACATCAAACCGACACACTTGAGTCTGAACTTAGAAAATCAGTCAAGGTGATATTTGGTTTACTAGATGTTGAATTGAAATCCTAGTTAACTTTGTTGGAGCATATATAGTCATATATAGTGTGTTCGTCGCTTGTCGAATAGCCTAGGCTTAATGTTATACACCTGATATGTTGTAAACACATGAAACTGGGTCATTCGCAAGAGCATATGCGAATGAGACTCAATCGTACGACTGAGCCATGCTAATGGACCATCTGTGCGACTGAAATATGCGATTGGGACATTCGTAAGACTGAACCATAAGTATGGTCCAGTCGTACAATTGAACCATACGCATGGTCCAGTCGTACGATTGAACCATACGCATGGTCCAATCACACAAATGGGCCCAGTCGCATCTAATATGGGCTGAGGCCTATATATACAAGTTTCAATGTCTAGAGAGATTAAAGATTTCTAAAGCGTTTTAGAAAGAGTGTGCCCGGGGAGCCTAGGGCTACCGGATGAGAGGGGAGATCATGCTCGATCTTCCCCTTGCCAAGAGTCTTGATTCTTATGTTGTAACGAGCTTGTAATCGTTAGGTTTTATCAATGAGACCATGCGCCCCAATAGTGTTCATGCGTCCAAATGGACCATGCGCCCGAACAGTTGTCATGTGTCCGAATGGACCATGCGCCCCAATAGTGGTCATGCATCCGAATGGACCATGCGCCCCAACAGTGGTCATGCGTCCGAATGGCTATGCGACTGGACAATGCACCCCAACAGTGGTCAGGCGTCCGAATGGCCATGCGACTAAGTGTCAATGCGCCTAAATAGTCCATACGCCTAAACAACTTCATGCAAATAACTCAGTCGCACGACTGAACACTCAGTCATGCGACTGGATTAACCGCACGGACTCATCCGCATTTGTTCCAGACCAAAAATAGAGTCTGGAACAGCTTCTTGCACAGATTTGAAAGATGAGCAAAGCATATTCACCCTGAGGTTCTTTTGTTAAATAAGTTCGACGTATACCCCATTATTCATCGGACTTCCAGAATAGGTGAATGTAATTGGAACACGAAAGAGAGAAGAGAAGATGTCAGTAGTTGGTGTTGATTTTGTGGGGTAGTCAAGGAGCATCTGACTACTTATGGGCCAATCAAGTTATATTTATCTGCACAGAGAGGATTCTCATTCTTAGGGGGAATCCATGTATAGAGAAAGTGAAGACGCAATCAGAAAGTGATGATGTGAACCGGTTTCCAATGATGAATCTTCATGCATGCTGATTTGGTTGATATTGTCAGTTGTGGATTGGAACCTTCAACCTTTTGCCCAATACACCGTGTGAAGACGCAAGGAGAGCACAATGTCTATATATTGGGAAACGCTGAATGTGAGGGGAATTTCTGTAGGTGGTGATGTTAATCAGGTTAGCCTGTGTGAAGATTGAAGTAATGTAAAACTGTTCGTATCATTATCTGGAAAAATCAGTCATATGGGGAATCTTGTTGCTATGATGGTGTTCTGCAAAGTAAACGAAAGCTATTGTGCCTAAATTCATAGGGATATGGTAGTAACCTGACGGATCAGCAATGTTGGATAATATGGTTTTTGTTGATTCTATTAGCAACCAGAGCAAAGATTGACTGAAGATTGTAAGAGGTGTTATCTACTATTCGCAAGCAACATCCAAAGGGAATTTTTTGGAGCATATATAGTCATATATAGTGTGTCTGTCGCTTGTCAAATAGTCTAGGCTTAATGCTATACACCTGATATGTTGTAAACACCTGAAACTGGGTCATTCGTAGGAGCATATGCGAATGAGACTCAGTCGTACGACTGAGCCATGCTAATGGACCAGACGTGCGACTGAGAGATGCGATTGGGACATTCGTAAGACTGAACCATAAATATGACCATGCGTACGGTTCAATCGTACGACTGGGCCCAGTCATATCTAATATGGGCCGAGGCCTATATATACCAGTTTCAATGTGTCAAAAGATTAAGGGTTTTAGTAAGAGTGTGCCCGGGAGCCTAGGGCTGCCGGATGAGAGGGGAGATCATGCTCGATCTTCCCCTTGCCAAGAGTCTTGATTCTTATGTTGTAACGAGCTTGTAATCGTTAGGTTTTGTCAACGAAACCATTCAATTATAGTTCGTATTATTGTTTGAATTTTTGTTTGATGTTGTTTATCCTTCCGTCAAGAACATGCTCGGATGTTTATTGATCCAAAGAAACTGACTTCACAACTCTGAGGTGAATGAGAAGCATATGGTCCAGAAGTCACTAAGGATGCTCCGAGAACTCAGACGACTACTGATGATCCCAAGTTAGCTAGTGAGACATCAGGTGTAAGTATTACACCTTCAATATTCAGAACTATTGTAATCTCTACATCTAAATAAGGTAAGAGACCTATAACTGCTGAAGAAGAAGTTAAGATTGGGTTACAAAAAAATGAAGGCTAGATTTCTGATGACTAAGAAGTAGAGTTGTTCCCACGCGAGGTTGAAGAAGAAATTATGAAACTGAAGGCAGGCAAAGCCAAAAAGATCTTCTATTAAGAAAAACATAATTTCTTTGATCAAAAGTGCAAAGGAATAGAGATCTAGAAGAATTGAAATGAAAGAATTCAACCTTCATGGTGAATCTAGTTTAACAACATTAAAGGTCAACCTAAACCAAAGGCCAAAGTTGTCAAAAGGGTGGCATCTAAGTTATCCAGGCCATCTACCAAAAGCACACAAAGGACAACCACTCAACAAGCTCTAATAACCATAAGTGGTGCATCTAAACATGTGGCCTCCACTCAGAAGATAGAAAGGAAAGATCAAGACAAATGTCTCCTAGCATCTTAACTTGAGTTAAAAGGATTTAGTTTTAATATGGTCATAGAATGGAGCATTGCTGAGATTAAATCCAAACTGATACCTGTAACTCATGCTGAGATAGAGAGATCAGCTAAGTTGGCTTGAACAAGAGAGTTGAGTCAGAGATAAAGCAAGCAGAAAAGGTTCAGCAAGTGCTTACGAAGAAACAACAGATGAAGCGGTTCCCCAAGTACAATGATTTCTTTGGTAGACAAGTAGGACTAATAAGTATGTGTGTTGGGGTTCAATAATGGAATACATTGAAGCTTACCAAATCATAATCACATCCAACTGAAGATCTCATTGTACGAGTTCATAGACAAATTGATAATTAGTAGAAAACAAATACAAGAAAAAGTCAACATCAAGGCAACAAGAAAAGTCAAAAGTAGGTCATGATGTAATATTAGTATAAATAGACCCACTAATGCATTTTTGCAAGTGTGGCTTTTGTGTGTGTGTTTCTCATGGTGTAAGTCACCACGTAAGGAAAAATCCTCTCCTTTAGGTGGGTTTGATTTCATCAGCCATCTATGACTCTCATTGTAACTTGTTTATCAGCATCAATGAATCATAACATTATTATTATCCACCTCTTTATGCTTTGATTCACATACGTCCACCCAACTTAATTTTGATTTCTAGATCTGAACAAGATAGAATCCTAAGATTGAAGCTCAATGAATCTGGAATATTGATTTAGAAAAATGGTATCAAAGTTGTTGGTATATCTGAAACCTAGTTAATTGGTATAAGAGCTTTGGCTATCGGTTCCTCTTTAGATCTACCCAGATCTTGTCAGGACCATGTACGTACAAAATACTAACAGATTCTGCGTTTATACCGAATCAAATAGTGCGGAGTCCTATTTGATTGGCGATCCAATCAGTGAGAACAATTATCCGATCGATATACGATTGAAACTAAACGTTATGAACGAATAGAGATCGATCAGGAATGATCTATGAAGTTGGACAGGCTTCCTTGGACATTCTGGACAGCTAGGGTTCGTAAGTTTTTTGAATTCTCTCCCAATTCTTGTTTTTCCATGAATTAAGTGGTATTTAAAGGTTAGGGGCTTTCATTCGTACGACGGAACCATTAGCATGGTTCAGTTGTGCGACAGAATCATGCAATTGATCCATACGCAGGACTGAAGGTTCAATCGTACGACTAAGTCAATCTTATGTCTCAAACATGCGACTGATCCAGTCTCCTGGTTCAGTCGTGCGACTGGTCCATAAGCATGATGTATTTATGCGTATGGTCCATAAGTATGGTCCATTCGCATGATTTCTCATCCGACCATGTTGAACATATTTCTTAATCATTATTGACTAAAAATCATGCACAACACCCTCAAACCTATATAATAGGTTCATTATAATTTAACACACTTATAATATGAAATATTAAACATTATAAAGATCAACCACATATTATATTGCATTGAACCCATTCATTAAATATGTGTAAGACATGAAAGAAATTTACATTAAGCTCATAAACTAGGAACGTATGCATCTACAAACTCCCCCTTGGTCCTAGTTTCCTCTATTGTCTAACACTTTTCACATGTTTTTGGAACTTCTTGTACTTCTCCTCTTTTGTAAATCCTACATGTATTTCAAATGCAAAGCAGAGTCTTATCACGTGTTGAAACTTTAGAGCTTGTACAATGTCCTGCATGTCATAGAATAGTGGCCACTTGTATAAAGTGTAAACATCTTCAGCCGACATGTTTGTAAGCCACATAGGGTCAAATACCCGGATAATCTCTATCTTTCAATGTTTTTTTAGTACTATGACCGCTTCACTTGTCCTCCAATTATAATACCACCATTTAAAATGTGAAGTGAAGTCTTGAGGCATTTCCCGTAAGGGAATCTTTGACATTGTGTGTGGGGACTCCACTTCAGCATTACTTTGGCTTCCCAATATAGGATCCACTTCAAACCTATGAATGTACCTCTTTGGTTGTTGAGGTTTGAAGTTTACCCACCTGGTGTGGTATTCTTCCTTCAATGCAGCCTCAAAGCAACCTGACATCTTCCTTGGATTAGAATATAGCAGATCTAAGCATGCCAGTTGGTTGAGCTCAAAACCAGGAAGAGTCTTCAGATCATGTGGGTATCTGAAGTACTCAATCCCCTTCTCTATTTTTACAGCATAGACATTTAAGTCTTCAAAATAAGCCCACGCAATGATTTGGCTAGACAGTTTCTAATGACGTTTGACTTTGTAGAGTTTGGTATAGGCATTCTGCTTTGTAGGTGTGCGCTGGGATTTCATTTCAGCAAAACAAGCCGCCCATTTAGCTTTCTTCAAATAGACATTGGCGTCCGAAGTTTAGGTTGAGCTTTCTTCTTTCTCCTTTTCCTTCTCTACTTCATCCAGCTTCTCAAATGTAGCATTACCAAAAGTATCACCCAAGTTGGGGATAACATTTCCTTCCTGGTCAGCATACTCTGGATAGTGCTCAGCTGTAACATCCTCAATCTCAATCTCATCAACATCATGTAGCTCCTCATCACTTAGAACATCGAATTCTAGAGGGTCTTTAACCAGCTCATCAGGATTTAGTCTAAAAATTTCAGCGAGCTGTTCGGTGGTTTGATTTAAACATTCAATTCATCACACATTAATCACTAATCAAGATAATTAAACATAATAATCATTAATTACATTAATGCAACACATAATTTAAGCACAAAACTTTCAAATACATAAACATCTAATCATTACTTTTGTCTGGATCTGTAGTCTATTTAGTTTGAGCTAGACGAGTATACCACACAATCTTCAATTAGTTCCCTAAAGGATACTTGATCGGGCTAAAATTATCACACTGTAGATGCCCCAGGAGCTTAGTTTCAACTTTACGGTCATCACCTTCTTTTAGGATCTTTAGTACTTCTTCAGCAAGCTTTTGGCTTTGTTGTGGATCAATCTGCTATTCATAAGCTTGAGAGATCTTCCACTCGATCCACCAAGCATCAACCTCTTGTACTTAAATGATATAACCTCGTTAGCTTCTTGAGAATCTTCATCATCCATACCACCATCCATTTTCATAGTACTATTCCCATCTCTGTCCAAAACATCATCTTCTTCCTCTTTATCAAGTAGGAGAAGATCATGTGAGAGCACTGGAACAGGTGGTTTAACATGAGTGCTACGTATGCATTCTGGATTTGGTCGGACATCTCATCAAACCCTCCTCTCCTTGATGCTATGCACTTAAAGATGACATAAGCTAAGTACTTGTACTAGGAGCACAAGTTGCTCTTGTTGAGCACACCTGCATTGATGTCCCCAGTGTACTTCATCCTTAGGAAACCATCTATGTGTGCACATATGTTTTGCTTGGTGTTCGTTATCCATCGATCAGCCATGTTGTTGCAACATAAGAAATATATACATTAGATTTGTTGCTAGACTTAACAGGTGAATTTTGAATGATTTTGTTCTACTGATTCAATTGTGCGACTGAATAATACGACTGAGCTCAGTCGGACTATTGAGTTCAGTCGTACGATTATGCCTGCGGCTGGGTTTAGTCGTGTGATTAAGCCTGCGGTTGAGCTTAGACGTATGCTACACTGTGTGGTTGAGTCAGTCTTGCGACTGAACCCATAAGCATGATTCATATGTGCGATTAAGTCATTTCCCTTGCTCAATCGTGCGACCGGAGTTCATTAGCGTGCCCATTCGTATATCTTGTTGTTGAACACCAAAGATTTGAATCTTTGTCAAAAACATGACATTACACTTCATGTTTAGAATCATTTGGACCGCAGAGAATCGAATTAGCACTAGATTCATTTAAACAATATGTGTGACCATTTAGACCATTTAACAATTGTCTCAGTTCTAGGTTTTAGCATCTTCAACCCTTAAAGTTGCAATTAAGACATTCATTTTGACCGATTTCAGTTGCAGCATACCTGTAGATGACTAGAATAATTGTTAGAAACACTAATCAGGCAGAAATCACAAGCAGATGAAGTTTGGATAAAGTTTTTGTGAGTATGGGCGATTTCATAGGATTTGAAGGGTCGTAAGGTTACGACCGACTGAACCCCTTATTTATACTATTTTAACATTGAGTCGTGCGATTGGACCCATACTCATGCTTCAGTCGTGCGACTAGGGTTCAGTAGTGTGACTGGCTCATACTCCTTGGTCCATTCGTGTGGTTGGTTCAGTCTTGCAATCCAGTTGCATGGTTGTTCCATACTCATGGTCCAGTCGTATGATTGGCTCATACTTATGGTTCAATCATGTGATTGGCTCATACTCATGATCCAATCGTGCGATTGGCTCATCCTTCTGAGCTTGAACCCTTTACACTTTAAACCATTTTAAAATGTTAAAATTTGATAAGCATATGACTTTTGACTAACATGATGATGAATTAGGTTTAATTATTTCAACATGCATTGTGGATCTCACACTTATTTGGTAATCAACATTCATCAGGAGATTTTTGAGCGGTCTACGGGTATTGGACAAGAAGAGACTATTCTAAGAGCTTTCACAGAGATGCCAAGCCTCAGCTCAGTGCCATTGCACAGCAGAGAGGCGCAAACAACAATGAATTCTAGAATGTTTAGGTTATGCTGATCCTCAGGTCAGTGCAACCGCACAGCAGAGAGGCACACAACCTATCTTCTTGTTAAAGCATTTATTCGTTCTTTTTGCACATAACACACCAACAACATAAGTTATCAGCTTCATTGCTTTTAGCATTTTTTACATGTACTTTGCTCATATTTGTGGTCATCCGCACACATTTGTGGCGTTTATTTTGCTCGTCACCCCTTAGTGGAAATGCATTGATTGTGTTAACTAGGGATAAGATGAGAACCCACAGCAAGTTGACCAAGTTAGTTTGAATTTTTAATTCACTAATGAAGTCTACTCATCTATTGTGTTGAATCTACCGACACATCATATAATGAACTACAAATCTCTAGGTCTACTTTCTCTATGTAATCTCAGTAGCCAACTAGTTTAACTATCATTTTTCTTTAGATATGCTTAGACTTCTCAGACTTCTACTTTGAATTTGGCATTTTGAGCACACTAGTTTTGAAGTCCAAACCTGCAAGACAGGTGAAGGGGGTCACTTACAACACAACAACACAAAGAGGAGAGCAACTTAACTTAATCAAACAGTAAAGTGGATTAACTAAAATAAGACACTAAGAACACAAGTTATATAGTAAGAGACAGAACAAGAGAACAAGATACACAAGTGTACGGTTTTCAAGAACGCAGTATATTACTTTCTCAATTTCTATTACAAGTGTTACAAAGCATAAAGGAAAGATACAAGAACATGAGATACTTATACTACATCCTACAACCGGCCTTACTATGAAAGCCAGCTGGATACAATTGACTAGACACAAAAAAAAAGCAATTGTAGAGTCAAAAGGCAGATTGCCTTTTGACTAGTGATTATGACATGCCATAGCTCACATCCTTATCTATTACAAAAAGGATAAAGTACATGAAGTAGAAAGTTACAGACTCAAGACCTCAATGTATAGTTACCAAAATCATGGACCTTTTCACCAACTCATGTAAGTTGGTGACTTTACAGAGTTGCAACGGAAAGGGATCTAGCTTTATGGAAAAGTATATCAGATAAAGCATGTTACTAAAAGTCTTCGGAAGAAATCTGTCTTCAAGTGTGGAGCTTCAGAAGACTTTGTCTTTGAAGCTTCAGAAGACTTTGTCTTTGAAGCTTTGGAAGACTTCATATTTCGCTTCGGAAGATATTGGTCTTGGCTTCAGTAGACTTCACACTTAGAATATTTTTGTTGCATGTGTGAAACTTCTGAAGCATTCTTCTTCAGTACTTGAGTAGCATGCATGTAGAAAGACTTTGGTTGCTTCAGCCTCTATACATATTCTCTACAAACTCTCCCTAGGTTGATGCTATAAAAACATTTGAAGACTACAGATATCAACAGTCCTCATCAGGATAATAACCAGTCCTTTCTTCCTGAGATAAGGATCCTTCAAACTATCAAAGTATCTTCTCATGTCAAAGAGATCATGCAGGGGCAACTAAAACATGTCTTGCCAAGTGTATACATTTTCAATGCCATGATCTCTGATGACATGCCAGGAACACAGGTTTATCTGCACATCCTCAGGATGTTAGAGGAGCTATTGGAATGGGAGATGATGGAGAATTCTCTGCACATCCTCAGGATGTTCTGATTCATCCAGAGGTTCAGAAAATGATGCAGACTTCTTCTTCTTCTTTGGCTTTGCTTTAAAAGCCATCCTTTTCTTTCTCTTTACAACTTTTAACTGAGAAGACTGACCTGCAGTACCAGATTGATCTTCATTGTCTTTCTCAGTTGGGTCTTCTACTCTCACAGGTTCAGATTGAGAGTGAGATTGACCCTGCTGTGGATCAGAAGATGAAGCTTGCTGAGATTCAGTAGGAGGTCCAGGTTGGTTGTCTCTAGTTGTTCAACCTTAACCTCCACTTCAGGTGGAGCTTGACTTGAAGGGGAGTGTAAGTCAATCAACTCTCCACTCTTGATCTTCTGCTTGATCACCATGATATGCTCATCCATAGTGGATAGTGACATGGGGCCAAGTCTCCTTCTGGAGAATCCATACAGCTTCAAGAACTTATCATCCTCTGCCTGTGTGCAGACTTCTTCATACTCTTTTGGATGATGGCTCTTGATTTAGCAGCTTCTCCCCTTAGCTTTCTTTTGGTTGTCTTTCTTTCTCTGACTATCTCAAGTTCAAGTTGTTTGAGATACTCAAACTCAACATAGTTATAAGACAAGGGAAGAAGTGCTTCTGCCTGATAGAGGCCTGTGGCACTCAGGTAGTTGATCATCTTGATCCTATCTTCTTCCTTATCTACCTGAGGTTCTTGTTAAACCACATCCTCTTGTGCGGGACTTTCTTGAACTGGGTAGAAGGTAGGCATATGCTTGTACAATCTTTTCTTTCTTCTGTCTTCTTTGAGTTGTACTAGACTCTCTGCATCTTCTGCCTCCTTCTTCTCCCTTGACCTTTCTAGGTCAACTAATTCATTTAACTCCTCCAAGGGGAGAGAGATGACATTTTATATGTCATAGTTCCTTGTCTGCATATAGTTTATCATGACTGCCCTTAACTCATCCTTCTGAGTATCTGGTCTAGGGCAGCCCTGATAGCAGACTCTATGAGTCTTAAAGACTCAGCAGAGGAACTTTCTCCCTTAAGCTTCCTTTTCCTCTCTCTCTCTCTCCTCCTCCTTAATCTCCTCAGATGTCATATTTCTTTTCCCTTTGTCCCTCACAGACCTTTGTGACTCAGGGTGGAGAGAGCTTTGGCCTTCATTGCTTGATGCAGCTTCTAAGCTCAGGCCAGAGAGAGGTTGAGAATCACCTTCACCAGCAGGTGTCTCAAAAAGGGCATTGATCTTTTCAGCAGTTGTTAGTGATAAGACAGTGCTCTCAGGTTCTGTCATTAGGCCTTCAGTCAAGGTTTCCCCTATGAAGCTAATCTTAGGATCTGCCTTAACATCCAGTTGACCGATGACATTGCTTGATTCCCACAGTCTTCTTCTAAGGCTGAATTATGCAGTGATCTGGTCCTGGATTCTTTGAGCCAACTTATCAACTTGTCTTGATTGGCTTGGATTGACAAGTGGCATGTTGAATAAATCCAAACTGTCATAATAGTTCAAGGTTTGAAAATTGATATCACTTGCTGCCCTTGAACTTTCATGATGATTAGGACTCTCCTGTTGTTGTCATACCTCCACCTAATGATATGATTGGAAGAAGGTAGTGATGACATGGCCCTTGGTATACCTTCCTCATACAGACTCTATATTAAGGAGTCTATTGAGTCCATATTTATATGACCTTGAGGAAGTTATTGAGTAGGCATAGTTGCAAGTGAGGATGGTGAGTCCACAATGTCCATACTCCCTGAAGAACTCCCAGGTTCTGTGGTAGTGATGACTTTCTCCCCCATTTTGGTAGCATCACCCACTTGCATTGGTGAGCTAGGAGTTAGGACAACCACCTCCACAGGTTCTTGTGTTCCTGGTTGACATCCTCTAAAAGGTCTCCCAGCTAGTTGTTCCTTAAGATATGAAATCTCAAGTTCTTGATCATTGACCCTGTTCTGCAAGGTACTCACTTCAGATTTAAGGTGACTAACATTGGAGACTAAATAGGTGCATGTTGTAGTCAGTTGTTGCACCTTTAGTCTTAGACTCCCCTCATATTCATCAGAAGAGTCATTGGGGGATGAGATGATTGGACCAGAGTCCTCACTCTCACCACCAGCTTCGGTTTCTTGGCTACTAGATTTCCTCTGCTCACTCGCAATCTCATTTGAGATGTCAGTGGGCTGAGTTGCAATGGTTGAAGTCTTAATGATGTAATCACTTTCAGAAGTGATAGCCTCTTCCATATGGACATCCTGAATAGGTTCAGAAGTGTCCACCTCAGTAGTAGGTGAATGATGTGGGCTAGAAATAGGAGCCTTAGAAGCACTCATCATTCTTTGAGTAGGGGAAAAGAAGAGAGAATCATGGTACTCACTGAAACCTAGATCTTCATTAGTATAGAAGTCAAGATTGGGAATAGGTTGATTGAGATCTAATGGCTGGGGATTGTAACTGTCCCCTAAAGGTTGATCATCTGAGTGTTGAGACTCAAAGTGATGGCTTAAGGTAGTTTGGGAGAGGTGACTAATGAGCTTATCAGGCTGAGCATGAGGAACCTCGGCACTAATCCTTGAAGAGATAGGAGTGGTCTGCTCCTCAGGAGAAGTGGGAGCTCTAGTGTCCACTTCCTCCTATATGGGTGAGTGTATAGGGACCTACACAGACTGAATAGCCTGAGTAGGGGTTCGTTTGAATTTTCTTTGGTAGGTGATGGTGATTTGTGGCTGTGTAGGTTGTTCGATGTAGGTGTGGGTTCAATACTAGCTGGTGCTGCTAGGTTGTCACCTAGACAAGCCAACAGTGGGCTTTCTCAGTATTTTAAAGATGTTGCGCTTTATCTATCCTAGTTTAAGAATGTTACCTATTCCCTTTAACTGTGAGCCCAGTTCATAGTTAGGAATGTACTGGACATATCTATCAAACATGTAATATTCTAAGGAGTCCAAGATTGCAAGAAAATTAGTGTAAACAAGTAGAGAATACCTGAAGTTGACCCCCTGGATCATTCCATGGATAATGAAGGAGAGATCCTCAAGAATCTGGTCCTATCCACCATTCTTATTTGATAAGCTGTGGATAACCACATGGAGCAGGAATCTCCACTGAGATGAGACCTTCCCTTTCCTGAAGGTCTGACAGAGTAAACTCCCTCATACCCCATCTGCTCAAAAGAATGATTTAAAGCTTCTTTTGGGAAGAACACTTCACCTTCTTCATCATCCAGCTGAAGATGCATGTTGATGATGGCCGGAGTGATGAAGACTGTTCTCCCTTGCATTGTGGCAGACAATGCCTTCTCCCCATCCATTATGACCACTTGGCAGGTCTTCCAGAATTCGAGCAGATGATCCTCATAGAATAGAGGATCAATGGTAAGGGAGGTAAATTAGTGGGACAAAGCTAAGAAGCGGCAAAACTCCAAGAAATGAGGATCTTTCATAGAGCTTAATAGGGCAACTTGATTATGTTGCCTATGTAACTACATGGTAAAGTTCGGTTCATTTCTGTGAAGAGGGTTGGCTATTTTGATGTAGCTTAAGGATGAAGAAAGAAAGAAGAAAGAAATTTCAGAGAGAAATTTGGGGTTTTAGGTTTGGAGGAAGAAGCAGATGATAGAAAGAGGGGGAAACCGTTGGGTTTATATGTGAAAAGATTTCAGATAAAGTTTAATGAAAGAGGATAAACTTTGAAATCCGGATGTCGATCCCACCTCTAAAAAAATAGTTTACTTTTGCTTAAAAATTAGTTTTCTTGGAAGTCAAAAAGCTTCCGAAGGTAAATTATTTTCGGAAGTTTTTAGTGAAAAAGTTTCTGAAACTAAAATGACTTTGGAATAATTTCTTGAGAGTTTTGAAAATTTTTCTTCGGAAGAAAAATCAAGACTTGAATGCGTTGTTCACAGAAGAACAAAGATTCCGAGAGTTAATTTGCTTCGGAAGAAAAAGATACTTGAAAACATATAGGTGTCTGAGACAAGCATTTAAGCTTCGGAAGATATTTCAGAAATCTCTTCCGAAAGTAAGATTTCTTAAACAGTTATTTGTTTTGAAGTCATAGTTTTCTTTCGAATATAAAAACATATCTTCCAAAGAATCCAAAATTTTCGAAAGTCTAAGGAAAGTATTCAAAAAGATTTTATCCAAAGAAAACAAGAGCTTATGAAAGTGATGAATTAGACAACTTAGGACACACATTTTTTAAGAAATAATAAGAATTAGTTTTAAGAAAAAGCTACACAAAGTGGATCATCCCAATACCTAATATTAGATATTTAAATCTCTGTTCATCAAAAACCTTTGTAAACAGATCAACATATTGTTCATCTTTGTGAACTTTAACTAGTTTCATTAATCCATTTTCATAATTATCTCTTATTAAATGATGCTTGATATTGATGTGCTTGGTCCTTGAGTGCTGCACAGGATTCTCTGTGATTGAGATAGCAGTATTGTTGTCTATGTGAATGGGAGTCTCTTTGAAGTTTAACCATAGTCCAGGATCTGATTGTGAATCCAAAGCACTTGAGCACAGCCAGCTTACAACAGCAATGTATTCAGCTTCAGCTGTAAAAGCATTCTCCATATCGAATCGACTTAGGATATCACCTACATACTTGGTTTGATGTATGAAGATTCCTTTGGGTGTCTGATCAATATGTAATCCAAGGAAGGATTTCATCTCCCCCATGGCACTCATCTCAAACTCTACTTTCATTACAGATTCAAAATTCTTTACATAACTCTTCGATTTTGGAACCGAAGATTATGTCATCAACATATATCTGAACCAGCAGTAAGTCGCCATCTTTTTCTTTGATAAACAATGTACAATCAATCACTCGTATGTGAAAACTATGTTTCATCAGATGAGTGGAGAGTTTCTCATACCATGCTCTAGGGGCTTGATGAAGCCTGTAGAGAGCCTTATCTGGCTTAGAAACTTTGTCCCGATGATAAGGATCCTCAAATCATTCGGTTTGACTGACATAAAGCGTCTCATGGATTTTACCATGAAGGAACACACTATTGACATCTAGTTGATAGACTTTGATCTTCATTTAGGATGCATAAGCTAGAAATATACATATAGCTTCCATCCTTGCCACTGATGCAAACACTTCATTGTAATCTATGCCTTTGACTTGTCGAAATCCATGTACTACAAGTTGGGCCTTATTTCTGATTATTACCGCTTGGTCATCTTTCTTGCATTCCAGCACCCATTTAGTGCCAATTACCTTAGCACCTTTTGGTTTGTCCACAAGGGTCCATACTCCTAACTTCTTGAATTGTAGGAGTTCTTCTTGCATCACACTGGCCCATGCCTCATTGTTTAACGCTTCACTAACCTATTTCGGCTCAAATTAAGACATAAAACATCGATATGCTCCATCATCAAGGTATCCCTTTTCCATTACTTGAGGCATAATTAGTTGAGTACAACTAATTTCTGGTCTGTACTCCCGATCGAACATCCCCAATGACATTGTCCAAAGAATGATAAACGTTTAACCAATATCCGGGAGTCATTGGAACAACCACTTCATTATCCAGATTGTTAAACTCAGGTTCAGGATCTATAGCTATTGGAGTATGAGGTTACAAAGCGTTAGAGGCATCAGGATTTGATACTTGTGTACTTTCATTGGCAGGAACTTGTTCCTCTTGGTCCTTATTAGCAGTCTTAACTACCTCATCATCAGATGAAGACTCACTCACTTCAAGGTCTTCCCCTGAAGGGTTAGCCGAATCACCTAATGGACCAGTTGATCTCAACTCTGGTGGAGGATTAAGGGCATTATACATCATCCTAGCAGACAGCTCGTCATGAGTATGAGAATGCGGCAGATTGACGGATTTAAGAATCTATCATAGTCAAAGAAGAACGAGGGCCCTTTCCCAGTTAGGGGTAGTGTATCTCTAAATGTCAATGTTGCACCACACTTCTACCTGACCCGTTGAGTGTTGTAAACTCACTTGTCTGGTATGCTGTATCCGAGAAATATCCCTTCTTCTGCCTTCTCACTGAACTTCCCATGTTGAGTCTTCTTCAACAATGTACAAGGTACGCCAAACGGTTCTAAATGCTCCAAATTAGGTTTACGTCACTGGAGTAGTTCATAACATATTTTTCCATGTCGCTTGACCACTAAGACTTGATTAAGCGTGTAACACGCATTTGCCACTGCCTTATTCCAGAATTGAATAGGCGGTTTGGAGTCAGCAAGCATTGTTTTGGCAGTCTCTATCGAAATTCGATTCTTTCTTTCAGCTACACCGTTCATATGCGGAGTGTAAGCAGAGGTGAATTGATGAACAATTCCTCTTTCTCTATAGTATGCCTCCATCCACTGATTCTTGAATTCAGTTTTGTTGTCTGCTCAAATCTGCCTAACTTTCAGTTTGCAGAGTGATTCCAATATAGTTCCCAAATGTTTGAATGATTTAAATGTTTCTGATTTAGCTTTCAAAAACATCACCCAAGAAAATCTTGAGTAATCATCTATTACAACAAAGCAATATAGATCTCCTGCAATGCTCTTTGTGCTAAAAGGTCCAAACAAATCCATGTGCAGAAGCTCGAGAGGTATATTAGTAGAGTTGACATTCTTTCCCTTATGAGCCTTCTTGCTCAGTTTCCCTTTCTTGCAGGCTATGCAGAAGTCTACAGGCTGGAAGTTTTTAACATTTACACCATTCACTAGATCATTCTGAATCAAGTGATTCATCTTTCTAGGATTGATGTGCCCCATTCTACTATGCCATGAGACTGAGTCTCTCTTAGTTGCCTTTGGCAAGAAACATTGAACTGTGTGATCAGTTGTGGATGCTTTTGATATATCAAAGACATACAGGTCATTATATCTTGAAGCTGACATGAGAACCTTATCCTCCTTAATCACATAGTCCTTCTTTAACATATAGCACTTCTTGTTGTCAAATACAACCATAAAGCCTTTATCACAATTTGGGAGACTGAAAGTAAATTATTCGGAAGTTGTTGAACGTAGTTTACCTTGTCAAACTTACTTTTTTGTTTCCTACTTCGCCTTGTGTTGTGATGTAGCCTCTTTTGTTCCTAGCAATGAAACATGTCCCCCTTTGATTTGTTTGATGTTGAAAAGGAAGGATGAATTCCCTGTCATGTGCCTGGATGCCCCACTATCAATAATCCAGGTATTAGTGATAGCGTTGTAGCGGACACCTGCACAGTCAAAGAAACTTGTTAGTTTAGATTTATGACCCAAGCCTTAACTGGCTTGGGTGACCCAGAGGAATCACACATCATAAACTCAACTGATTGTCCTTTGGAGGATGAGGCCATATCTTTCTTCTTATCATTCTCACTATCGACGCTATACTTGATTTTTCTTTCCATAAGCCAGTTTTGTGTAAGGCCTGTTTGTGGTAAACAGACGACTGCTTTATGATTTGAACTTTTGGTTCACTTACACTCTTAGGTGGAGTGTTAGATATTATTTTAGAAGAACTTGGTTTTTCATCATAAAGTTCAATTTTCTTTATTGGTGTCTCATAGTAAGGACAATTAGTAGAAATATGTCCTCATTTTCCACAACTATAGCAAGATCTTACTTCTACAGATTGAGGAAAACTTTTATGTGTTGTTGAGTTTAATGAAGGTGTGAGGTGTGTCTGGTTTGGTTTAGTCACTATTCTTTTAGATGTTTCACCCTTTTTAACAAAATTAATTGTTCATACGTTTTGAACATCTTTAACGTGCCCTTTGGTTGGACTTTGATGATTAACACGTTTGTGGTTAACTGGTTTAGTCAGTTTAGGTTCTGAAATAGATTTTGGTGAACCTGAACTTACATTAACCTTTTAAATTCATCATCTACATTCTCAACTGTCATCTTGCCTTTTGATTTCAAAGTGGCCTCCTGTTGTTTAGTGTTAGATTTCACTAGTTTACCCATGGAATCAGGATCACTGACTAGAGGAGTAGACACCACATGATCCTTGATTGGGTTGTTATTTATAGGTCTACATTTTACATTCAAGAGGATCTCATGTGGTGGTAGAACTACTTTGAATCCCCAACCTTCTCCATTGTTTCGTTCTTTTACTAAGTTCTTTACTATGTGAGAAGAACTTGCCCAACTATGCAGTTTTTGTTTTAGTGAATTAACTTTGACTTCCAAAACTGCTTTCTCTTTTTTTGTTTCTTCTAATGAGTTTAAATAAAAACTAATATCATTAGATTGATTTAAGGCAACAACCTTGGTTTCCCGTAGTTGTTTACTCAAGAGATCTATCTTTTCTTTAAAAGTGCACTCATTTTGTTTTAAAATACGATTTGCTTCAGTGCAGTATTGTAAGTCATTTACTAAGTTATCATTGTGATTTAATAACCTAGCAAATTTTAGATCTATGCTTTCTCTAAATTTTCACATTCAGAACAAGCATGTTTATTAAATAGTTGATCTAAAGTACTTACCTGTGAGGATTCAATTGAATCAGCCATCAATGCAGAGGTAGACTCTTCTGTTATGGAGATTCTAAACTTGTTGCTCTTAGCTCTTCCTCAACCAAGTGGTTTACCATGTTCACAGCTTCTTCTGTATCTGACATCAATTGTTCAGCAGCAATCTCACCTGCACTGGCAGACCCATCATCCAATGCTTTGACACAAGCAATGTTTGATTCTTTAGGAGAGACATACCGGAAGGACCAGTCTTGTCCTTCATCACCTTGGGTAGTTAGTGCTTTAGTCTCTTCATTTGAAGAACTGGTTCCAACCATGTCTTTGTCTTGACGGTTGAAATTAGGAAATGGGTTACCATTTCCTATTTTCTTGGGCTTCACACATTCACATTTAGAGTGCCCCTTTTCACCACAATTGAAGCAGGTGACCTTGGATTTGTCGAAACCAAAGGTCGTATCTTTTGTGGCTACAAGATTCTGTCTCGTTCGCTCGTCTAACTACACTAGCTAGAGCCCACATGATATCCATCCTTTCCAGCTCATTCTCGTCAACATGCTCGTAGTCTTCATCTGCAAGATGACAATTCCTGATCTTCCCAGCAACTAGACTGTCATATGATTGAACCACTGCTGCTAGAAGATCCATGTGCTCTTTCGCAACCTCCACTATGATATTACTGAGATTCTCAGTCTTCAAGTTCATATTATTGGCTTCAAGCACTATGTATTGAGTCGTTGATGACCCAGACATTTCTGGTCCTGAAGCAGTCAATTTAGAAGGAGCCGCGGAACTAGAAACAAATGTTGTTTGAAGTGGTGCTCCTAAACCAGTTGGATTGGGAACTGAGTTGTAGAGTGAAGGATTCTTCACATAAGATCCTTTCTTTGACTTATACTTCATCCTTAGTTCCTCCTTCCTTAACATCAAGATGAAGTCATTTATGTCCAACATAGCAAGTATGTCAATCTATCTCAGGTTGGACACAAATGAATCCCATTTCTCAGGCAACCTATTTGCAAAGCTTGAAATGTTATCTTCCATAGAAGTCATTACACCATGAGTGTGCAGCTCACTCATTAGATGGTAGAAACTGTCGATGATGTCATCCAAACTCTCATTCCTAATCAAGGAGAAATTATCAAACTCGTTCTTGAGAGCCTTAGCCTTCAGTGCCATTAATGTTGCATTACCATCATATCTCTTTTCTAATGCCCCCATAACTTTTTCACCTGCTTATTCTCAAAAAATTGGTGAAAGATATCTTTTGGGATTGATTGAGTCAGTAGAGCATAGGCTTTCTTCTCAACATTGAAGAGTATCTTTTGAGCCTCATTCATTCCACCCAATGTCAACTTTACTCCATTCGCGCTGACGGGTACCATGTAACCAGTCTCTATAGAAGTTTAGAGATTTGGATCCACTCCATTTAGGTAAATCTTGAACCGTTGTAACCTGTGGATAGTCATCCAACGTTATAAGCTTCGGCGGTTTATTGTGATTTCCTATCTCATTCTCTAGAAGCAGAAGGTTCTGGATGCGTGAGTACTTCCCGACAATAAAGTTAAAAACTGATCTTCTATTTGTATGAAGTTTATACTATGAAAACAAGACACTTCAATCATGCAAATGGACAATACTTATGGTTCACTCGTGCCAATGAAGGGAGTGAATGAATTCAATCGTGCGATTGGATTCAGTCATGCGTATGGACAATGCGATTAGACTCAAACAACAGGAGTTTTTCAGTCGTGCGAATGGGACATGCGGATGATTTCAGTCGTGTGAATGGGAAATGCGGATGAGTTCAGTCATGCCAATAGGAAATGCGGATGAGTTCAATCGTGCAGATGGACAATGTGGATGACTCAATCGTGCGAATGAGCTATTCTTGCGACTGAAGGCTGTTGTGTTTGAAAATTTTTGAATTTTGACACTTTGACACAAAACACGATTTTTCCATAAACCCTAATGTGCCGTATGACGAAAAACTAGAACTTTTATGCCTAAGAATGTTGAAAAGCACCTGTGGACTCAAAAAGATGACTCTTTTGAGTTAAAACGTGAGTTTTGACACAATTCTAATTGAATCTGTTAGGATGTGGTATTTGAAAGAAACACCAACTGATTAACGTGTAAACCAATCCAATTAGTGCGGAATCCTATTTGATTGGTAATCCAATCAGTGAGAACGCACGTAGACACAATAATGTATTGAATATAATGTCAAGAATCGATTAGGAATCGATCTATAGCATTCTATGAACTTGGAGTATGAACTTAGAGGCTTCTGGACAGCTAGGGTACGACTTGAGTCGAAGTGTATTCAATGCTTACGTTTTTCCACAAATTAAGTGGTATTTATAGGTTAGGGTTGCTCATTCGGGTGACTGAACCATTAATATGGTTTAGTCGTGTGATTGAGTTATACAGTTGGTCCATTCGCCCGACTGAGTGTTCAGTCGTGCGACTAAGCCAATATTATGTGACAATCATATGACTGATCCAGTCTCCTGGTTCAGTCATGCGACTGAGTTATTCGCACGAAGTTGTTCATGCGTATGGTCCATTAGCATGGGCCATTCGCATGATAACTTCATGTTGTTAAGTTTGAATGTATTAAATATTATAATGTTATTTATATTAATTCAATCAACCACAAACCTATATAATCAAGTCAATATACGTTAAACAACTCATTAATGAAATATAAAACAAGACAAATCACAAACAAATATTCTCATTTCATTAAGTACCCAATATTACATAAGTGCAAGACATTCAAGACATATTACAATGAGATCAGGATCTAGGTACATATATGTATCAACAAACTCCCCCTTGGACCTAGATCTATCTAATGTCTAACATCTTTCATAATTTCCTCAAACTTCTTGTACTTAGCTTCTCTAGTGACTCCTGTATTAATCTTGAATGCAAAACAGAGTCGTATCATCTTCTGGAATTGTAAAGCTTGTACAATATCTTGTGAGTCATAGAATAGTGGTCACTTGTATAAAGTATAAACATCTTTTGCTGACAAGTTGGTGAGCCACATTGGGTCAAACACCCTAATGGTTTCCATTGTACTATTTATGTTCAAGACTATCACGGCCTCTCCCATTCTCCAATCGTAGTACCACCATTTGAAGTGTGGAGTGAAGTCTTGTGGCATCTCTCGTAGTGGGATCTTTGACATTGTACATGGTGGACTCCACTTCAACACAATTTTTGGTTTGCCAGTTATGGCATCAACCTCAGATCATCTGATGTACCTCGTTGGTTGTTGAGGTTTGAAGTTGACCCATCGGGTGTGGTGCTCCCTCTTTAGAGCTGCTTCAAACTAGCCTGACATCTTACGAGGGTCAGCGTATAGCAATTTTAACTTTGCTAACTAGTTAAGCTCAAAACTGGAAGAGTCTTCAGATCATGTGGGAATTTGAAGTACTCAATTCCCTTCTCATGTTTAACAGTGTAAATGTTGAGGTCTTCAAAATGTGCCCACGCTATGATCCTGCCAGCCACCTTTTGATGTTTCTTGACCTTATATAGGTTGGTGTAGACAATTGACGCCGTAGCGCTGAGTTGGGCTCTTATCTCTTCAAAACACGCTGCCCATTCAACCTTTTTGATGTTGACTTCAGTGTCTGAGGCTTGGGCCTTCTCCTTATCCTTTTCTGACTCTTGCTCCATTTTATCCAGAGTCTCAAAAGTGTCACTGACAAGAGCATCTCCCAGATTGGGAACCACATTACCATCAATGTTAGTGTACTGTAGATAATGTTGATCAGTGACATCTTCCATCTCAATCTCATCAATGTCATTGAGTTCGTCGTCACTATCACCTTGGACTGTTGGAGCATTTTTCACAATCTCGTCGGCATTTAATTTGAACATTTTGGCCAACTGCTCGTCAGTGAAGTCATGAATTGTCTCTCCCTCTTCTGGGGTGTAACTCACAAATCTCCATACGATCCCTTGTAGATCAAGAATCATGGTTAATTGAGTCTTGACCTGCTGAAGGGGATCTACATCAAACTCATCCCTCTGAAAGTTTGGATCTGCTTGATTTACACATTCAACACAACAATCATTAGTTACCAATCAAAACAGAAACATTAACATTATATATAAGCATTCATTACATTAATATTGATACAAGATTCAAATACATTAATATAACTAATATGAGCAGCTAAGTATTACTCTTATCATGTATCATAGGCTCTTCTACTACCGGGGCGGATGTGGAGGCACCTTGATCTTGTGCTCTCTTCTTCCTCCTTTCACTTGCAGGTGTGGCACCCACAGCAGGTGTGTCGTCTTCATCATCATTAACCTCATCGTCTCCAGCATCACCACCAACATCAATATCATCATCACCATCATCATCCTCGTCATCACTGTCATCATCACTATCATTCCATCCCCTTCCTTGATCTTTAGGGGCTATTCCATGATCCCTTGAGACGCAGCATGATGGTCTTGTTAGTGGTCTCCAACTCCTCAATCCTTTTTGTTGATTGGACATGCTGCTCCCGGAGTTGGGATTCTACACGCTGAGCATCCATCAGTTGGGCCTGTTGAGATATCTACAGAGCTTGGGAAGCTGTAAGGTCCGATAGCTGACGTAACTGAGCACTCTTCTCTTCGCCTGTAACCAATAGCCTCATCACCATTCGGTTGAGTGTAGAGAGTTGTTCCACTACCCCACTGGGAGGTAAAGGTGATGCTGATATATACGAAGGATATGATGAAGCACCTGCATGGTGGCTAGTGGTGGTGGTGGTGGTGGTGGCAGTGGTGAAGATTGGGGATGGTAAAGGTATAACTGGTGGAGGTATGGTGGTAGTAGTGGAGGGTGGAGGTGTGGTAGTGATGGTGGGTGGTATGGTAATGGTGGTAGAGGGTGTGGTAGAAGTGGTGGTAGCTGTGGTGATAGGTGGAGTGGTGGTGGTAGGTGTAGTGGTGGTGGTGGTAGTGATGAAGGTGAGTCGTCTCTTCTTCTTCTTCATGTCGTGGGGCTGAGCCATCCTTTTGTTCCTCGATCCTATCGAGGAGGATGCTCCCCCTAGAGCACGGCTTGGCTGATCGAAACCAAATGTAGGATCAGTGTCAGCCTCTCCCGATCCGCCAGGGCGTTCCCTAACCGCCCGGAGCCCTCGTTTTATGGCAAAGACTTTACTGCCCACAGTCTGAGTCAGAGGCTCCTCATCTGAATCCTACTCCTCACCCGGTATGAAATGCTGGTGAAATCCAGCAGTCTCTACTCTATCATGGGCAGATGCCGGAGATGCTATATCACCAGTGGGGGCCCTTGGTTGAGTGGGCCCTGCATCTCCAGCATCACCGCTGTTATCATCGTCGGAGTCGTTCTCTGGGAGCTGTAACTGCTCATCATCTGAGTCACTGTCTATGTGACACCACTTACGCCTGCCTGGCGCCATGTAGTTCTCCATGGCCAGATGGCCTATAAGTCTCTTTACCGGGGGCTTGACCTGCTTTCCCCGGTAAACTCTCATATGACCCAATGTCGTATCATCCATAATCTCTAAAGCCACAACGTTGTGGCTCTCCTTTGGAAGCGAGGTCAGCTTCTTGTCAAAAATCATTTGTAAGAACCTAGGGTACATGCGGAATCCCTCTTTGCCCTTTGCCTCCAAGTTCTCTATAAGGTAAGAGAAGATCATGCTCGAAAAGCAGAAGGGGTGGTTCAGCACCAATGCCACGTAGGCATTTTGTATCTGGTCTGATAGGTCGTCGAACCCACCCCTTCTGGAAGCTATGCACTTCAGGATGACGTGTGCCAAGTACTTATACTAGGGGCACAGGTTGCTCTTGTTGAGCACACCTGAGTTTATGTCCCCAGAGTACTTAATCCTCATGAAACACCCTCTCACCATCAGTGGTGAAGTATGGTGGGGTGATCAGTATCGTCTCCCAACTCAAGTACCCTCTGAATGTCTGCAGCAGTAATCTCTATATCCATGCCACAGATAGAACTCCGTATGATGTACAGCCCATGTGATCGATCAACAGATGCATTCTCCCAGAAGGCATGTTGTATAGAACTGTAGGGAGTGCATGTAGTAGAAATGGCCTTGTGGATCCTGGATCGCTGAAGAAAGGCGATGATCCCTACAAACTCAGCCCCATTCCGAGTTGTGTGGTCTAAATGAGCACATATGTTGTGCTTGGGGTCGATAGACCATCTATCAGCCATAGATCTTTAACATAAGATACACAAACATTAGGTATTCACATGACACAAATCAGTTCTAAGTAACTTGATAGAATTTATTTTGGTTCATTCATGCGAATGAACCATGCGACTGTGTTCAGTCGGTTGTCCTATCATGCGACTAGAGTCATTCGGGTGAATGAACAGGTGACTGAGTTAAATCAGTTTGATGAGCCTGCGATTGGTTCAGTCAGCCGACTGAGCTCATTCGTATGATACATTAGGCCGATTGAGCTATTCAGCCAGCTCAATCATGTGATTGGAGTTCATCCAGACGACCAGTCGCATGACCTATTACTCGATCAACAGAGGTTTGAATCTTGACCATTTCGTGAAATTAAACATTGTGCATTAGTTCTTTAGACTCGCAATCTCTTAACTAAAGGCCTAGTAACATTAGTTTTAACATTTTACTTAGTTTTAGTAGGTCATTAGTCCATTTAGTGGTTCGGTTCTTGTTTCATTCGAACATCACAAATTAGGGCACCATTTCTCCTAATTTCTGTGAGATTTCATCGTATTATACCTGTATAATCACACACAATCGTCAGAAAGTCAATCGAAGTATGAAATCTTGGTCTGATGAAAATTTGGCAGGGTAACGGTAGGCTATGCGAAATAAGGGCGATTAGGGGCTGATGAGTTGAATGCGATCGACTGGGCCCTATTTATACTGAATCTGAGTTCAATCGGCCAACTGGACCCATTCCCTTTGTTCATTCGGGTGAAAGGACCTCAGTCGTGCGATTGGGTCAGTCGCTCACATTCAGTCGGCCGACTGGAGTTCAGTCGGGCGACTGACTCATTCGCATACTCTTATTCGGTCGAATGGATCATTCTGATAAGCCATTCGGGTGAATGGTTCATACTCATGTCCATTCGGCTGTATAATGCATGAGTATGGTCCATTCGTATGATTGGTTCATACTCACGGTCCATTCGTGTGAATGGGTAAGACTCATGAATTTGACTTTATAACCATTTCACTTTTTCTTTGTTTAACTTATGAATAAACGTTATGAGCATTTGATCATCTCAGACATGATCATTTTATCTTGAAAAACCTTTGATCACCTCAGATGTGATCCTTCTAAAACATTTTGTCACCTCAGACGTGACCCATTAATTTGATAACATGTGTGGTCACCTCAGACGTGACCTTTTAGATGATAAGGCTCCTTATCAACTTCCATGACATAGTCCGATATTAGACACTCTGAAATTTACAAAATTTAGGCAAAAATAAAAGAAATAACACTGAAATTTAAATCTAATACATGTTTTTTTTTGTTTTTGTGAGGGTTAACATAATTTTTCTGAGAGAGCTGCTTCAATCATTTAAACCATACATGGACCAAATCAATTTGGAATCATACAGGATACTTAAATCATTGAGGACACGTTATTTAAAAACTTTGATGCTCTATTCTTGTTTTTCATCTGGAGTCATTTAGCAAATTTGAGAAATCATACTAGTACTCTTAGGTCCCCACACTGATTTGAACTTTCAAGAATTGTAGCCACAATGATTGTTAGTATAGTTGTCCTCTTAAATCCATACACAGACTTTCAACACAGATTGGTGATAGTTTAAGGTTTGTTTATTTCAACAAGCATTTGTGGATCCCACACTTATATGGTAATCAACATTCCTCAGGAGATTTTTGATCGGTCTCAGGGTATTATTTCAGGAAGAAACTATTCATAGAACTTTCAAAGAGAAGCCAAGCCTCAGGTCAATGCCACCGTACAGTAGAGAGGCGGCAAACAACAATGAATTCTAGAATATATAGGTTATGCTTATCCTCAGGTCAGTGCCACCGCACAGCAGAGAGGCACATAACCTATCTTCTTGTTTGAGCAATTTCATCCTTTTTCCACATATCTCACCAACAACATAAGTTATCAGTTTGATTGTATTTGCAGTTTTATGCGCTTTTGCTCATGCTTTGGTCTTACGCACACATTTGTGGCATTTATTTTGCTCGTCACGCTTATTGGAATGTTGTTGATTGTGTTAACCAGGGATAAGGTGTTACCCATAGCTAGTCAAACATTTTAGTTTAATCTTGATATCACTAAAATGGTCTAGTCATCTATTGTGTTGAATTTACCAACATATCATGTGTGGTCTAGCAACCTCTAGGTCTACTTTCTTTATGTTACCTTAGTAGTAGCTAGCTTACCTATCATATTTCCTTGTATATTGCTTAGACTACACAGACTTATACTTGAGCTTTGCATCTTTTTCATTTTGATTTTTAAAGTCCCAAATGGCTTGTTCCTGTGTACTATCATATTCCAAAGATTGAATCAGTATCATATATATGATCTTATTTTATGAGCTTGCCTCTCCTTCTCCCTCATTTTTTGTATATTACTGCCTAAACCTATTCTCTCCCTAAAATTATAAAACCGTCATGGATTAGCGTTTTAGGATTTTAATAGGCAAGGAAATAAACCAATTGTAATTAAACTACTTAAAATTAAGCAAATAGAATAAAATAAAAGAAAATAAAACAAACAAAATTGAAAAAATAAAGGAACTAGACACAACGCATCAGACTATACATGGTCATCTTCAGGAATGACCTCACTTTTCTTTTTAACTCCGTTGACCTCTAACAAATATAAAAAACGTGGTTGTCAATGCCTTTGTATAGAGGTCAGCGCATTGAAAATCTATATTTATTTTTACTAAATCGATAAGTTTTTTTTCAAAGCAATCATGTATAAAGTGATATTTAATTCCGATGTGTTTGGTCTTAGGATGTTGGACCGGGTTTTTAGTGACTGCAATTGCAGCAGAGTTATCAACAAAGATAGGAGTAGAAGAGAAATTCAAACCGTAATCCTGTATTTGCTATTGAATCCATGTGATTTGAGAACAGCAGCTTGCAACATCAATGTATTTGGCTTCACAGGTTGACAATGCAATTGAGGTCTGCTTCTTACACTGCCAGGTTACTAATCTTCTCTCAGAGAACTAACACCCTGCTGATGTAGACTTGTAGTTCATCTTGCAGCCGTCGTAATCCGAGTCGCTATTTACTGTAAGGTCAAAGTTATCATCATGAGGATACCACAATCCAAGTGTGGGTGTACCCTTTAGATAACAAAAAATCCATTTGACCCCAATCAGATGGTTCAATTTAGGCTTTGCCTGATCCGTGAACATAGACATGTAGCATACATGATATCAGGTCGAGAGGCAGTGAGATACATGAGAGATCCAATTAGCCCTCAGTACAAAGTGGCATCAACCAGATCCCCATTCTCGTCGGGTGCTACATCATGGTTTGTAGCAAGTGGAGTTCCAGCTGGAGAAGCATTCTCCATGTCAAACTAATTAAGAATATCACCTACATACTTGGTCTGATGTAGGAAAATACCATTTGGTTTCTGATCCACCTATAAACCGAGAAAGAATTTCATTTCTCCCATTGCACTTATCTCGAATTCCTCCTTCATTAATGCTTCAAACTCTTTACATAATTCTTCATTCTTGGAACCAAAAATTATATCATCGACATAGATTCGTACCGGCAGTAAGTCTCCATCTTTTTCTTTGATAAACAATGTACAGTCAATGACTCCCCTACGAAAACCGTGTTTCACAAGATGAGTTGAGAGTTTCTCATACCAAGCCTTTGGAGCTTGGTGAAGTCTGCATAGTGCCTTGTCGAGTTTGTAAACTCTATCCTGATGATATGGATCCTCAAATCCCTCGGGTTGACTCACGTACACTGTCTCTCTGATCTCACCATGAAGGAATGTACTCTTCACATCTAGTTGATAAACTTTGATTTTCATATAAGATGCATAGGCAAGGAAGATGTGGATGGCTTCCATATTTGCCACGGGTGCAAACACTTCATTGTAGTCAATACCCTCAACTTGTCGAAAACCCTGAACAACAAGCCGAACCTTGTTTCTGATGATCACTCCCTGATCATCATTCTTGCATTTCAAGACCCATTTGGTGCCAATGACCTTAGCACCTTTAGGTCTATCCACTAGAGTCCATACACCCAACTTCTTAAACTAAAGAAGTTCTTCTTGCATGGCACTCACCCAAACCTCATCATTCAGTGCTTCACTAACATACTTTGGCTCAAACTAAGACACAAAGCAGTGGTAGGCACCATCGTGAAGGTATCCCTTTTCATCACAGAGGCATAATCAGCTGAGTACAACTGATTTCTAGTCTGAACCCCTGATCTCATATGTCCTATAACATTATCCAAAGGATGATAGACATTTAGACGTGAGCCGGGAGTTATTGGAACAACTACCTCTGGATCAAGATTGTGAATAGTTGGTTCTGGATCTAAGGCAATAGGAGTCTGACGTTCCAAAGGCTCAGAAGCATCACTATTAGATGCTTGTGGACTTGTGGTAGGCAGAACCTATACATCCTGGTGTTTTGATCATTTTCCACATTTTCTTCATCAGAAGAAGAGTCACTCACATCAAGTGCTCCCCCTGAGTTGGTAGATGATTGACTTTGTGAACTGGATGGTGTTGAATCTTGAGATGGTGTGGTCAAGACATCATACATCATCTTATTTGCCAACTCGTCTTCTCAAGCAGAAAGAGGTATGTTGAAGGACTTGAAGAATCCATCATAGTCAAAGAAGTAGGCAGGCCCTTTTCCAGCAGGTGGTGTGATGTATCTCTGAACATCAACGTTAGACCACACCTCTACTTGGCCTGTTGAGTTGTTGTAAACTCTCTTGTTTGGTATATTGTATCCTAGAAAGATCCCTTCATCAACCTTCTCACTGAATTTTCTCTCCTGAGTCTTCTTCGGCAGGGTGCATGGAGCACCAAACGGCTCAAGATACTCTAAGTTAGGTTTACCTCATTGTAATGACTCGTACATGTTTTTCCATGGCGTTTAACTACCAGGACTCGATTAAGTGTATAACATGCATTTGCCACTACTTCATTCGAGAATTGAATAGGCAGTTTCGAGTCCGCCAGCATAGTCCGTGTTGTCTCTATCAAGCTACGATTCTTTCATTCAGCAACCTCGTTCATCTAAGGAGTGTAGGCGGAGCTAAATTGATGCACAATTCTCTTTTCCTTGTAGTAGGCCTCCATCCACTGATTCTTGAACTCAGTTCTGTTGTCTAAGCACACTTGACGTACCTTTAGCTTGTATAGGGATTCGAGTGTAGTTACCAATTCCTTGAAGGATTCAAATGTTTCTGATTTGGATTTCAGAAACATTACCAAGAGAATCTTGAGTAGTCATGAGTAACTACATAGCAATACAAGTCGCCTGCGATGCTTCTTGTACTGACTAGACCAAACAGATCCGTGTGAAGGAGCTCAAGAGGAAGTTCTATCGAATAAACTTTCTTTTCCTTATGAGACTTCTTCAATTGTTTTCCCTTTTTGCACGCAACAGAGAAATCCGGGAGTTGGATGTTTTTGACATTTACTCCTTGGACAAGATCATTCTGGATCAAGTGATTTATTTTCCTTGGATTTATGTGTCCCATTCTCCTATGCCAGGAGATGGAGTCCTTCTCTGTAGCTTTGGACAAGAAGCATTGGACTTCACGATCCGTTATGGAGGCCTTTGAGAGATCCAAAACATAAAGATCATTATATCTTGAAGCTGACATTAGGATTTGGTCCTCCAGGATCACATAGTCTTTCTTCAGAATGTAGCATTCTTGTTGTCAAATACTACTTTGAATCCTTTATCACATATTTGAGAAACTGAAAGTAAGTTATTTTGTAATTGTTGGACGTAGTTTACCTTATCAAACTTAACTTTCTCATTTCCTACTTCCCCTTGGGTTGTGATGTACCCGCCTTTGTTTCCAGCAAATGAAACATGCCATCCTTTGATTTGTCTGACATTTGATAAGAGAGCTCTGTTCCCTGTCATGTGCCTGGATGCTCCACTATCTACAATCCATGTGTTAGTCTCAGCACTATAGCGAACACCCTGCACATTCAATGAAAACATTAGTTTATGTTAGGAACCCAAGCCTTCACTGACTTGGGTTTCCCCGAGGCATCACACATCATAAACTCACCCCATTAACCATTTGAGGTTGTGGGAAGCTCAGATTTCTGTTTGTTCTCATTTTCAGACGCTGAGGCAGATTTTTCTTTCCATAGTCCAGCTTTGTGTAAGGCCTGTTTGTGATAAACAGACGACTGGCTAATCGGTTGAACTTTGTGTTCACTTTCTCATTTAGGAGGCATCACTGAGTTCCTCTTAAAAGACCTAGGTGTTGATACAGGAAGTTCAACTTTCCTCCTTGTGTCTGATAATAAGGACAACTAGATGTAGTGTGACCATACTCTCCACAATGGTAGCAAGATCTGCTTTCAACTCTGCGGTTTATATGTTTTGGTGGAGATGTAGATGTCACATGGTCGAGCATATTATGTTTAGAGTGAGACACTTCTTTATTAGATGAATGATTTGGCTTTACAAACTTCATTGCTTTACCTGGTTTTACATCTTGTGTTTCTTGTTTACCTTGTCTTTGACATGACGTCGTGATTGTTTAGGTTTTATAATCCTTTTGGGTTCTGATTTTACTTTGTTTGACCCTGACTTAGAATTAACCTTTTCAAACTCAATTTCAAGGTTAACACAAGGCATCTTTCCTTTTGCGTTTGAAGTGACCTCCTTTTGTTTAGCGTTAGATTCATTGGATTTACTTACGAAATCTGGATCACTAACAAGAGGAGTTAACACCACGTGATCCTTGATAGGTTATTGTTAATCGGTTTACTTTTGGTGTTCATCAAGGTCTCAGGTGGTGGTGGAACCACTTTGTATCCCAATCACTCCCCATTGTTTCGCTCTCTCATAAGTGTTGGACAATGTGAGATGAGCTTGTCCAACTATGCAGTTTTTGTTTTAAAGAGTTGACTTCTACTTCTAAAACTGATTTCTACTTCTTAGTGTCCTCTAGGGAGTTCAGATAGTACCTAATGTCATTTTCTTGGTTAAAGGCAACTACCTTTGTTTGCCTAAGTTGTTTATTCAATAGGTCTATATTTTCCTTGTAATTGTGCTCGTTTTGTTTTAATACTCTATTTGCCTCAGTGCACACTTCCAGATCCTTTACTAAGCTATCATTATGATCTAATAACCTAACAAATTTCAAATCTATACTTTCTTTAAATTTATTTCAATCTAAACAAGCATGATTATTAATAATGGTCAGTAGTACTTACTTGAGATGTTGAAGAGGAATCAGCCATGAGCGCAGAATCTGTTGTCTCTGGTTCTGGTGATTCTGACGTTGATGTAGATTTTTCTTCTTCAGGTAGGTGGTTGACCACATGTGCAGTGTCTTCAGAATTTGACATCGTGAGCTCTATTGCTATATCTCCCTCACTAGCAAAATCATCATCAATGTCCTCCACACGAGCTATGTTGGACTCTCCCGGTGAGGCGAACCGGAAGCTCTAGTCCTGTCCTTCATCCTCATTAGCAGTCTAGGCTTTGGGGTCCTTGCTTGATGAAGTAGGACTGCTAGATGTGGCCTTGTCCTGACAATTAAAGGACAAGAAGTGATTGCCATTACCAGTCTTCTTTGGCTTCACACACTCCCGCTTGAAGTGACCCATTTCACCATAGTTGAAACAAGATACCTTTGACTTGTCAAAGCTAAAGGTTGTGTATTTGGTAGCAACCAAGTTCTGTCTGGTCTTTTTGACAAACTTTTTAGCTCGTCGGACAGCACATGCCAAATCCCACATTATGTCCATTCGTTCTAACTCCATTTCGTCCACTTATTCGTAATCCTCATCTGCCAGGTGACAATTTCCTATCTTTCCATCAACTAGTCCATCATAGGAGTGGACTACAGTAGCTAAGAGGTTATCGGTTTTCTTTGGCCACCTCAACAGTCACATTACCAAAGTTATCGGTTTTCAATATTGCTACATTAGCTTCAGGTATGATGTACAAGGTGCCAGACGACCCTGACGTTTTGGACCCTGAAGTAGAAGGTTATGCTGGAATTGCTGCGCTTGAGACGAAGGCAGTCTGTAGTGGTGCTCCAGATGTCTTGGCCTGAGTAGTCGCATTGTAGAGTGCAGGATTCTGATCGTAGTTGGCCTTTTGAGCTCTGTACTTCATCCTAAGCTCCTCTTCTCTTAGTTTTAGAATAAAGTCATTTATATCTAGCTTCGAAAGCATCCCATTATATCTGAGATTTGAAACGAAGGAAGCCCATTTCTCTGGTAGTCCATCGGCGAAGTTGGATACCTTATCTTCCATTGATGTAGTTACTCCATGAGTGTGCATCTCACTCATCAAGTGGTAGAATCTGTCGATCACATCATCCAGGCTTTCCTTTCCCATTGAAAAGAAGTTGTCAAACTCCTTCTTCAAAGCTTTGGCCTTAATGGCCTTGAGTGAGGCATTTCCGTCATACCTCTTCTCCAACGCATCCCATAGTTTCTTTGCTTGAGTATACTCCGAGTACTAATGGAGATATCCTTCGGAATAGACTAAGTGAGCAAAGTGTAGACTTTCTTCTCAGTGTTGTGTCTTACCTTTTGTGCATCAGACATGCCACTTAATGTATGTTTGACTCCGTCAGCTCCTACTGGCATGCTGTACCCCGACTCTATTGCCTCCCATAAATTTGGGGGTTTATTGTGAATTCCCAATTCATTCTCCAACAGCAGTAGATTCTTAATACGAGTATCTCTACTTGCTGTGTATGCTGAAAACTGTCCTCCATTTCACTTAACTTTACTATTAAACAAACTGCTGATGAATGCGAATGAAGGTATGCGATTGAACTTATTCAGGAGGTTGAACTATGCGAATGGTTCAATCGTGCGACTGAAAAAATGCGGATGAGTTAGTCGGCCGAATGAACTAAAGCGGTTGAACAGTCCGAATGGGGTTCTCAATAGTACGAGTGAGGGTACGAATGAGTCCAATCGTGCGGTTGGAGAATGCAAATGAACTCAGTCGTGCGATTGAGCCAATCGTGCGACTGAACTTACTGAAGATTGATAATTCATAGGTTAAACGTGTTTTGGCCATAAAAACTCAATTTTTCACAAACCCTAATTGTCGTATGCCGAAAAAACTAAACTTTATGGTCACGGAACGTCTAAAACTCCGTTTGACACACGAAGATTGCATTTTTAGTGGAAAAACACAACTTTTATATAAAACCGATTGAATCAACACGTAATCAAGAGCCAAAGCTCTGATACCACTTGTTAGGATCTGGTATTTGAACGAAACACCAACTGATTAATGTGTAAACCAAACCAAATAGTTCGAAATCCTATTTGATTAGTGATCCAATCAGTGAAAACGCACGTAGACACAATAGTGTATTGAATCTAACGTCAAGAATCGATTAGGAATCGATCTACAGCATTCTATGAAATTGGAGTAGGAACTTAGAGGCTTCTAGACGGCTAGGGTACGTTTGGAGTCGGAGTGTATTCAATGCTTATGTTTTTCCGTGAATTAAGTGGTATTTATAGGTTAGGGTTGCTCATTCGGGCGACTGAACCATTAATATGGTTCAATCGTGCAATTGAGTTATACGGTTGGTCCATTCGCCCGACTAAGTGTTCAGTCATGCGACTGAGCCAATCTTATGTGACAATCATACAACTGATCCAATCTCCTGGTTCAGTCGTGCGACTGAGTCATTCGCATGAAGTTGTTCATGTGTATGGTCCATTAGCATGGGCCATTCGCATGATAACTTCATGTTGTTAAGTTTGAATGTATTAAATATCATAATGTTATTTATATCAATTCAATCAACCACAAACCTATATAATCAAGTCAATATGCGTTAAACAACTCATTAATGAAATATTAAACAAGACAAATCACAAACAAAGATTCTTATTTCATTAAGTACCCAATATTACATAAGTGCAAGACATGAAGACATATTACATTGAGAGCAGGATCTAGGTACATATATGTATCAACAAAATCAAATGCAAAATCAAGGGCCAAGGCTCTGATACCACTTGTCAGGACCGTGTACGTACGGAATACTAACAGATTATCTGTTTATACCGAATCAAATAGTGCTCAATCGTATTTGATTGGCTATCCAATCACCAATCAGTGAGAACAGTTACTCGATCAATATACGATTGAAAATAAACGTTATGAACGAATAGAGAGCAATCAGGAATGATCTATGAAGTTGGACAGGCTTCTTTCGATGTTCTGGACGGCTAGGGTTCGTAAGTGTTTCGAATTCTCTCCCAATTCTTGTTTTTCCACTAATTAAGTGGTATTTATAGGTTAGGGGCTTTCATTCGTATGACTGAACCATTTTCATGGTTTAGTCGTGCGACAGAATCATGTGACTGATCCATAATCGTGCGACTAATCCAGCCTCCTGGTTCAGTCATGCAACTAGTCCATAAGCATGATGTATTCATGCGTATGGTCCATAAGTATGGGCCATTCGCTTGATTTCTCATCTGACCATGTTGAACATATTTCTTAATCATTATTAACTAAGAATCATGCACAACACCCTCAAACCTATATAATAAGTTCATTATAGTTTAACACACTAATAATATGAAATATTAAACATTATAAACATCAACCACATTATATTTCATTGAACCCATTCATTACCTATGTGTAAGACGCGAAAGACATTTACATTAAGCTCATAAACTAGGAACATATTCATCTACAGATCTAAGCCGAACTCGATTGACCTGGTGATTGAGTTACTAATAAAGTGTTTAACTACCTCTACTTAGTAAACTACAGAAAACTCTTTAATAGTCATTGTTCATCTATACTAATCTTCACAAACAAACCCGTGAACAGTTGTTACAACAGAAACATATAAACATCAGCAGATCTGGTTATACATAAGCCTGTTTGGACTATTTGGACTAGTTGAACTTAACAATCAATCTAATCATTATTCAAAAAGGTTAAAAAACAGCTTATTAAAATGGATTCACATAATTTCTTTGAACTTGGTCATACTCCGAAACCTCCCATGCTTAAACACAAATTTGAGTTTAAGCAATGGAAAATCAGATTAATGAACTATATTACAAGTGTAGATCCGGACTATTGGATTTCAATATGTAAAGGCCCTCACATTTCAGTGACACTTTCTACTAATCAAGGTGCAATATACAAAACCTCAAGAATACTTATTGAGGATCTCACACTTGATAATGATGACTACAAGAAGATAAAAGTTGATCTCAAACCTTATTCTAGACTCACTCAAGCACTAAAAATGAATGTGCTAAAAAGACTAGAAATGTATGAAACTACTAAAGCTGTTTAGGATGCATTATTGATAATGTGTGAAGGTAGTAGTGAAGTGGCTGAACTTAACAAGGACAAGTTTGTTAATCAATATGAAACTTTTCATCACTCGAAGGGGAAGTCAATCTCTAAACAGCTGCATTGATTTGTGCAGCTGGTGAATGATTTAGAGATCATGGGGGTAACATACAAAGTCAAAGAACTGAACAAGAAGATGCTCCACAGTCTTCAAGAAAGTTTGAAACAAAATGTTACAATGCTAAGAAAACACCCTTGATCTGGAGAGTACCACCTTGGACATCATGATTGCCAAGATAGAAGCTCTTGAACTTGGTGAAAGGAGTAGGAATCTTGGTGGACCTCAAGTCATTGAAGCTTATAAATTTCCATGAGACATTCACTCTGTAGAAAATGCATTCATCACTGAGGATGATTATTTTTTCCTCAATAGATCAAATGAAGACAACTGGTTTCATTGTTGCTCCATCAACTAACAACCCTTCAACATTGTTAGAACCAATAAGGTTCATTACAACTCCCTCAACTACTCCTGAACACCCAAGATCAGAAGAGCAAAAGGCAACTGACAGTATATCCAAAACTAAGCACAAGCTTTCACTCCAACAATCAACAACAATAGTGTCATCACCACCAACATCAATAACCATACAAGAGTCGGCCATAACTAACAAATCAAGCTCATGGAACCAATCAGGCATCCTCAAATGCTCTTCTCAACAGACAAGATGGAGTGTATGACTAGAGTCTGTATGCAGAGGAAGAGAAGCCTCAATTTCAGAATCATGCACTCACGACTCACATCAATGATGGTCCATCTCCTATGCCATCTGAGGTAAAATCCAACCTTTGTAGTGATAAATGCATTACAGAATTGCAAGGTTATCATGAGCATAATCATAAATTGGTTGATAAAATAAAAGAAGAAAAGGTCAAGTCAGAGATGCTTAAAAGAAAAATTGAAGGCTTTGAAATTAAAATCAAATCACTCATCTCTGACATTGATAAATTGCATGGTGAAAAGTATACTCTTGCGGCTAAAAATGAGCAGCTAACTTAAAAGCTAGCTCAATCAAAAGCTGAACAAACACTTACTAAAGTGAAACTTCAAAAGTTTCAAATTTCTTCAATCAAGCTACAAGAGATGCTAGACTCCTAAAAAGATCCCAAGGATATAACTGGGATTAGGTATAATTCTTGTCCTCCACCTTACAATGACAACTACACTTTCATGCCTGAATCTATCACACTCAAAGAGCAAAATGAACATAACACTATTGAACCAAAAATCAATAGTAAAACAAGTCACAAATCCTTAAAACAAACCAAATGTTTACAGTGAAACTAATAAGGAGAAAATTAAATTATGTCACCTAATTAAAATCAAGGGGTATTTAGACAAGATAGTGAATGTCATTAAACCATCAAGCCCATCAAGCCATTATCCCATTTATGAAATATATACCTACAATTTCAGAAGGAAAGAAGAAAGTTGTGATTATAAGATTAAATCTCTAAAAAATTCAAACAAATAAGATAAAGTTTCACTGCCAAAGAAAAGCAAAAGTTCACTGATTTCAAAAACAAAAATTCAGTCAAACCCTTAATCTTCAAAATCAAAACAAGGATTAGGTTTTGACATCTGCAATAGGGATCATGTAAATCATTTTGAACAGGAAGTCAAGAAAAGGTTGAAGGAACAAAAACAACCTAAAACAGTAAACAAAAGTAGTGTTGTGAAACAAACTACTAAAAAGGCTGATTTTGCTTCTTCAGTTGAATCAAAGATTGTGACTCAGTTAAGAATGGGTAAATCAGCTGAGTCAGCAACAACAAAATCAGATTCAAGAAACAAACATATGTATTGTGACATTTGTGAAATGTCTAATCGCAAAAATTTGAGCGTGTTTTCAATCAATACTATTCTATCTGTGACATGAATAATCATTCCACCAAAAACTGCTATTTTAATAAATACTTTTCAGTCTGTGATATGACCAATCACAATACATCTGCTTGTTACTTTACGCAAAAAGGGTTAAGAATTCCCAAAACAAGCCCATCTCACCAATATCATCTGTGAAACCCAAAATTAGAAGTTATTTTCATAATAATCAATCTAGGACTTCTAGCTCAGATAATGACATGAGTAACATAAAAGAGTTGAAGAAGATTCAAAGAAACAAATATCACAACATCAAGCAAACATATGATCTTCATAAACCAAAAATGATGTTTGATAATCAAAAACAAGTCAGATGTCTTCAAAGAAATAGGGACCAAAGGTTTCATTATTCTTCTAACTCTTCAGCTGAAATTAATGAGATGAAACATTCAAAATATCATCAGAATTCTCCTAGAACACCTCTCTCTAAGTCACAATTTAGAAGAAAGTACCAAGAAGTTACTATCATGGATAGGAACGGGAAACCCAAGACCATTATGGCTGGGTTCCATATTCTAACTAGTTTTTTTGTGCTTGCAGGGTCATCCATACAGGTCCAATAGCTTATGGTATCTGGACAATGGATGCTCCCGACACATGACTGGAGATCGTTCCCTCCTTTATGACTTCAAGCATATACAAGAACCACTATGGCATTCAGAGGAGATTCACAAGGTGGCAGAATCACTGGTGAAGTATATGTGACAAATGGGATGTTGAGTTTTGGTAGAGTGAACAACTGTGAATAACTAAATTTCAATTTTGTTAGCGTGTCTCAGATCTGTTACAAGAAATATTCAACCTACTTTACTTACACTAATTGCTACATTCTTAAACAAGGATTCCAAATTCTTGAAGAATGGGTGGTCTTAAAGACCCCAAGGAAGAATAACACCTATGTCTTAAACCTAAATTTTGCTACACCAAAAGAAGAAACACGTCTTCTGTCAAAAGCATCATTCGATGAGTCTCACCTTTGGCACAAATGTTTGGTTCACACAAACTGTAAAAACATGAATAGATTGGTCAAAGGAAACCATGTTATTGGTTTATCACAAAAAGAATTTCACTCTGTTGATCACTGTTCAGCATGCCTCAAAGGGAAACAACATAAATCTTCCCACAAACCAATGCTTGTGAACACAAACAATTCTCCATTGAAGCTACTTCATATAGATCTTTTTGGACCAACTCATGTTATGAGTATTATAAAGAAACAGTATTGTTTGGTGATCATTAATGACTTTTCAAGATTTACGTAGGTTTTCTTCTTACTTCATAAAAATGAAGCATCCCAACTAATAAAAGATTTCGTCATAAAAATTGAAAACCAACTTGATCATAACGTCAAAACAATAAGAAGTGATAATGGGACATAATTTAAAAATGAAGGTATGAGTTCCTTTTGTGCAACCAAAGGCATTGCTCATCAATTTAGTGCAGCTAGAACTCCTCAACAAAATTAGAGAGCTGAAAGGAGAAATAGAACACTGATTGAAGCAGCAAGAACAATGCTAGCCGATACTAAACTACCAATTACCTTTTGGAAGAAGTAGTTAACACTTCATGCTTTGTGCAAAATAGAAATCTGATTGTAAAGAAAAAAACATGAGTCCTTATGAACTATTGTTTCACAGAAAATCATTAATTGGATTTTTCAATTCATTTGGTAGTCTTGTCTCAATATTAAACACCCAAGACTATTTGGGAAAATTTTCATCTAAGTCTAATGATGGATTCTTTGTAGATTATTCTTTAGTTTCAAAGGCTTACAGAGTGTTTAATCATAGATTAAACATTATTGATGAATGAACAAATGTTCAATTCAAGGAACATATATTTCCCAAATCTACAAATGGTCCTGACTGATTGTTTGATATTGACTCATTTACAAAATCTTTTGATCAATTTTATTTGTCTGATGTAGGAAATATACCTTCAGCTGAACCTTATTCAAGGGTAGAAAGAGGAGATGACTTTCCAATGATTCCTCCATCCTCTTCAAAACACTTGATTGAAGATGTTCCATTACGAGCTGATCCTATCAGACAACCATCTCAAAATCAAAGTGTTTCAAATGAAGCTGGTCCTAGCGTGTTACCATCACCATCAGAAAACCCATCAACTGAAGTCAGAAATCAAGATCAAGCTACACCTCAAGTTGAAACAAAAAGAACATCAAATGATGGAAGCAATCAAAGTGTTGCTAATGCTGAAGCAGTCATACAAACGGAATTTGATTATCTTCATAATTCTCCCATAGTACAAGATGAAGGTGCCTCTCACCATGATGATCTGAATGTCTCTAATCTTGATGTAACAATTGCTGGTGGCTCAATTCCAATCACCAGAATACACAAGAATCATCCAGTAGAAAACATTATTGGTGAACTCAATGAAAGTGTAACAAGAAGCAAGCGAAGTATTGCAAACATCGATTTGTTCTCATGTTTTCTTTGTGAAACGGTACCCAAAAACATTAAACAGTCTCTTCAAGACAATAGCTGGATTAAAGCTATGCAGGAAGAATTGTTGCAGTTCAAGAAGCAAGAAGTATGGCAACTGGTATATCTTCCGAAGGATAATACCCTATCGGTAACAGATGGCTATACAGAAACAAGAATGATGATAGAGGAATTGTCATCAGAAAAAAGCAAGACTAGTGGCACAGGGGTATACTTAGGAAGAAGGAATTGACTATGACAAAGTGTTTGCACCTGTTGCCAGATTAGAAGCAATAACAATTTCTTGTATACTCAGCATCCATGAAGTTCACTGTTTATCAAATTGATGTAAAGTGTGCTTTCTTGTACGGAAAGATTGCTGAAGAAGTCTATATGAGTCAACCACCAGGCTTTGAAGATCCTGAATTACCTCACAGGGTTTACAAGCTTGACAAAGCCTTGTATGGTATTCCCCAAGCCCCAAGATAATGGTTATGAAAGAGGAAAGATTGATTAGACTATCTTCAGAAAAAGAAAAGGAAGAGACATTTTTTGGTCTAGATCTATGTGGATGATATCATTTTTGGCTCAACAAACAGGCTACTTTGCAAAGATTTTGAAGATCTCATGCACTCAAAATTCCAAATTAGTGCAATGGGGGAACTCACATTCTATCTAGGAGTGCAAGTCCAACAAACGACACATGGAATCTTCATTAATCAATCGAAATACATGGAAACAATGTTGAGGAAATTCCACCTTGCTGACTGTCAGTCTATCAGAACACCTATTGATACTAAAGTGAAGATAGGACCTGATCCAGAAGGCAAACTAGTGGATCATACTCACTATCGATCTCTGATCGGTTCACTTATGTATCTATCCGCCAGTAAGCCTGACATTAACTTTGGTGTTTGTGTGTGTTTCGGATATCAAGCAGATCCCGAGGAATCACATGTGAATGTTGTCAAAAGGATATTTAGATATCTTAAGGGAAAACCTGCACTTGGATTGTGGTATCTAAAAGAAGGAGATTTCAATCTTTATGCCTTCACTAACATTGATTACGGGGGATGTAATTTCAATAGGAAGTGCACTTCTGGTGGTTGTCAATTTCTTGGTCCCAGACTGGTCTCTTGGCAACGCAAGAAGCAGACAAATGTATCTGTTTCAACAATAGAAGTTGAGTACATTGTGGCATCAACTTGTTGCTCTTAAGTTCTCTAGATTTAAAACCATATGCTTAATTATGGTTTTAACTTCTTGCATACACGAATTCACATTGACAACACAGCAGATGTTTTTATTTCAAATAATTTAGTTCAACACTCAAAACAAAACACATTGAAATTAGATATCACTTTTTGAGAGACCATGCTGAAAAACGGTTAATCAAATTGACTTAAGTTCCCACTGAAAATCAATTGGCTGATTCATTCACCAAGGCATTTGAACCTAGTAGGTTTGAATTTCTAGTTCAATCAATTGGCATGATTAACCTTGAATAAAATAATAATAAAACAAATTGGTTTAAAAAATTTAGAAATTTAGAAAAAGAAGTCAATTTTGATGAAGAAAAAGATCGATATACCAATGGGAAATAATATAATTACATTCATTATATCATTCACTGTCTTTAATTCAAAATTTAAAATACTGACATAACTTACCTGATATGTTGGTAGGCTCAACCTGGAAGAGAAAATATATGTTGTGATGAATTAAAATCTTATTTAATAGTGAAACACTCATCTCAGAGTATAGGTATGTATTGGATTATCTAAGTGGATGTGTGTGTAGTAACCTAAATACACCAGGTAATGATACTTTATGAATCTCTTTCACCACATCAAGTTTCATATCTGTTTTGTTGCAAAGACCTAAAGAAACAAGCACATAGTGTAGATGTATTGATCCAAATGATTCCTAATAAGGAACATATCCAAATTGGATAAATCTACCAAAATAATACATTCCTTGTGAATGAGCAAAAGAATCCAATTATGGATTAGCTTCCAAAGTGAAGTGAAAAGAATCCTAATATGGATCAAATCATGAAAATGATCAAAGTAAAAGAATTCCAATGAGGATCAATGAAAATAAGATCTCATAACTTAAGTGACATGGTAAATCAAGTTGTGAAATAGTTCTACATGTGTGAGGTACATGTCATGTTGAATAATCAAACAAATGAAAACATGATAAATATCACCTGCATTAAAATATTAACTAGGTATGAGTCTAAGAGGACAAACATACTTTCAATCAATACATTCATAAACATGTCCATTTTACTATTAAAGAATGCACATGTGTAATGTAATATTGATATGATCCCAATAAAAGGTATACTTCTCTTCATTTATAAATCAGAAAAAATAGATAAATAACATCAAAATAATTCATATTCAAAAGTTTTAAATCTTTAAAGTTTCTATCTAGGTATGGATATAAAATTTAGGGGGAGTAATTTAAAATTTTGATAAGTTTGTATAGATATTTACTTTCATAAATAACTTTCTTAAAACTTCAAAACAAATAAAAAAGAAACTGTCAGTGTTGGTCCAGAAGTTATGCTATTGCGTAAGGCCCCGTCCCGAGACACTCATAGCTTGTCAAGCATTTCACATAAACCGTATAATTACATCAATTTAAAGAAAACGTTGCAGCGGAAACATTAAATCAAACATTTCATTTCATTATAATAAACGCTTTTGCAAAATAATATAACATTCATTACAAAATATCGTTTGTTTGCATTATAATGCAAAAACATTGTACAAAAGAATGCCATCCAAAAGAGCTGAGTAGCCGCCCCGTGCCATCCTAAGCAACATTACCTGCCAACTAGAAACACATAAAAGTCAGCGTTGCTGAGTGAGTTCTAGTTTCATAATAAAACATACTTTATCTTTCATTTAAAACCATCCTTTACTTTCTTTCAATCATACCAGACTTAGAACATGATCACACATCGTATGTACACATAGATATAGTTATTATCTTCATCATCGTTCATTTCGTACATTTATTATCTTTTGTTTTCATCTAGGTCATGTCACATGCTTAACCCCCCTAAGAGTACCAAGCAATTCATCTAGGGTTAAGCGACAAGGACCCCATACATATGGTCAATCACAAAGATTGAACCCCTGTTTGCATCCTCATAGGGTATTTAACCCGCACACAGTTGAGCTGCCAACCCCTCATTGGGTGTGAACTCCATACATTTGCTAAATCACACAGATTAAGCCTCAGTTTGCATCCTCATGGGGTAGCTAACTCGCACACGGTTGAGCTAACACTCCTCATTGACTGTGAACCTCCACACATTTGCTTGCAAGCCTTTCTTTCGTTCATTCATTCACTATCGCATGCATTCTTTCATTTCGTTACACTTTTCATTATCTTCCCCTTTATGTTACATAAAATGTTCATTTCATTAATTAACATGCAAAGTAAAGCCCCGGGAAGACAATCATACAAAGCAAGGAACATAAATAGAAACATACAACAACACCATTCAAGGCACAACATACATACATAACATACATCATACATATAATCGTGCATAAGCACCCAACATACATCAAGTCCATCACAACATTTACGACCTTGAAAGTCAACTTACATGAACCTCTGGGAATCTCCCAAGTCAAGCCTACATAACACTGTTCCCCCAAGAATCAGAAAATAAACTAAGTTCTTTTGGCGCATGAGCCCTATTTAGGCGTATGGACCTTATTCGGTCGCATGGCCTTCCATGCGTATGAGAACACTAAGGCGAATGGACTCTATGGGCGATTGAACACTTAGGCGTACGGACATCTAGTCGCGTAGCCTTCAGTTGTATGACTCCCATGTGTATGAATCTCAATCGCATGAATTCGAGCGTATGGACACTATGGGCGATTGAACACTTAGGCGTATGGACTTCTAGTCGCATAGCCTTTAGTCACATGACACCCATGCATATGAACCTCAGTCGCATGACACCCATGCGTATGAACCTCAGTCGCATGGTACCCATGCGCATGGACTTCAGTCGCATGCCTTTCCACCGTATGGCCTCCAATCGCATGCCATTCGCTCGCCTGGCTTCTAGTCGCATAGCCCTAGCTGATGTAGAATGCAATTCTTCCCAAACCTAATGTGCAATTTTTAGCCTCCAAACCCTCTCAAACCTATTCTAAGCTCAAATAAACCATACTAAACCTTAGAAACACATACCACAAAACCATTCAAGCACAACCAATCCAAAAATCAAACCCTACCCGAATCACACACATACACATACACATACATAGGGGTTTTACGCCCAACACAACCAATAATGATAGCCATGTGTTCCAGCCCCAAAATCAGTTGAAACGTGTAAAAGATGGGTCCTAGAACTCACATTGAAAGCCTCTTTGGGTATAGCTTCTCCCAAACTCACTTGACTTCGACTTTTGCACTTCATTCTTCGAGAAACACTAGGTTTGGCTCTCATCACCTCTCTTTCTTTCTTTGGCTGAATGGTAGGGGGAGGATGAGGGGAGAATGGGCTGCCATGCCCCTTTTATACCCCCAGTCCGCCAAATATTCTCTTATTTTGGCAAGTTTGGTTCCTCGACATAGGGCTTTATTTCTATTCTTTCTTTTTCTTATTTCTTTGGCTTCAAATGAAATAACCGGGTGTTACAAGTCCACCCCCCTTAAATAGGTTTCGTCCCTGAAACCTGTTATTCCTTGAACAGACGTGGGTAATGTTGTCTCATCTCTTCTTCAGTCTCCCATGTAGACTTGGATCCCTTCTTATGCTTCCACTATACACACACAACAGGAACCACTTTATTCCTCAACCTCTTCTCTTTTTTATCAATGATCGTCACTGGTTGTTTTACATAATTAAGCTGCTCATCTACCTTAATATCCTCCAGTGGTACAATCATATCCTCATCTGCTAGACACTTTCTAAGACGAGATACATGGAATATCGGGTGAATTCCACTTAACTCATCTGGTAACACCAATCTATAGGCCACCTCACCTACTCTAGCAATGATTCGGAAAGGCCCTATGTATCTCGGGCTCAACTTGTCCCACTTTCTGAACCAAATGATACCCTTCCAATGTGAGACTTTCAACATAACCCTCTCACCCACCTGGAATTCAATCGGTCTACGTCATTTATCATCATACGATTTCTGCCTATCTTTGGTTGCCTTCAAGAAGGCCTTGATCCTTTCAAGCTTCTCAGTCATAGCCTCGATCACCTCGATGCTTCCTAACTCTTTCTGACTAGTATCACCCCAATAGACGGGTGTCCTGCATCTCTTACCATATAGCATCTTATAAGGGGGCATGCCAATGTTTGCATGATAACTGTTGTTATATGAGAACTCAACTAATGGTAAGTGGTCATCCTAACATGCTCCAAAATCGATGACATATGCCTGAAGCATATCCTCCAATGTCTGAATGGTCCTTTCTGACTGACCATCCATTTGGGAATAATAAGTCGTGCTAATATGTAACCTTGTCCCCATCACGTCGTGGAATTTCTTCCAAAATTTAGATGTAAACCGGGTCTCACGATCAGACACAATAGACACCGGCACACCATGATGAGTTACGATTTCCTTGATGAAGAAACCCGCCAACCTCTCGGATGAATATGTCTCGCGGATCGGTAGGAAGTGAGCACTCTTCGTCAAACGGTCAACTATCACCCATATGGTATCATACCCTTTTAGGGTACGTGGTAGCTTTGTTATAAAATCCATGGTGATGTGCTCCCACTTCTAGTCTAGTATATCCAAAGGTTGGATCTTCCCATATGGCTTTTGGTGCTCGGCCTTCACTTGTAAACAAGTACGGCATTTACTCACATACTCCACCACATCTCGCTTCATACCCGGCCACCAATAATCTTTCTTCATGTCTTGGTACATCATTGTAGCACCGGGGTGAATAAAGTATCGAGTTTTATGAGCTTCGTCCATAGTCTTCATGCATAGATCCCCAAAACGACGAATCCACATCCGTCCAAATCGGGTTCTAACACCGAGTGTGTTTTCACCCAATTCCGTAATAAGACCTCTCATTCTTTCAGAGTTAAGATGATCTTCTTTCAGTGCCTTATCTTGGAACTCTTTGACTTGCTTCATCAAATCGGAGGTCATGATCAACTTGTAAACTTTCACCCGAATCGGCTCGGGTCTTTCCTTTCAACTAAGGGCATCCGCCACCACGTTGGCTTTGCTCGGATGGTAATGGATCTCGCAATCATAGTCTTTTATGAGTTCCAACCATCGTCTCTGACTCATGTACAAATCTTTCTGCTCAAAAAAGTACTTCAAGCTCTTGTGGTCAGTGAATATGGTGCACTTCGTCTTGTAAAGGTAGTGCCTCGAAATCATTAATGCAAAGACCACGGCTGCTAGCTCCAAGTCATGAGTAGGATAATTGACCTCATGAACCTTCAACTGTCAGGATGCATAGGCTATAACCTTTTCTCTCTGCATTAACACACACCCCTGCCCCGAATAGGAAGCATTACAATAAACCACCAAATCTTCACTTTCATCAGATAGTGACTATTCAGGAGCTTGAGTCAACCTCGCCTTTAATTCCTCGAATGTCTTCTCTTGAGCTTGACCCCATACGAACTTCACATCTTTCCCGGTTAACTTGGTTATTGGAGAAGCGATCATAAAGAAGTCTTGAATGAATCTTCTGTAATAGCCCGCCAAACCTAAGAAACTACGAATCTCAGATGGCGTCTTTAGAGACTTCCATTATGTCACCGCCTCCACCTTTGCTGGGTCCACCATAATCCCCTAAGGATTCACTACATGACTCAAGAACCTAACCTCACGCAACCAAAATGCACACTTGGAGAACTTGGCGTACAACTTCTCCTTTCTCAACGTCTCCAAAACGTCTCGAATATGACCGGCATGCTCTATCTCGCTCTTCGATTAAATCAAGATATCATCAATAAACACAATCACTGATTTATCCAACATCAGCCTACACACTCGATTCATCAGATCCATAAAAGTAGTTGGCGCATTGGTCAAACCAAAAGACATGACAAGAAACTCGTAATGACCATAATGCGTGCGAAAAGCTGTTTTAGGAATATCCTACTCCTTCACCTTTAACTGATGGTAGCCCGATCGAAGATCTATCCTGGAGAACTAGCTGGAACCTTGAAACTGATCAAACAAATAATCAATTCTCGCTAAGGGGTATCATTTCTTTATCGTCAACTTCTTCAGCTCACGGTAGTCAACACACATCCTCATGCTACCGTCTTTCTTCTTCACAAACAGGACCGGAGCACCCCAATGAGAGATACTCAATCGAATAAACCCCTTATCAAGCACCTCTTGCGGTTGCTCCATCAACTCTTTCATCTCAGTCGGAGCCAACCAATATGGTGCCTTGGCAACAGGTTGGGCACTCGGTATCAAGTCAATCTGGAACTCGATCTCATGGTCAGGTGGCACTCCCAGAAAGTCTTTTGGGAACACGTCTAGAAAGCCACACATAACCGGTACATCAGAAAATTATGTTGTTTGTGTATCCACGTCCTTTACGTAAGCCAAGTAGGCACTACATCCGCGCCTCATGCACTTTCCCGCCACCTCCATTGAGATTACTTTCGGGATCGTCGTGACCCAATCCCAAGAAACCGCCACCGAACTCCCATCAGACGCTGTCAAATGAATCATCTTCTTGCGGCACATAATGTTTGCCTTGTAGTCCGCTAACCAATTCATCCCAGGAACTTCATCGAAACCACCTAAGGTCATTACGAATGGTCTAACCGGAAATTTATGACCTTCTAATTCCACATCACAACCTTCTATCATCTCAAAAATCCTAGTAGACTTACCTATGACAGTTTCTACATCGAAGGGTGCATCAACACTTCTACTACTAATAGGCAGTTTAGCACAGAAAGCAGCAGAAATAAAACTTTTACGGGCACCAGAATCAAATAAAACAGAGGCTAAAGTTTGGTTTACTAGAAACGTACCTGACACAACATCAGGGTCCGTCCTAGCCTCCTCTTGCATCATCATAAACGCTTTGGCGCTCACCCTCAGTCCTTCTCCTCCAGCTTTCTTCACCCCAAAACCCTCAGGCCTCAGCTTCTTACATTCCCTACTCATGTGACCACTTTCCCCACAGTTGAAACACCTCATAGCCCCACAATCTCTAGCCATATGACTAGGCTTCTCGCACTTGAACCAGACATTCAATTCCCACCTACACTCGCCACTGTGCTCCTTCCTATATTTGCCACACTTCTTCGTTCCCGTACCCGGTGTGACCACACGGTGATCATCCACCTGTGCCTTCTTGTTACTCATCGAAGCACCACCCCGACCAAACCTCTTCCATTTCCAACTCCGATCACCACCACCCTTCTTGCTTGCCTCAGCCACCACCAGCTCTCGCTCATCATACAATCTTTTTGCCAAATCAACTGCCGACCTAAACGTGCTCGGTCGGGTAGCGATCATGTGCCTATGGATATCCGCCAACAAACCCTGAATGTACCTCTTAATCTTTCATGACAAGGGCGTCACTTGGTCCAGCACCAGACATGCCATCTCATTGAACTTGGTGGTGTACTGCTGGTGTGTCATCGTCCCCGCCTCCAACTATAGGAATTCCCTCTCAACCTTGTCCATTTCCCTATGAGGACAGAACTCCTCAATCACCAACTCCATCAATTCAGACCATCTCATCCTCCTAATAGCATGACTACCCTTAGCTTGGACAATATTGCCCTACCAGCATAAAGCTATGTCCACGAAAGAGTGGGCAGCAAACTTCACTTTCTGATCTTCTTGACACTTGCTGATGTTCAGAACAGCTTCCATTTCTCTCACCTATGGGTGAGCAGCAGCAACAGTTCCATTACCATCAAAAGTAGGGGGCTTACACCTTTGAAATACCCCTTAGTTACAGCCTTGTGCCGCCTCCGGCGCAGGCTCTTCTTCTTCCTTCTCTTCATCATCGAAGAGAACTGTTTTAGGCTTCGGTTGCTACCATTGTGCCGAGGACCAATTCCTCTCTTTCCTTTCCCCTTCCCTCATAGCCTTGATAACTTTGGTCACCACAAACGGTAAGATTTTTTGCATGACCTGATGAACTTCTTCCATAACAGGCTCTTTTACTGAGGCTCTCAAATTGGCACTCTCATCACCACCCTCCGTATGAGGGGTCTCGAGTTCTTCACGAACCACTTTTTCAACTCTAGGCCTTCCTCTTTTGGGTCGCGGTTTAGCACCACGACCTCCACCACGTGAAGCTTTCGAAGATCTGCCACCGGCCATCCACACACACACTGAATGATTCAAACACCAACACAGTCATTCAAGGGCACAGCTTAATTTATGTCAAGTATAGTAAGTCCCTAATTATAATGGCCAGTTGTGATTAGCCACTTACTTTACTCTTCATACCCAAAGCATTACCTATCCTGACTACATCAGTATTTAAATCTACAAACAACACATAACCATATAACATGCACACGTAATGTCGGTTACATTGAGAAAACAACTGATGGCATGTAGCTACTCATACTAGCATCCCTTCCGTTTCCATCCTATTTTCATTTTAAGTTTAGGTTTATTTTGAAAATTTACCCGTTTCATTTAACCTTTGGCTCTGATACTAACTTGTAAGGCCCCGTTCCCGGGACAATCACAGCTGGTCAAGCACTTCACATAAAACATATAATTACATCAATTTAAAGAAAACGTTACAGCGGATTCATTAAATCAAACATTTCATTTCATTAGAATAAACGCTTTTGCAAAATAATACAACATTCATTACAAAATATCGTTTGTTCGCATTATAATGCAAAAACATTGTACAAAAGAAAGCCATCCAAAAGAGTTGAGTAGCCACCCCGTGCCATCGTCAGCAACATTACCTGCTAACTGGAAACACATAAAAGTCAGTGTTGCTGAGTTAGTTTTAGTTTTATAATAAAAATACTTTATCTTTCATTTAAAACCGTCCTTTACTTTCTTTCAAATCTTACTAGACTTAGAACGTGATCACACATCATACGTACACATAGATAATAGTTATTATCTTCATCATCGTTCACTTCGTACATTTATTTTCTTTCGTTTTCATCTAGGTCCTGTCATGTGCTTAACCCCTCTCTAGAGCACCAAGCAATTCATCTAGGGTTAAGCGACAAGGACCCCATCATATGGTCAACCACAAAGATTGAACCCCTGTGTGCATCCTCATTGGGTATTTAACCCGCACACAGTTGAGCTGACAACCCCTCATTGGGTGTGAACCTCCATACATTTGCTAAATCACACGGATTAAGCCCAAGTGTGCATACTCATGGGATAGCTAACCCGCACATGGTTGAGCTAACACTCCTCATTGAGTGTGAACCTCCATACATTTGCTTGCAAGCATTTCTTTCGTTCGTTCATTCATTAATGCATTCATTCTTTCATTTTGTTTCACTTTTCATTATCTTCCACTTTACGTTACATAATACTTTCATTTCATTCACTAACATACAAAGTAAAGCCACAAGAAGACAATCATACAAAGCAAGGAACATAAACAGAAACATACAACAACACCATACAAGGCACAACATACATACATAACATACATCATACATACAATCATGCATAAGCACCCAACATTCATCAAGTCCATCACAATGTCTATGACCTCGAAAGTCAACTTACATGAACCTCCGGGAATCTCCCAAGTGAAGCCTACATAACACTATTCCCCCAGAAATCAGAAAATAAACTTAGTTCTTTTGGGCGCATGAGCCCTATTTGGGCGTATGGACCCTATTCAGTCGCATGGCCTTCCATGCATATGAGAACACTAAGGCGAATCGACTCTATGGGCGATTGAACACTTAGGCATATGGACATCTAGTCGCATAGCCTTCAGTCGTATGACTCCCATGCTTATGAACCTCAATCGCATGGTATTCAGGCGTATGGGCACTATGGGTGAATGAACACTTAGACGTATGGACTTCCAGTCACATAGCCTTCAATCGCATGACTCTCATACGTATTAACCTCAGTCGCATGGCACTCATGCGCATGTACTTCAGTCGCATGCCTTTCGGTCGTATGGCCTCCAGTCGCATGCCATTCGGTCGCCTGGCTTCCAGTCGCATAGCCCTAGCTGATGCAGAAATACAGTTCTTCCCGAACCAAATCTGCAATTTTCAGCCTCCAAACCCTCTCAAACCTATTCGAAGCTCAAATCAACCATCCTAAACCTTAGAAACACATACCACAATACCATTCAAGCACAACCAAGCCCGAAATCAAACCCCACCCAAATCACACACATACACATACACATACATACGGGTTTTACACCCAACACAACCAAAAACGATAACCATGTGTTCTAGCCCCAATGTCAGTTGAAAATGTGCAAAAGAGGGGTCCTAGAGCTCGCATTGAAAGTCTCTTCAGGTATAGCTTCTCCCAAACTCGCTTGACTTCGAATTTTGCACTTGATTCTTCGAGAAACACTAGGTTTGGCTCCCTTCTCCTCACTTTCTCTCTTTAGCCGAATGGAAGGGGGAGAATGAGGGGAGAATGGGTTACCATGCCCCTTTTATACCCCCACTCCTCCAAAGATTCTCTTGTTTTGGCAAGTTTGATCCCTCGACTTTGGGCTTTATTTCTTTTCTTTCTTTTTCTTCTTTCTTTGGCTTCAAAGGAAATAACCGGATGTTACATATTATATATCAGCTTATTAAGATTCATTGATCTAGAGGAAGGAGAGATAGAGGGTGGCTATGTGGTTGATGAACCAATAGCTCATAAAAGCCATGTGAAAGAGGAGGAATCAGTACAGGAGATGGTAGATAAAGCCCAAACTGATGACTTGATGGTGAAAGCTATGCTTTTTATCAACCATGGGTATGACCCTGATAAGGTATTCAGATTGACATATGAGGGAATAAAGGCAGAAGAAGAAAGATTAAACAAACTTTTGAATCCTACGTATGAGAATGAGTATGAAAAGACTCTTTCTCCTAACGCACTAGTGTTCAAATCATTTTCAAAGGCAAAGCAGACTTTCACTCCTCAACCACTGTATCTAACTGTTCAAGGATTTACTAAAAGAAAACTGGGCAACATGAAGACAAATTCCCTAAGGGATGTTATCCTTAGGATGATTAATAAGAAGAAAGAAAGGTTGAAGAAATTGAAGAAGAGATTATAAGCAAAAAACCTAGAACAAGAGTGTCTACACAAGATATCCAGCTCACCCATATAGATCATGACTTTCTAGAACCTGTTCTAAACAAGAATCCAGAGTGGTTTGCTAAGCCCTCTCAACTAAAGCTTCAAGAAGGGCTCACCGCTGCTAAGATGATTAAAGGTCTGTCTACCCAAAAGGCAAAACTAATCAGAATATAATTGCCTGGAGGTATGACAGTGACTGGAACATATTCATGATTAAGAGGATCAGTTCAATTCTTCATAGACTACCTTGCTCTAGTGAACTCCCTGGAAATCCATGATCTGAAAGAACTAGCCAATTTAAAGTTGATTAATCACAAGGCTATATTCAGGGATTATGAGTTTGAAAATATTCTGAGAATGTTTAAAAAAACAGACAACTTTAAATCTCTCAAGGCTATTTGCATGAGGAAAGATAGATCCTTTGTCAACCCCTTAGGGAAGAAAATAACAAAACTAGCTGAAGAAGTGGTATTCCTTGAACTAAAGGTGAAGCCTACTAAATCTCTGAAAAGAAAGATGGTAGCTAGAACTTATTCATCCAAACCAATCTCAAATGTCTATAATGATAAAAAGACATATGAGTTAGTGATTGAAAAAGATGGGGAGGAAAAGAAGTAGTTGAAATCAGGTTGTTTAGTGGATATGAAGTGAGATTGTTAGATAAATTATATATCCACTACATATACATAAGGCATTTCAGAGAGATAAAGAATAAAATGGGAGAAGAAAATATGCATTTGTTTCTGAAATGTATAAAGATTCTAAAGATGGAATTTGATAGAATTAATGCCAAGAGGGAACAAAGGAAAAACAAGAAGACTCCTCTACAATTAGGGAAGATTGTGAAGTTAGAGGTGGATGTGGATGGAGCTCTGTTGATTCATAGAGATGGGTTGTCCACAGTGTCAATATAGGAACCTATTTCTCTAAAAAACTGCCTATAAAAGCCATGTACATAATAAGCTAGCTAAAGATCCATGTGTTAAATAAAGAAAAGATGTCTCATGCTAATGACTTTCTCAACATGATAAAGGCCATTTTGGATCCATCTCAGGCAGAACCTCTTATTCCTCCACAAAACCCAGCAAAATCTTCCTAACCTCAACTACCATCAAACCCTTAAAGAACATAGGCTGTATAATCCTTAGGGGGAGTATTGTTGGACCTTGAAAGGATCATACATACCAATTCAAGTGATGCGTTGATGGTTGTTCTGTTTGAAATCCCACAAGTCCAAGAACCAATGCGGATGAAGAATCAGCAAAAGAAGAATAAAAGACGTGTCGGCTAACCACATTTGTATGTGTGGATAACATAGAACAAACGCTGACAAGTATTTGTTCTTCTGTATTAACAAATGTAGATAACTGAAACCAATGCTGACAAGTATTTATACATCCACATTTACTAATGCGGATGTCCGGCAACAAATGCACATAACTATTTGTTCATCCGTATTTGTCAATGCTGATGATCAAACATTATTGCTGAAGACCAAAAGAAATGCTGATCAAGATCAACACATCTGCATTAGTCAATGTGGATGAACAAAAGAAATGATGATGAAGATTTTTGTACTTAGACTACTTCTCTTATGTATAGGTTAGGGGTAGTTTAGTCATTTTGTAAAAGACATCTTGTCAGCCTATAAATAGAATAGAAAACCTCGTATGTCGGGGTGACTGATGATACACATTCTAGACAATTAGAATTTTTTGTTTAGTCTTATGTTTACAAGGTGTATTGTTACTGTTTAATGCAAAAATCCTAACATTCAATGTAACTGATTACCTTCATTAATACAAACAACATTTATGAGATTTTCTTGCAATCAATGTTCCTTGATTGTTTGATTCCGCCTTACAATCACTGACTCAATAATCATATTCAGTCCTTATTGATTCATATCAATAGAGAATATCATTTTCAAACCCAGTCAATATGAACTCTTGATTTGAATATTAGAGGAATCAAACAAAAAGATGCAGCTGGAGAGCTTCTAAAGTTTGATGAAGCTAGAGAGCAATAGGAAAGACATGATGCCAAAAAAAATAAAATCACTCAAAGGTCTTCCCATATGCCAACTGAGGCTCCACCATCTCCTAACTCCAATTCAACAACTTCTGGAAATAGTCAGCCCATCTCCTCAATCCTTGAAAAGAAGAAGATAACACCTAAAAGAACCATAAAGTCAGGATCATTGACCCAAAAGTAGAGGAAAAGGTAACTAATGTACCAAGATCTTGGTTGTTGGGTATATCTCTGAAATGAAGAATTTGTTGTCAAGAGGGAAAATGGAGAGATCATGTACTATGATCATGAAGTTGAAGTACTTAATCTACCATTTGACATTTTATCGCAAACTGTTAAATACTTTAGTATCCGGATAAATCCAAAATACTGCTTGAAAAAGTAATAACCTTTGTCAAAGCTGATACCTGTGAAGAGATCCCAGAAACCCCACAATCAACTTATTATCCAATAATGGAATGGAAATATGATCAGAAAAAGAATACCTACTTTATAACTACATCAGCAGCTGGAAGAATAGTTTACTCAAGAAACCAACTGGTATGCTTCAAAAAGGTTAAGATAGCTGACTTAACTAGACTAAGACTAAGGAATCCAAACAGTGATTTTAAGGCTAGGGAGGTAGAAAAGATACCGATGAGGATTTACGAATCGCATCTAGAAAGATCAACTACCGGATCACATATGCTGAATGACTATCAATCAGTATTCAACAGATGAGCTGCTGATCAACACTAAACTTCATAACCTGTTGATCAACTATTACACAAGACAAGGTTGTCTGTACCGATGGTTGTTGTGTTCTACCTTTCGAAAACAACATAGTACTAAAGTTGTCCAACTCTAGTATGTCGATTGTATCATTGGTACTCAAAAGATCAAATAATTGAATACTTTGAATGAATAACTTGTGTATTTTATCTTTACTCAAAGTACTTATGTTTGTTAATAAGTTGTTAACTTAGATTTTATATTTGTTAATTTCTGCTTAAAAAAGAAGTCTTATTAAATCTTTAACTCTCGATCCGACAAAAACACTAACTAAAACATCAATATTTTTTATAAACGAAAAGTAATAAATATAAGTTTCAAAGAAATAAACATGCAAATTAAACAAGCCCAGATACTTTTTAAATTCTTTTGTGTTCTCTTGGAAACAAAACATGTAAATGAAATACTTATACCCGATTCTATCTATTTTATGAGCATATATTTTAGCCTTCAACAACTTTGCATTACGTATATTGCTTTCACCACTACTCTCTATCAATTATATCAAGAGCCTTGCCCGAGAGGAATGCATGCTTTTGTTCAATTATAAATAAAAAAACTAACTAAATAGAGATTGATAGCATCATTCAAGTAAATACAGATTAAGAGTACCGACCATTTTCATCTTTTTTAGTTCAAAGACCTGGCTTAGGGGTTGGTCTCAGTGGTCAATAAAAATATGCTAGTGCATTTTGAAATCATAAACAAATTTCTTGCATAAAAATGGTTTAGGCATTACAAACCTCATTGATTTAGCCTCAACCATTCTTTAAAATTCCTTACCCAAACATTACCACTAATTAGCCCACCGAGCTTAATAATATTTAGTTTGATCACCTACATCACTAAGTCACTTAACCAAACAGACTTCAACAAAACCTTTTTTCAATAAGACATATTATTAGCTTATTTATATATTAAAATAATTTTGGTCTTTTATTAGTTTGACAATAAAAACAGGATGCATTCTTTTGATTTTATTCACTTTCATGCCTTCATTATGCCAACTCGTGACTTCCTCAATAAATTCACGAAAAGATCTTTTACTCACATTCAAGATAAGAAAGAAAGGGTTTCCAAAATAGCAACTATCACCATATTATGGAACTTCGAAAAGTGCAATCAAGAGAACAACAAAGAAATACGAAAGATGTTTAAATTGTGAGAATTAGTCTGTAACACCCGTTTATTTTTTAGTCAAAGAAAAAAGAATAAAGTGAAGAAAAAGAAAGAAAAGATATTTTACCCAAATTGAGTAGTAAAAAGTGTCAAAAGGACAAAGGGTTTGAAAAAGTGGATGTAAAAGGTGATGGCCACCCATCACTCTTTCTACACCCACACAATTCTCGGATGTTAGAGAGAGAGAGAGTAGCAGAGCAGAACGTTCGGATTTTTGAAGAAGAACAAGCTGAAAATTTGAATTCAAGATAAGAATTCATGGTTTTAAGTGTTCTTAACTGACCTTGCCTCGGTTGTATGCTTATGTGTGGTGGTATGTTCGGTTGTATGCTTATGTGTGTTTGTATGTTCGGTTGTGTGTGTTTTTAGTGGGTTTTAGGTGTTGAACATGCAGCAAATGGGTTTTGAAGGAAGTCATACCCAAGAGGCTGCAAAGGTGAGTTCTAGAACACACCTTTAACTGATTTTGGGGCTGGATATGCATGATTAAACTTTTTATAAAATTAGGGTTTCATACCCGAACGTTTAAATATGTGTATGTTACAAGCATGGTGTGATTGTGGCCTATGTTCATGCTTGTTGATGTTATGGTTGTGTTTTTAAGGCTTAGAACGTACGATTTAAGCTTAGAATATGATAGATGATGTTTGGGGATCGATTCATGATGATAATTGTGCCCTAGGTTGCTCATGCACCCAACAGTAGTTCATACACCTAAGTTTAGAAAAATGCCTAAGTGATGACCAATGTGGATGGAAAGTTAATGCGAATGAACAGTTAATGCGGATGAGCATTGACTAAGTAGGGAAATACGTATGAGCATTAACTAAGTAAGGGAAATGCGGATGAGCATTGACTAAGTAGGGAAATGCGGATGAGCATTAACTAAGTAAGGGAAATGCGGATGAGCATTGGCTAAGTATGGGAAATGTGGATGAGTATCGGGGGAATGCGGATGAGTATCGGGGGAAATGCGGATGAGTATTGGATGCCGATGAGCATTGACTAAGTATGGGAAATACGGATGAACATTGGCTAAGTATGGGAAATGCGGATGAGTATTTGGGAAATGCGGATGAGTATTGGGGAAATGCGGATGAATAAAGTCAATGTGGATGAACAAAAAGGGGAAATGCGGATGAACACTTACAATATTTTCTGACTTTTTGGAGAGAAAATGAAATTTAGGCTTTGACTTGGGATGTTCCTGGGGCTATGTAAGTTGACTTTTTGAGGTCATAGATGTTATGGTGGGCATGTTATGATGTATGATTGATGCTTATGCATGATGGTATGATGATGTATGTTATGTATGTATGATGCCATGTATGATGATGTTGACTGCTTATGTATATGTTCCTTGTTGTATGCTTATTTTCACGTGGCTTTACGTTGAATGTTAATGAACAAAATGAAAGTATTATGTAATGTAAAGTGGAAGATAATTAAAAAAGGAACGTAATGAAAGAATGCATGCATTAACGAATGAATGAAAGTAAGAAAGGTTTGCAAGCAAATGTATGGAGGTTCACACCAAATGAAGGGTGTTAGCTCAACTGTGTGCGGGTTACCTACCCCAGAAGGATGCGCACTGGGGTCCAATCCTTATGATTGACCATATGTATGGGATCATTGTCGCTTGCCCTAGGTACTGGAGTCAGCTTCGTGCATAATGTTCGAGGTCTATGAAAGACCTCAGGCCTAGTAACTAGCTTCTTGCACAATGTTTGGGGTATAGCATATGGCATTGGTCCGGAATGAAAAAGAAAAGATAAGTGGTGAATGTACTTGCCTTAGGTACTGGAGTCAGCTTCGTGCACAATGTTCAAGGTCTATGAAACACCTCAGGCCGAGTAACTAGCTTCGTGCAAAATGTTCTGGGTATTGTACATGTCATCGAATGAAATGAACGTACGAAAGAAAGTAAGAAAGTATGAATGAATGTGAATGATAATGGTGTACGATGAATGGAAGTTAATGAATGAATGATGAAGATAATAATGATATTATCTATGTGTATGTATGATATGTGATCATGTGCAAAAGTAAAGAACGGTTTTAATGAATTTAAGTATGTTTTATGTTAAAACTAGAACTCACTCATCAACGTTGACTTTTTATACATTTTTCAGTTGGCAGGTGAGCATTGCTGAGGATGGCACGGGGCAGCTACTTGACATTTGGATGACATTCTTTTGTTAATGTTTTTGCATTGTAATGCGAACAAATGAAATTGTGTAACAAATGTTATATTATTTTGCAAAAGCATTTATAATGAAAAAGTTATTTTAATGTTCCGCTACGATGTTTCATGAAGAATATATGTTTTATGTGCAATGATTAACGAGCTGTGAGCGTCCCAGGAACGGGGTCTTATATAGTACCAAAAATGAAGTTTTAACAAAAAAACAAACAAACTGAATCCCAACACAAGTATATGAATTTGATCTGATTGGGTGTTATTAGACTTTAAGCTAAATGACTTGTGTATATGAATTTGATTTGATTAGATGTTATTAGGCTTTAAGCCAAATGACTTAAAAATTGATAGCTATTGTTTTTTTAGGTAAAGACTGAGGTGAAGTTTTCAAAGATGAAATTTAGTCTTGACAATCTGACTATAAACGAGTTCTCAAGTTAGTACATTTTTTTATAGCTTGAAGTATTATATACGAATCCTTTTAACCCTTTCCTTTACATTTATGTCCATTAAATAAGCCAAGACTATTTTCTTTAGCATAAAATCACTTCTTTTAAATTATTTCATAATCTAAACTCGAATCATGTTACAACCCATCAAAGGGATTAAGTTCATTTGGTGAAGATGAGTGATGTGTAATGTGTTGGTAAAGGTTAAATCTTAGAAGGCCGTCAAATTATTGGTCTATATCCTGATACATTTGTTTGTCAAGTTATGGTAGAATTATATGGAGTATAAATTGTTTTCCAAGACAATACCCTGTATGCTTCTTGAATATATACAATTCACAATGTCCTACCATAATTTGTCCCCTTTATTACTAGTACAAAGATGTTATGTCGATTAAAAAATTAACTACACATTTTCAATACATTAACAAACAAACAATCAAACTTCAACCGGTTTAACCAAGTTTCGACAGAACATCATTAAGACTAGATACAGCTGCGGCGTAACTCTTCTCGGCATCAGCTGAGCTTTTGATCTTGGCCGCATAGTCCAACTAATCCAAACAAAACATAAAGAAAGAAAGTCTAAATTCCAGTTATAAAAAGGTAAACATTTCACCTCTTTTTATTGGCAGTTTAATTTTTTTAAGTCAAGTTATGAGTACGTGTTTTACTGTTTTACTTCGTTCGTTTCTGTTGAAAGTTATTGAAGTATCTAAATTGAACTTTTATCATTTATTCTAAAAGAAATTTATTCTAAACAAGTTAAAAAAATGAAGTTCTGTACAGGAGGTTCAGTTTGATTTTGAGCCCCAACCATAACTGAAACTGAAAATTTTAGTTAAATACATTAAGAACCGGCCAATGAGTACTAAATCAAGTGGTTTACAAAGATACATCTTATGACTTTCAAAAGTGAAGGTCTTGGGTTGTAGTCTTTCTACGGGCAATATGCTTCAAGTGAGTTAAAGGTTTTATCACATTAAGCCTTTAGGTGACGAGTTTCTCTCGAAATGATAGGCAAGCCGGGTCATCACCGTTGTTATGTCAGTGTTCGCGGGCGTAAGTGGCTTTTGGCAATGGATTTACTCGGGTGACCGGGTTTAAAAATTATTCGTTGGCTTTTCAAACAAAAATAAGAATACATTAACAAGCGATTGGTTTCAGTTAATTCAGTTTTATTTATTGGTTAATTCGGTTATTTGCTCTCTCCAAGTAAACACTTGTTATAAAATTAAAAGAATATCTAAAAAAGAATAATAACCGATGAATGATTGATTAAAGATGGGCAAAAAACTTACATCTGCCATATCTTGGAAAAGCTTTCCTGTTAGATCCTTGAGCTCCTTCTTTTGGTCCTTTGGCTTAGCGGCAATGACGGTATTGAGGTCGAAACGAAGGTACTCCGACTTCAAACGAAGATCATTCTGGACATAAGGCCATGCCTTTTTGTCAATCAACTCTTTAACATTCACTATCTCTTTTGCTGATTCTTTTGCGCGAGCTGCAGCCTCTGTTGGCGACAAGGGCTGCAGGTAAAACCGGTTCTTTAGCGGCAACTCAAGGTCCCTTGCCTCATCAGAGTTCAGGTTCCAGCTGCCATCACAAACATTATCTCCATAACATCGTATCGAACCAACTTTTATAAGAACTGTTGAACTTTTATTATATGATATTGTGGGAGACTTACGAAGACCACCGGAAGGCGGTGGAGGTGGGCCGAGCTTGATAGGTTTAGCATCAGCAAGCACAGCTTGTACGAAAGAACCTGTGGTTAGTCCAGTGGCAATGAGCCCCAGCACAGCTCTGCGGCTGGTTTCGCTTTCACTTTGTTGGGCCCTAACAACTAACCCACTTCGGGCAACACCGGTACCACCAGTCGGGACCAGGGTCAAACGGGTCGAGCCCATTAGGTGGAGGCTACCTTCCAAGACGGCTAGTGAGGAACCACCTAGCCCGGCCATTGATGCCACACTTTGAGCCATTGTGACGTCTAGTTACTAGTCAGTTGGTGTTTTTGGTGCTTTTTGTTTGAGAGTTTTAAATGAAACGGAGAAAATAATATGTGATGGAGTATACAAACACCTTATCTTTGACATGCGTTATTTTGGATAACTTCAATGTGCCTTTGGCCAATGAGATTCTGATTTGTCCACAACTTGGATGAGGTCTTATGTTTCGGTTTAGGTTCTGACACGTGGAATTTGAAATCAGATAGTGTTACCGACACGAGTTGCAGTTTGTAGTAAGTCGGACACCTTTTTATTTAGTTTAATTACTTTTTTAGTAAACATGTACACGTATTGAAAAAAAATATTAAATAGGATAAAATTTTTATAGTTATAAATTGATATTTTAAAACAAGATATGATTGAAAATTTTCTTACAGAAAATAAAACAAAATTTTTATTTTAAATTAAAAGTTTTAAAAAATGTCACACTTAAAAACATTCTTATATAACTCTCAATTTTAATTATTTTGTAATTAAAAATTACTTTTTAAAAACACCAAATATAAAATATTTTTTATTTTCACACAAGTTTGAAGTTCTAAAAAGTTTTCTAATTATATGAAAAGTTATTTACATAGAAATAACATTACTAAAAATATCTCTTGCTAAATTTATTTAAAAATATTTTAATTTAAAAAATTAAATAATATTATTAGTAATTAATGTGATTATTAAATATGAGAGAGAAGTGTGAAAAAAATATTGAGTAACAATAGATGTTGACATGTTGTCTCCCAGATATCTTTTTATTACTATAGAGAGATTTTTAGACCGAAGACATCTTGTTTAACTTATCAAAATAAATTACCTTATTATAATGTATTTTGAATTTCAGATGTTTATGGTTTAAACCCATCCGTATTTAGACCTTACATCATTTTTTCATCTTTATATTTATGATGTCTAGCTTTTGGTTGAGTGGTAGGATAATGCCTTTTCAATTGAAATTCAATTTTTGATTCTATTAACAAACTAACTAAATGAATACAAGTCTAAAATCATCCACCATGAGGTCATCGAAATAGCCCACTCACACTTTCCTCTTACTCTTGCATCACCTCGAAAGTTCTAATGACACCATATTTATTAAATTTTAGACCAAACACATAATATATATGTATTAGGATATATCCTTTTACCTTTACAACTGTTTTATACTCTGGAACATCTTGTAAAGGCTCAATAAGCACGAGTGGTAGGATAATGCCTTTTCAATTGTAATTTTTTATTCCATTGGAACATCTTGTAAAGGCTCAATACTCTGGAACATCTTGTATTAGGATATATCCTTTTACCTTTACAACTGTTTTATAGTACAAGGAATTGATCATGTACACATGGTGTGATTTTGTAATACTGTTGACTAAACTTTGTTGATTTGAAAGGGAGATGAATTTGGGGAGTAATCATTTATTAATCCATCTTAAAATCACAGTCAAAATCTTCAAAATGGAGCTAATGTTATTGGCTCTACTGTTCTTGATTATGCCCAGTTCTGGACATGGCAAATGCTCAACTACAAACTCTACTTTCCAAAAGAACCAAGGAATATTTTTGGATTTGCTTATAAAAAATGCACCTCTTAATGATGGATTCTATAATTCAAGTGTTGGGAGTAACTCAGATCAAGTCTATGCTGCCTCTCAATGTAAAGCTAACATATTTTCAGATGAATGTGCTAGTTATTTAAAATTTATCTATTTACTTGGTCAAACTATTGACTCATTCATACATGAATTAAACTCTAGTTAAACCACTTAAACAAAAACTAATTAATAAACACCTAATAATAATACTAACTTCAAGATTAACCTAACATTCACCCTCTTAATCTTGATTCTGTTCTCGATCTTGTTATTTCTTTATTTCTTTCTTTCTTTCTTTCTTGCTTATCTTGCTCTTTCTTTCAATACCTAGTACCGGTTTTCTTGCTTTTTGATTCGATTCTTTCTTGCTTGGTTACTTCGAATCATCTTACTCACTAACTTTCTTACTTTCTTGCTATACGAACAACACATGGCTCGAACACTTTCTCTTCATACACTGATCACACAATCATCAAAATTGATTGTTTTGTTTAACTTTTCGACCAAACAAGAATAAACACCACCTCAAACTCTTTTTATCTTTATTGCCTTCAATCTCCTTTTTTTTCAATTGATTCACATAGAATCTTGTTCACGCAAAACACTTACATCAAAGCACCTTGAATTTTTTTCAACCACGTGCACAGTACCAAAGCAAGATGTTATTTTTTCTTTCTTCTCTACTTTCTTTGATCGTACACATACACCCCATCGATTTCATCCTCTCAATTGAATTCATTGAATCACATAGACTCTCTTTTTGATCACACAGATTCGCCTACCTTTTTCCTTCTTTTCTTTCTTTTGGTCTTAACCTATACATTCAGTCTCTCTAAGCTTTCAGTCGACAAAGCTTGTTCGGTTTGTTGGCCCGTTTCTCTTTCTCAGGTAAACCACCGGTCTCAGTTACCTCATTCGGTCTTTGGTCAAAACTTTCAAGCCGCCGGTCTTTGTAGCTTTCTCGGTTGTTTCGGTCACATACCCGAACTCACAATCTGGTAACGGTCTTTCTTTTTTCGTCTCTTTTTGGTCTTATTGATACGGTCTTCTCGGTCGCTTTACTTCGCTCTTTCTCCAACTTCATTCTCTTTCTTTGTCTTCTGCTGTTGAACACTACCGGAACAGTCGTGCTGTCCCGAAACACCTTCTTTCACTTTTGCCCTCCACTGATTGACACACCTGGCGGTGGGGGAGGCTTCTTCTAACCTTCAAACCCGTTTCTCAAGCTCTAGGCTCTCATACCAAATGTTGGTTCAGGACCCACAAAAACATGCTGAAAACACACACAAGATCATGTCTATATGTGTATATGAAAGTATATTTGCAGAAGGAAAAACTCACTTTTTATTCCATAAAAAACATACCATTTATAGGGAGTCACATCCACTCACTAATCCTATAATTATGTAAACAAACTGACTCCAATCTTTCACTTTCACATGTTTCCATGATTTCACCTTTTTACTTGGTCAAACTGCAGGACCGTTGAAGGGTACTAGTTTACAACACAACAACACAAAGAGAAGAGTGTGCAACAACACTTAATAGATCAAATAGGAAACTAGAAATCAGTTTTAGTGAGAACTAAGAAACACAAGTATTCAAGAGAGAGAACAAGAACAACACAAGTAGTTGGTTTTCAAGGTTGATGTATATTGCTCTCTAGTTCCTTACAAGTGTTTACAAAGTAGTGCTATAAGACACAAAGGACTAGAAATACTTATAATAGAACATACAGCCGGTCATACTTTGAAGGCCAGCTGGATAAATGATCTAGACAACAACAAAATCAATGTATAGTCAAAAGGCATATTGTCTTTTGACTAGAGACTATGACATGCCATAGCTCACATCCTAATATATTACAAAAAGGATAAAGTACACAAAGTAGAAAGTTACAGACTCAATACCTCAATGTAAAGTTTTACATCATTTAGCCCCTTTGATTTCATTCTTTAGAGCATTTGGGTGTCCCTGTTACATTCTCAACACAAAGGATCAACTCCAAAAGTTTGATTCTAAGGTGGATGCAGGGTATTTTGTTGGGTATTCATCCACTTGCAAGGCTTATAGAGTATTCAACTGTCGGACAAAGATAGTTGAAGAAACCTTGCATGTGAAGTTCAATGAATCCCCTAAGGATACAATTCCACAAAACCCTGTGGAGTTGTTTGATCTGGACATACTGCAATATGTTCCTTATCAACTACCTGCTGTTGCAGATCATATGAAATCATCATCTTCTGTAGCTAGTCATCCATCTGGTGTTACTGATGATGATGATGATATCAGTAATCACCTTTTCAAGTTTAGTGATCAACTGCCTGATTCAGCTAGACCTGATGTTCCTATAGCTTCAGTAGCACAATCCACAACAAATGCTGATGAGATTTCTACAACTTCAACTTCCTTTGAATTACCATCTACTGATTGGTTTCAAGGAAATGCTTCACCATCACCATCTGTTGCTGCTGAGCCTGCTACAGATCTTATTGTGTACCAAGATCTGAAGAATCACCCTATGTCTCAAAACATTGGTGATATCAATGCTGGCGTTTCAACAAGAAGTCAATTGTCTAATTTCTGCTTCTATGCTCTCTTCATTAGTCAGCAAGAGCCAAAGAACTATCACATTGCTTTAAGGGACAATGGATGGGTTGAAGCCATGTAGCTTGAGCTTCTTCAGTTCAAGAAACAGCAAGTGTGGGAACTGGTTCCTCTACCTCCAGGTAAGTGTGCAATAGGCACTAAATGGGTGTTTAGGAACAAAACTAATGAAAATGGGCTTATTGTTAAGAACAAGGCCAGACTGGTTGTACAGGGGTTTTCTCAAGAGGAAGGTATTGATTATAATGAAACCTTTGCCCCTGTAGCTAGACTGGAAGCAATTCGATTGTTTTTAGCTTATGCTGCTTATCACAACCTTAAAGTTTTTCAAATGGATGTCAAAAGTGCATTTTTGTATGGGAAAATTAAAGAAGAGGTTTATGTATGTCAACCACCAGGTTTTGAGGATAATAAACATCCTAATTAGGTGTATAAGCTTGATAAGGCTCTCTATGGGTTGAAACAAGCTCCTAGAGCCTGGTATGAGACATTATCAAACTTTCTTCTGGAAAATAATTTCACTAGAGGCTCCATAGATAAGACTTTATTCATTAAGAAAGCTGGGCAGCATAATCTACTTGTTCAAATTTATGTAGATGATATTATTTTTGCATCCTCTGATCCACAGTTGTGTGATGCCTTTACAAAGTTGATGAAACAGAAGTTTGAAATGAGTCCATGGGAGAATTACAGTTCTTTCTGGGTTTGCAAATCAAACAAAAGGCTGATGGAATTTTCATTCATCAGTCCAAATACACAAAAGATCTTTTGGAAAAGTTTGATTTACAAAAGTGTTCTACTCCCATGTGCAACACCACACAACTGGATACAAATCAGAAAGGTAAAGTGGTTGATGAAACACTTTACAGATGTATGATGGGGTCCTTGATGTACTTAACAGCTTCTAGACAGATATTATGTTTGCTACATGTGTTTGTGCTAGATTTCAGGCTGCACCTAAGGAGTCTCATTTGATTGCAGTCAAGAGGATCTTTAGATATTTGCAAGGCACTCCATCTCTAGGTTTATGGTATTCTACTAGACATTCTGGTAAATTAGTTTTTTTGCTTTTTCGACAGTGACTATGCAGGGTGTAAGTTGACAAGAAAGTCCACTTCTGGAGGATGCCAATTCTTAGGCAACTGCTTGATTTCTTGAGAGTAGAGAAGAAGCAGACTCAGTTGCTACATCAACTGCTGAAGCAGAGTACATTGCTGCTGCAAGCTGTACATCTCAGGTACTTTGGCTTCAAAACCAATTATTGGATTATGGCATAACAGAGACTAAGACCCCATTGTTAGTGGACAGCTCTTCAGCTCTTGCATTGTCAAGAATCCTGTCTAGCATTCTAGGACTAAACATATTGAAATCAGACACCATTTTATTAGAGATTGTTTTGAAAAAGGTCTGATTGATCCAAAATTTGTTCCTAGTGCTGATGAGCTTGCAGACATTTTCACTAAGCCCTTGGATAGCACAACTTTCCAAAACCTAGTGTTAAGGCTTGGTATGCTGCAGCTAGAATAAGTGACAACTACTGGTGATCTCAGCTCACAAGTACTGATGATCATTAGTTTATTATTGTCATATATAAGTACTGAAGTTATCCTCCCTCAGAAGTTTTAAAACAACTAAAGATTAACTTCTCAGTACTCAAGTACTTTATTTGTTGAAACAGCTGATGTAGTTACAACAGCTGATGTAGTTACAACAGCTGTTGTAGCCACAACTACTGATGTCAGAAATGCAGATAAGTACTGATGACCAATGAAACGTCTGAAACTCAGATCTAAGTCTGATGAGTAAGAGTGGAGGTCAGACTGAAACAGCTGAAAAGCAATGAATTGACGACAACTACTGATGAGCCTTTTTCTCTTCAGTAGTTTCCCAACTGCTGTTTCCTTCTAAACAACTGAAGCAATACCATGTCTTCAGTAGTTTCACAACTACTGATGACTAACACCAAGTCTTCAGTTGTTTACAATAACTGATGGTAAAACCAAAGTCTTCAGTAGTTTCACAACTACTGATGACTAATACCAAGTCCTCAGTTGTTTCACCACCTGAAGTCAAAACTGTCTTCAGTAGTTTTATAACTACTGATGACTAAACTACTGATGACTAAATCAGAGACTTCAGCTGTTTCAACGTCTGACGGTTAAAACCCAGTTTTCAGTTGTTTTATAACAACTGCTGATCACACCAATACGGTTAGTCATTTCAAACCTCTGAAAGTTAATACCACGTCATCAGTAGTTTCAATAACTGCTGACTAACACCAAAACCTTTAGTCGTTTTCTAACCCTACCCTTTAAATACCTTATCCCACCTTCAGAGTTTTTACTCTCTTCTCTTCTCAAACCTAACATTCAAAAAACTCTGTAACCTCTCTTCATCAATGGCGACCATGCAACTAAACCCTCGACACAACTGTGTCGCACATCTCACAAAATCGCCATACTGGACCAAGTTTCACAACGCCATTGATTTAATGGTTCAGTCACCTTACAAAACGGCTGTTCTGTTAAATCCCACCGTATATGCCGAATCTCTTAACCAATTATGGACAAACGTCACTCTTGTCTCTGAGGAGAATGACACAGAGTCTCTTCAATCGTTTGTCCATCATCAAAAAGTGGTCATTACTCCAGACGTTCTTCGCCAAACCCTCAATCTGGATGATGCCACTTTCCCAACTGGTTATCCAAAGGGCACAATCGATCAATCATTTGCCCAGCATGGATACCAGGGTAACCTGAGTGCGTCTACCATATTGAAGAAACATTTCCAGGATGCCGAACGTCTCATCTTTCACCTGGTAAATGTCTGCTTTGCCCCCAAGACTTTATCATGGGATCAAATGTCCACAAGGTGGCAACAGGTAATGTACTCCATCCTTGAGCAACAACCTTTAAATTTTTCTGAAATACTATTTTTAGAGCTCAAGGATATGGCCAAAAAACCACTTGCTAACCGTTGGATATTATATCCTCGGTTCATAATCCCCATAATTGAAAACCAGCTTCAAGCTGAGGGACTTGTTGGCCTGGGAGTCCCTGCTACGGCTGTATTGCCTGAAGTATACTCCCGGCACAACTCTGACCAATCACTGAAATTGGCTGCCAAGCTGCGCAAACCCACGCAGCTCGAACCCACACCACCACCTCAAATCCAAAGTCCCCACCAAACCACTAAAAATAAGACAAAAAAGGCTACTCAGGGAAATGAGTCCCCTGAGGATGCCCCTGCACCACAGAAGCAGGCTATATCCACGGTTATAACCCCCTAGTGGATACAAGGACTTCACCAGCCACAACCGCTTAGGATTCCTCTCAAAAGGAGCATGCATCAACCAAAGAAGGGGTACCCACTAATCTGGGATCTTCCTCATTTGAGGAGATTGCCATTGAAGAGCGCCATTCTCCCCAGGTGCATACTGCTTTTACCCCATCTCCCACTGCAACCACCCCACAAAGTCCTACTCTCATTATTGCAAACATGCTGACTCAGCTGCATGCCTCTCCTCCTCCCCAACAAACACCAACAATGGAGAAAACCACAGCAATTGAGGAAGAGGATCAACATGCTTCTGACAGCCACAGCACAAGGGTTTAATGTTCTATCTCCTGGTGTGGATATAGAGACTAGAACATCTGGTGAGGCTGCCACCTCTTCTGAATCAGCACATGATCAGACTGAGGCTGGTAACATAGCTCAGACCTCACCAGAGGCAACAGCTGATGAGGGACATTGTCCTGAGGCTGGAAGTCCCCAGTTCCAGGAAAAAGGGGCACATGCTAAAACTGGTCTACACCCAGTGCATGTACATCCTGCTACAAGCAGGAGGTCAGGTGATTCAGCATCTGCTGATGATGACCTGGGCTTCTTTTATGATGTTCTGGCCCAGAACACAATTCTTGAGGAAGAAGTCAGTAGACTACAAAGACTACTTGATCAATTCTCTCACACAGCAAGTCCATCTGCCACCCACCACATAACCCACAGATGGCACCTTCACCTGAAGGTCTCCCACACACTCAGCCACTCAAAACTCCGAGCCACCAGCTTCTATTTCTGGCACTGCTTCTCAGGGAGAGAACCCCTCTGAGCAAACAGCTGCTATCTTTCAGCATCTCCTACCTCTCATCACCCCAATGATCACAGACATTGTGATCAAAACCATGGATGAGAGGCTTCCCTCAATCATACAACCCCTGGTGGAGGAGATTGTGAGCACAAGGCTTTCTACTACTCAAACCCTTGAAACCAATGCAACCAAAAAGGGGGAGAGTCAGTCAGTGAAAGCAATAGGAAGAGCATAGAGGGGAAGAAAGAAGGAGACTGAGAAGGAAGAGGAGTTTGTGAAGGGAGCTGACATTGATCAAGTGGGTGAAAGTCACAAAGACTTTCATGTCACATATAAGAAGAGGAAGGTTGAAGGAAAAGAAAAAGAACTCAAACTCGATGAGATGATCAAAATAGCAGATGCTACACACAGTAAATCAATGGACTCCATTATTGATCAACTGTATAGACAGGGGTTCGATACTGCACAGCTTGACTCAGAGATTAGGAGACTTGAAGTTGAAGAAATTAACTCAAGATGGGCAAGTTATGATGCATTGGAAAGAGAAAGACTAGAGAAAATGATCAGATTCATTGCAAAATACCTTGGGAGATCATTGATCGAGATTAAGTCATGGACCAGGGACAGTATCTTGGCAATAACCACCAAGATCTGTTCGTCTGAAGCATACACTAAGGGATTGGTGATTGAAGCACTAAATGAGGCAGGTGCTGGGAACAGAAAGGAACTAGCAAAACACTCAAAAGCCTCACTCACTACAAGAATGCTAGAACAACCTGCAAAACCTCCCACTTCAAAATCACCACTACCACAACCCACTAAACCAACTCCTTTACCCTCAAAACAACAGCCGATGATGCACCCAAGAAGAAGAAGAGAAGGGTGTGAGGCTAGAAGAAGAAGAAGAGGATGATGAGGAAGAAGATAGGCTGCCTCTTTCTGCAGTCCTAACTTCGCCTAAAGCCAAACCTATGCCCATCACTCCCACCTCACAGATGGAAGCTGTGAGAGTAAAGATAGAAGAAGAACAGCAGCAAAAGCTTCATGATGATGAGATGCTAAAAAGCATAGACAAAACTTATGCTGCTTCTTCCTCAATAATTAGCATGAAGAAAGAAGCTCTGAGATTGTACACCCTTGCTAACACATCTCAATATCAAAAGAAAAGGTGAGAATATGGCCTGATCCTAAGGTGGCTCACAGAATTGTGAAGAAAGACATTCCTTCAAGATACAAGGGCCAAGTAAAAAGGATCGTAGATGAAGAGATCACAGTGGTCCTTGTAGTATCACCTTGGGAAATTGTTGAAGATTTGAAGAAGGCCTATGAAACTAAACAGCCACCCCAAAAGATGTTAGAGAACAGAGTGATTAAAAAGGGGTTAGTCTACAAGAGGCTTGAGAACTTCAAACAAAATGAGCTCAGTCTGTTACTTGAAGGGACTCACCCAGATGAGTTTGCATACAGACAGATCACAACAGTTGAGCTCAAAAATGGCAAACACACTAAGTATATTTCATAGCTGTATGGGCATGAAGGATTGTTTGATGGTGGAGCTGAAAATCTTACCATGGAAGAACAAATTATGTTTCTCAGAGCATACACCAGAGAATCCTACAGGCTTATACATGGGAAGTAGATATCATGGATAGGACCACAGCCCTGTGTCCAGTTCCCCAAGTCAGGCTCCTATCCATACTATGCCAACCAAATTTCAGAAATCTATTCCCAGGCCAGTGCTTAATTGGGTCATCTTCTTAGTTGATCAAGAAGGAAAAAGACCAATCTTACTGCCAACAATAAGTGGGACCTCAATAAAGTTAAGGTTTTGGCTGCATTGGTTCAGGGGGAGTTTGTTGGACCAAAAGAACCAATGAGCCGGATCATAAATACCTTAAGTCCCACAGACGTCACAACAACTGCTGAAGTCCACAACAGCTGAAGACAAAGTCTAAAGACACAAGTGCTGAAGACAAAGTCTGAAGACACAAGTGCTGAAGACAAAGTCTGAACACAAGTACTGAAGACAAAGTCTAAAGACACAAGTGCTGAAGACAAAGTCTGAAGACACAAGTGCTAAAGACCAAGTATCAGACGTTGTCACAACAGCTGAAGAGGTCTTCTTCAGTAGTTGTGACGGTTTTCTTTCAGTAGTTTTATGTTTTTGTTTTTAGTGGTTTTGTAAAACGACTGAAGAACTTGTTCTTCAGTCGTTGTAGTTTCAGTAGTTTCGTATCAGTAGTTTTATGTTTTATACTTAGCACTCTGATATGTTCTCAGTAGTTGTGAACATTTCAATAGTTTGTTATGTTTTAGTTATTTTTGTAACAAATCTGCCAATGTCACTATCCCGTGATATTAGCAGTGATTGCACTCTATATAAGGAGTGTCAATCCAATTGTAATCAGTGAATGATTGAGCAGAAACATTTGATATTATTGAAACATTCCTTTTCACAGAAATATATTCTCTCTTTACAACCGTATTTGTTCTTAATGAATACGTATATCAAATTCTTGCTATAATTTGTCTAATTCTTGTTCTATTCCGCTGCGTTACACTCTAATCCATCAAACTTGAGATCTCTGATCCTGTCAAAGACATCTTTAATCTTTGATAGCATGCCATCTTTGATCTTTGATAGCATGCCATCTTTCTGGATTTGTAGTGTATGTCCAGGAGAAGATGGGTCTTCCTGATGCTAGAGGAGCTATTTGAATTGGAGTTGGTGGAGCATCCTCTTGTTACACATCCTCAGTATGTTCTGACTCATCATGAGGTTTAGAGAAGGATGCTTCTTTCTTCTTTTTCTTTGGCTTTTGTCTGGAAGCCATCCTTTTTCTCCTCTTTGAACATTTTAACTGAAAATACTGGCCTGTAGTACCTAATTGATCATCTTTGTCTTTCTCGATTAAGTCTTCCTCTCTCACAGGTTCAATTGAGAGGGGGCAGAACCCTGTGTGGATTAGAAATGGAAGCTTGTTGAGGCTCAACACGAGATTTAGGTTGTGTTGTCTCAAATGGTTCAACCTTAATCTCCACTTCCTAAGGGACTTGACTTGGTGGGGAGTGTAAGTCAAGAAGTTCACCTATTTGAATTTTCTGCTTGATCACCCTTATGTGCTCATCCATAGTGGACAGAGACATAGGACCAAGTGTCCTTCCAGAGAATCCATACAACATCAAGAAGCTCATCATTCTCTGCCTATCACAGACTTCTTCAAGCTTTTCTGGATGATGGCTCTTGATTTTGCAGCCTCTTCCCTTAACTTCCTCTTAGTGGTCTTTTTTTTCTTTGACTATCCCAAGTTCAAGATGTTTGAGGTACTTAAACTCAATGTAATCAAAGGATAAGGGAATAAGTGCATCACCCTGATACAAGCCTGTGGCACTCAGTAGTTGATCATGTTGATCTAATCTTTTCCTTTGTCTACCTGAAGTTCTTGTGGAACCACATCCTTTTATATAGGACTTTCTTGAACTAGGGAAGAGTAGGCACATCCTTGTAGAGTCTTTTCTGTCTTCTTTGATTTGAAGAAGTAATTTTGCATCCTCTAACTCTTTTCTTTCGTCTAACATTCCATGTCAACTAGTTCATATAATTTGTCTAAGGGGAGGGAGATGATGTTATCAATGTCATAGTTCCTAGTCTGCAAGAAGTTGATCCTAACTGCCCTCAACTCATCATCCTGAGTGTTTGCCTGGGGGCAGCCCTGATAGCAGCTTCCATGATTCTTGCAGACCCAATAAAGGAACTTTCTCCCCTTAGCTTCCTTTTCATCTCTCTCTCTCTCTCTCTCTCTCTCCTCAATCTCCTCCTCAATCTCCTTAGAAGTTATTTTTCTTTTCCCTTTGTCACTCACAGACCTTTATGACTTAGGGTAGAGAGAGCTTTGGCCTTCATTGCTTGGTGTAGCTTCCAGGCTCTCTAGCCAGAGAGAGGTTGAGATACACCTTTACCAGAAGGTGTCTCATCAAGGGAATGAACCTTTATAACAGTTGAGGGTGAGACAGGGCTCTCAGGTTCGACCACTGAGTCTTTAGTCAAGGTTTACCCCATGAGACTAAACTTAGGGCCTGCCATAGCATCCAGTTTACCAATAATATTTCTTGATTGTCTTAGTCTCCTTCTGAAACTAAACTCTGCAGTGATCCTGTCTAGAATCCTTTGAGCCAGCATGTCAATTTGTCTAGATTGACTTTAGTTGACAAGTGGCATGCTGAGAAGGTCAAGACTTTTATAGAAGTTCAAAGTCTAAAAGTTGAAAACTTCTTGCTGCCCTTGAACTCTTTGAATGATAAGGGATCTTCTATTTTCATCACACATCCACCCTGTAATGTGATTTGAAGTTGCTGGAGATGACATTGCCCTTGGTATTCCTTCCTCAAAAAGACTTTGAACGAAAGAGTCTATAGAGTCCACATCAATGTGAACTTGAGGAAGTTCTGAGTATGGACATTTGCAAGTGAATGGTGAGTCTTCAATGTCCATGCTCTATGAAGAACTCCTAGGTTCTGTGTCTGTGATGACTTTCTCCCTATTTTTGGTATCATCTTCCACTTGCATAGATGAGCTAGAGGTTAGGTCAACCACATTCACAGGTTCTTATATTCCTGGTTGAGCTCTTCTTAGAGGTCTCCCAGCTAGTTTTTCCCAAAGAGAAGAAATCTCAAGTTGCTGATCATTGACCTTGTTTTGTAGGGTAGTCACCTAAGATTCAAGGTGACTTACCTTTGAGACTAAGTAGGTGCATGTTTTTGATAGGTTTTGCACCTTTAGCCTCAGATTCCACTCTTCTTCATCAAAAGAATCATTAGGGGATGAGAGAATGGGACCTAAATCTCTCTCTCACCACCAGCATGGAGTTCTTGGATGCTGGATTTCCTCTGCTCAAAGACAACTTCAGTTGAAGTGTTAATGGGCTGAGTTGCCATGGTTAAAGTCTAAATGATGTAATCACTTGCTGAAGTGAGAGCCTATTCCATATGGATCTCCTAAACAAATTCAAAAGGATCCACCTCAGTGATAGGTGACTGATGTGGGCTAGACTCAGGGGAATCAGGAGCACTCATCTTTCTTTGAGTAGGGGAGGAATAGAGAGATTCATGATACTCACCGAAACCTAAGTCCTCATAGTATAGAAGTCAAGGTTAGGAATGGGTTGGTTTAAGTCTAAAGGCTAGGGATGGTAGCTGTCCCCTGAAGGTTGTTCACTTAAGTGCTATGACTTAGAGTGAAGACTTAAGGCAGTTGGGCTTGTGAGCTCATCAGGCTGAGCATGAGGAGCCTTAGCATTGATCTTTGAGTAATGGGAGTGTTTGCTCCTCAGGAGAAGTGGGAGCTCCAGTACCCACTTCCTCCTGTATGGATGAGTATATGGGGACCTACATAGACTCAATAGTTTGTGCAGGGTTCGTTTTGATTTTCTTTGGTAGGTGAGGGTGATTTGTGGCTATTTTGGTGGTTGAGATGTAGAAGGTGTGGGTTCAACACTAGCTTCTGTTGCTAGGTTGCCACCTTGAGCAATGAGCTCTAACATTTTTGGGACAAGGCTATTTCTACCCCTGAGAAGCCATAGTTGGCTTCTTCAAAATTTTAAAATGCCAGGCTTCATCTGTCCCAATTTAAGAACACTACCTATTGTTGGATCAAGAGAAGGCTGGTGCAACCAAAACCAATTCACTTAGACAATTTTGGTACTACATGCAAGGGCTTCCGAAGCTTAGCATGGAACATCCGAAGGTTGTAGAGTTCTTCTGAAGACAAAGTGAAAGATCAACTTCCGAAGATAGAATTGTTCTTCCGAAGTCAAGAGCATGCTTCCGAAGATTAAGTCTTAGAAGAAGAACCTGAAGACTACTTCTAAGTATGATGAAAAAGAAGAAGTCTCCAAGCCTTGGAAAAAGTAGCCTCTTCCGAAGTATAAGTGGCTTTGGAAGTACTGTTCTTCTGAAGCCATTTACCTTTGGAAGACATTGATATGAACCAGTGGACATAAGTATGGTCTCTGATACTCCACTGCAGACCTCTGATACTGCATGGCTTCTTCCTAAAGAACCATGTAGTTAACCATACTTTATTCCACTGTTTACCTTTTTATGATAGTACATTTTACCAACTTTAGTTGGTGACAAAAGGTAAGTCAGGGACATGTCCTGACTACCAAATCTTAGATAAGACTTTATCCGAGATACCTTAAACTATAGTCTTGTAGTATAGGCTTTAGTTATACAATCACAACTGGTATCAAAGTATATCCGGCTGTAGGTAGTATAATATACAAGTTCTCATTGTAACTCATTCCACACTGCTTGTAAGAGTTTTGTATTATTGAGTTGAGAAGCAATATATAAAAGTACCTTGAAAATTACTTCTTGTGTTCCTTATTACTTGCTATATTGTGATCAACTCTTACTAACTCTATCTTTATTCCAGTGTTGTTCTAAGTGAGTTTGAGAGAAAACATAGTGTTAAGTGACCATATCGACCCTACAATTAGTATTAGAGCTTCTCAGGCTCTTGATTATGTGATCTAACCATCCAAATCAACTGTTTTTCACTCCTCCCTACAACTCACTCACTCAAATGGCCCTTAACAAGTTAGAGGTAGAGATGGGAACCATGACAAAGGCTCCCATCATACTCCTGAAAATTTTAGGTCCTGAGCAGGAGAATGGAAGGCTTCATCAGATACCAAGGCAGCAGATGTGGAACTCCATTGTCAATGGCCTGTAAAGCCAAAGGTGGCATCACCTGGTGGAAACGGTGCCATGATAGAAAAGGCTGTAGAGGATTACTCTAATGAAGACAGAACGAAGATGGACATTGACAGTAATGCTATGACCATTCTTATGACTGCAATACCGAACTCCATCATGGTGGGGTTTGAGCATTGCAAGACTGCCAAAGAATTGTTTCATGCACTTGCTCAGATGTACTCAAGCTCCAACAACTCAATGAAGGACTCGCTGAAGTAGCAGTTTGAGAACTTCACTCACATTGCTGGAGAGACTCTTAGCCAGCAGTACTTCAGGTATCTATGGATCTTATCTCTTCTCTTCAGTCTGTGAAGATCACTCCCGAACTTAGATATCTTACTAGAAAGTTCATGAGTGCTCTCCCAAACAAGTGGACATTCTACTGTGTCTCTATCAAGAGGACAGAGAACTTGAACACTCTCACCATGATTGAACTCTATGGAATCCTGGACGAATATCGCCTAGAGATGGAGAGTAAGAACGACCACCAAACAAGGAGACCCATGAGTCTTCCTGCTAGCAACGCTTTAATGGTTTCTCAAGGCTCATTACCCCCTCAACCTCAGCATTAACTGACCTACCAGCAGCCATCCTGCTCTTCTGGACCTTACATCACTTTCCTTGAGACTCCAAGGTCTCAACAGGCTCAATACAATTCCTTTCAAGAAAGTTATGCCTTTGTCTCAGGAAGTGGATACTTTAGTGATTTTCAATACTACTTTTAGGATCTTGAGTGTTTCAGTCCAGACGATGTAGAGAACGTGGACATTTTCCAACAGATGGCTATTTTAACTTATAGAGCGAAGAAGTTCTTTAAGAGAACTAGAAGGCATTTCCCTCATAACCCAACTACCAGCAAGTTTGGGTTTGACAAGACCAAGGCAAAGTGTTACAAATGTAACCAACTGGGTCACTTTGCTAGGGAATGCAAGGCTCCCAAGACCAATCCGAGAACCCCACAGGCCTCCACACATCCCTCAACCTCAAAGCCCACTAAGAGTCAACTGAAACAGTTGCAATGGCTCAAGAAGTTGACTGGAGCTTCATGGTACAGGATGTGACTCCTGCTCAAGCTCTCATGGCCAGAACAGACGATGCATAGGGACATCCATATGATAAGAACAACAATGTCTGGATTGTAGACAGTGGATGTTGCAGGCACATGAAAGGGAACAGATCTCTCCTTCAACAGTTTTAGAACTATGATGGAGGTCCTGTCCAATTTGGAGGTGAGGCCGAAGGATATATTTCTGGCAGAGGGAGTATATCCAATGGTAAATTAAGGTTGACAAGTTCACTTTGTCAAACAGCTTGAACACAATCTGTTAAGTGTTTCTCAATTCTATGATCAAAAGCACCAAATGCTTTCACAGAACATGAGTGCATTATCCTTAAACCAGGGATGACAATTCCTCTGGAATTGGTGCTTCTTAGATCTCCCAGGAAAGGGGATATGTACAAGCTGGATATGAACAATGCTTCTCCAATGGGTGAAGTATCATGCCTTGTTTCCAAAGCTGATAGTGATGAGTCAACAATATGGCATAAACGTATGTGTTAGGTAAATTTTAAGATAATGAATAATTGGCTAAAAATAACTTGGTACATGGTTTGCCTAAAAAGGAGTTTTTCTACAAAGATAACTGTGTTGCATGCCTGAAAGGGAAACAACATAGGACATCTCACAAATCCAATGTGTTAACTCTATGACTACTCCATTACACTTATGGCACATGGATCTTTTTGGTCCCACAAGATAATGAGCATTGGAAGGAAATCATACTGCCTTGTGATAGTTGATGATTTTACAAGATTCACATGGGTATTCTTTTTAAGAACTAAAGATGAAACTGCTGAAACATTAAAATCTTTTATTCTTAAAATAGAAAATCAAATTGATCACAAGGTTAAAATCATTAGAAGTGAACAAACGACTAAGTTTAAGAACTTTGTTTTTGACTCATTCGGTAACTCAAAAGGGATTGCCAGACAATACAGTGCTCCCAAAACTCCTAAACAAAATGGTGTTGCTGAGAGGAGGAATAGGACACTTATTAAGGGTGCTAGAACTATGTTAGCTGATTCAAAACTACCTCTAACATTCTGGGCAGAGGCAGTCAGCACTACATGCTATGTGCAAAACAAAGTTCTTGTAGTTAAGCCCCATGGAAAAACCCCTTATGAGCTATGGAATAAGAGGCCACCGTTCATTGGCTTTCTAAGGTCCTTTGGCAGCAGATGTACCATACTTAACACAAAAGACAATTTAGCAAAATTTGCTGAAAAGTCGGATGATGCTATCTTTGTTGGAACTCTTCTAGCTCCAAAGCTTATAGAGTATGCAACATTAAGAATCAATAATTTGAGGAGTCATCCAATATAGTTGTTAATGATCACACACCCTGTGTTAGGGGGAATGGCCCTGGTCACATCTTTGATTTAGAATTGTTTCCAAACTATTTTAAACCTTCTTATGAGAATGTTTTAGTTGGAACAGGTGCTCAAAATAATGCTGATGCTGCTGCTAATGATCAACTGTTTGAGCTACCCAGACCTAGTCCAAATTCTCCAAGAGCTGCAATAAATGAAGTTTCCACCATTCACAGATCTGATAGCTTAACCATATCAGGAATAGTGAAGCTTCAACAAGTGAATCACTTGCTGAGCCTCAAAACTTATCAGGTGATCCACCACTACACCAGGCAGAAGGACGTAGTGTTTTGAAGGAACATGAAACTATTAATACTACTTCACAACCAACCATTGATGATGTTTCTCACTCATTCAATCAGTTCTCATTGAATGATTTTGAAACAACACTAGACAAAGTGTTCCAGTCCCTGAGCAGAATATGTCCAATCTGGACCTATCTCTACAACTGGAAGTGATTCCTCGCCTTAGGATTCATAACACTTATCCTGCTGAGAACCTCATAGGGGATGTCACTAGGGGTGTGAGAACAAAAGGACAGACTCATCATGGGAACATCATAGGTAGAAGATGCCTTGAATCGATGCAAGAGGAGCTGCTTCAATTCAAGAGACAGAAGGTATGGAACCTATGTCCGCTACCATGTAGTCAAGTATCAATAGGCACTGAATGGGTTTTCTGAAACAAGAGAGATGATAGAGGCTTGATCATCAAGAACAAAGCAAGACTTGTAGTTCAAGGATACATCCAAGAGGAAGGAATCGATTATACTGTTGTCTTTGCACCTGTTGCAAGACTTGAGGCAGTTAGGATCTTCCTTGCTTATGCTGCATCCAAGGACTTCACTGTTTACCAGCTTGATGTCAAGTGTGCCTTTCTATATGGGGATATAGATAGGGAAGTCTATGTGTGCGAACCTCTAGGATTTGAAGACCCACAACACCCCAACTATGTGTGTAAGTTGGATAAAGCTCTATATGGCTGCACCAAGCACCTAGGCTGTGGTATGAGACTCTGTCTTAGTTTCTTCTGAAGAATGGCTACACTAGAGGTACCATTGATAAGACTCTCTTCATCAGAAAGTATAGAAAGGACATTTTGCTTGTTCAAGTCTATGTGATGACATCATATTTGGTTCTTCAAATGACCAAATGCATAAGGACTTTGAGAGCATTACGAAGAAAAAGTTTGAGATGAGTTCCATGGGAAAAATGGACTTTTTCCTTGGAATTCAGGTGAAGTAGATGTGGAAGGGTTTTTCATTAATCAATCTAAGTCTGTCTCTAACATCTTGAAAGATTTGAAATGAAGATTGTAAGCCTGTCAAGACACCCATACCCAGAAACCATATCTTTGTCCTGACCTTGAGGGAGAGATACTGATCAACATCAGTATAGGCCAATTATGGTTCTCTGATGTATCTCACGGCTAGTAGACCTGATATCATTTTGCTACCTACATCTGTGCAGATATCAGGCTGCTTCAAAGTGTCTCATCTAGCTGTTGTTAAGATGACTGGGATTGTGTAAGAGTGATATTCTTACTGAGAATCGAATATGATAATCAAGTCAATGATTGAGTGGCGGAAACAAACAGTCAAAGAACATAAGCAAGAAAATTACTCATAAATGCTGTTTGTATTATATATAAAAGTTGATAAGTTACAGAGAATAATTACAACAAATTCTCTATCTATCGGCCGTCACCTCAGTAATGAGGTTAACTATTCTATTTATAGGCAGACAAGATGCCTTTACAAAATGACTAAACTACCCCTGACCTATTACGTCATAAACTAGTCTAAGTCTTGATCCGCATCTCTGCTTGTTCATCCGCATTGACAAATGCGGATGAGTTAATTTTGATAAGCATTTCTACTTGATCATCAGCATTAGTAAGTTGGTCATCTGCATTGGTTAATGTTGATGAACAAATACTTGTGCGCATTTGTTGGTCATGTTCCGCATTTGTCAATGCGGATGATCAAAGTCTTGTCTGCATCTTCTTTTGTTCTTCCGTATTAGTCAATGCGGAAGAGTAACTTGTTCATCAGCATTAGTATTATGTCTTCCGCATTAGTTATGCGGAAGAGTAAACACTTGTCTGCATCAGAGTATTGTCTTCGCATTAACTAATGTGGAAGATAACACTTGTTATTTTTCTTGCAGATCTTCATCCGCATTTCATCTTGGACTTGTGGGATTCCAACTAAGCAATCATTCATTCACCCCATTGAGTTGGCATGTATGATCCTTTCAGGTGTGCAACAATACTCCCCCTGAGGATTATACAACCTGGTTTTCCTCAATTTTAGGAGGTGATTGATGTTGTGAAGATTCAGCTGGGTCTTCAGGAGGTAGTATGAATGCAGCTTTAGTAGGATCCAGATAGCCTTGATCATGTTTACAAAATCAGTTGCTTCTGACATCCTGTCTCTACTCAGCACATGTATTTTCATTCTGCTCATATTGTAGATGGCTTCCATTGGTAACTTTTTCAGTGAAATAGGTTCCCATATGGAGATTGTGGAAACACCATCTCTATGAATCAATAAACTCCCTCCCACATCCACTTCAAGCTTAACAATATTTCCAAGTTGTAGTGGTGTTTTCTTCTTCTTTCTTTTGTCTCTTTAATATTTATTCTATCATAGGCTAGTTTCAACAACTTGATGCATTTCAGAAAGAAGTGCATGTCTTGTTCACCTAATTTGTTGTTTAATTCCCTGAAGTGCCTGGTTTAAATGTAGTGGATGTATGATTCATCAAGTAATCTTACTTCATATCCACTGAATAGTCTTATGTCAGCTCCTTCTTTTTGTCCCCACTTCCTTTCTATCACCATCTCATAGGTTTTCTCATCATAGTACACATTTGAGATGGGAGTGGAGTATGAGTACCATACTACTTTCCTCTTCAATGACTCAGTTGGCTTTACCTTCAACTCAGGGAATACAATTTCTTCTGCTTCCATCTTTTTCTTCTTATCCAGGGGATTGACAAAAGTTTTATCTTTTCTCAAGCAAAATGTCTTTAATGAATTGAAGTTGTTTGTTCTTCTGAACATGTTAAGTATGTTCTCAAATTCATATCCCCTGAACATAGCTGCATGATTGATCAGTTCAAGTTGAGCTAGCTCCTTCAAATCATGAATCTTAAGGTCATTTACTAGAGTTGAGTACTCGTAAAGAATTGTACTAGCCCTGGATTCTCTTCACCATGAACATGTTCCATGTGCTTCATACTTCCAGGCTATTATCTTTTGATCTACCTTGCCTTAGGAGTAGACACCCCTCTGATTAGTTTCAGTAGTCAGTCCTTCTTGCAGCTTCAACTGAGATGGTTCTGAAAACCATTCAGGGTACTTGTGGAGCACTAGGCCAAGTAGTTCTTGATCTTTTTGATTTAGCAGCATGTCTTCAGCTGACACTCTGCTTCTGGGTTTGGTCCTTGTCAATTCTTCTTCCAGTTTCTTGAGTTTTCTTTCTTTTCATTGATTATTAAAGAGTTGCAGCCCTTAAGAATTGTCTTCATGTGGCAATCCCTCTTTTTGTGAATCCCTGACTTGAGAGATATTCCTTCATTTCCTTATCAGACATGTTATAAGGATCAGGAAATAATGATTCATGGGATGAGGTTGATTTCTTCATTTGAGGCAGTTTTTGTAGGGGACCCCTTCTTGGCAGTGGTATTTCATACCCTGTTGATTTCTTCAAAGATGAGTCTTTATGTTTTGGAGTATCCTTTGTCATTGTCTTCTCATATTGGTGTCTATTGTTGGATCAAGAAATAATTTCACTTTCTCCTCCTCCTCCTTCATTCTCTCATAAGTCATCCCAAATACTTCATCAGGATCATATCCTTGATTGATTAAAAACACGGCTTTAATCATCAAGTCATCAGTTTGAGCTTTGGTTACCATGTCTTTCACTGAATTTTCTGCTTTAATAGGACTATGCATGAGAACATCCTTTTCAACTTCATATTCATTAGAAATTTCTCCTTCTTCTAAATCAATTGCTCTAGCCAACTTTTTCAACTGAGCTTCTGCCTGTTCATGTTCTTCATTTAACTTTTCTCATTTCTTTCTGTTCATTTTTTCTTTCTTCTTTCCTTTATTGTTCATATCTTTCTTTGAGTTCTTCTTTTGTTCTTCAGATAATGATATAGCAAAGGCAATTTGCAGAGTTAATTCTTTTTCCAAAGGCACTAGTGATTTGGGAATAAAGACAATAGGCTCTGCCTCAGTTCTTTGATTGTTTATGAATTCCAAAATCATCATCAATGCTGAATTGTTCAGATGCATACTATCCAAAGTACTGAAGAGTTCTTCAATTCACCTTTTTCAGAGTCTGAATAACCAGTGTTTCCAGAATACACTACCATGTCTAGGCTTTGGTCTTTGATCTCAGTTTGACCTTCATCATCTACTTGTTCTTCATCTGATCTTCTTGGTTGTCATCATCATCAACCTTTTCTTGTTTTTCTTTCTCATCATCATCCTTCACTTTAGTTCTTTTCATCATCATTTCAAGCTCGGATATTCTTTTGTTCTTGCTCTCAATTTCCTTTTCAAGTTTTGAGATGATATCAGCTTGTTCTTCTATGATGTTTTCTTGTTCCTCCATTGCAATAGTTTGTATTTCAAGAGTATCTACATGTCCACTCACTTCTTCTCTTGAGTGTTTCAGTGCAGCTTTTAAATTCTCAATCTCTTTGTTTTCTTCTTTTCGTTTAGCTGCATATTTCTATTTAAGTTCTTTCAATTCACATTCTTTCTCATCCAGTTCCAGGATTCTGTTATTGATTATTCCTGCTCTCCTGTTTAAAGTTCTTTCCATCCTTTCCACTTTGAGTAACAACTTAGATATTAATTCATCTTTTTCATCAGGCCTGTTCATGTTGGATTCAGCATAGCTCTCTGAAGGAGCAGCCCTAAAAGGTTCTTTCATAGCTTTGGTTTGATCATGATGATCCTCCTCATCAGAAGATGATTTGGATGATTTGGATGCACTTGTTGATCCTTCTGTTTTAGCAGGGTGATCAAGGGATGATGGTAAAGGTTGGTAAGGAGAAATAAGTGATTGGTGTGATGATATTGGAGATTGATGATCTGGTGATATAGGTGTAGGTTGAGTGGTCATTGGTGGTGTTGGTTGTGGAGTTGAAAGTGATGATGGTTGAGGTAATGTTTGAAGAGATGGTTTTGTAGAAGGTTGTGGTATTTGTTGTGGTGATGGCATTGGTGATGGTATTGGGGATTGTATTGGAGATGGTATTGGGGATGGTATTGGTGATGGTATTGGTGATGGTATTAGTGATGGTATTTGGGATTGTATTGGAGATGGTATTGGGATGGTATTAGTGATGGTATTGGTGATGGTATTGTTGATGGTATTGGTGATGGTTGTGGAGTTGGTTGAGCTATTGGTTGTGGAGGTGGTTATGCTTGACCTGTTTGATGTATTTGTTGAAGCATCCAAGGAAGAAGGGGTGAAGGGGCACCACTGTAAAAGTTCCTTGGGTCCTTCTTCTTGATGTACTTATAGGATCTTGCATCGTAATGAGGAATGTTAAGCACATATCCTTCATTAACTATGTCATGAAATGATTCATTGATTAGACATTGAATGAATCTGGGGTACATTAGAAACTTGTATCTCAACCCTTCTTGAATGTTGGAGATTAGGCCATTGAATACATATGCAGACATGTTAAACCATCTGTTGGTGTAGAGAGCACAAATTGCAGAAGATGTGAGGACTGGAATGTCATTCCATCCTGTTTTCCTTTTAGACAGACAATGTTGGAACATATGAATTAGGAATCTCCAAGGCAGATCCACTAATCCTTTGACTATCTATTTTGCTTCATAACTCCCTTCATAACCAATTTTAGAGAAAAATGTGGTTATTTCCTCATCATCCAATTAAAAAGGATCATCTGCATTATCATTGAATTGCAGACATCTTCTAACTGACTCTTCTGTGATCCTTAGAGTGAGTTCATTGTTGATTCTCCCAGTTAGAATTTTCACTCCATCCTCTCCAACCACTTCAGCTGATTCCCAGAATGACCTGATAGGATTCTCGTAGATTGTTGGTCTTACTATCATGGCATATGCTACCGTTGTGGTAGATAACCGCTGACGTTATGAAGCTTGCTCCATGTAAGATTTGCCATGTAATCTGCACAAGAGACATGTGTGTTAGTTAACAATTTTGACTTTAACTTTGATTTGTTAATGTGACTTTGATTTGTTACACAATTTTCTTTTTCACTTTGCTCTATTTTTTGCAGTAAACATGATTATCATGGTTTTCAATATCAGTTGAATTCCTACCAATTTATATGTTTATTGAGATAAAAAATGTGTATTAATCACATTAATGTGTTTGATTTTGGTGTTCTTCAATATTTTTCTGGTTCATTGTTCGATTTAGGGTAACAATCCGAGACTTAGGTTTTGGTTTCAAAATCTGTTGAAGTTATACCTTATCTTCGAAACAACTGTGGTTCTGAATCGATGACAAGAATGTTTAAAGAAGAAGCACAACAAAATCTTTGAATGTTTGTGATGATGATGATGATTGATGGTGGTGTACTGTAGGTTTGCACTCGTCTCACTATAAGTTCTCTCAAATTTGAAAAGTATTAAATGACCCATTTGAATTCCTTTAAATAGTCAAACATTACAATTTGAAAAATTTTATAAGTTTACAAGCAGATACAGTCAATACTGTAGCAAATGTTGAAGGTTAATTTGTTTGATTTTGGTGATCCGCATTTGTTGACTGTAGCAAATGCGGAAGACGAACTTTTGACATTGACAGTCCGCATTTAACTACTTTTGGTCATCCGCATTTGTGACTGTAGCTAATGCGGAAGGCTTAATTTTTGACTGACTATCCACATTACTCTAATGTTACAAATGCGGAAGTTATGTTTCTTAAGATTTATTCTATCCGCATTTGTGTGTTGTTGCGAATGCGGAATTTAAACTTGAAATTTTTGGCTGTCCGCATTTGAGTTATAGTAAATGGGGAAGAACATTGTAACAAATGTGGCTGAATTTCTTGTTTTACCATATCCGTATATGTACAGTAGCAATGCGATAGAACAAAGTCCATTTGTGCAACTACAAATGCGGTTGACGAGTCAACACAACATTGTAGCAAATGCGATGAAGACCTGTTCACACACATTTGTTAACTGTATCAAATGCGGTAGAGTAAACTTCACCTTCACTTCACACACTAATGCGGTAGAGTAAAATCATTGTCCACATTAGTTGTACTTTAAAAAATATTGTTACCCGCATTAGTTACATGCATGGGTTACCTTCACCGGCATTAACTAATGCACTTACCTGCACTACCTTTTGAACTTAATCAAAGTTAACATGATTGAATTGATTATTCATCTTATGAAGAGCTATCCTTGATTGATTTTTCTTATGAAGTTGGTTGTTGGAGTTGTCAATTTTTGCTTGGATTGACTTGTATGTCACAACTAATACAAGTTTCCCAATTTTGACAAATCTTGGGCTTATCATGCTTCTAAGAATCTACATAAGCTGAGATATAATGGTAAAACTTATTGCAACAACACCACTAAAACTCTTTTTGTTTTGTTTTTCAAAAATTTAGTTAATAAACAAAAACTTAGACTTACTCAAACCTTTTAAATTACTCCCCTTAAGTTTATGTCCACATTTGGAGAGAAACTTTAAAGATTTAAAGATTGGAATGTTATTTTGATTAATATTAATAGTGAAGAGAAAAAAACCTCTTTGTTGGGATCATATCAATCTTACATTACACATGTGCATCATGTATGATTAAATGGACATGATTATGAACTTGAAGATTGAAGGTATTTTCATCCTCTTAAACTCATACCTGGTTGATAATTTGTTGCAAATGACTTTTATCATGTTTTGGTTGATTTATTATTCAATGTGTACCTCACACACATAAGCATGAAATGATCACCCTCCTTATACAACGCATGGTAGAACTTTTTCACAACTTTTCTTACCAGGTTACTTAAGTCATGAAATCTCATTTTCACTGATCCTCATTGGGATTCTTTTAATTTGATCCTTTTTCATGTTGATCCACATTGAGATTATTTTTACTTCACTTTGGAATGTGATCCATGATAGGATTCTTTTGTTCATTCACTAGGAATGTATTACTTTGTTGATTCATCCAATTTTTGGATGTGTTCCACATTGGGAATCTTTTGGATCATGACATCTGCACTATGTGCAAGTTTCATCAGGTCTTTGCTCAACAAAACAAAGATGAAACATGATGTGGTGAAAGAGATTCATAAAGTATCATTACCTGGTGTGTTTAGGCTACTACACACACATGCATTCAGATAAGCCAATACATACCTCTACTTTGTGATGAGTGTTTCATAATTAAATATGTCTTTAATTCATCACTGCATGTATCTTTTCTTCCAAGTTGAGCCTACCAACATATCTGGTAAGTCATTTCAGTCTTTTACATTTTGAAATTAAGCACAGTGAATGATATAACTACTGTAATTATATCATTTCCCAAAAGTTCTTTTCTTCATAAATTTGATTTCTTTTTGTGGTTTTCTGATGTTTTAAATTGTTTTTGATGTTTTTTATAGTTTTTAGTCAAGGTTAATCATGCCAATTGACTGAACCAGAAATTCAAACCTACTAGGTTCAAATGCCTTGGTAACAAATCAGCTAATTGATTTTCTGTTGGCACTTGAATCAATTTGATTAAACCCTTTTCAGCACAGTCTCTCAAAAATGATATCTAATCTCAATATGTTTTGTTTTTGAGTGCTGAACTGGATTATTAGTTATAAAGACAACAACTGTGTTGTCAATAGAAATTGGTGTACGCAAAAAGTTAAAACCATAATCAAGCATCTGGTTTTGAATCCAGAGAACTTGAGAGCAACATGCTGAAGCAACAATATACTCAGCTTCTGCTGTGGACACAAACACATTTGTCTGCTTATTGCATTGCCAGGATACTAGTCTGGGACCAAGAAATTGACAACCACCAGAAGTGGATTTTCTATTGAAGTTGCATCCTCCATAATCACTGTCTGTGTAGGCATAGAGATTAAATTCTCCTTCCTTTGGATACCATAATCCAGAGCTGGTTTGCCTTTCAGATATCTGAATATCCTTTTGACTGTGTTCACATGTGATTCTTTTAGATCAGCTTGATATCTAGCACACACACAAACACCAAACATAATGTTAGGCCTACTGGCTGTTAGGTACATAAGTGAACCTATCATTTATCGATAGTGAGTTTGATCCACTGATTTGCCTTCAGGGTCAGGTCCAATCTTCACTTTAGTATCTACAGGAGTTCTGATAGACTGACAGTCAGCAAAGTGGAATTTCTTCTGCATGGTTTCTACATATTTTGATTGATTGATGAAGATTCCATATGCTGTTTGCTGGACTTGCACCCCTAGAAAGAATGTGAGTTCCCCCATAGCACTCATTTGTAACTTTGAATGCATAAGATCTTCAAATTCTTTGCAGAGTTGCTTGTTTGTCAAACCAAATATAATGTCATCCACGTAGATCTGGACTACCAGCATGTCTTTTCCTCTTATTCTTCTGAAGAGAGTCTGATCAATCTTTCCTCTTTCATACCCATGTTCAAGAAGAAAGGATGATAGAGTCTCATACCACTTTCTTGGAGCTTGATGAAGACCATACAAAGCTTTGTCAAGCTTGTACACTCTGTGAGGGAAATCTGGATCTTCGAAGCCAGGTGGTTGACTTACATAGACTTCTTCAGCAATCTTTCCATGCAAGAAGGCACACTTTACATCCATTTGATAAGTAGTAAATTTCATGGACCTAGAATATGCAAGAAAGATTCTGATTGCTTCTAGTCTGGAAACAGGTGCAAACACTTCGTCGTAGTCAATTCCTTCTTCCTGAGTGTATCCCTGTGCCACTAGTCTTGCTTTATTTATGATGACTATCCCTTTATCATCAGTCTTGTTCCTATACAGCCATCTGGTACCGATAGGGTATTGTCCTTCGGAAGATCTACTAGCTGCCATACTTTTTGTTTCTTGAATTGGAGCAATGCTTCCTGCATTGCTTCAATCCAACTATTTTCTTGAAGTACCTCTTTGATGTTTTTGGGTACTATTTGACATAGAAAGCAAGAGAACAAACAGATGTTTGCAATACTGGACTTGCTTCTTGTCACCCTCTCATTAAGATCACCAATAATGGTTTCAACTGGATGATTCTTGTGTATTCTTGTGGTTGGAATGGTGTCACCAACAATAGTTACATCAAGATTGGAGACATTCAGTTCATTATGGTCAAAGGCACTATCATCTTGTATTGTTGTTGAATTATGAAGATTGTCAACTTCTGTTTCAGTAACTGCTACATCTTCAGCAACACTGAGGTTGCTTGTATCATTTGAAGTACCTTGAGTTTCTTCTGGATGAGAAGCCTGTTTTTGATTTCTGATCTCATGTGACAAGTCATCTGAGTGAGATGGTACCAGGCTGGGACCTTCTTCAAAAGAACACTAAGGTTTTGTGATAGATGTCTGATGGGATCAGCTTGAAGAGGAACTTCTTCATTCATATGTTCATCAGATGTAGGTGGAATCAATGGATAATTATCTCTTCTTTCTACAGTTGATGAAGTATCACCTGAATGTATATTTCCTGCATCAGACAAGTGAAATTGGTCAAATGATTTAGTAAAAGTGTCAATATCAACAACCAATCAGGACCATTTGTAGATTTGGGAAACGAATGTTCCTTGAATTGAACATTTGTGGATTCATCGATAATGTTCAGTCTAGGATTGAACACTCTATACCTTTGAGACGGGAGAATAACCTACAAAAATCCTTCATTAGACTTAGATGAAAATTTTCCCAAATGATCACGGGTGTTAATATTGAGATTGGACAACCAAATGATTTGAGTAATCCAATAAATGGTTTCCTATGAAATATCAGTTCATAAGGTGTCATGTTACTTTCTTTAACAATAAGTTCATTTTGCACAAAGCATGATGTTTAACTGCTTCTGCCCAGAAGGTGATTGGCAGTTTAGCATCGGCTAGCATCGTTCTTACCGCTTCAATCAGTGTTCTATTTTGCCTTTCAGCTACCCTATTTTGTTGAGGAGTTCTAGCTGCACTGAATTAATGAGCGATGCCTTTGGTTGCACAAAAGGAACTTATATTTTCATTTTTGAATTCTGTACCATTATCACTTCTTATTATTTTGACTTTGAGATCAAGTTGATTTTCAATTTTAGTGATAATTCTTGAATGATTTGGGATGCTTCATTTTTATGAAGTAGGAGAACACCCATGTGAATCGAGAAAAGTCATCAATGATCACTAAACAATATTGTTTCTTTCCCATACTCATTACATAAGTTGTCCAAAAGATCCATGTGAAGTAACTTCAATGGGTATTGTTTTGTTCACTAGCTTGGTTTTGTGATACGATTTGTTTGTTTTCCTTTGAGGCACGCCGAGCATTGATCAATAAAATGAATTCTTTTTGAGGAAGACCATTACATGGTTTCCTTTGACTAACTTGTTCACATTTTTAAAGTTACTGTGCCCCAACGTCTATGCCAAGCTGTGACTCATCAAATGATGCTTTATACAAAAGACATGTTTCTTCCTTAGGTGATGCAAAACACAGGTTTAAGACATATGTATTGTTCTTCCTCGGAGTCTTTAAGACAACCCATTCTTCAGGATCTGAAATCCAGGTTTCAGAATGTAGCAGTGAGTGTCTGTAAGTGAGTGGAATATTTTTTGTCACATATTTGAGACCGCGTAGCAGATTGAAATTCAGTTGTTCACAATAATTCACTCTGTCAAAGCTCAGCATCCCATTTGCACACACATCCTTCTCCTAAATCCTACCACCTTCTGAATCTCCACCGAATGCCACAGTAGTTCCTTGTATGTACTTGAAATCATGAAGGAGGGAACGATCTCCATTCATGTGTCGGGAGCATCCACTGTCCACATACCATAGGATATTAGACCTGTGTGGATGAACCTACAAAACAAAAGAACTGATTAGAATAAGGAACCCAAGCCATGATGGTATAGGTTTCCCGTTCTTATTCATGATAGTCACCTCCTGGTATTTCCCTCTGAGTAGTGATTTAGATGGAGGTGATTTGGGAGACTTTTGGTAATGAATAGGTCGAGTAATCTCATCAACATCTACTGAGGATTCAGATGAATAATGAAATCGTTGGTCTTTATTTCTTTGTAAAAGTTTAGCCCGAGTTTCATTATCAAAAGTTGGTTTTTGCTTAGGAAGGTCAAGTTTGTGATTGTGAGATGATTTCTTTGACCCTTTCCTTAAATCCTTTGAGTTATTTCTGTCATTTGTTGATCTAGGTGTCCTAGATTGAGTATTATGAAGATGAGGTCTGACAGAATGCATCACAATAGATGTTTTTGAGATGGGCTTGTGTTGTGGAATTCTCAACCCCTTCTGATTAAAGTAACAATCAGATGTATTGTGATTGTTCATGTCACAGATTGAACAATACTTGTTGAAATAGCAATTTTTGGTGGAGTGATTGTACATATCACAGATACAACAATATTGATTGAAAAAGCATTTATCTGTCTTGTGATTGAACATGTCACAAATATCACAATACACTTGTTTGTTTCTCGAATCAGATTTTTCTTGTGTGACTCAACTGTACTTTCTTTTGATGAGTCACTTTCTTTTGTTTAGGTGATAAATCAGATCAGCCCTTTTAGTAGATTGTTTCACAACACTACTTTTGTTCAGTGTATGGGTTATTTCTGTTTCTTCAGCTACTTCTCACATCTTTCTCAAACTGGTCAACATGTTCTTTGTTACAGATATCAAACCCACTCCCTGCCTTAAGTTTGATGACTAAGGGTCTAATGAAGTTTTATGTGTTGAACTCAGTTTTATAGTTGGTTTCTTTTTGAGTGAAACCTTTTCTGATTTGCTTGAATTTTATGGAGATACAATCTCATTATCCGAACTACTCTCAGTAGTGGTTTCACTGTTTTGACATATTTCTTTTTGCCTTGTCAAACAGATGGTATGAATTTTATAAAAGGTACAATTGCTTTTACAGGGCTTGATGGTTTCATGACATTCATTGTCTTGTCTGAGCACTCTTTGATTTTGATTGGGTGTCCTAACTTGATTTCATCCTCATTGGTTTCAAAATAAATATTAGGTTTGTTTTGAGGATTTGTCACTTGTTTCACTACTGATTTAGGTTCCATAGTTTTAGGTTCAATTGATTCAAAGAGTGATACAGAGTCAGGCATGATAGTGTAATTGTCATTGTATGGTGGAGGACATGAATTACACCTAATCCCTAACTGTCCTTTGGATCCTTTTGTGAATCCAGCATTTCTTGCAGCTTGACTGAAGACATTTGAAACTTTTCAAGTTTCACTTCAGTCATAGATTGTTGAGCGTTAGCTTGAGCTAACTTTTCAGTAAGTAGCTCATTTTTAGCTGCAAGATTGTATTTCTCACCATGCAGTTTTTCTATGTCAGAAATGAGAGATTTGATTTTGATTTCAAAACTTTTTAGTTCTCTCTTCATCATTTCTGACTTCACCTTTTCTTCTTTAATTTTATCTGCCAGTTTATGATTGTGTTCTCTATACTCTTGTAATTCATTTATGCATTTCTCACTACAAAGGTTAGTTTTTACCTCAGTAGGCATTGAAGATGGTCCATCATTGATGTGAGCCATAAGAGCATGATTCTAGAATTGAGGCTTGACTTCCTCAGCATACACACTCTAGTCACATATCCCATCTTGTTTGATCACAAGGGTACTGGCAGAAGGTGACTGCTTGCATGGACTTGATTAGTCAGCTGTGGTTGATTCTGGTATGATTGTTGATGATGAGAATGATGGTACTGATGTTGTTGATTGTTTGAGTGATAGCTTGAATTAGGCTGTGATGATGATTGACCAGGAGAGTTCCTTGAATGGTTGTTTCTTTTAGGAGCATTACACTATCTTGAGAAATGGCCAGTCATGCCATAGTTGAAGCATTTTACCTTGGATTTGTCATATCCAAGTTTTGTGTTCTCATTCAGGCTCAACTTTCTTCCTTTTCGGAAGAATTTCTTTGCTCTCATGGCAATCATTGCCATTTGCCACTGTAGATCCATCTCCTCAACATCATCAGGATCTATTTCTTCTAAATCTTCCTGTATTAGATGGGCAGAAGTGAGTCTTCCCCCAAGATATGCTTCAAAACTTGCAACAAAGGCATTGTAAGTTGCCTTTTGCTCTTCTGATTTTAAGTCTTCTAGAGAGATTGGAGGAGCAGTGGAGACTTTTGGTGCTTGAGCTGAATTTGAAGGTGATTGAATGGTGGAGATGCAATGAACCCAGTATTGTTCATTTGATCTCTTGATGAGATGAAGTCATCTTCCTCTGTGATGAAAGCATTTTCAACAGAATGTGATTCTGAAGGGAATTGTAGGCTTCAATCACTCTTGGCCCACTCATATTTCTGCTTCGTTCATCAAGTTCCAAAGCTTCCATCTTGGCTATCATAATGTCTAGAGTGGTACTCTCAAGATCAAGAGTTGTTGGACCAAAAGAACCAATGAGCCTGATAAGAAAAACCTCTAAGTCCCACAGACATCACAACAACTGTTGAAGACTTGATCAGCTGTTTGACAAAGTCTGAAGACTTCAATAGCTGAAGACTAAAGTACTGAGACTTCAACAGCTGAAGACCAAAGTCTGAAGATCAACAGCTGAAGACTAAAGTACTGAAGACTTCAACAGTTGAAGACTAAGTACTGAAGACTTCAACAGCTGAAGACCAAAGTCTGAAGATCAACAGCTGAAGAACAAAGTATTGAAGATCAACAGCTTAAGTACAAAGACTGAAGATATCAGCTGATAACAACAGCTGAAGTTCAAGTACAAATACTGAAGCCTTCAGAGTTTGTTACAACAGTGAAGAAGCATTCTTCAGTTGTTTGTGATGGTTTCCTTTTAGTAGTTTTCTTTTTGTTTCAGTATTTGTAAAACGACTGAAGAGCATGTTCTTCAGTCGTTGTAGTTTCAGTAGTTTCTTTTCAGTAGTTGTAGTGATAGTTAACACTTAGCATTTTTGTAAGAAGATGTCAGCTGTTTGACATCTTCAGTAGTTGTGTTAACTATTAGTAGTTTGAATAAATTCTGTTAGATGTCACTATCAAGTGACATCAGCAGACGTCACATCTCTTATATAAGAGGTGTTGACCTAATTGTATGTGTGACATTCTGTTACCACGAAAGCGAATATGAATGAATATCTTTTGCAGAATTCTCTCTGTCTATAACCGTTTGTTCTTACCTTGAATATCTTTTGTGTTCTTGTGAATTGGCTAATACATTGTTTGATTTCCGCTGCTATACTCTCTAATCAATCAAACGTAGATCACTGATCCTAGAAGAGTATTTTTCAGCATTGTGACATTTTGCTTCCAGCTTTCAGGTAGACTGTGAAGCATTTTCTTGTTAAGTTCTTTAATGTTGTATGAAACACCCATAATTTCCAAGTTATTGACCAACTGTACAAATCTATGTAGTTTGTTTGATATGGATTCCCTTTGGTGTGATGGAAGGTTTCATACTGATTGACCAGCTTGTCTTTGTTAATTTCAGCAACTTTACTGCTACCTTCACACATAATTTTGAAAGCATCCCAAATAGCTTTAGCAGTTCCATATTTTTCCAATCTTTTAACATATCCATTTTGAGTGCTTGAGTCAAAATAGAGTATGCTTTGAGATCAATTTTGATTTTCTTATAGTCATTTTCATCCAGAGTTAAGTCTTCAATTGGTATTCTAGCAGTCTTGTACAGTGCAGCTTGAGCTGTTGATAGAGTAACAGAATATGTGGACCTTTACATATTGAGTTCCAAAAGTCAGGATCTACACCTGTGATATAATTTCTAAACCGTATTCTCCATTGTTTAAACTCAAATTTGTGTTTAAGCATGGGAGGTTTAGGTGCATGACCTAATTCAGAGTAACTGTTAGAATCCATGTTGATTTGTGTAAGTATAGATTTAGTTGATTTTAAGATTGATTATGTTTGATGAGACCAACTTGTTCAACCAGTTCTATTGAGGTTCAGAATGAGTGTTCTTGCTTTTTGACAGGAGTATTTTTGTTGTTTGCTATGTAGAGATGATAATATCTACAACTAGCAACTTGATTATCAGATCAATCGAGTTCTATTCAGTCAATGCGCAGATTTGAAAGAGAATCGAAAGCTAAGGCTCTGATACCAATTGACTGGGATTGTGTAAGAGTGATATTCTTACTGAGAATCGAATATGATAATCAAGTCAATGATTGAGTGACGGAAACAACAATCAAAGAACATTTAAGCAAGAAAATTACTCATAAATGCTGTTTGTATTGATATATGAAAGTTGATAAGTTACAGAGAATAATCACAACAAAAATTCTCCATCTATCAGCCGTCACCTCAGTACGAGGTTAACTATTCTATTTATAGACAGACAAGATGCCTTTACAAAATGACTAAACTACCCCTAACCTATTACATGAGAAACTAGTCTAAGTCTTGATCCGCATCTCTGCTTGTTCATCCGCATTGACAAATGAGGATGTGTTAATTTTGATCAGCATTTCTACTTGATCATCAGTATTAGTAAGTTGGTCATCCGCATTGGTTAATGCGGATGAACAAATACTTGTGCGCATTTAGTTGGTCATCCGCATTTGTCAATGCGGATGATTAAAATCTTGTCTGCATCTTCTTTTGTTCTTCCGCATTAGTCAATGCGGAAGAGTAACTTGTTCTTCAGCATTAGTATTATGTCTTCTGCATTAGTTAACGGGAAGAGTAAACACTTGTCCGCATAAGAGTTTTGTCTTCCGCATTAACTAATGCGGAAGATAACACTTGTTAATTTTCTTGCAGATCTTCATCCGCATTTCATTTTGGACTTGTGGGATTCCAGCTGAGCAATCATCAATTCACCCATTGAGTTGGCATGTATGATCCTTTCAGGGTGCAACATAAGAGAATCCTCAAATACCTCAAAGGAGCACCCAAACTAGGTCTCTGGTATCCCAGAAACAAGGATTTCAATCTCTATGGATACTCTGACAGTGACTATGGCGGCTGCAACATTGACAAGAAATCCATATGAGGAAGATGTCAATTTCTCCATGGAAGGATCATCTAATGGCAATGCAAGAAACAATCCCGTGTCTCTACATCAACTGCTAAAGCTGAATACATTGTTGCTGCTAGCTGCTGTGCTTAACTGCTATGGATTCAGAATCAGATGTTAGACTATAGATTCAACTTTATGAGTACTCCTATCCATATTGACAACAACAGTGCTATCTCCATTACTGAAAATCCGATGAAGCACTCCAAGACAAAGCATATTGACATCAGGTATCATTTATTAGAGATATTCATGAGAAAATCTGATTAAACTAATCAAAGTTGACTCAAATGAACAATATGTTGATTTGTTCACCAAAGCTTTTGATAAACAATGATTTAAGTATGCCATAACAGCTATTGGATGATAAACATTGATTAGATCACCTCTTTTGAAAACCTTTTAATATGTAATGTCTTATGTCAATACAATTTAAGCCCTGTTACAAAGGTCTTTCTGAAGTTTTCTAAGTGTAAATTTCTTCCGACGAGAAATAAACCCTTGGAAGTTATTTTTATATCTTCCGAAGCATAATTTCTCAAAGGATAATTTTCTTCTCGGAAGAGTTTTTTGTCTCGGAAGAAGCGATTGATTGCGTATCAGATCTACTTCCAGACTTACACACTCTCCATTTGGAAAGCAATCCTAACCTTCGGAAGCAAAGTCTTTGCTTCGAAGACAAATTACCTTCGGAAATGTTTTAAACTCGAAAGAAAGATTCTACTACTGTGTAACATAAATCTCTTGGGCCCCACACTGAAAAAAGCAAAGATTTTGTTAATGATTCGGATTATTAAACTGATTTTAACCTTGCCGTAACTGTCAATTCATCCACTAAACCATCACATCACCTTATCCTAACCCCCGTTACCGCCTTCCCACCCTGTTTTAAGTAATCTCGACTATTCAATTTCATCTTCTTACTTGCGATTTTTACTACCCTAGAAATTTCTCTTCACTCACACTTTACCCAAACTCAATTTCATCTGCATTCACCTTTCTCCAATGGCACTTAACCCACAGCACAACCAAGTCACACTTCTTGATTCATCAGAGATGCTGACTTTTTTGAAATTATCTTCTTTCTCACCCAATCATCACTACACAGCCCTTACCGTTCCCCACTGTTTACTCAAACTAAATGGCTGAATTTTGGTGAAATGGTCAAGCCGAAACCCTAAATGGGATTTGTGTATTGAGGTCCAGCATTTTGGTGGATAGGAGTTAATCATCATTGAACACTCATCAAGGAGCATCTAGAGCTTCATGATAAAGGAGCTCCTACTAAATTCCCCAAAGAAGATTTAGACAGTACCTACATCCTAATAGGATATGGTGGAGATATAAGCAGGTCAGCCGTCTACAAGTTCAACTTCTCCTACAACTGGAAGTTCCTCCTGCATGTTGTTCTCCACTGCCTGTTAAACAAGTGTGGGGGATGGGATCAGTCCCATATGAATTAGGATTCTTAGTTCATAGACTAGTGAGAGGCCTGCGATTCCATTACTCAAGATTTGTGTTCACCCATCTTATTGGGAATCTTCAAAGGGAGACATTCTTTATGTATCCCCAATTCATTCAACATATATCAACTATGAGTTGGACCAGAGTATGCTTGTCTGTGCAGCTGCTCTGACTGTCCCTCACATGAGGCCTACCATCTTGAAGACCTGAAGAAGTGTCCCCAACTTCACTGGAAGGTAAAATACTCTGCTTCCAGGTATGATTGAGTGCATAGCTCCTGGTGACATCCCTGTTCACCCTACAAGTGATGAACCCACACTAGCAACCTCCACCACAATGGCAACACTGCCTTCTCCACTCAGCACCATCACATACCAAAGATGCCCCAAACGAACCCTTGTTCAATCTACTCTGATTGAACAACCTCCTCCTATTCAATCCAAAAAGACTAGAGTGGAAACATGGGCTCCCACTCAGTCTGAGGTCTCTCCATCCTTCTCATTCGAACACAATATGGGTTTTGAGTCTCCTCAGTCTCAAACCCAGGAGCCTGACACCCAAACCAACAGCCCTCATGATGAATATTTACACTCTTCTGAGCAGCCAACTAGGGACACCCCACCAAAGGCTCAATGCCTGTAGACATTGACCAAGGTCCTGGTCACAGGCTTAACCCTCCCAATCTTTTGCTGACCTTCTCTTCAAAACTGATGAAGAGATAACATCTCTCCATGGCAATGACGTTGATCTACACCCCCTCTCCAAGACCAACAAGCCAAGAGAAATCCCTTATCTCTAGCCCCCATTAGCACCCATAACTGAGGTGATCCTACTGATGTGGAAGGACTCATGTGGATTCAGCTGCCACTACAGAGGGTGCCTCAATGGACCTTATCGACAGTGGTAACATATCTCAGACTGATCTACGGCAACCGAGCCTTTTGATGACTCTGAAAGAGACATTATTGAGCACGGGAACCAGGGTGCCAGGAAACCACATCTGGTGGTGAGGCTAAACACACTAGGTATGTTACCTCATCTCCCCATGATTCTTCAACTGAATTCTTGGTTAAGAATTTAGAAGAAAGGTCCACCACTCAGCAAATTGAGATTGACAATCTCAAGGTCAACTAGGTGAGAAACAGACAGAGAGTTTTGTTAGGCAATGTTGTTTAGGTCTCATTGACTTCTTCCTCTAACTCATCTATCTCTCAAGATGATGCTACCAAAAACGGGGAGAATGTTCAGAGACAAACATCTGAGAACCACAGAGCCAACCTTCAACTTCAACATCTTCTGCTCCTATCATCATTATGTCTGAGCCACCTCAAGTTATTCTTCAGATTGAATCAAAGATGTTCAGCGATCTCTACAGACTCTTCACCAAGTTTTTGTTGAGATCCTCCACTAATCAGCCAAGCCCTGATGCTGCAATGATTTACTTCAAAGCTGAAGAGCTTTAAAGGCTTACTGCACCTTCTACCACTGTGGACAAGAGTTGGTCAACCTAAGGTCCACATGGAACCTAAGATTCAATTCGAAAAGGAAACGGGGACTGATGGCCCAGCAACTGAAATAGTTGGGACAAAATCTACTCTCCTCTAATTTCTGAAGCTGAAGTTAAAGCCTCAGAAGAACAAGTTGAATCTCCCGACTGTTCAAAATGTGTGAGGAACTGATCATCATAGCCAATCCTTGAAATGGCATCTGAGGTGAACAGCGAGGACTTTCTAATCTATCTACCTCCATCCCAGACACCATCTCTGCTCTCTCACCATCAGAATCCACTCTCCAGAACCCCCACAGTCAGGATCTTCAAAAGATAAAGGGAAAAAAAGATGACCGCGGAGAGCTTCAGGAAGGGGAAGATTGAGAAACTCAGAAGAAAGGAAGACTTCCAACTGAAAAGTTGCTAGCTGCTAGTACAAAAGCATTGTAGCCAATAAGGAGGTTGTCAACACAAGAGAAGGAAGATCATTGACCAACTTATCCATTGGGAGCTGCCAATGAGAAACACTCCTGCTACCACTGGAGGAGTTGGTGAATCTAGAGAAGGCAACCCTGCTGAAACTTGGAGAAGAAGCCAGGATGGCCTTGGAGAAAGAAAAGGAAGAACAGAAGGAAGCTGAATTGTAGCTGAGGAGAGCTAGGATAAACTTCCTAATATCCAGAGGCTTTAATCTTCAAGAACTCTCTCCACACGATGATGAGATGATCCTCTGGCTCTACAACAAAGAGCAGGATCAAATGGAGAAAGAAAGAAGAAAGGCTGCAAGAGAAGAGACAAAGAAAAAGAAGAAAAAGGAGGAAGAAGCTAGGGTCACTGCAACCAGGAAGCTCAGTGAAAAGGCCTGGATGAAAGACTATCTTCGCGCCCATGGCTTCTCTAGAAGGCAGGTGGGTCCTATGTCTGAGAGGACACTCCAACGGATTGTCAGTTGAAATCAAAGCTGACATCCGCTTGGGAAAAGAGAAAGAGATGTACAAAGAGTAATGGGAATGACCTTCATTGCAACCACCCCCAACCAATTGAATCCTCAGCCCTACCTTTCACCATCAAAACCGAACCCTTCACCCCCCGAACCCACATCTTTACCCACATCCATTTCATCACCAACCACCTAAACTTCCTATCCTCCAACCAAAAACCTTCCAGAACATTTGAACCTCAACCTACCCAACAACCATCCAAACCATCCCCTCAGCCTTCTCAACATCTATCTCTTGAGGAGTTCAAGGTAATCAACCAAGCTCATCAACTGCACATCTCTGAGTGAAGTCTTATGTGATGAAGATTCTGTGAACATTACATATGTTGATGGATCCTCTTGCTCCCTCACAAGAGATCAATTTCTTGATTTAACTATAGGAACATTGGACCAGGCAACTAGACTTCTAGCCTAAACTCAGATTCATTAAATGATGAAGAGAAAAACTTAGAAGGAAACTAGTGACTCTGCTGGATACTAAGAAAGAGGACAAGATTTCCAGTCAGTCTCTTATGCCTAGAAAGAAAATAATCCAGTGGAGGTTCGATGAAACTTCTCACAACTTTGTTGTGGAAAGGGAGAATGGCGAAGTCAATAAACTTAATGCAACCTCCCTGCTACACTCCAGCCGATTTGACATTGTTGAGTTAGCAGAGATGCCATTCTCCAACCCCTCCAACTCTGAAGCTGCTGCACTCATCAAAAATCATCTCAGCATCTTCATCTAGCTGAGCTAATTGCAAAGGCCAAGATTGAAGAAGAGTTGAGATTGAGGAGATAAGAAGACAAGGAAAGACCCACTACCAAAGCACTGCCTTTCTACAGATGGTAGAGGGTCCTGAATTGGAACCTATAGTTAGATGGGAATATGATTATAGTTCCCATCAACTAACTCTTTTCAGAGAGCAACAACAGAGGGTACATATCATCCAAGGTGATATATTGGACTACCTGTCCACCAAGGATTTGTACAAACTTCTCAGCACCACATCAGGGAAGAACAATGAAACAGACAAATATCTACTCTCCTTAGTGCTGAAAGTTTTGAGAAGCAGAAACAAGTGAGTTTTGGTAGCATCAGTCTAGGGGGAGTTTCTTTGATCAAGAAGAAGGCTGGTGCAACCAAAACCAATTCACTTAGACAATTTTGGTACTACATGCAAGGGCTTCCGAAGCTTAGCATGGAACTTCCAAAGGTTGTAGAGTTCTGCCGAAGACAAAGTGAAAGATCAACTTCCAAAGACAGAACTCTACTTTCGAAGTCAAGAGCATGCTTTCGAAGATAGTCTTAGAAGAAGAACCTGAAGACTATTTCCGAAGTATGATGAAAAAGAAGAAGTCTCCCAACCTTGGAAAAAGCAGCCGCTTCCGAAGTATAAGTGGCTTCGGAAGTACTTGTTCTTCCGAAGCCATTTAACCTTCGGAAGACACTGATATGAACCAGTGGACATAAGTTTGGTCTCTGGCACTCCACTGCAGACCGCTGATAATGCATGGCTTCTTCCTAAAAAACCATGTAGTTGACCATACTTTATTCCACCTTTTATCTTTTTATGATAGTAGATTTTACCAACTTTAGTTGGTGAGAAAAGGTAAGTCACGGACATGTCCTCACTACCAAATCTCAGATAAGATTTTATTCGAGATACCTTAAACTATAGTCTTGTAGTATAGGCTTTAGTTATAGGATCCCAGCTGGTATCAAAGTATATCCGGCTGTAGGTAGTATTATATATAGGTTCTCATTGTAACTCATTCCACACTGCTTGTAAGAGTTTTGTATTATTGAGTTGAGAAGTAATATATAAAAGTACCTTAAAAATTACTTCTTTTGTTCTTTATTACTTGCTATATTGTGATCAACTCTTACTAACTCTATCTTTATCCGGTGTTGTTCTAAGTGAGTTTGAGAGAAAAACATAGTGTTAAGTGACCAATATTGATCCTGCACCTATTTTCCTCAATTATGAGCCCAGTTCACAGTTGAGAATGTATTGAAAAAATCTAGGAAACATGTAATATTCTAAGGAGTCTAAGTTAGCCAGCAGATTTGTGTATACAAATTGAGAGTACCTGAACTTGACCTCTGAACTATCCCACGCACTATGAAGGAGAGATCTTCAGGAATCTGGTCCCAACCCCTGTGCTTGTTGGATATGTTGTGGATGACCACATGTAGTAAGTACTTCCACTAGGATGAGACCTTCCCTTTCCTAAAGGTCTTTACAGAGAAATTCCCTTCATAGCCCATCTGCTAGAAGGACTGGTTCACAGCTTCTTTAGGAAAGGACAACCCACCTTCCTCATCATCCACTATAGATGAGCATTTATGATGGCTGGAGTGATGAAGATATCATCCCCTGCACTTTAGCAGACAGTGCCTTATCCTCATCTAGAACAACCTCTTGACAGGTTTTCTAGAAATCAAGCAAATGATCTTCATAAAGAACAGGATAATGGTAAGGGAGGTGAAATAGTTAGACAAAGCCAAGAATCGACAAACCTCTGAGAAGTGAGGATCTTTCTCAGAGTTTAATAGAGCAAATTGGTTGTGCTACATGGAGAAATTTGGGTCATTTCTTCGGTTAAGGTTGGCCATTTTAGAAAGCTTAAGGGTGAAGGAAAGATGAACAAAGACGGTTTTAGAAAAAAATTAGGGAATTTAGGTTTCAAGGAAATATGAAGATGATAGAAAGAAGGGGAACCATTGGATTTATATGTGAAAAGGATTTAAGACAAAGTTAATGAAAGAGGATTCTTTGAAATTCGTATGTCGGTCCTACCTTTGAAAAAGTAGTTTGCTTTTTGCTCAAAAGTAGTTTTCTTGGAACTCGAAAAAGCTTACAAAGGTAAATTGTCTTCGGAAGTTTTAGTCAAAAAGCTCCCGAAGCCAAAATGACTTCGGAAGAATTTCCTAAGAGTTTTGAAATATTTACTTTGGAAGAGAATTAAGACATGGACATTTTATTCAATATAACAAAGCTTCCGAGAGTTAAATTGCTTTGGAAGAAAATTGTCCTTAAAAACATATAAGTACCTAAGAGAGGTTTTCAGCTTCGGAAGAATTTTAGAAAATTTCATTCGAAGGAAATTATTTGGGTAGTTGTTGTTTTGAAGGCATAAGTTCTTTAGAAGATAAAATCATATCTTCCGAAGGATCATGATTTTTAAATAATCTAAGGAAAGTCTTCAAAAGATTTTTATCCAAAGAAAACAGGAGCTTATGAAGGTGATAAACTAGACACATAGATTTTAAGAAATAATACGAAAGAGTTTTAAGAAAAAGCTACTCAAAGTTAATCATTCCAATAGCTGATATAAGATACTTAAATCTCTATTCATCAAAGGGTTTGTTAAATAGATAAGCATATTGTTTACTTTTGTTAATTTTAACTAGTTTAATTAATCCCTTTTTAAAGTTATCTCTAACTAATGATACCTGATATTGATGTTTTTGTCCTTGAGTGCTGCACATGATTCTCTGTTATAGAGATAGCACTATTGTTGTCTATGTGAATATGAGTCTTTTTGAAGTTTAATCCATAGTCAAGTACCTAATCTGAATTCAAACCACTTGAGCATAATAGCTTGCAGTAGTAATGTATTCATCTTTAGTAGTTGATGTAGAGACACAAGATTGTTTCTTGCATTGCCATGAGACAACCCTTTGTTAGGACCATTTTCGATACGAAGTACTAACTGATTTACGTGTGTACCAAACCAAATGTGCGGAATCCTAATTGATTGGCGATCCAATCAGTGAGAAAGCAAGTATAATCAATCCAAGAATGAAAAAAATGTTAAGAATGATAGTAGGATGATTTACTACGATCTATCAACTTAGAACATGTGTTCTTGGGTCTCTGGACGGCTAGGGTATGATTTAGTGCATAGGGATTCGAATTGTTACGTTTTTCCACGAATTAGTGGTATTTATAGGTTAGGGTTTTCCATTCGTGCGACTGAACCATTTGCATGGTTCAGTCGTGCGATTGAAGCATGCGGTTGATCCATGCGCATGACTGAAGATTCAATCATGCAACTGAGTCAATCTTATGTTACAATCGTGTGACTGATCCAGTCTCCTGGTTCAGTCGTGCAGCTAGTTCATTAGCATGAAGTATTCATGCGTATGGTCCATTAGCATGGTCCATTCACATGAGAACTTCACACGATTAAGTTTAAGCATGTTTCTCAATCATTATTGACTAAGAACTATGTAAACAACCACAACCTATATAGTTAGTTCAATATGCGTTAACACATAATAATCAAAGAAATATTCACATTATAAGCATCACAAACACATTATATTTCATTCATAACCATTCTGTTACATATATGTAAGACATGAAAGATATTTTATATTATGCTCAAAACTAGGTACACATGTATCTACAAACTCCCCCTTTGAACTAGTTTACTCTATTGTCTAACATTTTTCATCAGCTCTTCAAACTTCTTGTACTTCTCCTCCCTTGTAGCTCATGCATGTATTTCAAATGCAAAGTAGAGTCTTATCATGTTTTGGAACTAGAGGGCTTGTACAATGTCTTGCGCCTCATAGAACAGTGGCCACTTGTATAAAGTGTAGACATCATCAGAAGACATGTTAGTTAGCCACATTGGGTCAAATACCCTAATAGTTTCCATATTCCATCTCGGTTCAGAACTATGACCGCCTCACTTGTTCTCCAGTCATAGTACCACCACTTGAAGTGTGGAGTAAAGTCTTGTGGCATTTCCCTTAGAGGGATCTTGTCATCGTTCAGGAGGACTCCACTTGAAGTGTGGAGACTTGAAGTGTGGAGTAAAGTCTTGTGGCATTTCCCTTAGAGGGATTCTTGTCATCGTTCAGGAGGACTCCACTTTAGAACTATTTTTGGCTTTAAGTAATGACATCAACTTCAGACCGTCTGATATACCTCGTCGAGTGTTGAGGTTTGAAGGTTGACCCACCTGGTGTGGTACTCTTTCTGTAGTGCAACCTCAAACTAGCCTAATATCTTTCTTGGGTCAACATATAAACACTTCATTTTGGCCAGCTGGTTGAGCTCAAACCAGGGAGAGTCTTTAGATCATGTGGGAATTAAAGTACCCGATTCCCTTCTCCCTCTTGACAGCATATACATTTAGATCTTAAAAATAGCCCACGCGATAATCATGCCTGACACCTTGTGATGCTTCTTCTCTTTGTAGAGCTTGGTGTATGCACTCGGCTTTGGTGTAGCGTGTTAGGCTTGGATCTCTGCAAAACATGCCGCCCATTCAGCCTTTTTGATTGTTGACATTGGCGTCCGAGGCTGGGCTTGATCCAGATTCTTCTCTGATTCTTGTTCCATTTATCTAGTTTCTCGATTGTATCACTGACAAGAATGTCACCCAAATTGGGGACAACATTACCCTCTTTATTAGCATACTCTGGATAGTGCTGGGCTGTGACGTCTTCAATCTCTATCTCATCCACATTATTAAGCTCTTCGTCACTACCACGTCAACAATAGGAACATCTTTGACTAGTTCATCCGGATTCAGCCGAAACATCTCCGCCAGTTGCTCATCAGTAAGATAGTGAATTATTTCTCCTTCTTCAGGAGTATAAATCACAAATCTCCTCACAATACCTTGCAAATCAAGTATCATAGTGAATTGTGACTTAATTTGCTGTAAGGGAGCAACATCATGCTGGTCTTGCTAAGATAGATAATCTACATGATTTAAACTTTTAACACATCAATCATTTGTCAATAATCAAGATATTTAATAGCAATATATATATATATACATATATATATACATACATACATATATATATATATATATATATATATATATAATATATATCTATATATATATATATATATATAATATATTATATATATAATATATATATATAAACAATAAGTACATAAGTTTAGTACATGATTTAATTACATACGATTTAATTTACATAAACATCTGAATATTACTTTTATCTTGAATCATGTGCTCTGCTTCAGGCGGGGCTGAGGTTGAGGCACCCTGGTCCTGAGTCTTCTTGGTGCACCTCTCTCTAGCATGTGGGCCTCTGAAGCACCCGCATCTCCTCCTTCATCGTCTCCTCCATCTCCTACACTCTCATCACCTCCTCCTTCTCTTTCATCTCATCATCATCCTCTTAATCATCATCCTCATCATCATCATCATCACCATCGTCATCACCATCCCTTTCTCTTATCTTCAGAGGATCATCCTTTGTTCCTTTGAGCTTGAGCATGATGGTGTTTTGGCAGCCTCCAACTCCTCTATCTTCTTTGTTGATAGAACTTTATGCTCCTAGAGTTGGGCAATCTCTTGAGCCTGCTGAGAGATCTGCTATTATTGGGCAGCAGTTAGCTCCACTAGATGTCGTAGCTGAGCAATCTTCTCGTCATTGCTGCCAACAGCTTCAACACCATACGATTCAGTGCTGACAAATGTTCCTCTACCCCACTGGGAGGTAGAGATGACCCTGAGGGGAATGATGGGTGAAATGATGGTCCTGCTTGGTGGCTAGTGGTGGATATAGGTGATGGTATATGAGTGGGTGGTGATGGATAGGCTGTAGTGGTGGTGGAAATAGTGTAGATGGGTGGTGGAGTGGCTGTAGTGGTGATGGTGGGTGAAGTGGTAGAAGTGGTGGTGGTAGTTGTGGTGGAGGTGGATGGGAGTGTGGTAGTGATAGGCGGTGTGGTAGTGGTGGTGTGTAGCAGTAGTGGATGAGGTGGTGGATATGGCTGTAGAAGAGGTCAATGCAAACTTTAGCCTCTTCCCTTTCTTGCCACAGGGGTGAGCTATTCTCTTCTTCCTTGTGCCTTTAGCCACTGTGGCTCCCCTTGGCTGTTGGGGGTCCGGGGTATATGATGGATCTGTATCTGTAGCAACAACATCCTCAGACTCCCCTTGGTGTCCACCAACCGCCCTAATACCTCTCTCTATGGCTGTGACCCGGCACCCCACCGTTCGCACCAGAGACTCTTCCTCAAACTCCTCCTCCTCCATCTGAAAGTTAGGGTAAATAGGAGCTGGTTCGGTTCCACCTTGACCATCCCCTCCCTGATCAGCATCATGATCATCACCATCGGAGTCGTTAGAGGGTAGAGCAATCTGCTCTACATCCGAGTCACTGTCCTCACGACGCTACTTTCGTCTGGCAAGCGCCACATAGTCTTCTCTAGCCAAATGCCCAAATAGCCTCTTTATAGGGGGCTTTACCTGCTTGCCCCTGTATACCTTCATTCTTCCAAGAGTGGTGTCATCCATGATCTTGAGAGATACAACATCATGGCTCTCCTTAGGCAGCGAAGGAAGCTTCTCGTCAATGATCATCAACACAAATCTCGGGTACATGCAGAAGCCTTCCTTGCCTTTGGCCTTTATATTCTCGATCAAGTAGGAAAAAATCGTGTTGGAGAAGCTGAAGGGGTGATTCAGCACCAATGCCACGTAGGCATTCTGGATTTGGTCATATAAATCATCAAATCCACCCCTTCGTGAAGCAATGCACTTCAGAATGACATGAGCTAGATACTTGAATTGGGGACACATGTTTCTTTTATTGAGCACACCTACATTGATGTCCCCAGTGTACCTCATCCTTAGAAAGCATCCCCTCACGGTAAGAGGATGTAGTCTGGTGGGGTGGGCAACATCATCTCCCAAATCCAGAAATCGTCTCAGATTGGCTGAAGTGAGCTCAATCTCCTAGCCAAAGATGGTGCTACGTATACTGTAGGGCTCAATCGATTGGTCAACGGAAGCACCTTCCCAGAAGGCCTGCTGTATAAACCTATAGGGTGTGCAGGGTGTAGATATTGCTCGATATATCCTCGATCTCCTTAGGAATGCAATAATACCAGCAAACTGGACAACATTACGAGTGGTGGCATCCAAGTGAGCACAAATATTGTGCTTGGTGTTTATGATCCACCGATCTGCGATGAATCTGTAACACAACACATACATATTAGATCAGCACATAACAAAAGACATTTCACTTTAAACAGTTGAGATCAGTCTGGTTCAATCGTGCGATTGAACCATACGACTGAGTTCAGTCTGTTGATTTGGTATGCGACTGACTTCAAACGGGAGACTTAGCATGCGACTGAGTTCAGTCGGGCGACTGAGCCTGCAACTGAGTTCAGTCGGGCGACTGAGCTCATACGCCTCGTTCATTCGGCCGACTGAGTCATTCGCCCAGCTCAGTCATACGATTGAAGTTCATCAGGGTGTCCATTCGCATGACAGACTGTCTGTTCAATTCAAATTCAAGTTTTGAGCAAACTTAATGTTAGACGTCGTGGTTTGGCTCATTAGTGTGCAAGTGACCGATATAACACCTAATAACTTTCAATTTCACAATATACTCAGTTTTATTAGTTTATTAGTCAAACTAAGTCTCGGTCCTATTTAGGGCTAAATTCAGTCATTTAGGGCACAAATCGATTGACATTGAGTATATTGCACCGCACTGTACCTGTATAATCACTAGCAATCGTCAGAAAACAACAATTTGTAGTTTAGAAAGGTCAAATGAAAATCGGGCAGAGTAACGGCACTATCGGGCGATTTTAGGGAGAATGAGGAGTGATGAATATATGCGACCGACTTTATCCCTATTTATACTGAATCTGGTTTCAATCGGGCGACTGGATCCATTCGCTCTTTTCATTCGTGCGATTGGATCTCAGTCGTGCGATTGGTTTAGTTGGTCACATTCAGTCAGCCGATGTGTTTAGTCTTAGGATGTTGGACCGGATTTTTAGTTACGGCTATAGCAATAGATTATCAGCAAATATAGGAGTGTTAGAGAATTTGAAACCGTAGTCCCGCATTTGCTGTTGAATCCAAATGATTTGAGAACAACAGCTTGCCGCAACAACATATTCAGCTTCACAAGTTGACAGTGCAACTGATGTCTGCTTCTTACACTGCCACGTGACTAATCTCTCCCAAAGAATTGACATCCTGCTCATGTTGATTTGTAGATCATTTTGCAGCCGCCGTAATCCAAGTCACTATAACGCTGTAAGCTTGAAATCATCATCATGAGGATACCACAACCCGAGTGTTGGGGTACCCTTTAGATAACGAAATATCCGTTTGACTCCAATTAGATGGCTGACTTTCGGTTTTGCCAGATATCTTGAGCAGATACATGTTGCGTACATGATGTTAGGTCATGAGGCAGTGAGATACATGAGAGATCCAATCATGCCTCGGTACATGGTAGCATCCACCAGATCACCATTCTCATCGTGCGCTATATCATGGTTTGTAGCAAGTGGAGTCCGAGCTGCGGAAGCATTCTCCATATCAACCGACTGAGAATATTGCCTACATACTTTGTCTGATATAGAAATATCCCCTGTGGTGTCTGATCCACCTGTAACCTGAGAAAGAATTTCATCTCTCCCACGGCACTTATTTCAAATTCACCCTTTATTATTGCTTCAAATTCTTTACATAATTCTTCGTTATTAGAACCAAAGATTATGTCATCAACGTAAATCTGTACAAGCAGTAAGTCACCATCCTTCTCTTTGATAAACAATGTATAGATGAGTCGAGAGTTTCTCATACCAGGCTCTGGGGCTGGATGAAGCCCGTATAGAGCCTTGTCCAGTTTGTAAACTCTATCCCGATGATACGGATCCTCAAATCCCTCGGGTTGACTGACGTACACTGTTTCTCGGATTTCACCATGAAGGAATGCACTTTTCACATCAAGCTGATAGATTTTAATCTTCATATACGATGCATTGGTTAGGAAGATATGGATGGCTTCCATTCTTGCCACGGTGCAAACACTCATTTGTAATCGATTCCCTCGACTTGTCAAAATCCTTGAACTACAAGCTGAGCCTTGTTTTTGATAATGACCCCTTGGTCATCCTTCTTGCATTTTAAAACCTATTTAGTGCCAATGACCTTAGCACTTTAGGTCTATTCACTAGAGTCCACACACCTAACTTCTTGAATTGAAGAAGCTCTGCTTGCATGGCACTCCCCAAGCCTCATCGTTTAAGGCATCACTTGCATATTTTGGCTCAAATTGAGACACAAAACATCGATAAGCACCGTCATGAAGGTAGCCTTTTTCCATGACTGGGGCATAATCAGCTGAATATAACTGATTTCTTGTCTGTACTCCTTATTGTACATCCCCTATGACATTGTCCAGAAATAGATAAACATTTAGATGAGATCCTGGAGTAGTGGGTATAGCTACCTCATTATCCAGATTGTGTACAATAGGTTCTGTATCTGAGGCAGTGGGAGTATGGGGTTTCGAAGTATCAGAGGCATCAACATCTGATGCGTGTGTACTTGTAGTAGTTGGAACCTGGTCCTCCTGATCCACCTGAACATTTTCCACTTCTTCATCCTCAAAAGAGGAGTCACTTACCTCCAGTGCTCCCCCTGAGTTACTAGAAGACTGGCCTTGGGGGCTGGATGTTGTTGACTCTAGGGGAGGTGTGTTTAAGACATCATACATCATGTTGGTTGCTAATTCATCTTCCGAAGTGGAGAGAGGATCTTGAAGGACTTAAGGAATCCATCATATTTGAAAAAAATGCGGGTCCTTTTCCAGCTGGGGGAGGTGTATCTCTGAATGTCCACGTTACACCACACTTCTACTAGACTCGTTGAGTTATTGTAAACTCTCTTATTCAGTATGTTGTATCCTAGGAAAATTCCTTCTTCAGTCTTCTCACTAAAATTTCCTTCCTGAGTTTTCTTCAAAAGGGTGCAAGGTGCGGCAAACGATTCGAGGTACTCTAGATTTGGCTTACGTCATTGAAGTAGCTTGTAACATGTCTTACCATGAAGTTTTACCACCAGGACTATATTTAAAGTGTAACATGCATTGGCAACTGCCTCATTCCAAAATTGGATGGGTAGTTTCGAGTGTGCTAGCATTGTCCTTGTTGTCTCTATCAAGCTGCGATTCTTTCACTCAGCGACTCCGTTCATTTGTGGAGTATAAGCAGAAGTGAACTAGTGCACAATTCCCTTTTCTTTGCAGAAAGCCTCCATCCACTGATTCATGAACTCAGTACCATTGTCTGAGCGTACTTGTCTTACCTTCAGCTTGTAGAGAGACTCCAAAGTAGTTACTAACTCTTTGAATGACTCAAATGTTTCAGATTTGGATTTCAGAAACATTAGCCAAGAGAATCTTGAGTAGTCATCTGTAACTACATAACAGTACTAGTTGCCAGCGATGCTCCTTGTACTGACTAGACCAAACAGATCCATGTGAAGAAGCTCAAGAGGTAGTTCTATGGAATGAACTTTCTTTGCCTTATGAGACTTCTTAGTCAGTTTACCTTTCTTGCAGGCGACACAAAAATCCGGTAGTTGGAAGTTTTTAACGTTTACTCCTTGCACTAGATCATTCTGGATCAAGTGGTTCATCTTCCGTGGATTGATTTGTCCCATTCTCCTATGCCAGGAGATCAAATCCTTCTCTGTAGCCATGGACAAGAAGCACTTTACTTAATGATCCGTTGTGGAGGCCTTTGAAAGATCCAAGACATAAAGGTTGTTATATCTTGAAGCTGACATTAAGACTTGGTCCTCCAGGATCACATAGTCCTTTTTTAGAACATAGCATTTCTTATTGTCGAATACTACCTTAAATCCTTTGTCACAAATTTTGGAGACAGAAAGCAAATTATTTTGAAGTTGGTGAACATAGTTTACCTTGTCAAACTTCACTTTCTGGTTCCCAACTTCCCCTTGAGCAGTAATGTAACCTCCTTTGTTTCCAGCAAATGAAACATGACCTCCACTAATTGTTTGATGTTTGGCAGGAGTGTCCGGTTCCCAGTCATGTGCCTGGATGCTCCGCTATCTACAATCCAGTGTTTGATTCAACATTCTAGCGAACACCCTGCACATTCAATGGAAAACATTAGTTGAGGTTAGGGACCCAAGCCTTAACTGGCTTGGGTGTCCCAGAGGCATCACACATCATAAATTCCACCCATTGTCCATTTGAGGGTGAGGGAAGATCATTCGTCTTCTTGTTCTCATTACTAGACATTGAACTAGACTTTTCTTTCCATAAGCCAGTTTTGTGTAAGGCTTGTTTGTGATAAACAGATGATTAGCTTATGGTTTGAACTTTATGTTCACTAACTCTTATTGGTGGGGTCATTGAACTCCTTTAAGACAAGCTTTGTTTAGGATCATGAAGTTCAACTTTCTTCGTAGGTGTCTAATAGTAAGGACAGTTTGATGTAAAGTGTCCATACTTTCCACAGTTGTAGCATGATCTGCTTTTGACAAGTTTGAATGACTGTTTCTGTGGAGAAGTGTGTGACACTCGTGTGACTTTAATTTGTTTGGGTTTTGACACTTCTTGTTTAGATATTTTATCTTGTTTAACAAGTTTAATTGTTTGAACCTTTTTAACATCTTTACTATTTTGTTTATCTGGACTTAGACATGATGCACGTGTTTGGTTAACTTGTTTAGTCTTTTTGGGTTCTGAAGTAGACGTATTTGAACAAGACTTTACCTTAACCTGTTCATCCAGATTAACAATAGGCATTTTACCTTTTGAATTTAAAGTGGTCTCATTTTGCTTGGTGACAGATTCATTAAGTTTACTTGCGGAATCTGGATCAGTGACAAGAGGAGTGGACACCACATGATCCTTGATTGGGTTGTTATTTATAGTTTTACATTTTGCATTCAACAAAGTCTCATGTGGTGGTGGAACCACTTTGTAACCCAAACCCTCCCCGTTGTTTCATTCTTCCACTAAGTGTTAGACTATGTGAGAAGAACTAGTCCAACTGTGCAGTTTTTGTTTTAATGAATTTACTTCAACTTTCAAAACCGCTTCTTGTTTCTTAGCTTCTTCTAGGGAGTTTAGATAGAACTTAATGTCATTAGCTTGGTTAAAAGCCACAACTTCAGTTTCTCGAAGTTGTTTATTTAACAGTTCTATTTTCTCTTTGTAACTGTGCTCATTAATTTTAAAATACAATTTGCTTCAGTGCACAGTTGCGAGTCCTTTACTAGGCTATCATTGTGATATAATAACCTTGCAAATTCAAATTTCAAATAGATGCTTTCCCTAAATTTATTACAATCAGAACAAGCATGATTATTTGGTTAGTGGAACTTACCTGAGAAGGTTCTATTGAATCAGCCATCATAGCAGAGTTTGACTTTTCTGATGTAGGTGATTCTGAACATGTTGAACTTTGGCCTTCATCATTTAGGCGATTTTCCACATTTTCAGTTTCTTCATTATTTGACATCACGATTTCCACTGCTATATCACCTTCGCTTGCAGAATCATCATCCAAACCTCAACGCATGCAATGTTGGATTCTCCCGGAGAAACAAACCGAAAGCTCCAATCTTGCCCTTTGTCATCATGAGCCGTCAAGGCTTTAGGATCCTTGCTTGATGATGCAGTACTACTTGTGGGTTTATCTTCACATTGAAGGATGAGAACGGATTACCATTTCCTGTCTTCTTGGCTTCACACACTCATGCTTGAAATGCCCATTCTCTCCACAGTTAAAATAGGTCACTTTGGTTTTGTCAAAACCAAGGGTTGTATCCTTTGTGATAATCAAGTTCTATCCGGTCTTTTTAACAAAGTTCTTAGCCTTCCGGATAGCACTTGCCAATGCCCACATGATATCCATTCTTTCCAGTTCAGTCTCATCTACTTGTTCGTAGTCTTCATCTGCCAGATGGCAGTTTCTAATCTTCCCCGCGACTAGACCGTCATAGGAATGAACGACAGCTGCTAGGAGATCCATATGCTCTTTTGCTACCTCTATAGTCACATTACCGAGATTCTCGGTCTTCAATTTGGTAGAATTGGCTTCAGGTGCTATGTGTTGGGTGCACGATGACCCTGACGTGTCAGATCTTGAAGTAGTTGCTTGAGACGCAGTGACTGAACTAGATATGAAGGCTGTTTGAAGTGGTGCGCCAGACGTTTTGCTTGAGGTATGGAGTTGTAAAGTGACAGGTTCTGATCATATGATGCCTTTTGAGACCTGTATTCCATCCTCAACTCTTCCTCTCTCAACTTCAGAATGAAATCGTTGATATCCAACTTCGCCAGCATATCATTTTAAGTGGTTAGTACGTTATGATCCAAGAAAATGTTAAGTGTTGGATTTTATGCACAAGACATAGAACATTGATGTGGTTAGTACGTTATGATCCAAGTCGGGTCATACCCAAAAACAAGCTTAGTAAAACCAATTTATATTTAATTTATGATATGATCATGCAATTAAATACTTATACCAATTTAGAAAATGGGTTTTCTAAATAAATTGTATGTGAGCTAGGACAACTTATAAGGATATTTTGTTCATGGACATTATTTGTAATGTTATTTAAGTTGGTTAAGTAACATCAAATAAAAAAAGTATGTATAAGTTATATAATTAAAGGGTTAATTATATAACTCATAATATAACTAGTGAATATTTTATTAAGTGTCTTAAAAATGGGGGGGGGGGGACCCATTTTAAGTTGAATTTCGGCTGCCCCTTTGACGGTCTTTTGGCCTTTCGTTACTTGGAAACACAAGACCACATTCACTAGTTTCATACTCCATACTTTCCACTCTCTCTCATACATGCAAGGCTCATCTTTTCTCTCATCTAAGAAGAAAACACAAGGCTGAAAAAAGGGGGTTTTCTGCAGCTACATCTGTGATTTTGGTGTCAAAAATCCTAGCAACAAAGTGTTTTGCTTGAGGCTTGTGGGTATACAAGCTTGAGGACATCTTCTTTGATGTTTTGGTCCTTCAAGACTTCATCCTCTTCTTCACATCCAACGTTTTGGGCAGCCTTTGGAAGGTAGTTCATCTAACGGTTTTGGGCAGCTTTGGAAGGTAGTTCCATGGTTCATTTTGGTTGTTATAGTTTGCTTGTTTGCTAGTTCCTTCACATATAAATGTTCCTTATAATCTTGGGTTTGTTGTTGACATATAATGTGCCTTAATTTTCAGTTTACAAAACATTATATTAAGGTTTGTTTCCGTTGTGTTTTTCTTGTTTAAATGGTTAAACATCTTTGATATTGGTCCAACAAACCCAATATTGGCATCTAGAGCTGGATATGTGGATGACTAGCATCATTATCCTTGTAAAATTGGTTTTATGGGGTTTTAACAACCTAATAGGGGCTGTTTTGTGATGTTATGATGAATCCCCAACCTTTCAAGGTTCTATCTTACATGCTTATGATTAAACCTTGAAAGAAAAGATATCAAAATCGTTGATTGTGTTTTGTTTGGACAAAACACCCTAAATTCTTGGTTTATGTTGGCTGAAAATTTAGGGTCAAATGGGGATTTATTTTGATTCTTGGATGTTGTTTCATATTGGTGCATAACCTAGCCTTGAGCTTGTGATGGTTGGTTTTGAATGAATGATTTATTTGGTTGATTTCATTCTTTATGGGTTGTAATATTTACTCATTTGTGCTTGTATTTGGGTGTAATTTATTTGTTCATTCATTTGTGATGTAATAGATAGATTAAGTGTGTTTTCTTTACTAGAGAATTTGTATTAGGATATAAATTTTGTAAATGAAGATGCACGAGATAGAAGCACAAAAGGAAGACACAAAGAGAAGGACTTGAAGCATTTGGATGCAACATCAAGGGGGGGGAGGGGTCTTTGGAGATCTCATATTATGTGTTGTGTTTAACCCTTAGAAAAAAATTTATGACCACACTTGTGATGGCAAAAAAGTTTGGTCACCTAAGTGGCTATGGTTATGCACATATGGTGTTTTATATATGCTTTTTTATATATGCTTGTTTGATTATCCATTTTATGTTGATTGTTTGATATGTGGCTATGCTTAACAATATAAATAAAAATCTTAACAAGCTGAATTTTTTGGTTTCTTATCATTAAGTGACTAATAAAAGGTTAGTAAAAGGATTAATGATTTAAAATAAAAGAGGTTTTATTAAAAAGGAACCGTAGGGTACCATGTATTTGAAAGAATGCGAATACAAGGTACATAGAGTTTTCATAACTACAATTAATGAAAACTAAAATCCCTTTGGAAACAAGTTTAACACCATCCTTTTACACGACACTCGAATCACTTGACAACTATTTTGTGGGATAAAGGTCACCTAACCACTTTTAGGGAACTTGTGTGTTTGAGGTGGGCTTAACATATTTGTGGGATAAAGGTCACCTAACCACTTGTATGTGTAAACTCACATGTGTGTATAAAGAGGACGACTTGAATTGGAAACCATGTGCATAGGGTCACCGAAGCATGGCGTACAAGGTGTTGATGGGATTTTACATGCAGGCTAAACATAAGATGTTTAACCGATCCCATAAAACTAGAAGTTGCAATAGGTTGCAATAGTCAAATGTTGACTAACTTGTTGATTTAAACAATGGGATAAAGGTCACCTAACCATCATTTAAATATAACGTTGGATTCTAGATTTTAATTATTATATGTCTATGAGACATGTAAAGGGTATTAATAATTAAAATGTAATTTTTCAAAAATACTAATATGAACTTTGTAATTTTGTAGAAATGGCTGCTAACAACAATGCTACCACCCCAACCATCCCTACCCTATCACTAAGAACCATCTTAGAAAGGGATCGTCTTAACCATAATAACATTATGGACTGGTTTTGAAACTTGAGAATTGTTCTCAAGCAAGAGAAAAAGGCCTATCTCTTTGACGATCCCATTCCCGACCAACCTGACCCCAAGGATGTTGAGGCCTATAACGATTGGCTTAAATACACCAATGATTCCATGCAGGTTTCTTGCCTCATGTTGGGAACCATAATTCTTGAACTCCAAAAGGACTTTGAGCATAATGGGGCATATGACATGATTACCCAATTAAAGGAAATATTCCTTCAATAAGCTGGGGTAGAGCGCTTCGAAACGGTTCGAGCACTTCATGCATGTCGCATGGAAGAAACCCAATCGGTATCATCTTATGTTCATAAGATAAAAATCCACGTTGATCACCTTGAGAGGCTTATTGTCCGTCTCAAAGGAGCTGGCCTAACCAAAAGGTTTGAGACGTTCATAATGAATTACAATATGAACGGGTGGGACAAGAGCATTGGTGAGCTTCACGCAATGCTCAAAACAGCCGAGGCAGGGATGGGTAGAAAGGTTCTACCTGTTCTCTCAATCAATGAGGGAAGCAATAAGATTCATCCTTTATGGGTTGTAATATTTATTCTTTTGTGCTTGTATTTGGATGTAATTTATTTATTCATTCAATGGTGATGTATAGATAGATTAAGTGTGTTTTCTTTATTAGAAAATTTGTATCAAGATATAAATTTTGTAAATGAAGATGCACAAGATGGAAGCCCAAAAGGAAGACACAAAGAGAAGGACTTGAAGCATTTGGATGCAACTTCAAGTGGGGAGATCTCATATTTTGTGTTGTGTTCAACCTTAAGAAAGACCAAATGACAACACTTGTGAAGGCAAAGAAGTGTTGTCAGCATAGTAGCTATGGTTATGCACATGTGGTTGTTTTATATATGCTTGTTTGATTATCCATTTTTTGTTGATTGTTTGATATGTGGATATGCTTAACAATCTAAATAAATAATCTTAAGAAGCTGAACTTTTTGGTTTCTTATCATTAAGTGACTAATAAAAGGTTATTAAAAGACTAATTTTCAAATAAAAGAGGTTTTATAAAAGGACCATAGGGTACCATGTATTTGAAAGCATGCGAATACAAGGTACATAGAGTTTTCATAACTAGAATTAATGAAAAGTAAAATCCCTTTGGAAACAAGTTTAACACCATCCTTTTACATGACACTCGAATAACTGAGAACTATTTGTGGGATAAAGGTCACCTAACCACTTTTAGGAAACTTGTGTGTTTGAGGTGGGCTTAACATATTTGTGGAATAAAGGTCACCTAACCACTTGTATGTGTAAACTCACACGTGAGTGTAAGTTGGACGACTTGATTTGGAAACCATGTGCATAGGGTCACCGTAGCATGGCGTACAATCGTGTTAATGGGATTTTACATGCCAACTAAACATAAGATGTTTAACCGATCCCATAAAACTAGAAGTTGCAATAGGTTACAATTGTCAAATGTTGACTACCTTGTTAATTAAATAATGGGATAAAGGTCACCTAACCATGATTTAAATATAATGTTGGATTCTAGATTTTAATTATTAATAGGGTATTAATAATTAAAATGTAATTTTTCAGAAAATACTAATATGAACTTGATAATTTTGTAGAAATGTCCGCAAACAACAATGCTTCCACCCCGACCGTCCCCACCCTATCGTTGAGAACCATCTTAGAGAGGGATCGTCTTAAGCATAATAACTTTATGGAATGGTTTCAAAACTTGAGAATTGTTCTCAAGCAAGAGAAAAAGGCCTATGTCCTTGACGATCCCATTCCGAACCAACCCGACCCTGAGGATGTTGAGGCCTGTAACAATTGGCTTCAATACACTGAGGATTCCATGCAGGTTTCTTGCCTCATGTTGGGAACCATGATTCCTGAACTCCAAAAGGACATGGAGCATCATGGGGCATATGACATGATTACCCAATTGAAGGAAATATTCCTTCAACAAGCTAGGGTAGAGCGCTTCATGCATGTCGCATGGAAGAAACCCAATCGGTATCATCTTATGTTCTTAAGATGAAAAGCCATGTTGATCGCCTCGAGAGGCTTAATTGTTCAGTCTTAAAGGAGCTAGCCACAGATTTGATCCATAATGGCCTAACCAAAAGGTTTGAGACGTTCATAATGAATTACACTATGAACGGGTGGGACAAGATCGTTGGTGAGCTTCATGCAATGCTTAAAACAACCAAGCTAGGGATGGGTAGAAAAGTTCTACCTGTTTTCTCGATCAATGAGGGAGGCAATAAGAAAAGGCCATTCCCTGAACCCAAGGCAAATGTTGCCAAAAGGGGAAAGGGAAGGCTAAAGCGGGACCTCCAAAGCCTAAGCTTAAGAAGCCTAAGGTAACGGAGAACCATACATGCTTTGAGTGTGGCGAGATAGGATACTGGAAAAGGAATTGTCCCAGTTATCTCAAAGAGTTGAGAAACAAGAGGGATGCTGGGCAAACCTCAGGTACAACTTTCATGATTCACATTGGTTTAAATGTTATTTCTTCAAACACATGAGTATTGTATACCGGATGTGGAACTCATATTTGCAATTTGTTGTATGGGTTCAAAAGAAATAAGCACTTCAAGAAGGGAGACAAAAGTCTCTACATGGGCAACGAAGCAAAAGTTGATGTCGAAGCCCAAGGAGACTATATTTTGAAACTTTCAAATGGTATGGAAGTTGTTCTCAAGAACATTTTGTATGCTCCTAGTTTGACTAGGAACATAATTTTTGTTTCCCTTTTAAAACAATGTGGTTATGAATTAAAGTTTGTTAACAATGGTATTCATGTTTATATGGATGATGTGTGTTATTTTAAGGCTATGCCTTTTAATGGTATCTATGAATCGGTTCATGATGATTCATCCTATAATAACTCATTATACCAATCAAGCACCAAGAAACTTAAATTGGGTTTAAGTGATTCATATCTTTTGGCATTGTTGTCTTGGTCACATAAACAAGAATCGAATTCAAACACTTCAAAAGAATGGTCTTTTGAAAACAAATGAAAATGTTTCATTTGATAAGTGTGAATCTTGTTTACAAGGCAAGATGACCAAGTCACCCTTTAATGGTACTAACGAGAGGGCAAAAGACTTATTGGGAATCATACATTCGGATGTATGTGGCCCTTTTAAGACAATGACAAGAAATGGTGAAAGATACTTCATTACTTTCATCGACGATTATAGTCGATATGGTTATGTGTACTTGATGATGCATAAACATGAAGCTTTTGAAATGTTCAAAATCTTCAAGAATGAAGTAGAAAATCAACTCAATAAAACTATCAAAGTTCTTCGATCAGGTAGAAAAGGTGAATACCTCAGTGAGGCTTTTCAGTACCATTTAAGAAGTTATGGGATCGTCTCATAACTTAATCCACCTGGAACACCATAACATAATGGTGTGTCTAAAAGGAGAAATCAAACCCTATTCGATATGGTTCGATCTATGATGGCTATAAGCTTACCACCTTTATCTTTTTGGGGTTTCGCATTGCTCTCCGCGGCTCGTATTTTGAATATGGCCCCGACCAAGAAAGTGGATTCAACACCTTTTGAAATATGGCATGGAAGAGTTCCATCACAATAATATTAAAGGTATGGGGTTGTAAGCTTATTTTAAGCTAAACACCAAAAACAAGTTGGAAAGTCGATCCAGTAAGTGTATATTATTGGATATCCCAAAGACTGTATAGGATACTACTGTTTGATCCAACAGAGCAAAAGGTATTATTGCTTAAAAGGCTGAGTTCTTGGAAGCTAGGTTTCTTATGGAAGGAATAACGTATAGAATAGTGGAATTTGATGTGGATCAAGATCCACAAGCCCATACATGTTTGGTTAACACTAGCAATCAACAGGAGGAAGTTGATGATGATTAAGAGGTTGATCAATATACACAAAATGTTCGCAGATCTGGTAGAGTTAGCATTCCACCTAAAAGATATGGGTTTTTTCATGAATGGATGCTATGTGGTTGACCTCGATGAGCCAACTACATACCATGATACAATGTCCAATTCGGATTGTGACAAATGGCTAGAAGCCATGAATGTAGAGATGCAATCCATGCATGACAACCATGTTTGGGAATTGGTTGACCCTCCACTTAACTCCAAACCTGTTCGATGCAAGTGGATTTTCAAGAAGAAAACCGATATGCATGGAAACTTGGATACTTACAAAGCAAGACTTGTAGCAAAAGGTTTCACTCAAACTCAAGGGGTTGATTATGATGAAACCTTCTCGCATGTGGCAATGCTAAAGTCAATTAGGATATTATTTGCCATAGCTGCATACTATGAATATGAGATTTGGCAAATAGATGTCAAAACTGCTTTTCTTAATGGACATCTCGAAGAGACTGTCCATATGGTTCAGCCTGCTGGTTTTGTCGATCCAAAACATCCTAATAGAGTATGCAAGTTAAAGAGATCAATCTATGGATTGAAACAATCATTGAGAAGTTGGAATCAATGTTTTGATGAAGAGATCAAGAATTTTGGTTTCATCAAGAACGCTGAAGAGGCTTATGTATATAAGAAGGCTAGTGGGAGCATAATTACATTCTTAGTATTGTATGTTGATAACATACTACTTTTTGGAAGTGATATTCCAACCATGGAAGGTGTTTAAACCTGGCTTGGAAGCTGTTTTTCCATAAAAGATCTCGGTGAAGCTGCTTATATTTTGGGAATAAAGATCTATAAGGATAGATTGAGGCAGTTGATAGGTTTAAATCAAAGTGCATATATTGATAAAATCTTGAAAAGGTTCATGATGGAAAACTCTAAGAAAGGTATAGTACCTATTCAAAGAGGGACAATATTGAGTACATCTCAATGTCCAAGCTCAAAGGATGAGCAATATCGAATGAAGGACATCCCATATGCTTCTGCTATAGGATCCATCATGTATGCGATGATATGCACTAGACCAAACATGTCATGCGCATTAAGCATGACGAGCAGATATTAGCAGAATCCAGGTAGTAGCCATTGGATGGCTGTTAAAAGTATATTGAAATACCTTATGAGGACTAAGGATATGTTTCTAATATACGGGTCTCGTGAAGAGGAACTCGTTGTAAAGGGTTACACAGATGCGAGTTTCCAAACTGATCGAGTTGATTCTCTATCACAATCAAGGTATGTCTTCGTTATGAATGGAGGGGTAATGTCCTGGAAGAGTTCAAAACCAGACGTGGTAGCATTGTCCACTATCGAATCCAAATACATAGCCGCCTCATTAGCAGCTCAGGAAGCTACATGGATAAAGAAATTTGTCGTTGATCTAGGGGTCTTCCCTACCATTCAAGACCCCCTAGAAATCTTTTATGATAACAAGGGTGCGATTGCACAAATCAAAGAACCCCGTGCATATCAAAAGACTAGACACATTGAGTGGAGATTCAGCTACATAAGGGATGAAGTTGAAAAAGGAAAGATATGTATTCATAAAGTTCACACCGATCAAAACATTGCGGATCCACTCACGAAGCTCCTTGAAAGGGCAAAGCATGAAAGTCATACTTGTGCCTTAGGACTTCAATTTTCTAGTGATTGGAATTGATCTGTTTAGTATTTAAATGTTTGGAACAATGTAATGTATAACTCTATATATATTTGTGATATTCTGAGTTGTGTTCCCTTTTTAGCATGTATATATCCATGACTATGTTTATTATTTTAAATGTCCATAGTCGGTCATATTTGTGGGAACAAACATGAACGTAAGACAATTATGAACATGGATTGGTGGATATTCATAAGGCATGAATATAGAGCGATTGGTTGTCGGAAAAGTTCATAGAAATTTGTGGGATACAATATTGGACTGACCCACATCTCAAATTTTACTACATGGAATTTTCTAGATTGATCATAAGTAAATTTGAGTAAGGGTGAATATCATTTGGTATCCTCCGACCTGAGATACATATTGGATTTTGATATTCACTAAATGTTGTACCTTGATCTAGTTCTCCACTGCTCTGAAATAATAGATAGTACATAAGGCTATGTTCAGGTATGACAAAAGGTGATTATGAGAAACATATGTAGTCAATATGGAACTTGTTCCTCTTATTCGTTGAAAGTAAGATGTCTAAGGCCTGACTAACTTAAATCAACAAGGAATGATCATTCTGTGTCATTGGATTTAACATGACATCTGTAACAAAAGGATAAATGATTGATTCACCTGAATCATTTCAAGTTGGATACTTGAAGGGGATGATGTTATTGAATGGCTTTTAATCAAGCCTATTAAGGGTAGTAAACCGTTGTTAGGCGGTATTTACTGCTTGTATCAATCTTCTATTAATCTTGTGCAAGTGGGAGATTGTTGGATTTTATGCCCAAGACACATAGAACATTGATGTGGTTAGTACGTTATGATCCAAGTCGAGTCATACCCAATAACAAGCTTAGAAAACACCAATTTATATTTAATTGATGATATGATCATGCAATTTAATACTTACACCAATTTAGAAAATGGGTTTTTTAAATAAACTGTATGTGAGATAGAACAACTTATAAGGATATTTTGTTCATGGACATTATTTGTAATGTTATTTAAGTTGGTTAAGTAACATCAAATAAAAAAGTATGTATAAGTTATATAATTAAATGGTGTTGGGATTCAACAATGGAATAAACTAAAGTTTACCAAATCATAATTACATCCAACTAAAGATCTCATTGTACAAGTTCAGAGACCAAGTTGATTACATCAAAATAAGACAATTCAACATGACAAAGTCAACATCAAGGCAATTAGAAAGTCAAAATTAGCTCATGTTGTAATATTAGTATAAATAGGCCCACTTGTGCATTTATGCATGTGTAGTTTTTGTGTGTGTTTCTCATGGTGTAAATCACCGGCAAAGGAGAAATCCTCTCCTTTGGGTGGGTTTGATTTGACCAGCCATCTATGATTCTCATTGTAACTTGTTTATCAACATCAATGAAATCATAACATTATTATTATCCATCTCTTTGTTTTATGATTCACACACGTCCACCCATCTTAATTTTGATTTCTAGATCTGAACATGATGAATCCTAAGATCCAAGCTCAATGAATCTGAAATATTGATTCAGCAAAAGGTTAATTATATAACTCATAATATAACTAGTGAATACTTTTATTTAGTGTCTTAAAAATGGGGGGACACTCATTTTAAGTTGAATTTCAGCCGCCCCTTTGAGGGGTGTTTTGGCCTTTTGTTACTTGGAAACACAAGACCACATTCACTAGTTCATACTCCATCCTTCCACTCTCTTTCATACATGCAAGAATCATCTTTCTCTCATCTAAGAAGAAAACACAATGCCGAAAAAGGGGGTTTTCTGCAGCCTACATCATGCGATTTTGGTGTCAAAAATCCTAGCAAAAAAGTGTTTTGCTTGAGGCTTGTGGGTATACAAGCTTGAGGACATCTTCTTTGGTGTTTTGGTCCTTCAAGACTTCATCCTCTTCTCCACATCGAACGTTTTGGGCAGCCTTTGGAAGGTAGTTCATCTAACGATTTTGGGCAGCTTTGGAAGGTAGTTCCATGATTCATTTTGGCTGTTATAGTTTGCTTGTTTCCTACTTCCTTCACATATAAATTATCCTTATAATCTTGGGTTTGTGTTTACATATAATGTGCCTTAATTTTCAGTTTACAAAACATTATATTAAGGTTTGTTTCCACTGCGTTTTTCTTGATTAAATGGTTAAACATCTTTGATATTGGTCCAACAAACCCAACATTAAGAATGATAGTAGGATGATTTACTGTGATCTATGAACTTGGAACAGGTGTTTTAGGGTCTCTTGTTGGCTAGGTTATGATTTAGTGCATAGGGATTCGAATTGTTATGTTTTTCCATGAATTAAGTGGTATTTATAGGTTAGGGTTTTCCATTCATGTGACTAAACCATTTCCATGGTTCAGTTGTGCGATTAAAGCATGCGGTTGATCCATCCGCACGAATGAAGATTCAATCGTGCGACTGAGTCAATCTCATGTTATAATCGTGCGACTGATCCAGTCTCCTGGTTCAGTCATGCGACTGGTTCATTAGCATGAAGTATTCATGTGTATGGTCCATTAGCATGGTCCATTCGCATGAGAACTTCACAAGATTAAGTTTAAGCACGTTTCTTAATCATTATTGACTAAGAACTATGTAAACAACGACAACCTATATACTTAGTTCAATATGCGTTAACACATAATAATCAATGAAATATTAAACATTATAAGCATCACAAACACGTTATATTTCATTCATACCCATTCTGTTACACATATGTAAGACATGAAAGACATTTTACATTAAACTCATAAACTAGGTACACATGTATCTACACCCTTCCACCAAGAAACTGACATCCCCTAGATGTGGACTTTGTAGTCATATTACAACCACCATAATTACTATCTATATAAGCATATCGATTGAAGTTAGAATTCTTGGGATACCAAATACCAAGTGTTGAGGCACCTTTAAGGTATCTTAGAATTCTCTTGACAGTGATAAGGTGTGACATCTTGGGATTGGCTTGATATCTTGCACAAATACATGTGGCAAACATGATATCAGGCCTGCTAGCTGTTCATCCACACACTCCCCCTTAAGATCAGGCCCAAGGGAGTGGTTTCTTGCTAGGAGTGTCTTATCAATCTTACAATTAGTCATGTTGAATCTTTTGGGTACGTCTTGAACATACTTTGACTGACAAATGAAGATGCCATCTTCAACTTGCTTCACCTGAATTCCCAGAAAGAAATTGAGTTCCCCTATGGCACTCATTTCAAAACTATCTTTCATCAGCTTCTCAAAGTCTTTGCAAAGCTTTGGAATAGTTGAACCAAAGATGATGTCATCTACATACACTTGAACTAGCATTAAGTCATTTCCCTGTCCTTTGATGAAGAATGTTCCATCGATAGTACCCCTTCTGTATCCATGCTTGCAGAGATACTGATATAGAGTCTCATACCACTTCCTTGGTGGTTGGTGCAGCCCATAAACAACCTTATCAAGATTACAAACATAATCAGGATGATCAGGGTCTGCAAAACTAGGTGGTTGTTTGACATACACCTCTTTATCGATGACCCCATACAAAAAAGCACACTTGACATCAATTTGATAGACCTTGATGTTTTTGGATGCAGCAAATGATAAGAATATCCTAACAACTTCTAGTCTTGCTACATGAGCAAAGACATCAGTGTAGTCAATTCCTTCTTCTTATGTGTATCCTTGAACAACTAGTCTAGCTTTGTTTTTGATGACAATGCCTCTATTATCTTTCTTATTCCTAAACACCCATTTGGTTCCTATAGTAGTCTTCCCATGAGGAAGAGGACATAGGTTCCAAACCTTTTGCCTTTTGAATTGAAGTAGCTCCTCTTGCATAGCTTTAACCCAACTTCCATCCATCAGAGCCTCGTCAATTTTCTTTGGCTCTATCTTGGACAAGAAACAAGGGTGAAGACAAACATTTGCTTCATGGGTTTGTCCTCTTGTTCTTACCGATGTGTCAACATCTCCAATGATGTTTGTGGAAGAGTGAAACTTGTGGATCCTTAGTTGACGGATCACAACAAGTTGCTGAGAGAGATCTAAATTAGAAAAATTTAGATCTCGCATTGATGCTTCTCCCACAACATTAGCACACTTATCAAGAGAAACTTGATCCAACGAGTGTGTGACATCATTGATGTTTTCATCTATGGAGTGGTTATCAACATCAAGAAATTCTTGATCACTCTCACCACCCCGATTGTCCACTGCACTTAAAGTTTTTATATCTGCTTGCTAAGCCTCTGAGCTGGAATTTGAAGGCATCTCAGATGTATGAGCTGAATTTGTCATTGTTGTGCTAATAGAGACTTCATTTGCAGAAGTAGTTACAATTGGAGCTAAAGATGTGTAATTTAAAGGTATTCTAAGCTTAAGTTTCAGATCAGGATCACCTAGAGGTAATATATCTATAGATCCTGAAATATTCTCACAAGATTTGTTAAAACAGTTGGTAACTAAATTAAGATCAAATAGCCAATTAGGACCAAAACTAGCCACACTGGGTGTGTGTTCATTGAAAGTCACAATGGCTAACTCCTTAACAATTCTAGTTCTAAGATTTTATGCTCTATAAGCCTTAGCTTAAGTGTATCCAATGAAGTGTCTATCATCTGATTTCTCAACAAATTTGGCAATTTGATCTTTGGTATTCAAGATGGTGCAAGGACATCCAAATGACTTGAGAAAACCAATGAAAGGTTTCCTCTTGTGCCAAAGTTCATAAGGAGTCTTGCCATGAATTATAACCACTAAAACTCTATTTTGCACATAGTAGGCAGTGTTGACTGCCTTTGCCTAGAAGGTGATGGGCACCTTAGAGTCAGTCAGCATAGTTCTTGCAGCTTCAATCAGTGTCATGTTTCTCCTCTCAGCAACACCATTCTGCTGAGGAGTCCTGGGAGCACTATATTGTCTTGTAATACCCTTTTAATCACAAAATGTATTAAAGATTTGGTTCTTGAATTCAGTTCCATAATCACATCTTATGGTTTTGACCTTTTAATCACATTGATTTTCAATCTTTAAGATGAATTTTTCAGAATCTTAGGGGTCTTATCCTTAGTTTTAAAGAAGAAAACCCAAGTGAATCTTGTAAAGTCATCTATGATCATCAAATAATAAGAGGTCCTTCCTAGACTCATTACAATTATGGGGCCAAAGGGATCCATATGTAACAAATGTAGGGGTGTAGTGATGGAGTTTCTTTCCTTAGGCTTATGAGATACCTTATGTTGCTTCCCTTTTAGGCATGCAACACAGTGATAATCACTTGTAAACACTTTCTTTGGCATTCCAGTTACCAAATCATTTTTAATCAATTTATTCATATTCTTAAAGTTTACATGGCTCATTCTTTTATGCTAGAGGAAAGACTCGTTACTATTAGCTTCAGATAGAAAGCATGAAACTTCTCCTGAGGGAGATGTTTCTTTCAAATCCATCTTGTACATGTTCCCTTTCCTGGGGGCTCTGAGCAAGATATGCCCATGAGGAATGACCACCTCGGACTTCAGAATAATGCTCTCCCGCTTAGTAAAGTGCTTGTTATGAATCTAATCACAAAATTTGGTACACTCATAAGATTATACCCAAGCTCCTTGACAAAGTTTACCTTCTCAATGCTGAGCTTACCATTTGTTACCTTGCCCCTTCTGGAAATGTAACCACCTTCATCTCCTCTAAAACCAACTAGCCCTCTATGAATTCTTTCAAAATTCTATTGACCTGTTGCCTGGCATGTGCTGTGATTATGATGTGATGTTGGGCTATGTTCGTACTTGTTGATGTTATGGTTGTGTTTTTAAGGCTTAGAATGTAAGATTTAAGCTTAGAACATGATAGATGGTGATTATGAACTGAAATATGATGTTTAGGGCTCATATGTTTAAGCTTTAGAATCTGCCCAAGTGTTAAAAAGTCAATGCGGATGAGTATGGAAAGTCAATGTGGATGAAAACTAATGGGGATGAGCATTAACTGCTAAGAAAGTCAATGCGGATGACAACTAATGCGGATGAGCATTAACTGCTAAGAAAGTCAATGCGGATGGGTATGGAAAGTCAATGCAGATGAACGGTTAATGCGGATGAGCATTAAATACTAAGTAAGCCAATGCGGATGAGTATTGGAAGTCAATGCGGAGGAACATTTAATGCGGATGAGCATTAACCATTAACTAAGTCAATGCGGATGAGTAATGGGAAGTCAATGCGAATGAATAGTCAATGCGGATGAACATTTACTACTAAGTAAGAGAAATGCGGATGAGTAGTGGGAAATGTGGATGAAGTAAAGGAAATGCGGATGAAGGAAAAGAAATGAGGATGAACTATAACAAATGCGGATGAACACATAATGTTTTCTGACTTCTTGGGGAAAAGTGTAATGTAGGCTTTGACTTGGGAGGTTCCCTGGGGTTATGTAAGTTTACTATTATGGTCATAGATGTTATTTTTGGCATGTTATGATGTATGTTTGATGCTTATGAATGATGGTATGTATGATGTATGTTATGTATGTATGTTGTGCCTTGTATGGTGATGTTGTATGTTAATGTTCCTTATTATGATGTATGCTTATCTTTCCCGTGGCTTTACATTGAATGTTAATAAATGAAATGAAAGTATTATGTAATGTAAAGTGAAATATAAAGAAAAGGGGAACATGATGAATGAATGCATGTATGAATGAACGAATGAATGTAAGAAAGGCTTGCAAGCAAATTTATGGAGGTGCACACTGAATGAAGGGTGTTAGCTCAACGGTGTGCGGGTTAGCTACCTCGGAAGGATGCACACTGGGGTCCAATCTTTGTGATTGACCATATGAATGGGGTCCTTGCCGCTTGCCCTAGGTGCTGGAGTCAGCTTCGTGCACAATGTTCGAGGTATATGAAAGACCTCAGGCCCAGTTACCAGCTTCGTGCATAATGTTCGACGTATAGCATATGGCATTGATCCGGAAAGAAAGAGAAAAGATAAGTGGTTAATGTACTTACCCAAGGTACTGGAGTCAGCACTGTGCCCAATGTTCGAGGTCTATGGAATACCTCGGGCCTAGTTACCCGCTTCGTGCACAATGTTCGGGGTAATGTACATGTCATCGAAATTAGTGAACATACGAATGAAAGAATGAAAGTATGAATGATTAATGAAGATAATAATGATATTATCTATGTGTATGTATGCTGTATGATTGCATGAAAGTAAATAATGGTTTTAATGAAAGAAAAGAATGTTTTATTATAAAACTAGAACTCACTCAGCAACGCTGACTTTTATGTGTTTCCAATTGGCAGGTAATGTTGCTGAGGATGGCACGGGGCGGCTATTCAGCTATTTTGGATGACATTCCTTTGATTAATGTTTTTGCATTGTAATGCGAGCGAACGATGTTTTGAAATGAACAATTGTATTAACTTGCAAAAGCATTTGTAATGATATGAAAAGTTATTTTTATGTTTCCGTTGCGATGTTTTATCAATGTAAATATAACGTTATATGATTATGTGCAATTATTTACCATCTGTAAGCATCCTAGGAGCGGGGCCTTACAAGTTGGTATCAGAGCCAAAGTTTAAGTGAAATGGGTAAAATTTCAAATTAAACCTTAACTTAAACTGAGAATGGGACGGAAAGGAAAGGGATGCCAATTTGAGTAGCCGCGTGCCATCAGGTATTTTCGTAAAGTTAAGCTGTATTTTATACGCATGGTATGTGCTTATGTGTTGTTTGTAGATTTAAATACTGATGTAGTCAGAACAGGTAATGCTTTGGGTATGAAAAGTAAAGTACGTGGCTAATCACAACTAGCCACTATAATGAGCGACTTACTATACTTGACATAAACTGAGCGGTTTCCTTGAATGTCCATGTTGGTGTTTGAATCTTTCAATGTGCCTATGAAAGGCCAGTGGTAGATCTTTGAAAGCCTCTCGTGGTGGTGGTCGTGATGGGCTTGGTGCTGAGCCGCGACCCAGAAGAGGAAGACTCAGAATGGAAAAGGTGGTTCACGAAGAACTGGAGATCCCTCATCTGGAGGGTGGCGACGAGAGCACCAATCTGAGAGCTTCAGTAAAGGAGGCTATTGTTGAAGAAGACCATCGAGTCATACAGACAATCTTACCATCTGTGGTGACTGAAGTCATCAAGGCTGTACGAGAAGGGGAAAGACAAGAGAGGAACAGGTCCTCGGGAGGACGAGAGCAACCAGAGCCTGAAACGGTTCTATCTGATGATGACGAAAAAGAAGAAGAGCTTGCGTCAGAGGCGGCACCAGGCTGTAATTATGGGGCGTTTCAACGGTGCAAGCCCCCTACTTCTCATGGAAACGACACTGCTGCTGCTGCTCATCGGTGGGTGAGATAAATGGAGGCTGTCTTGAACATCAGCGAGTGCAAGGAGGACCAGAAAGTAAAGTTTGTTGCCTATTATTTTGTGGACTCAGCTCTGTGCTGGTGGGACAATATAGTCCAAGCCGAGGGTAGCAGGGCCATTGGGAGAGTGAGATGGTATGAACTTAAGAACTTGGTGATCGAGGAGTTCCGTCCTCATAGAGAAATGGATACAGTTGAGAGAGAGTTCCTACAACTGGAAGCGGGAAACATGACACATCAGCAGTACACAATGAAATTCAATGAAATGACATGTCTAGTGCCGGATCAGGTGACACCTCTATCTTGAAAGATCAAGAGGTATATTCAGGGCTTGCCGACGGATATTCGCAGGCACATGATCGCTGCCCGACCGAGCATGTTTAGGTGGGCGGTGGATTTGGCGGGGAGATTGTATGATGAGAGAACGGTGGTGGTGACTAAAGGTAGCAAGAAAGGTGGTGGTGATCGGAACTGACATGGGAAGAGGTTGGTCGGGGTGATGCCTCGACGGGTAATAAGAAGGCCCGAGGGGATGATCATCATGTAGTGACACCGGGTACGGGATCGAAGAAGTGTTGCAAATGTGGGATGGAGCACAATGGTGAGTGTAGGTAGGGGTTGAACGTTTGTTTCAAGTGTGGGAAGCCTGGTCATATGGCTAGAGACTACAGAGGTAAAAGGTGTTTCAAATGTGGGGAAAGTGGTCATATGAGTAAAAACTATAAGAAACTGAGGGCTGAGAGTACCGGGGTAAAGAAGACGAGGAGTGAGGGACTGAGGGCGAGTGCCAGGGTCTTCACTATGACACAGGAGGAAGCATGACCTTCGGTCACATGAGTATCAGGCACATGACCTTCACTCGCATGCCTTTCGGTCGTATGGCCTCCTGTCGCATGCCATTCAGTCTCATGGATTCCAGTGGCATGAGCTTTAGATGGGTGTAGAATGCAGTCTTCTTCGAACCTGAACTACAGATTTCAACCTCCAGCCCCTTTCTAACCTATTTTAGGCTTAAACCAACCATCCTAAGCCCTAGAAACACAACCACAACATCATTCAAGCATCACAAGCCCAAACACGAACCCACCCGATCGCACACCCACACAAACATAAACAAAAACGGGTCCAACACCCACACAACCAAAAACGGGTCCAACACCCACACACCCAAAAACGGTTTGGGTATGCTTTCCAGCCCCAAAATCAGTTAAAAACATGTAAAAGTGGGGTCCTAGAACTCACCTTGACAGCCTCTTCAAGTATAACTTCCCAAAAACCCGTTTGACTTCGACTTTGCACTTGATTCTTCAAGAAACCCTAGCTTTTGCCCCTTTTCTCCCTCTCTTTCTCCTTGGCTGAATGGAAGGGTGTATGGGAGAGTGGTCTGCGCACCCATACCCTTTTACACCCACTCTTCCAAAGTTTTCTTCTTTTTGGCAACATTGGTCCCTCAACTTGTACTTTATTTCTTTTCTTTCTTTTTCTTCTTTTTTGGCATCAAATAAATTAACCGGGTGTTACAAGTCCACCCCCTTAAATACATTTCGAACCCGAAACCTATTATCCTTGAACAAACATGGGTAATTCTGTCTTATCTCTTCTTCAATCTCCCACGTAGACTCAGATCCCTTTCCGTGCTTCCACTGTATGCGCACAAGTGGGACCACTTTATTCCTCAATCTCTTCTCTTTACGATCAATGATTGCCACGAGTTCTCCAAATAATTGAGTCGTTCATCTACCTCGATGTCTTCCAGTGGTACAATCATATCCTCGTCTGCCAAACATTTCCTCAGATGAGATACATGGAATGTCGGATGAATACACTTAACTCATCTGCTAACTCCAATCTATAGGCCACCTCTCCTACTCTAGCAATGATTCGGAAAGGCCCTATGTACCTTGGGCTCAGCTTGCCCCATTTTGTTAACCGAATGATACCCTTCCATGGTGAGACTTTCAATATAACTCTATCACCCACTCGAACTCAAACGGTCTACGTCATTTATCAACATACGACTTTTGTCTGTCTTCAGCTGCCTTCACAAAGGATTTGATCCTTTCTAGCTTCTCAGTCGTAGCCTCGACCACTTCGATGGTCCCTATCTCTTTATGGCCAATATCACCCCAACACACGGGCGTTCTGCATCTCCTACCGTATAGCATATCATAAGGAGGCATACCAATGCTGGCATGATAACTATTGTTATATAAGAACTTAGCTAATGGTAAGTGGTCATCCCAACTTCCTTCAAAGTCAATGACACATTACTGAAGAATATCTTCCAATGTCTGAATGGTCCTTTCTAACTGACTATCTGTCTAAGGATGATAAGCCGCGGTAATATGTAACCTCATCCCCATTGCGTCGTGGAATTTTTTCCAAAATTGGAGGTAAACCGGGTGTCATGATTAGACACAATAGACACCGCATACCATGACGAGTTACAATCTCTTTAACAAACAAATATGCCAACCTCTCAGATGAATAAGTCTCGCGAATTGGTAGGAAGTGAGCACTCTTTGTCAAACGATCAACAATCACCCATATAGCATCATACCTTTTCATGGTACGGGGTAGCTTCGTAATTAAGTCCATATTGATATGCTCCCACTTCCACTCCGGTATATCCAACGGTTTGATCTTTCCATACAGCTTTTGGTGCTTGGCCTTCACTTGTAAACAAGTAAGGCATTTAGTCACATACTCCACCACATCACGCCTCATGCCCGACAACCAATAATATTTCTTCATGTCTTGGTACATCTTTGTAGCACCGAGATTAATAGAGTATCGCGTCTTATGAGCTTCATCCATAATCTTCGCACGTAGATCCCCAAAACAAGGAATCTACATCCGCCCAAATCGGGTTCTAACACTGAGTGTGTTTTTACCTAATTCCATAACCAAACCTCTCATTCTTTCGGAGTTAAGATGATCTTCTTTCAATGCCTCATCTTGAAACTCTTTGACTTGCTTCATCACATCAGAGGTCATGATCAACTGGTAAGCTTTCACCTGAATTGGCTCGGGTCTCTCTTTTTGGCTAAAGGCATCCGCCACCACGTTGGCTTTGCCCGGATGGTAATGGATATCGCAATCATAATCTTTTATGAGCTCCAGCTATCGTCTCTACCTCATGTTCAAGTATTTCTGCTCGAAGAAGTACTTCAAGCTCTTACGGTCGGTGAATATGGTGCACTTCGTCCCACACAGGTAGTGCCTCCAAATCTTCAACGCGATAACCACTGCTGCTAGCTCCAAGTCATGAGTAGGATAATTGACCTCATGAACCTTCAACTGTCGGGATGCATAGGCTATAACCATTCCTATTTACATTAACACACATCCTAACCCGAGTAGGAAGCATTAGACTAAACCACCAGATTTTCACGTCCATCGGGTAACGACAAGACAGGAGCTTGAGTCAATCTTGCCTCTAACTCCACGAACGCCTTCTCTTGAGCTTGACCCCAAACAAACTTTACATCCTTCTAGGTCATCTTGGTTAGTGGAGAAGCGGTCTTAGAGAAGTCTTGAATAAACCTTCTATAATAGCCCGCTAGACCCAAGAAACTACGAATCTTGGATGGCGTCTTTGGAGACTTCCATTGCATCACCGCCTCCACCATTGCCGGATCCACCAAAATCCCCTCAGGATTCACCAGGTGATCCAAGAATTGAACCTCGTGACCAAAATGCACACTTGGAGAATTTAGCATAGAACTTCTCCATTCTCAACGTCTCCAACACCTCCCGAATATGACCGGCATGTTCCTCCTCAGTCTTGGAATAAATCAAGATATCATTGATAAACACAATCACTGATTTATCCAACATCAGCCAACACACTCGATTCTTCAAATCCATAAAAGCAGCTGGCGCATTGGTCAAACATAATGACATAACGAGGAACTCGTAGTGACCATAACGCGTGGGAAAAGTTGTTTTAAGGATATCCTGTTCTTTCACCTTTAGCTGATGGTAACCCAATTGAAGATCTATCCTCAAAAACCAACTGGCACCTTGAAACTGATCAAACAAATAATCAATTCTTGGAAACGGTATCGGTTCTTTATCGTCAACTTATTCAGCTCACGGTAGTGGATACACATCCTCATACTACCGTCCTTCTTCTTCACGAATAAGACCGAAGCACTCCAAGGAGAGATAATTGGTCAAATAACCCCTTATCAAGCAGCTCTTGCAATTGCTCCATCAACTCTTGGCAACAACTTGGACACCTGGTATCAAATCAATCTGAAACTTGATCGCTCGGTCAGGTGGCACTCCTAGTAAGTCTTTGGGAAATACATCTGGAAAGTCACACACAACCAGTACATTGGACAATTGTAGTGTCGGTGTGTCCACATCCTTCACATAGGCCAAGTAGGCACTACATCCACGCCTCATGCACTTTCCCGCCACCACCATCGAAATAACTTTCGGGATTGTCGTGACTCGATCACCATAAATCGTCACCGAACTCCCGTCAAGCACTGTCAATCGAATCATCTTCTTGCGACACACAATGTGCGCCTCGTAGTCCGCTAACCAATCCATACCAAGAACTACATCGAAACCACCTAAGGTCATCATGAATGGTCTACAGGAAACTTGTGACCTTCTAGTTCCATGTCATAACCTTCTACCATGTTAGAAATCCTAGTATACTTACCTATGTCAGTTTTACATCAATGGGTGTATCTATATTCTTACTACTAATGAGAAATTTAGCACAAAAAGTAGCAAAAATAAAACTTTTACTTGCACCAAAATCAAATAACACAGAGGCTAAAGTTTGGTTTACTAGAAAAGTACCTGACACAACATCAGGGTCCATCCTAGCCTTCTCCTGTGTAATCGTAAATGCTCTGGCGCTCACCCTCTGTCATTCTCCCCCAGCCTCCTTCACCCCCGAACCTTCTGCCCTCAACTTCTTGCAGTCCCTACTCATGTGGCCCTCCATACCACAGTTGAAACACCTCTCTACTTTGCATTCCCTTTCCATATGACCAGGCTTCCAACACTTGAAGCACACGTTCAATCCCAACCTTCATTCGCTGGTGTACTCCTTCCCACACTTGCCACACCTCCTTGACCCTACACCAGATATGACCACACGTCGGTCATCCACCCTTGCACCTTTGTTGCTTGGAGTGGCCCTGCCACGTCCTACCAGCTTCCCATTCTAGTTCCGATCACTCCCACCTTTCTTGCTGCATTCAGCCACCTCCATAGTCCTTTCATCATACAACCTCCCCGCCTAGTCAACTACCTAACTGAACATACTCGGTCGGAAGTGATCATGTGCCTACAGACATCCGCCAGTGAACCTTGAATATACCTCTTGATCTTTCGTGACAAGGGTGTCACTTGATCCGACACAAGACATGCGATCTCATTGAATTTGGTGGTGTATTGTTGATGTGTCATTGTTCCCGCTTCTAGCTGCAGGAACTCCCTTGCCACCTTACCCATCTCCCAGTGAGGACATAACTCCTCAATTACCAGCTTCTTCAATTCAGACCACCTTATTCTCCTAATTGCCCAACTACCGTCGGCTTGGACCATATTGTCCACCAACACAGAGCCGAGTCCACAAATGAGTGGGCAACAAACTTCACCTTCTGGTCTTCTCAGCACTCGCTGATATTCAGAACAGCTTCCATTTCCCTCACCCATCATTGAGCAGCAACAACAGTGCCATTACCAACAAAAGTAGGGGCTTACACCTTTGAAATGCCCCGTAGTTATAGCCTCGTGCCGCCTCCGACGTATGCTCTTATTCTTCCTCCTCTTCATCATCGGAGTGAACCGTTTCTGGCTCTGGTCGCTCCCGTCCTCCGGAGGACCTATTCCTCTCTTTCCTTTCTCCTTCCCTTACAACCTTTATCACTTCAGTCACTACGGATGGTAAGATCGTCTGCATGACGTGACAAACTTCTTCCACAACAGCCTCTTTTACCGAGGCTCTCAAGTTAGCACTCTCATCACCGCCCTTCAGATGAGGGGTTTCGGGTTCTTCATGAACCACCTTTTCAACTCTAGGCCTCCCTCTTTTGGGATGCGGTTCAGCACCACGTCCACCACGACCTCCACCCCTTGAAGCTTTAGATGATCTACCACGGCCATCCTCTAACACACACTGAAAGATTCAACACCAAACACGGTCATTCAAGGGAACAACTTAGTTATGTCAAGTATAGTAAGTCCCTAATTACAGTGGCCAGTTGTGATTAGCCACTTAGTTTACTCTTCATACCACAAGCATTATCTATCCTAACTACATCAGTATATAAATCTACAAACAACACATAAACCACATAACATGCGCACGTAATACCGGTTAACATTATGAAAATACGAAATGGCACGTAGCTACTCAGACTGGCATACCTTCCCTTTCCGTCCCATTTTCAGTTTAAGTTAAGGTTTCTTTTAAAAATTTACCCATTTCACTTAATCTTTGGCTCTGATACAAACTTGTAAGGCCCCGTTCCCGGGACGCTTACAGCTGGTCCATCATTGCACTTAAAACATATAATTACTTTAACTCTAATAAAGCATTGCAATGGAATTATTAAAACAACCATTTCATTTCATTTTAATAAACGCTTTTGCAAAATAATACAACATTCATTACAAAATATCATTCGTTCGCATTATAATGCAAAAACATTATACAAAAGAATGCCGTCAAAAAGAGCTGAGTAGCCACCTAGTGCCATCCTCAACAACCATTACCTGACTGGAAACACATAAAAGTCATTCTTTACAATTGTATGTGATTATGCACTATACATACACAAAGATAATGTCATTATTATCTTCATTATTCGCTCGTTCATTCCGTACATTCGTCACTAAGTCTCTACTTTCATTCGGACCAATGCCATGAGCTTCACCCCACCGTCATGCATAAAGCGGGTACTAGGCCTGAGGTCTTTCAAAGACCCGGAACATTGTTCACGAAGCTGACTCCAGTACCTAGGGTAAGAGGCAAGGATCACATACATATTGTCAATCACAAGGATTGAACCCATGTGTGCATCCTTTTAGGGTAATCAACCTGCACATAGTTGAGCTGACACCCTTCATTGGGTGTGAACCTCCATACATTTGCTTAATCGCACTGATTAAGCCCCAGTGTGCATCCTTCTGTGGTAGCTAACCCGCACATGGTTGAGCTAACACCCTTCATTGGTTGTGAACCTCCATACATATGCTTGCAAGCCTTTCTTACTTTTATTCATTCATTAATGCATGCATTCGTTCATTATGTTCCTTTTTTCATTACCTTCCACTTTATGTTACATAATACTTTTCATTTCATTCATTAACATTCAATGTAAAGCCATGGGAAAATAATCATATACATAATAAGGAACATGAATATAAACATACAACATCACCATACAAGGGACCCTCATTCATACATAACATACCACATACATACAATCATGCATAAGCACACAAAATACATCATTCAAGCCCATCATAACATCTATGACCTCAAAAGTCAACTTACATAAACCCTTGGGAACCTCCCAAGTCAAAGCCTACATAACACTTTTCCCTCGAAAATCAGAAAATAAACTAGTTTCTCTAGTTGCATGAGCCCTATTTAGGCGTATGGGCACTATGGGCGAATGGACACTTAGGCGTATGGACTCTCAGTGGCATAAACTTCAGTCGCATAACCTTCAGTCGCATAACTTCCATGCGTATGACCCTCAATCGCATGGCATTCAGGCGTGTGGGCTTCAGTCGCTTGACCTTCGGTAGCATTTCCTCCAGTCGCATGACCTTCATCCGCATTTCCTCCGGTTGGATGACTATTCAGGCGCATGACCATCAGTTGCATGACATTCAGTTGCATGCCTTTCGGACGTATGGCCTTCAGTCACATACCATTCGGTCACATGGCTTCCAGTCGCATGAGCCCTAGCTGGGTGCAAAATGTAGTGTTCTTCGAACCTGAATTGCAGATTTAGATTTCCAGCCCCTTTCTATCCTGATCTAGGCTTAAACTAACCATCCTAAGCCTTAGAAACGCAACCACAAAATCATTCAAGCATCACAAGCCCAAACACGAACCCACCCGGTCGCACACCCACAAAAACACACACAAAAATGGGTTCAATACCCACACAACCAAAAACAGGTTAGGTATGTGTTCCAGCCCCAAAATCAGTCAAAAACGTGTACAAGAGGGGTGTGACAACCTACCTTGACAGCCTCTTTGGGTATAACTTCCCACAAAACCGCTTGACTTTGACTTTGCACTTGATTCTTCAAGAAACCCTAGCTTTTGCCCCTTTTTCTCCCTGTCTTTCTCCTTGGCCGAATGTAAGGGTGTATGGGAGAGTGGTGTGGCCAGCCATGCCCTTTTATACCTACTCTTCCAAAGTTTTTTTCTTTTTGGTAAGATTGGTCCCTCAACTTGGACTTTATTTCTTTTCTTTCTTTTTCTTCTTTCTTTGGCTTCAAAGAATTAACTAGGTGTTAGAGGATGTTAGAACAGCTTTTGAAATCTCTAATCTTGAGTGCTTCAAAAACTATAGGAAGAGAATTTCTAGCTTGGTATCTTCTACAAACTTGAGGAACATGTTTTCTGATCAGGTACACTGCTCAACTTATGATTGGCCATCACTTACAACAAATATCTGAAACACATTCACAAACACGATCTCGATATTTCTAATTAGCATTTAATTTTAACAAAATAAACCCATGTTTATTTGTGTTTGAAAACAAGCGAACCCGTGTTCGGTTGTATGCATTTCTATGAAATGCATGAAAAATGATAAAATTGTAACAGCATAATATGGAAGATCTAAAAGAAATTTGGAAATGAAAATTATTACCATTTTTATTTTTTATTATATACATTTATATATATTTTCTTTATCTATTAATCTTTTATAATCGAGAACTGAATAGATCATGAGATCACATCCTCAAGATATACTTTAGCACAAAGATGTAATTAATCATTGACAAGCAATAAGATCACTCGGATAACTGAATCTAATCATAGTCTTTGAATGATTTTGAAATTCTCAAACAGATCAATAACAATTGTTGATATGTTGTCCACTTAAACCCATGCCCTCTCTTTTTCAACAAGCAGTAGATGATTCGTTAAGGTTCGATTAAATACTTTTGAATTCTATGACCCTACAATTATTTGGAAAAAATCCTCACCAAACCTTAGGATTTCTTGAATTTTATTATGATCTTTATAGAACAAGGCTTATGCATTAGTGTGAAAGATATTATCAACAGAATATTGCATTCTGTGATGAATTTATCGTTAGATGATTTTACACAACTTAGTAAAAAATGGTGAGAGCTCCAGGTCTATACTTACTGCAAGACTGGTGAAGGGTATGCACCTACAACACAATAACAAAGTGAGGAGAGTTGCAAATAGGGAACTCGTTAACCTTTCAATGATACTAAGAAGACAAGTAACTATGAGATAGAACAAGATAGCAAAACACACAAGGAGTTAGTTTTGAAGATGCAGTATATTGCTTTATCAAGTTCTATTACAAATGTTACAAAGCATATTAGAAAGTTACAAGTATTTGAGATACATATACTACATCCTACAGCTGGCCCCAGCTGGATACAATTGACTAGACAACAAACAATATCAAATGTAGAGTCAAAAGGCAGATTGCCTTTTAACTAGTGACTATGACATGCCATAGCTCGCAATCTAATATATTACAAAAAGGATAAAGTACATAAAGTAGAAAGTGACATACTCAAAACCTCAATGTACAGTTACTAAAAGCATGGACCTTTTCACTAACTTATGTAAGTTGGTGACTTTATACAGTTGTAGCGGAAAGGGGTCCAGCTTTATGTAAAGGTACATTAGATAAAGCATGTGTTCAAAAGTCTTTGGAAGAAATCTGTCTTCAAGTGTTGGCTTCAGAAGAGCTTGTCTGTGAAGCTTCGGAAGACTTCATCTTTGGCTTGGAAGATATTGGTCTTGGCTTCGAAAGATTTCACACTTAGAATGTTTTCTGTTGCTGGTGTGGAAACTTCTGAAGCATTTTACTTCAGTACACTTGTGCATGCATGCAGGAGAGACTTGGGTGTTTGGATTGCATCAACCTTTACATTTAATCCATACAAACTCCCCCTAGACTGATGCTACTAAAACACTTTAAAGACTTCAGATATTCACAGTCCTTATCTTGATGATGACCATCCCTTTCCTCATGAGATGACCAGGATCACTCAGACTCTCAAAGTGTCTTCTCATGTCAAAGAGATCATGTAAAGGCAGAGGAAATAAATCCTCCTGTGTGTTGACATTTTCAATGCCCTGATCTCTAATGACATGTCGTCTTTTTGGATTTGTAGTGTATGTCCAGGACAAGAAGGATCTCCTTGATGCTAGAGGAACTATTGAATGGGAGATGACGGAGCAACCTCTAGTTGCACATCCTCAGGATGTTCTGACTCATCCTGAAGTTGGAGAAGGATGCTTCTTTCTTCTTCTTCTATGGCTTTGGTCTTGAAGCCATCCTTTTTCTCCTTTGGGATCCCTTTAACTGAGAAGACTTGCTTACAATACCTGATTGATCTTCTTTGTCTTTCTTAGTTGGGTGTTCCTCTTTCACTTGGTCAGATTGAGAGGGGACAGAACCCTACTGTGGATCAGAAGATGAAGCTTGCTGAGTTTCAGCAGGAGGTTCAGGTTGTGTTGTCATAGGTTGTTCAACCTTAACCTCCAATTCAGGTGGATCTTGACATGGAGGGAGTGTAAGTCCATTAGCTCTCCACTCTTGATCTTTTGCTTGGTTACCCTGATATGCTCATCCATAGTGGTCAGAGACATAGGGCCAAGTCGCCTTCTGGAGAATCCATACAGATTCAAGAAGCTCATCATCCTCTACATATCAGTAGGCTTCTTCATGCTTTTCTAGATGATGGATCTTGACTTTGCAACTTCCTCCTTAGCTTCCTTTTGGTGATCATTCTCTCTTTGACTATTTCAAGCTCAAGTTGTTTAAGGTACTCAAACTCAATGTAGTCATAGGGTAAGGGAAGAAGTGCAACAACCTGATAGAGGCTTGTGGCACTCAAGTAATTGATAATTTGATCCTATCCTTTTCTTTGTCTACCTGAGGTTCTTATGGCACCACATCCTCTTGCTCAGGACTTTCTTGAACTAGGGAGAGAGAGAGACACATCCTTGTATATTCTTTTCTTTCTTCTATCTTCTTTGATCTGAAGAAGTAGCTTTGCATCCTCTGCCTCCTTTCCTTTGACAATTGCTAGTCAGACAGTTCATTTAACTCATCTAAAGGGAAAGAGATGATGCTATCTGTGTCATATTTCCTAGTCTGCAAAGCAGTTGATCCTGACTGCCCTCAACTCATCATCCTGAGTGTTTGGCCTGGGGGCAGCCCTGATAGCAGATTTCATGAGTTTTGCAGACCTAGTAAAGGAACTTTCTCCCCTCTGCTCCCTTTTCCTCTCACTCTCCTCCTCTTCAATCTCGAAAAAGTAATTTTTCTTTTCCTTTTGTCACTTACAGGCCTTTGTGACTAAGGGTGGAGAGAACTTTGGCCTTCCATACTTGGTGTAGCTTCCAAGATCTAGCCAGAGAGAGGTTGAAATGCACCTTCACCAGCAGGTGTCTCATAAAGGGAATGAACCTCTGTAGTAGTTGATGATGGTGAGACAGGGCTCTCAGGTTTGATCACTGGGCCTTCAATCAAGGTTTCCCCTATGAAGTTAATCTTAGGATCTGCCTCAACATCGAGTTGACCGATGATATTGCCCGATTGCCTTAGTCTCCTTCTGAAGCTGAACTCTGTAGTGATTCTGTATTGAATCCTTTGATCCAGCCTATCAACTTGTCTGAATTGCCTTGGGTTGACAAGTGGCACGCTCATAAGATCCAGCCTTTCATATAAGTTCAAGGTCTGAAAACTGAAGACCTGTTGCTGCCCTTGAACTCTTTGAATAATAAGGGCTCTCCTATTTTCATCATACCTCCACCCAATAATGTGATTTGAAGTTCGTGAAGATGACATTACCCTTGGTATTCCTTCCTCAAAAAGACTCTGAATGTAGGAGTCTATGGAGTCCTCATCAATGTGAACTTACGGAAGTTGTTGAGTATGCACAATTGCAAGTGAGGATGGTTAGTCCTTAATGTCCATACTCCTGGAAGAACTCCCAGGTTCTGTAACTGTAATGACTTTCTCTGCTCTTTTGGTAGCATCACCCTCTTGCATAGGTGATCTAGAATTAGGTCAATTACACTCACAGGTTCTTGTTTTCTTGGTTGAGCTCTTCTTAAAGTTCTCCTAGCTAGTTGTATCCTAAGATAAGAAATCTCAAGTTGTTGATCGTTGACCCTGTTTTGCAAGGTAGTCAGTTGAGATACAAGGTGACCCACCTTGGAGACTAAATAGGTGCAAGTTTGTGACAATTTTTGCACCTTTAGTCTTAGATTCCCCTCATCACCACCAGCTTCAGGTTATTGGCTGCTAGTTTGATAAGGCCAAGAAACGGAAAACCTCTGAGAAATGTGGATCTTTCTCATAGTTTAATAGATCAATTTGGTTGTGTTGCCTGTGTAACTAAATCAGGTTCATTTCTACGATTAAGGTTGGCCATTATGAGAAATCGTAAGGATGAAGGAAGTATGAATGAAGGCGGTTCAGAAGAGAATTGGGAATTTAGGTTTGGAGGAAAAGATGAAGATGATAGAAAGAGGGGGAACCGTTGGGTTTATATGTGAAAAGGATTTAAGACAACGTTAATGAAAGAGGATAAACTTTGAATCTAGATGTCGGTCCCACCTCTAAAAAAGTAGTTTGTGTTTGCTCAAAAAGTAGTTTTCTTGGAAGTCAAAAAGCTTTTGAAGGTAAATTGTCTTCAGAAGTTTTAATGGAAAAACTTCCGAAGCCAAAATGACTTCGGAAGAATTTCCTAAGTGTTTTGAAAGATTTTGCTTTGGAAGAGAATTAAAACTTGGATGTTTTGTTCAAAAGAACAAAGCTTCTGAGAGTTAATTTGCTTCGGAAGAAAATTGTCCTTGAAAACATATAAGTACCTACGAGAGATTTAAAGCTTCGGAAGATATTTCAGAAATTTATTCGAAGGAAAATTTACTCAGGCAGTTATTTGTTTTGAAAGCATAAATTTCTTTCGAAGACAAAAGAATATCTTTCGAAGGATCAAAACTTGTCAAAAATCTAAGGAAACTCTTCAAAAAGATTTCATCCAGAGAAAACAAGAGCTTATGAAGGTAATAAACCAGACAAGTTAGGAAACACAGATTTTAAGAAATACTATGAATTAGTTTTAAGAAAAACTTACTCAAAGTTATTATCCTAATAGTTGATATAAGATACATAAATCTCTATTCATCAATGGCTTTTTAAACAGACCAGCATATTTTTCATTGTATTAACTTTGACTAGTTTAATTAATCCATTTTAAAGTTATCTCTAATTAAATGATACATGATTTTGATGTGTTTTGTCCTTGAGTGCTGCACAGGATTCTCTATGATAGAGATAGCACTGTTGTTGTCTATGTGAATGAGAGTCTCTTTGAAATTTAATCCATAGTCAAGCATCTAATTCTGAATCCAAAGCAATTGAGCACAACAGCTTGCAACAACAATGTATTCAGCTTCAGCAGTGGATGCAGAGACACAGGATTGTTTATTGTATTGCCATGAGACAACCCTTACACCAAGAAACTGACATCCCCTAGATGTAGACTTTGCAATCATGTTGCAACCGACATAATCACTATCTGAATATGGAATCAAATTAAAATCAGAATTCTTAGGATACCAAAGACCAAGTGTTGAGGCACCTTTGAGATATCTTAGAATCCTCTTGATAATGATAAGGTGAGACATCTTGGGGTTGGCTTGATATCTTGCACAAAAACATGTGGCAAACATGATATTAGGCATGCTAGCTGTGAGATACGTAAGAGACCCAATCATAGCCTTGTAAAGGTATTCATCCACACACTGCCTCTCAAGATCAGGTCCAAGGGAGTGGTTTCTTGCTATGGGTGTCTTAGCAATCTTACAATCAGTCATGTTGAATCTTTTGAGTATGTCTTGAATGTACTTTGACTGACTAATAAAGATGCCACCTTCAACTTGCTTCACTTGATTCCCATAAAGAAATTGAGTTCCCCCATGGCACTCATTTCAAATCTGTTCTTCATCAGCTTCTAAAAGTCTCTACAAAGCTTTGGATTAGTTAAACCAAAGATGATGTCATCTACATACACTTGAACTAGCATTAAGTCATTTCCCCATCCTTTGATGAAGAGAGTTCCATCTATAGTACCCCTTCTGTATCCATGCTTGTAAAGATACTAAGATAGAGTTTCTTACCATTTCCTTGGTGGCTGATGCAACCCATAAAGAGCTTTGTCAAGGTTGCAGACATAATCAGGATGATCAGGATCTACAAAACAAGGTGGTTGTTTGACATACACCTCTTAATCAATCACCCCATATAGAAAATCACATTTGACATCAACTTGATAGACCTTGAAGTTCTTGGATGCAGCAAATGCCAAGAATATCCTAATAGCTTCCAGTCTTGCTGCAGGAGCAAAGACATCAGTATAGTCAATTCCATCTTCTTGTGTGTATCCTGAACAACTAGTCTAGCTTTGTTTTTATGACAATTCCTCTATCATCTTTCTTGTTCCTAAACACCCATTTGGTTCCTATAGTAGTCTTCCCATGAGGAAGAGAACAAAGGTTCCAAACTTTCTGCCTTTTGAATTGAAGCAGCTCCTCTTGCATGGCTTCAACCCAACTTCCATCCTTTAGAGACTCATCAATTTTCTTTGGCTCTATTTGAGATAAGAAACAAGAGTGAAGACAAACATTTGCTTCATGGGTTTGTCCTCTTGTTCTTACCTATTTGTCAACATCTCCAATGATGTTTGTGGTGGGGTGAGACTTGTGGATCCTTAGTTGAGGGATCACAAAAAGTTGCTAAGATAGATCCAAATTAGAGAAAATTAGATCTAGTATTGATGCTTCTCCCACCACATCAGCATACTTATCAAGTGAAACTTGATCCAAATGAGTGTGTGACATCATTGATGTTTTGATCTATGGAGTGATTATCAGCATCAAGAAACTCTAGATCACTATCACCACATCCATTTTTTCTTCTGCAATTGAAGTGTCTTTATCTAGTTGTTGAGCATCTGAGCTAGAATTTGTAGGCATCTCAGATGTATAAGCTGAATTTGTCATTATCGTGCTGATAGAAACCTCATTTGTAGAAGTAGTTTCAACTAGAGCTGAAGATGTGTAAGTTGAAGGTCTTCTTAGCTCAAATCTTGGGTCAGGATCACCTCTGGGTAAGATATATGTAGATCCTAAAACATTCACATAAGATTTGTTAAAATAGTTGGTAACTAAATCAAGATCAAATAGCCAAATAGGACCAAAACCAGCCACACAGGGTGTGTGTTCATTGAAAGTCACATTGGCTGATTCCTAAACAATTCTAGTCCTGAGATTGTATACTTTATAAGCCTTAGCTTGAGAAGGGTATCCAATGAAGTGTCCATCTAATTTCTTAGAAAATTTGGCAATTTGATCTTTGTTATTCAAGATGGTGCAAGGATATCCTAATGACCTGAGAAAACCAATGAAAGGTTTCCTGTTGTGTCAAAGTTCATAAGGAGTCTTGCAATGAGTCTTAACCACCAAAACTCTGTTTTGCACATAGCAGGCAGTGTTAACTGCCTCTACCCAGAAGGTGATGGGTAGTTTAGAGTCAGACAATATGGTTCTTGCAGCTTCAATCAGTGTCATGTTCCTCCTCTCAGCAACACCATTTTAGTTCTTGCACTGTATTGTCTTGTAATACCCTTTTCATCACAAAATGTATCAAGAATTTGGTTCTTGAATTCAATGCTCCGATCACATATTATGGTTTTTACTTTGTGATCACATTGATTCTCAATCTTTAAGATGAAATTTTTCAGAATCTCAGGGGTCCCATCCTTACTTTTAAGGAAGAAAACCTAAGTGAATCTTGTAAAGTCATCTGTGATCATCAAACAATAAGAGGTCCTTCATAGACTTATTATACTTATGGGCTAAAGAGATCCATATGCAACAAGTGCAGGGGTGTAGTGATGGAGTTTCTCTCCTTAAGCTTATGAGATACCATATGTTGCTTCCTTTTTAGGCATGCAACACAATGATCATCACTTGTAAACTATTTCTTTGGCATTCTAATTAGCAAATCATTCTTAATCAGTTTATTTATATTCTTAAAGTTTACAAGGAAGATTCTTTTATGCCATAGGAAAGACTCATCACTATTTTCTTTAGATAGAAAGCATGAAACTTCTCCAAAGGGAGATGTTTCTTGCAAATCCATCTTGTACATGTTCCCTTTCTTAGGGGCTCTAAGCAAGATATGCTCATGAGGAATGACCACCCTGGGCTTGAGAACAATTCACTCATATTCAATAAATACCATGTTAGGACTCTTATCACAAAATTGGGATACACTCACAAGATTGTACCCAAGCTCCTTGACAAAGTTTACCTTCTCAATGTTGAGCTTACCATTTGTGACCTTGCCCCTTCTAGAAATGTAACCACCTTCATCTCCTCCAAAAGCAACTGGCCCTCCATCAACTCTTTCAAAATTCTGGAGTAATGACCTATTGCCTGTCATGTGACTAGAACAGCCACTATCAATGATCCAGACATTCTTGTTAGTCTTGAGCTGTCCCTACACAAAGAAAATGATTAGTTATATTTTGAAATCAAAGCCTTACTTGTCTTGGGCTCATCAAAAGAAACAGAAAGTAATGCAACAGTAATGAATCCTATAGTTGTGCTTTGAGAATCTTATGTTGTTGTTGATGGAGAACTTTCAATCACTTGGTCTTTCCTTGACTTCCACACCGCCTTTGGAAGTTTGGACTTGACCTTCAACACATCAGAAGCTTTTGAGACTTCAAAAGTTTTGATGAATGGACCTTCAGAAGATCCTACAAAAAATGCATCAGACTTCAGTGCTTCGGAAGAATTCCTTTCTTCCGAGACCAAATTTTCTTTCGAAGGCAATTTTCCACTTGCCTTCTTTTTCATTTTGGAACTTCCGAAGAAAACATATTTTCCTTTCGAAGCTGAAATCTTATTGGTGATCTTGGAAGTCTCTTTCTTGGTCATGTGGAGAGTACCTCTTGGATTGTATGGACAATCCTTAGCAAGATGAAAAGTACTTTCACACATAACACATTCCATCTTTTTCTTCCTAAGAGCCTTCTTCTGAGAACAAGGCTGATTTTCATCACATCCTTTCCGCACCTTCATCTTTGCAGATGATTAGACAGTCCTTTTAGGCTGAGAACTATTCATGGAGTTGGATGGTGCAGACTTTGTAGTAGTGGTACACAACAAATCAGCCTTCTTCTTGGTGTGAGATGATTTGAACATGAACCAGAACTCTTTGTAGAGGAGTTTAGGTTGATGTTTTCAATCTTAACCACTTCAAACCCTATAGAGATAAAAACCTATTTTTGCTCAAAGTCAAAAGTGGCCTTGATCTCTTGAGCCTTCCTAGCTTTTCTCTTGCTCTTTCTTAGCAAGTTCTTCCTCATACACTTTGTCATCATAGTCTTACTTTTCTCCTCAGAAGGATGATGACCATCTTAGAGTCCTTCTCTTCACTCTTCTCAGATGTTGATACATATGAACCTAGTTTACGATCTTAATGTAATATGTCTGTCACGTCCTAAATGTAATGAAACGAATGAATTGAATGAAACATAATATGTGGTTGTTGATCTTAATGTTTAATGTTTTAGTGTATGTTTTAATGGTTATCATTTATTAACGCATATTGAACCAACTATATAGGTTTGAGGTGGTTTGAATAGATCTTAGTCAAGTAATGATTAAGAAACATATTCAAACTTAGTCGTATGAAGTTTTCATGCAAATGGACCATGCTAATGGACCAGACGCACGAATACTTCATGTTAATTGACCAGTCGCATGATAGAACCGGGAGATTGGATCAGTTGCATGACTGAGACATACAGATGACTCAGTCACATCATTGAACATTTAGTCGTTTGATTGACTTAGTCGCATGCTTTAGTCACACGACTAAACCATGGTAATGGTCCAATGGTACGATTGACTAACCCTAACCTATAAATACCACTTAATTCGTTGAAAAACGTAACACTTTCATATTTCGACTCCTACTCGTACCCTAGCCGTCCAGAACGTCCAAGAAATCCAGTCCGATTTCACATATCGTTCTTGATCGATTCTTATTCATTCTTAACGTTTAGTTTATTTTTATATTGATCGGGTTAACGTTCTCATTGATTGGATCACCAATAAAATAGGGTTCCGCACTATTTTAATTGGTATACACATAAATCAGTTAGTACTCTATCCAGTACAAGGTCCGTATCAAGTGGTAGTAGAGCCTTGGCTCTTGACTTACGTGTGATTTGATTGATTTTGATATGAAAAATCGTTTTATTCACTCAAAAATGCAATCGTTTTGTGTCAAACAGTGTTTTGGACGTCTCCAGGTCAAAAAGTTAACGTTTTCCAGCATACGGCAATTAGAGTTAGGGAAAAATTCGTGTTTTTGCATCAAAATACCTTAAACCTTTGAATTCTTAAAATTCAGCAGCTTCAGTCGCACGATTCACTCAATCGCACGACTGAATCCATCCGCATCCCTCATACGCACGATTGGACTCGGTGGTTCATCCATTCGTATGACTGAACTGCCCATTCGCAGTTTTCATCCGCACCTTCCCATTCACACGATTAAGACATCCACATTTACTCATTTTCACGTCTGAGCCAACCGCATTGTTCAATCGCACGAAGTGTTTAATTGCATTCCTTTAGTCGCACAAGTACACCAATTTTGTTCCAAAGTTCAAAGTCAATAGTAATGGAGGATCAATATTCAGTGTTCATCGTAGGAAGGGATTCAAGGATCCAGAATCTATTGCTTCTGGAAAATGAAGTGGGAAATCATAACTAGCCCCCTAAGCTAATAACATTAGATGATTATCCACAATTGAAGTAAAGATTCGAGATCTACTTGAATGGAGTAGATCCCGATCTGTGGGAGTCTATAGAGACAGAGTATAGCATGCCTGTAGGTACAGATGGAGTCAAACTTACCTTAGGCGGCATGACTGATGGCCAAAATGTAAAGTACAATGCTGAGAAGAAAGTATATGCATTTCTAACTCAGTCAATTCCTAAGGACATCTTCCATCAATTTTCTGAGAACAAGCAAGCAAAGAAGTTGTGGGATGTATTGGAAAAATGGTATGACAGGAATGCATCATTAAAAGCTCTAAAGAAAAAGCATTGAAAAAGGAGTTCGACAAGTTCTCGTTAATGGGTAAGGAGAGTTTGGATGATCATCGATCGTTCTACCACTTGATGAGTGAGCTGCACACTCATGGAGTTAGAACATCTATGGAAGACAAAGTTTCAAGCTTTGCAGATGGGCCTCAGACAAAATGATATGTTAGCGAACTTAGATATCAATGATTTCATTCTGAAGCTAACAAAGGAAGAGTTGAGGATGAAGTACAGGGCCCAAAAGTCCTCATATGATCAGAATCCAAACCTGTACAACTCAACTCCATAAGCCAAAACGTCTGGGGCACCACTTCAAACGACATTCATGTCAAGTTCAGCTAGTCCATCTCAAGCTACTACTTCAAGATCTGACACGTCGGGGTCGTCTTGTACCCAATACATAGCACCTGAAGCCAATGCTACAAAACTGAAGACCAAGAATCTCGAGAATGTGACAGTGGAGGTAGCAAAGGAGCACATGGATCTCTTAGCACATGTCGTTCACTCTTACGACGGACTAGTTGCTGGGAAGATTGGGAACTACCATCTGGCAGATGAGGACTACGAGCAGGTAGATGAGACAGAGCTGGAGAGAATGGACATCATGTGGGCCTTAGCAAGTGCTGTCCGAGAGCTAAGAAGTTTGTCAAGAAGACAAGACGATACCTGATTGCCACTAAGGACACAACTTTTGGTTTTGACAAAACCAAAGTTACCTGTTTCAATTGTAGAGAGAAGGGACACTTCAAACGTGAGTGTGTGAAGCCCAAGAATATAGGAAATAGGAATCCATTCTCATCTTTCAACCGTCAGGATAAACCCACAAGTAGTCCTACTTCTTCAAGCAAGAATCCTAAGGCCTTGACCGCTAAAGATGATGAAAGACAAGATTAGAGCTTTCGGTTTGTGTCCCCGGGAGAATCCAACATCGCTATGTTGACGATTTAGATGACAACTCAACAAGCGAAGGTGATATTGCAGTAGAACTCGTGATGTCAAATATTGAAGAAACTGCAACCATGGTTGATACCTACCTGAGGAAAGGACAAGTTCGACAAGTTCAGAATCACCAAAACCAGAAAAGTCAGACTCTGCTTTGATGGCTGATTCAACCGCACCCTCTCAAGTAAGTACTACACATCAGTTATTTAATAATCATGCTTGTGTTGAATGTAATAAATTTAAGGAAAGCATTGATTTGAAATTTGCTAGGTTATTAGATCGTCATGATAGTTTAGTAAAGGACTTGCAACTATGCACAGAAGCAAATAAAGTTTTAAAACAAAATGAGCACTGTTATAATGAAAATATAGAACTTTTAAATAAACAAGTTAGGGAAACTGAAGTTGTTGCTTTTAACCAAGCTAATGACATTAAGTTCTATCTAAACTCCCTAGAAGAAACAAAGAAACAAAAAGCAGTTTTCGACGTGCATCATGTCCAAGTCCAGGTAAACACAAGGGTAAAGATGTTGAAAGGGTTCGAGCAAATATGATTAAACAAAGTAAAACCTCTAAAAAACAAGTGTTAGAACCCAAATAGAATAAAGTTGCACGTGTGTCACACACTTTTCCACAGAAATAGTACACCAACATGTCGAAAGTAGATCTTTCTACAACTGTGGAAAGTATGGACACATCGCGTCTAACTCTCCTTATTATCAAACACCAAGAAAAAATTTAACTTTATGACACTAAAGCAAGCTCTTCAAAAAGGAGAACCATGACTCCATTAAAAAGGGTCAGTGAACCTAATGTTCAACCCATTAGCAAGTCGTCTGTTTACCACAAACTGGCCTTACACAAAGCTGGCTTATGGAAAGAAAAGTCTAATTCAATGTCTGGTAATAAGAAAAAGAAGACAAATGATCTTCCCTCACCCTCTAGTGGATAATGGGTAGAATTATGATGTCTGATGCCTCTGGGTCACCCAAGCCGTTAAGGTTGGGTCCCTAACCTTAACTAATGTTTTCAATTGAATGTGCAGGGTGTTCGCTACAGTGTTGAAACAAGCACTTGGATTGTAGATAGCGGAGCATCCAGGCACATGAATGGGAACCGAGCACTCCTGTCAAGCGTCAAACAAATCATAGGAGGTCATGTTTCTTTTGCTGGAAACAAAGGAGGTTATATCATAACTCAAAGGGAAGTGGGGAATCAGAAAATGAAGTTTGACAAGGTAAACTATGTTCAACAACTTCAAAATAATTTGCTTTCTGTTTCCCAAATATGTGACAAGGGGTTTAAGGTAGTTTTTGACAATATGAAGTGCTATGTCCTCAAAAAGGACTATGTGATTTCGGAGGACCAAGTCTTAATGTCAGCCTCAAGATATAATGACCTTTACGTCTTGGACTATCAAAGGCCTCCACAACGGATTATCAAGTTCAATGCTTCCTGTCAAAAGCTACTGAGAAGAATTCAATCTCTTAGCATAGGAGAATGGGGCACATCAATCGACCGAACCTGAACCACTTGATCCAGAATGATCTAGTGCGAGGAGTAAATGTCAAAAACTTCCAACTCCTAGATTTTGGTGTCGCCTACAAGAAAGGAAAACAGACAAAGAAGTCTTATATGGAAAAGAAGGTTCGTTCCATTGCACTACCTCTTGAGCTTCTTCACATGGATCTGTTTGGTCCAGTCAGTACAAGAAGCATCGCAGGCGACTTGTACTACAATGTAGTTACAGATGACTACTCAAGATTCTCTTGGGTGATGTTTTTGAAATCAAAATCAGAAATATTTGAGTCATTCAAAGAACTGGTAACTACACTAGAGTCTCTCTACTAGCTGAGGGTAAGACAAGTACGCTCAGACAATGGAACCAAGTTCAAGAACTAATAGATGGAGGCTTTCTACAAAGAAAAAGGAATTGTGCACTAGTTCACTTCTGCCTACACTCCTCACATGAATGGAGTTGCTGAGAGAAAGAATCACAACTTAATAGAAACAGGACGGACAATGCTAGCAGACTCGAAACTGCCTATCCAATTTTTGAATGAGGCAGTTACCAATGCGTGTTACACGTTAAATCGAGTTCTGGGGTTAAACCGTCATGGAAAGACGTGTTAGGAGTTACTTCAATGACGCAAACCAAATCTAGAGTATCTCGAACCGATTGGCGCATCGTGCACCCTACTTAAGAAAACTCAGGAAGGCAAGTTTAGTGAGAAGGCTGAAAAGGAATCTTTCTAGGATACAACCAATCGAATAAGAGAGTGTACAACAACTCAACAGGTCAAGTAGAAGTGTGGTGTAACGTGGACATTTAGAGATACACTACCCCTCCTGCAGGAAAAGGACCTGTTGGACCAAAAGAACCAATGAGCCAGATCAGAAAAACCTTTAAGTCCCACAAGACATCACAACAACTGCTAAAGACTTGATCAGCTGTTTGACAAATTCTAAAGATCAACAGCTGAAGACTAAAGTACTGAAGACTTCAACAGCTGAAGACCAAAGTCTGAAGTTCAACAGCTGAAGACTAAAGTACTAAAGACTTCAAGAGCAGAAGACTAAAGTACTGAAGACTTCAACAGCTAAAGACTAAAGTACTGAAGATCAATAGCTGAAGTACAAAGACTGAAGACATCAGCTGAAGACATCAGCTGATGAAAACAAGTGAAGTTCAAGAAGTCCAAGTACTGAAGCCTTCAGAGTTTGTCACAACAGCTGAAGAAGCATTCTTCAGTTGTTGTGATGGTTTCCTTTGAGTAGTTTTCTTTTTTATTTTAGTACTTGTAAAACGACTGAAGAGCATGTTTTTCAGTCGTTGTAGTTTCAGTAGTTTCTTTTCAGTAGTTGTAGTGATAGTTAACACTTGGTATTTTTGTAAGAAGATGTCAGCTGTTTGACATCTTCAGTAGTTGTGTTAACTTTCAGTAGTTAAATAACGGTTAAATGTCACTGTCAAGTGACATCAGCTGACGTCAGATGTCCTTATAAAAGGAAAGATGACCTAATTGTAATGTTGTGCGAAAGCCAGCCAAAGCATATATTGAATGAATATATTCCTTTTGGCAGAAATTCTCTCTCTATAACAAACAATGTTTCATTTGTATATTTCGTGTGTTCTTGTTTAAATTTGTTAATTCGTGGGCTCATTCCGCTGCAAATCCAATCTTATTGACCAAACTAGATGTTGAGATCCTAACAATTGGTATCAGAGCGGGTTAATCATTGATCGATTAACAATGGATCATTGAAACTGTTCTTTTGCTATCTACGTTTGATCGAATTAGCAAATTTGCAAGAATCGGTTATAGAGATTGAGTTTCTGTTGCTTTTGGCCATTTTGTTTGAGGTTCTAAGTGGTTTTGAGCTAGATTTAATTTGTTTACCTTGAATTTGTCTGAATTCTGAATATGACTACTCCTTCTAATAACCCTCACAATACCGGTTCCTCAACCAAGCCTCCGATGCTGGTTAGGACTGAGCATAACATATGGCAATGAAGAATGCTCCATCATCTGTCTGTTAACAGTTCAGGTTGTTGGACATCTGTGGTACATGGTCCACATAAGCCTGTGGTGAACAATCCGGAAACCAACCAAATGGTTCCAAAGAAGAAGGAACAATACTCTGATGAGGATCGAAAACTGTTTGAGATTGATGCTAAAGCTCATGGAATTCTGGCCATGGCACTGCCTAATGAAATCTATTCTGGGCTTATGCATCATGAAACTGCTCATGACCTCTGGAAGGCACTGAAAGAACAATTTGTGGTACTGATGAGGTCTTAGAAAACAATAGGGAAATACTTGCCCAACAATATGAGACATTTGGTCATAGGAAGGGTGAGACTCTGAGTCAACAGTTTGAGCGTTTTTCATGTTTGATCTCTGAGCTGAAAATGGTCAAACATGAATACACTAATAGCCAGATGAACCACAGATTCCTCAGATCACTGCCTGAGAGATGGGACACATATCCAATTGTCCTACGCTCTAATGCAAATCTGGATAGCCTATCTCTCACCCAACTTCATGGGAAACTGCTTACATTTGAACAAGAGATAGAGGAGAAAAGGAAACTGGCATCATCAAGAAAGCTCACTGAAGACTTTGTACCAGGGAACACTGCCTTGGTTGGTCATGAGTCAGAATATGCTGCATCAGAAAGTAATTATGATGTGCATATAAATTTCTCTTCAAACAGTTCTAATCATGCATTTGTGAGTGTTGATAGTCAGTCAGGCTGTAATAATGACAATTTGTGCTTCATTATGGATGATTTAAAAGGTATAGCTGATGATGACTTAGAAGAGATAGATATTTTGAGCCAAATGGCCTTTATTAATATCAGATCTCAAAAGTTCTACAAGAGAATTGGTAGGAAATTCCCTGGACTCTCTGGAAAAACCAAAGTTGGTTTTGTAGTAAGTTGAGGTGTCACAAATGCCACAGGCTTGGGCACTTTGCAAGAGAGTGTAGATCATCTAGATCACTAGGTATTTCATTCAAATACCAGGTCCTAACAAGTGGTATCAGAGCTGGGTTCTTGATTACGTGTGATTCAATGAAGACTGATAAAAAGTTTGTGTTTTTGCACTAAAAACGCAATCTTTTGCGTCAAAAGTGATCTTGGACGTTCCTTGCTCATCAAAGATTGGTTTCTACGGACTTAGGCGATTAGACCTTGCGAAATTTCGAATTTTTACGGCTAAAACACGTTTAACCTAGGAATTTTCGCAAAACAGCAGCCACAGTCGCACGAGTGTGCCATTCGCACGACTGGACTTCATTCGCATAGTCCAAACGCACGATTGAACCTAGTCGTATCTCCTTCCGTACGACTGAACTGTTTGTTTGCATTGCTCATACTCATCAGACTCATTCGCACGACTAAGCTAATCGCTTAGTTTCAGCCGCACGATTGAACCAGTCGCAGAGTTCATACGCACGACTAGGCCATTTGCATCCTTCAGTCGCACCAGTGATAGTTTGGTTTATTAGACTTAAAGTTATTCGCCATGGAAGATCAAATGTCAGCCTTTACTGCTGGAAAGGACACTAGGATACAGAACCTGCTGTTGCTTGAGAGTGAAGTGGGTAATCATGATAAACCACCAAAGCTTTTGACGTTAGATGACTTTCCCCACTGGAAACAACGTTTTGAGATCTACCTCAATGGAGTGGATCCGAATCTGTGGGAAGCCATCGAGATTGGATATAGTACACGGTTGGAGCTGATGGAGTTAAGCTAACATTAGGAGGGATGATAGATGAGGAACAAGTTAAATACAATGCAGAGAAAAGAGTTTATGCATTGATTACACAGTCTATTCCTAAAGACATATTCCACCAGTACTCATAGAATAAGCAGTCCAAGAAACTTTGTGATGAGCTAGAAAAGAGGTATGACGGGAATGCTTCATTAACGACAATCAAAGCTAAGGAGTTAAAGAAGGAATTCGATAATTCTCATCGATGGGAAACGAGAGTTTAGACGATGTTATAGATAGATTTTACCATCTGATGAGTGAACTGCATACACATGGGGTGACAACTACCATGGAAGAGAAAGTTACTAACTTTGCAGACGGATTGCCTGAAAAGTGGACCTTATTCGTGTCTAACCTTAGACAGAATGGAATGCTGGCAAAACTGGATATTAATGACTTCATTCTTAAGTTGGAAGAAGAGTCACTTAGGATGAAGTACAGAGCTCAGAAGTCTTCTTACAATTAAAATCCAGCCTTGTACAACGCCACGCCTCAAGCTAAGACATCTGGATCACCTCTCCAGACTGCATTTGTGTCTAGCTCATCGGGTCCTGCACATGCGTCTCCTTCAGGAACAGACACGTCGGGACTCTCTTGCACCCACCATATTGGATCCGAAACAAGTGCTACTAAACTGAAGACCGAGAATCTGGGAAATGTGACTATGGAAGTAACTCGAGAACACATGGATCTTTTGGCTGCAATGGTCCATTCTTATGATGAACTTGTTGCTAGGAAGATTGGAAGCTGCCATCTGGCCGACGAGGACTATGAGCAGGTGGACGAAATGGAGCATGAGAGGATGGACATAATGTGGGCCTTAGCTAGTGTTGTCCGGAGGGCAAAGAAGTTTGTAAAACAAACCGGACAGAACTTAGTAGCTACTAAGGATACCACATTTGGCTTTGACAAGAGCAAAGTGACTGCTTCAACTGTGGAGAGAAGGGGCACTTCCAAAGAGAATGTGTCAAGCCTAAGAAGACGTGTAACGGGAACCCGTTCTCGTCCTTCACTCGTCAAGAAAAGCAAGCTACCAGTTCTACTTCATCAAGCAAGGATCCAAAGGCCTTGACTACCCATGATGATGAAGGACAGGATTGGAGCTTTAGGTTTGTCTCGCCAGGGGAATCAAACATTGCAAGTGTAGAAGACATTGACAGTGATTCCGCTAGTGAAGGAGATCTAGCAGTTGAGATAGCGATGTCACATAGTGAAGAAGCAACTGCAACCAAGGTCAGTTACAAGCCTAAGGAGGAGTCTACCACGTCAGAGACAGAAAAGACAGAATCACCAGAACCAGAGACATTTGCTGCTGCGTTGATGGCTAACTCTTCTGAATCAACTCAGGTAAGTAACTGATCAAATGTTTGATAATCATGCTTGTCTGATTGTGATATTTTTAGGAATAGCATAGATGAAAAATTTGCTAGGTATTAGATCATAATGATAACTTAGTAAAAGATTTGCACCTGTGCACTGAGGCTAATAGGGTATTAAAACAAAATGAGCATAGTTATAAAGAAAAGATAGACCTTTTGACTAAACAGCTTAGGGAAACTGAAGTAGTTGCCTTTAACCAAGCTAATGACATTAGGTATTATCTAAACTCCCTAGAAGACACTAAGAAGCAAAAGGTAGTTCTAGAAGTAGAAGTAAATTCATAAAATAGAAACTGCACAGTTGGACTAGTTCTTCACACATAGTCCAACACTTAGTGAGAGAAAGGCACAACGGGGAGGGATTGGGTTATAAAGTGGTCCCACCACCACCTGAGACTTTGATGAACACTAAGACTAGACTAATAAATAGTAATCCATCAAGGATCATGTGGTGTCTACTCCTCTTGTTAGTGATCCAGATTCCTTATGTTCATTTATGGACTCTGGAAACAAACAAAAGGAGGCCACTTCAAAGGCAAAGATAAATTGTCTAGTGTTAATCTGGAAAAGGAATTTGAAAAAGTTAACTTAAAGTCAGGATCAAAAGAGTCAAATCAAACCTAAAAGGACTTCTACGGTTAATCTTTCACATACTTCAAGTCAAAAACCTATTAACCAAAAGGAAAAGTAGGTTAAACAGGTGAAAACAGTTAACTTTGTTAAACTAGAGAAAACAACCAAAGAACCAATGTCAAAACCTACAGTGAGTAATGTTACTAGAGTGTCACACACTTCTCCACAATGAAAGTTTATAATAGCAGATTGTGCTACAACTGTGGTGAATATGGACACATTGCTTCCTATTGTCATTTCTATCAGACACCCCGTAAGAAGATTGAACTTCAGGTTTCAAAGCCTAGGTCTTCTAAGAGGATTTCACTGACTCCACCTAGAAGAACTAGTGAACCTAAAATTCAACCTGTAAGTCAGTCGACTGTTTATCACAAACAGGCATTGCACAAATCTGGATTATGGAAGGAGAAGACATCCTCAGTGTCTGATAATAATGACAAGAAGGAACTGAGCTACCCTCATCCTTTAAGGGTCAATGGGTAGAATTTATCATGTGTGATGCCTTGGGAAACCCAAGCCAGTAAAGGCTTGGGTTCCTAACCCAAACTAATCCTTTACTTTTTATGTACAGGGTGTTCGATACAGTGCTGAAACTAACACGTGGATAGTAGACGGCGGAGCATCCAGGCACATGACAGGAAACAGGGCTCTTTTATCAAATGTCAAGCAAATAAAAGGAGGGCATGTTTCGTTTGCTGGAAACAAGGGTGGTTATATCACAGCACAAGGAGAAGTGGGGAATCAGAAAGTTAAGTTTGATAAGGTGAACTACGTTCAACAACTACAAAATAACTTACTTTCTGTCTTGCAAATATGTGATAAGGGATTTAAAGTCATCTTCGACAACAAGAAGTGTTAGGTACTAAAGAAAGACTACTTGATCCCAGAGGACCAAGTTTTGATGACTGCTTCAAGATATAAAGATCTTTATGTCTTGGATCTGTCATCAGCTTCTAAAATGGATCATGAGGTTCAGTGTTTTCTATCTAAAGCTACTGAAAAGGATTCCATCTCTTGGCATAGGGAATGGGACACATTAGTCAAAGGAAGATGAATCACTTGATTCAGAAGGATCTGGTGAGAGGAGTTAATGTAAAGAACTTCCAGCTTCCTGACTTTTGTGTAGCTTCCAAGAAAGGCAAACAGACAAAGAAGTCTCATACGGAAAAGAAAGTTCATTCAATAGAACTTCCTCTTGAACTTCTTCACATGGATCTGTTTGGTCCAGTCAGTACAAAGAGCATTGCAGGCGACATGTACTGTTTTGTGGTCACTGATGACTACTCAAGGTTCATCTGGGTAATGTTTCTGAAATTCAAATCAGAAACATTTGAGTCATTCAAGGAGTTGGTAACCACACTGGAATCTCTCTACAAGCTAAAAGTTAGACAAGTACGCTCAGACAACGGAATAGAATTCAAGAACCAGTGGATGGAGGCATACTCAAGGAAAAGGGAATTGTGCATCAATTCACTTCTGCCTACACACCTCAGATGAATGGCGTTGCTGAGAGAAAAAACAGAAGCTTGATAGAGACAGCACGGACTATGATGGCAGACTCGAAACTGCCTATCCAATTCTGGAATGAGGCAGTGGCAAATGCACGTTATACACTGAATCGAGTCTGATAGTCAAGCGCACGAAAAGATGTTACGAGCTACAACAAAGACGCAAACCGAACTTGGAGTATCTGAACCATTTGGCGCGCCGTGCACACTTATGAAGAAGACACAAGAGGTTAATTCAGTGAGAAGGCAGATGAAGGAATCTTTCTAGGATACAACATACCGAACAAGCGAGTTTACAACAAGTCAACGGGTCTAGTAGAAGTGTGGTGTGATGTTGACATTCAGCGATATACCACACCACCTACTGGCAAAGGACTCACCTACTTTTTTGACTATGATGGATTCTTCAAGTCCTTCAACGTCCCTCTCTCTCCCTCGGATGACGAGTTAGCTACACGAATGATGTATGATATCTTGATTACACCAACATCTAGCTCACAGGGAGAATCATCTACTCAGTCAGGGGGAGTGGTCGACGACAGTGACTCCTCCTCTGATGATGAAGCTGAAGAAGATAACCAGAATAGTCCAGAGGAACAGGTTCCAGTTCCTGAAAGTCCACAAGCATCTACCAGTGATGCACCTTTGACTTCAGAGCCTCAAACTCCAACTACCTCAGATGTAGAACCAAATGTTCATAATCTTGGCTCTGAGGTAGCTGTTCCTACTACTTCAGGATCACGACTAAACGTCTATCATCCCTTAGACAATGTCATTGGAGACGTCAGATCAGGAGTACAAACCCAAAATCAGCTATACTCAGCTGATTATGACTCAGTTATGGAGAAGGGATATATTCATGATGGTGCTTATCGGTATTTTGTCTCATAGTTTGAGCCAAAATACGTCAGTGAAGCACTAAATGATGAGGCATGGGTAAGTGCAATGCAAGAAGAACTTCTTCAGTCAAGAAGTTAGGTGTATGGACTCTGGTTGATAGACCTAAAGGTGCTAAAGTCATTGACACCAAAGGGTCTTGAAATGCAAGAAGGATGACCAAGGGGTCATTATCAGGAACAAAGCTCGACTGGTGGTTCAGGGTTTTCTCCAAGTCGAGGGAATTGATTACAATGAGGTGTTTGCACCCGTGGCAAGAATGGAAGCCATTCGTATCTTCCTTGCCTATGCATCGTACATGAAGATTAAAGTCTATCAATTAGATGTGAAGAGTGCATTCCTTCATGGGGAAATCAGAGAAACAGTCTATGTAAGTCAAGCCGAGGATTTGAAGATCCTTATCTTCGAGATAGAGTCAACAAGCTAGACAAGGCTTTATACGGGCTTCATCAAGCTCCAAGAGCTTGGTATGAGAAACTCTCTACTCATCTTGTGAAACACGGCTTTCGTAGGGGAGTTATTGATTGCACGATGTTCATTAAAGAGAAAGATGGCGAACTACTGCTCGTACAGATCTATGTTGATGACATAATTTTCGGTTCAAAGAACGAAGAGTTATGCAACGAGTTTGAAGCAGTTATGAAGAAAGAGTTTGAGATGAGTGCTATGGGGAGATGAAGTTCTTTCTCAGGCTACAGGTGGATCAAACACCAAATAGGATCTTTCTACATCAGACCAAGTACGTAGGAGACATTCTCAATCGCTTTGACATGGAGAATGCATCTGCTGCTGGTACTCCACTTGCTACGAATCACGACATAGCACCTGATGAAATTGGAGATCTTGTAAATGCCACAATGTACCAAGGAATGATTGGATCCCTCATGTATCTCACTGCTTAAAGACCTGATATCATGTATGCTACATGTTTATGTTCTAGATATCAGGCTAAACTAAGGTAAACATCTGATCGGGGTCAAAAGGATTTTTCGCTATCTAAAGGGCACACCCACACTTGGGCTGTGGTATCCTCATGATGATGATTTTGAGCTCACGGTGTATAGTGACTCGGATTACGAAGGCTGCAAGATGAACTACAAGTCTACATCCGCAGGGTGTCAATTCTTTTGGAGAAGACTAGTGACTTGGCAGTGTAAGAAACAGACATCGGTTGCATTGTCCACCTATGAAGCCGAATATGTTGCTGCTGCAAGTTGCTGTTCACAAATCATCTGGATTCAATAGAAAATGCGGGATTACGGTTTAAAGTCTCCTCTACTCCTATTTGTGTTGATAACTCTGCTGCAATTGCAGTAACTAAAAATCCGGTCCAACATCCTAAGACCAAACATATCGGTATTAAATACAATTCAAACAGACTGTTTTGAAAAGAACTTAATTGATGTGGTAAAAATTAATACTGATTTTCAACGCGCTGACCTCTACACTAAAGCCTTTGATAAACCACGTTTTCAATATTTGCTAGAGGTCAAGACGTTAAAAAGAAAAGTGATGTTATTCCTGATGATGATCATGTGTAGTCGATGTAGGTTAGTTAATTTTCTTTTAGTTTATTTGTTTATTTTAGTCTGTTTAAATTTAAATCATGTTATTTTCCTGGTTATTAAAATCCTAAAATAATTAACCAGTTATGATTTTAGTATTTTCGGGGAGAATGAGTCAGCAAGTTAACATTAAAAAAAACGAGTAGAAGGAGTGGAAAGCTGATATAAGGTAGATCGTATCTGTGATACCGATTCAAACCCTTTGGAATATGATAGTACACAGGAACAAATCAAGAGGGACTTTGAAATTTTAATTTAGAAAAGATGCAAAAATTCAAAGTATAAGTTTGTGTAGTCTAAGCAATATAAAAGGGAAGATGATAGAAAACTGCTAACTCTAACGTAACACAATGAGAGTAGACTAGAGGTTGCTAGACCACAATTGATATGTTGGTAGATTCAACACAATATTTGATTAGACCTGACTCGTGATCTCAAGATCAAACTAAGTGGTTCAACTAACGTGGGCTCCCATCTTATCACTGGTTACACAATCAACAATATTCCAATAAGGGGTAATGAGCATGTAAACGCCACAAATGTGTGCGGATGACCATAAATAGAGCAAAGCATGATAAAATGAAATAAAAATGCTATCAAGCTAATGATTATGTTGTTGGTGCATTTGGTGTCAACATAAAATTAAGCTGCTCTAACAAGGAGATAGGTTTGGGCCTCTGCTTTGCGATGGCACTAACTGAGGATAAGCATAACCTAGATATTCTAGATTTCATTGTTGTTTGCCGCCTCTCTGCTGTGTGATGGCACTGACCTCAGGACTGGCTTCTCTTTGAAAGCTCTAAGAATGGTCTCTCCTTGTAATAATACCCACAGACTGCTCAAAAGCTCCTGAGGAATGTTGTCTTACCATATAAGTGTGGGATCCACAAATGTTAGTTGAAATATTTAAACCTAAAACAATCACCAGTTTGGGTCAAAAGTCTGTGTATTGATTTAAGTGGACAACATATTGACAATCATTGTGACTGCAATTCTTGAAAGTTTGAATCAATGTGGAAATCTAAGAGCTTCAGTATGATTTCCTAAAGTTGCAAATGACTCTGGATGAACACCAAGAATTGAGCATCAAAAGATTTTGATAACAAGTCCAAACTGATTTGAACTGCCTGTATGATTCCAAAATTGAATTGGTCCAGGTATGGTTAATCTAAGTTAAAGCTGTCTATTCCAGAACCAAATCCAGTAGATTTCCATCTCAGGACTTATCTCTCACAAAAAGCAAAAACAATTTTTATTATTTGTTTAATTTTCTAATGTAGTCAGTCGTTTTAGTTTGGTTGTTTGTCGGATTACATCAGGAAAATCAGTAAGGGATCAACTCACTAACAGGGTCATGTCTGAGATGATCACATATGTGTTAAAAGTTAAATAAGTCACGTCTGAGGTGATAAAAAGGTTTTCAAGTCAAAATGATCATGTCTAAGATGATCAAGCTCATAATGTAAATTTCTGCAATTAAGGGATTTTAAAAGTTAAATATTCAAATTGGCAGAAAATTTAATAAATATGACCTATTCGCACGAATGGACCATGAACTTGGACTATTCAACCGAATGGCCCATACGATTGGCCCAGTCAGATGATTAAGGGCAGATGAGTGAGTCAGTCGCATGACTGAGATTCAGTCGGACGACTGAAGAAGGACAACTGGACCAATCGCATGACTGAGTCCCACTTGCACGACTGAAAGGTGCGTATGAGCTCAGTCGCACGATTGAATCTAGGGTTAATATAAATAGAAGGGAGTCGGTCACAGAGACTCACCACCTTCAAATCACCCTGAGTCGCACGAATTTGTAAAAATTTCAATTGATCTCTAAACCCCCCGTTTCTTGATTACTGACCATCTACATCGAACTCTACAGGTAATTTACGGTATAGATGCACTCCCATAATGTTGGACCAAAAGAACCAATGAGCCAAGATAGAAAACCTCTAAAGTCCCACACGGTATCACAACAACTGCTGAAAGCCTCATCAGTAGTTTGACAAGTGCTGAAGACTTCAACAGCTGAAGATCAAGTGCTGAAGACCTTAACAGCTGAAGAACCAAGTGCTGAGAGTACAACAGCTGAAGAACACAAGTGCTGAAGCTGAAAGACCAAAGTACTGAAGTACAACAGCTGAGAGAGTCACAAGTGCTGAAGATCAACAACTGATGTACAAAGTCTGAAGACAAAGACTGAAGACATCAGCTGAGATATCTACTGAAGTCATCAGCTGATGAAACACCTGAAGGTCAAAGTCTGAAGATCAAGTACTGAAGCCTCAGTAGTTTGTCACAACTGCTGAAGAGTACCTCTTCAGTAGTTGTGATATCAGTAGTTTCATTTCTATGTTTCAGTAGTTTTGTAAACGACTGAAGAGCTTGTTCTTCAGTCGTTGTAGTTTCAGTAGTTTTATATTTTGTACTTAACTTGCTGATATGTTCTCAGTAGTAGTTGTGAACATTTCAGTAGTTTGTTAAGAATTTGTTATTTCTGTATTGGATCTGCCAGTTGTCACTTTCCGTGATAACAGCAGTGACTGTTGCACTCTATATAAGAGTGACAACCTATTGTAATCAGTGAATGAGATGAGGAATTGAATGGAATGAATGATTGATTCGATTAGAAATATTCTTCATCTATAAACATTCCAGAAATCAGAAATACATATTCTCTCCCTCAATAACTGTATGCGATCTTAATGCACTCACAAATATCGTTAGCTTCTACAATTTGTCTAATTCGTGTTTGTATTCCGCTGCTTTATATTCTGATACATCAAACTTGTGATCACTGATCCTGTCAAATGGTATCAGAGCAGGTTAATCATTGATCGATCTAATAATTGATCATTGAAACTGCTATTCAAGATCCAAGTTTGATTGAATTAGCTTTTGTTTTTGCAAAGAAACGGTTATAGAGATTGAATTTTCGTATTTCTACTCATTCATCTGAGATCTTTTCTTGGTTCTCATTGAGTTTGTTGTGGTTTGTCTAAAACTTTTAAAACTTGAACTAAACTGTTTTGAACTGAAAATGACCACTCCTCCAATGATCCTCACAATACTGGTTCCATCAACCAAGCCTCCTATGCTGGTTAGGAATGAGTATAACATATGGCAAAGACGTATGCTTCATCACCTGTCTGGTAACAGCGCAGGGTGTTGGACATCAGTGGTACATGGTCCACACAAGCCTATGGTGAATAACCCGGAAACCAATCAAATGGTTCCGAAGAGGAGGGAACAATACTCAGATGAGGATAAGAAGTTTCTGAGATTGATGCAAAAGCCATGGAATTCTGGCCATGCTTGCCCAATGAAATCTATTCTGGGCTAATGCATCATGAAACTGCCCATGACCTCTGGATTGCTTTGAAAGAACAATTTGGAGAACAGATGAGGTCTGGCAAATAATAGAGAAATTCTGCCCAACAATATGAGACATTCTCTCATAGAAAGGGCGAGACACTGATTCACAATATGAGCGGTTTTCTGTTGATCTCTGAACTAAAAATGGTCAAACTTGAATACACCAATATTCAGATGAATAACAGATTTCTGAGATCACTGCACGATGAGAGATGGGACACATATACTATTGTCCTACGCTCCAGTGCAAGTTTTGGACAAACTATCTCTCACCCAACTCCATGGGAAATTGCTCACTTTTGAGAGAGAGAGATAGAACAGAAGAGAAAGCTGTCTTCATCTGGAAAGCTCACTGAAGACTTTATACAAGGCAACACTGCCTGGTGGGTCATGAGTCAGAATAATGCTTCATCTGAATGCCAGTATGATGAGCATATTAATTTCTCTTCGAGCACTTCTAATTCTGCATTTGTAAGTGTTGATGGTCAGTTCACTGGATGTAATAATGACAATTTATGTTTCATATGGATGATCTCAAGGGGATTGCTGATGATGACTTAGAAGAGATGGATATTTTGAGCCAAATGGCCTTGATAAATATCAGATCTCAGAAGTTCTACAAACGAACTGGAAGAAAATTCCCAGGACCTCTCTGGCAAAACCAAAGTTGGTTTGACAAGAGCAAGTTGAGGTGTCACAAATGCCAACGGCTTGGACACTTTGCAAGAGAGTGTAGATCAACTGGATCAAACTCTACTGCACCCTTTGTGACTTTTCCTGGCAATAGTCAACAAACAGAGGGTAACATCCTGTCACAATCTAGTCATCATCCTCAACAACAATCTCCGGCATATTTTGTCCTCAGGGTCAAATGCCATATCAGTACCCTTGTTATTACATGCCACAGTCAAATCAAGTTCAAGTTCCTATGACACCCACAACCTCATGCATTACCAGAACCTCAGCCTTCCCTATCTCATCAACAACCTTCATCTCAACACACAGCTTCTTCACCCCAGGATTGTTGACTGGAGCAGTTTACCAGATGACTTGTCTGGTCATGATCAACCTGTTCTCAGGTGCTGGTCAACATGGTGGTGACAGTCCCTTTGGGAATCTAGCTCTTATGGCTTTGGAGTCTGCTGATACTTTCATCTTCCAATGCCTCTACACCTCAGGTATCACAGGATCCTCTGAGGCAAAAGCCAAATTATGTTCTGAACAATGCATAGCAGCATTTGCTTCCATTAGAGAAGCAAATGTAGCTTTAATTAATAAGAACATTGAGCTAGAACAAATAATTTCCAAAACAAAGCTGAGTTTGAGTTTGTGCTCAAAGATAAAAATGATGAGGTTTATAAACTGAATTGCCAAAATAATTGATGATAAGGCTAGAGAAGATGTACTTTTAGAGAAGTACAAAGATCTCAAAGAAACCCTGGCAGTTACCCAGGTCGAGTGTGATAGATGGGTACAATCATGCAAAGGTTTTGAAATGCTTCTTAGTAAGCAATTGCTTCAAATGTGAAGTTGGAATTGGTTACAATCACACTGCTCCACCTACAGATTTTACCCCAAGAGAGCAGAGTTAGAATCTGATGGTGAGAGTGATAACCAATCCATCAAATCATGTGATCTACCTTCTGATACAGCACAATCAGAAGTAGCAGTCAGCATCAAGTCCTCTTTGAACCTATCAGCTGATGTTGATGGGTCCAAATGCTGACATTCACATGATCAATAAGTTGATCAACTCAGGAGTCATCCTGAAGGTCCTGAAAGGACTGGAGAGCAGGATTCAACACCTGAAGTTCAAACTTCACTGCTGTCAGTACTGAAAGAAGAAAACTGGCAGTAGAGAGTTTGAAGACTACTAAAGATGCTGTCAAGAAAGCAACCAATGCTTCCAAAGCATTGAAGAACAAGTCTTCTGTTGCTTCACCATCTTTAGTTGATGATCAACCTAAGATGAAGAAGAAACCATGTGAAGTATGTGGTTTGTTCAATCATCTTACAGATGATTGTTGGTACAAAAGAGGTTCCAAACTCAAACAAAAGAAGAAATTAATGAGAAAATGGTAAAAATGAAACTGAGTTTGAGACCACATTTGTATCAGCAACATCAATCCTGTAACCCTTAGTCCTTAAAGCAATCCAAAAAGGAAGGAGTTAAACAGGTGACAGCTGAGGTGCTCAAAAGAAGAAGGTGCAACATAGGACCTTATCTAACTCCACTAGCAATGTGTCTGATGAGCTGAAAGCTTTATCACAAAATCAGACACAGCTGGTGATGATGGTACAACAACATCTGTTGGGTAGAGTTAACCAACTAGATTCTCCTATGTGAAACCACAGAAAAAGTGGTCTAAGCCAAAGGACTCCTCTTCTACACCATCTTCTTCTTCTCAGGCTGTTGTTACAAATAAACATGCTAGTTTACCATCTATTGATGAGACCAGGCCCAAACCAAAAGGTTTGGGTCTCTAAAAACTAACTGATTGTTTATTATTGCAGGGTTCTTCAACATGCCAAAGTAGCATCTGGTATGTAGACAGTGGGGGATCTATGCACATGACTGGGAACATCTCTCTTTCATGACTACTCTCAAGGAAAGAAGGGATTTGTCTCTTTTGGCAATGATGCTAGGGGTTACATCATCGGTAAGGGCTTTGTCTCCAATGGAGAAATCAAATTTGATGATGTTAATCATGTGGAAAATCTCAAGTACAACCTCTTGAGTGTCAGTCAAATGTGTGATAAAGGCCATGTTGCCTTTTCACAAGTCAAAACTGTAGGATTCTGTCATCCAAAGTTTTGCACTTGATTGACAAGGTGTGGATGATCACACTCTCCTGAAAGCCAACAGGACAGGAAGAGTGTATGCCTTAGATCTCTCTAAGAAGATAGATCTCAAAGGCAATCCTTGCCTATTTTCCAAAGCCTCTTTTCAAGAATCTAAACTGTGGCACAGGAGGCTTGGTCATGTCAATCTCAAAAACATGAATCAGCTTAGCCACAATAGTTTAGTCAGAGGCTTACCATAAAGGAGTTCCACTGTGATGAAACATGCACTGCTTGTTTAAAAGGAAAACAGCACAAGGTCTCATTTCCTCCTATTGAAGTGTCCAAGTCCACTGCCTGCTTGCAATTACTGCATATGGGATCTATTTGGTCCTGTGAGAGTAATGAGCATGGCAAAGAAGAAATACTGTCTGGTAATTGTGGATGATTACTCCAGATTTGCATGGACTTTCTTTCTACATTCAAAGGATGAGGCTGCTCAGAAGATTATCCACTTTGTGCTGTACATTGAGAAGCAGTATTCCCTTCCAGTCAAGTGTATTAGGAGTGATAATGGAACTGAGTTTCAGAAATCATACACTTGATGACTTCTATCTTTCAAAGGGAATCAAAAGGCAGTTCAGCATTCCAAGGACTCCAGAACAAAATGGAGTAGTGGAGAGAAAGAACAGGACCTCATTGAAGCTGCCAGGTCCATGCTGGCTGACTCAGTTTGCCATTGACCTTTTGGGCCGAAGCTGTCAACACAGCTTGTTATGTGCAAATAGAGTTTTAGTAAATCAGAGGTTGATGAAGACTCCATATGAAGTTCTCCATCATTTGGCTCTCTGATTTCATTTTTCAAAGCATTTGGTGCCCTGTTTATTCTCAACACAAAGGATCAACTCCACAAATTTGATCCTAAGTGGATGCAGGATACTTTGTTGGTTATTCATCTACTTGCAAAGCATACAGAGTCTTCAACTGCAAACAAAGATGGTTGAAGAAACTCTACATGTTAAGTTTAATGAATCTCCAAAGGACAAGATTCACAAAGTCCTGTGGAGTTATTGATTTGGACATACTGCAATATGTCCTTCTCATCAACTCCTGCTGTTGCTCTCTGTCAACAGTTCACCACCTGGTGGTACTGCTGATGATGATGATGATTGCAGTACTCACCTCTTCAGGTTTAGTGATCAGCTGCCTGACTCACTAGACCTGATGTTCCTGTAGCGCCAGTAGCACCATCCACAACAAATGCTGATGAGATTTCTTCGAATTCAACTTCCTTTGAATTACCATCCACTGATTGGTTTCAAGGAAATGATTCACCATCACCATCTGTTGGCTGCTGAACGGCTACAAACACTTGCACAGATCTCATTGTGTATCAAGATCTGAAGAATCACCCTATGTCTCAAATCATTGGTGATATCACTGCTGGAGTATCAACAAGAAGTCAATTGTCAAATTTCTGCTTCTATGCTCTCTTCATCAGTCAGCAAGAGCCAAAGAATTATCACATTGCTTTAAAGGACAATGGATGGTTGATGCCATGCAGCTTGAGCTTCTTCAGTTCAAGAAACAGCAAGTGTGGGAACTGGTTCCTCTACCTCCAGGTAAGTGTGCAATAGGCACTAAATGGGTGTTTAGGAACAAAACTGATGAAAATGGGCTTATTGTTAAGAACAAGGCCAGACTGGTGTTCAGGGGTTTGCACAAGAAGAAGGTATTGATTATGATGAAACCTTTGCCCCTGTAGCCAGACTGGAAGCAATTCGATTGTTTTTAGCTTATGCTGCTTATCAAAACTTAAAGTCTTTCAAATGGATGTCAAAAGTGCATTTTGTATGGAAAAGTTAAAGAAGAGGTTTATGTATGTCAACCTCCAGGCTTTGAGGATAATAAACATCCTAATTGGGTGTATAAGCTTGATAAAGCTCTTATGGGTTAAAACAAGCTCCCAGAGCCTGGTATGAGACATTATCAAACTTTCTTCTGGAAAACATTTTCACTAGAGGCTCCATAGACAAGACTTATTTATTAAGAAAGCTGGGCAGCATAATCTACTTGTTCAAATTTATGTAGATGATATCATTTGTGCATCCTCTGATCCAAAGTTGTGTGATGCCTTTACAAAGTTGATGCAACAGAAGTTTGAAATGAGTGCCATGGGAGAATTACAGTTCTTTCTGGGGTTGCAAATCAACAAAAGGCTGATGGAATTTTTATTCATCAATCCAAATATACAAAAGATCTTTTGCAAAGTTTGATTTACAAAACTGTAAGCCCTGTTCTACTCCCATGAGCAGCACCACACAACTGGACTCAGATCAGAAAGGTAAAGTGGTTGATGAAACACTTTCAGATGTATGATTGGGTCCTTGATGTATTTAACAGCTTCTAGACTAGATATTATGTTTGCTACATGTTTTGTGCTAGATTTCAGGATGCACCTAAAGAGTCTCATCTGATTGCAGTCAAGAGGATCTTTAGATATCTGCAAGGCACTCCATTCTCTAGTTTATGGTATTCTACCAGACATTCTGGTAAATTAGTTGCTTTTTTCTGACAGTGACTATGCAGGGTGTAAGTGACCAGGAATCAACTTCTGGTGGATGTCAATTCCTAGGCAACTGCTTGATTTCTTGGCAGAGCAAGAAACAGACCTCAGTTGCTACATCCCTGCGGAAGCAGAGTACATTGCTGCTGCAAGCTGTACATCTCAGTATCTCTGGCTTCAAAACCAACTTTGGATTATGGCATTACAGAGACTAAGACTCCCATTGTTAATGGATAGTGCTTCAGCTCTTTGTGCATGTCAAAAATCCAGTCCACTCTAGGACCAAACATATAGAGATCAGACATCATTTATAAGGATTGTTTTGAAAAAAGGTCTGATTGATCCTAAGTTTGTGCCAGTGCTGATGAGCTTGCAGACATTTTTACTAAGCCTTGGGATAGTTCAACTTTCCAAAACCTGGTGTTAAGGCTTGGTATGCTGCAGCTAGGAATAGGTGGACAACTACTGATGATCTCAGTAATTCATATGATGATCATGAGTGCCTGTCACATATAAGTACTGATGCTCTTTTAACCTCAGTAGTTTTTATAACTACTGAAGGCTAAAAGTCTCACAAGTACTGAAGTACTTCATCTGCTCTAAACTACTGAAGTATTACAACTACTGATGCAGTCATAACTACTACAATCAGTAAAAACAGATAAGTACTGATGTCCTATGAAACAACTGAAATCAGCCATAAAGACTGATGAATGGTTGAGGACAGTTTGAAACAGCTGAAAAGCTAAGAATTGACGAAAACAGCTGAAGAGAACTTTCTCTTCAGTCGTTTACCACTGCTGTTTCATTTTAAACAACTGAAGCAAAACCACGTCTTCAGCAGTTTTATAACTACTGATGACCATACCAGTCTTCAGTTGTTTACAACAGCTGATGACAAAACCACTGTCTTCAGTAGTTTCATAACTACTGATGACAAACACCATGTCCTCAGTTGTTTCAATCATCTAAGTCAAAACCACGGTCTTCAGTAGTTTTCTAAACTACTGATGCCTAACACCAGCGACTTCAGCTGTTTCAACGTCTGAAAGGATAATACCATGTCAACGGTCGTTTAAAACTACTGATGACTAACACCACATCCTTCAGTCGTTCCTCACCCGTACCCTATAAATACCCTTAACCTGAGCTCTATCCATGCTTTATCTTCTTCAAACCTAACGTTCCTCTCCAAAATTTCCATGGCGTCTATGCAAATAAAACGACACAACTGTGTTGCCTACCTCACAAAATCGCCGATCTGGACTAAGTTCGATACTGCTATCGATCTTATGGTTCAGTCCCAATACAACAAGCATTCCTTCTGAACCCCGTTTTACATGCCGAATCCTTGAACCAATTTTGGATGAACGTTACTGTTACAACTGAGGAGAGCAACACCCGATCCCTCGGTCAGTCGTCAACAACAAAGAAGTAGTGATTACTCCTGAAACAATCCGTAAAATTCTTCAACTGAGTGATGCTACCTCTCCTGCTGGATATCCGAAGGGCACCATAGATCTATCATTTGCTCAGCATGGATATCAAGGTGATCTCAGTGCACCACATCATGAAGAAACACTTAATGACGCTGAGCGCTGCTGATTTTTCACTGGTCAATGTATGTTTGGCCCCTAAGACATCGTCTTGGGATCAAATGTCCACCAAATGGCAGCAGGTAATGTATTCTATCCTTGAGCAACAACCACTAACTTTTCAGAATTAATATTTTCAGAGCTCAAAGATATGGCTCAAAACTAATGCCACCGTTGGATACTCTATCCACTCGTTGCCATATGGCCATTATTATAGACCAGCTTAATGCTGAGGGACTTGTTGGCTTGGGAGTCCCTGCTACGGCTGTTCTGCCAGAAGTATACTCCCGGCACAACTCTGACCGGACACTCAAACTGCTGCCAAGCTGCGAAAACCCACGCAGCTGGAACCCACAGCCACCACCTCCAAATCCAATGTCCCCACCAAACCCACCAAAAAGAAACCCAAAATGGCTACTCAGGGAATTGAGTGCCCTGAGGATGCTCCTGCACAACAAACGCAGGATATATCCACTAGTCCAAACCCCTAGTGGATACAATGACTCTTCCAGCCACAGCCGCTCAGGCTTCTCTCAACAGGAGGGGCCTGGCAGCAACCCAAAGGGGCACCTACTTATCTGGGATCTTACTCACTTGAGGGATTGCCATTGAAGAGCACCATCCACCCCAGGTGCACACTGCTTCTACCCCCTTACCCCAAACAAACCGCCCCTCACAGCCCACCTTTAATAGTTGGCACAAGTGCTGACTCAATTGCACTCCTCACCCCACCTCCCCAGAAACCACTTCCTACTGGGAATACCTCTACAATTGAGGGGAGGAACACATTGCACCTGAGAACCCACAGCACAGGGGTTTCCCAATTCTATCTCCTGGTGTAGACAAGGAGCTTAGAATATCTAGTGAGGCTGCCACCTCCTCTGACTCAGCACATGACCAGAGTGAGGCTGGTAACATGCTAAGACCTCCCTAGAGGCAACGATCTGATGGAACATTGTCCTGAGGCTGGAAGTCCCCAGTACAAGCACAAGGGGCACATGCACCCTGGTCTACACCCAGTGCATGTAAATCTGCTCTAAGCAGGAGGTCAGGTGATTCAGTATCAACTGATGATGACCTGAGCTTCTTCTATGATGTAGTTGCTCAAAATACCATTCTAGAGGATGAGGTTAGCAGACTCAAAGAGCTGCTGGCCAAGATGTCTCAGGATGCAAGTCCATCTGCCACCATCATACACCACAGATGGCACCTTCCCTTGAAGGTTTCCCAAACACTGAGCCACCCCAAATCAACCACCTGCCTCTGCTTCAGGCCCTACTTCTCAGGAACAGAACCCTCCTGAGCAAATAGGTGCTGTACTCCAAAATTCCTCCCTCTCATCCCCACCATAATCACTGATATAGTGTCAAAGCCCTTGATGAGAGGCTTTCCTCAACATTACAGCCCTGGTTGATGCTGCTGTCCAAAAGACTCTTCTGCGGTACCAACCCCTTCCTCCAATGCAACCAAAAAGGGGGAGAGTACTGCAGTGAAAGAAAGGAAGAGGAAAAGATCTGAGGAGAAGGAAGAGGAGGAAAAAGAAAAAGCAACCTCTGCTCACGTACAATAGCGAAAGAGAAGTGCTGATGATCACACTGCTGAAGACAAATCCTTGGAGGAGCTGGTCAAAGAAGCTGACACCACACACAGCCGCTCCATGGATAAAATAATTGAACAACTCTCTCTCAGGCAGGGGTTTGACACAGCCACACTGGATAGTGAGATCAGAAGGTTAGAAGTACAAGAGATACAAACCCGATGGGCAGGGTATGATGCTCTTGAGAAAGAGAGGTTGGAAATAATGATCCGCTTTATTGCAAAATACTTGGAAGATCACTAATGGAGATCCGCGCATGGTCGGGACAGCATTCTGGCTATAGCCACCAGAATCTGTCTGTCTGAGCAATTCAACAAAGGGATTATTGTGGAAGCCTTGATGAGGCTGGGGCTGGCAAAAGGTTAGAGATGGCTAAACTCACAAAAGGCGAAATTAACTACAAGGATGCTAGATCAACCTTCCCCTCCACCCACTCAACAGATCCTACCCTCAAATCTCCCAACCAACCTCTAAGCCAAAATCCAAACATCCTATTTCTTCAAAACCAATCCCTTCACCCAACCCAACATCATCCAGTGATGTACCCCGAAGGAGGAGAAGGGTGCTGAGGATGGAAGAAGAAGAAGAAGAAGAGGATGAAGATGATAGTCTGCCACTCTCTGCTGTTCTGAAGCTACCAAACCCCGAAGTCAATCCATGATCACACCTGACTCTCAAGGGAATGGTCAGAGTCAAGATAGAAGAAGAAGAACAGCAAAACAGCACGATGAGCAACTGTTGAAGATGGTTGACAAGGAATTTCCTCAGTCATCATCTATTCAAGCCATGAAAGGGGCATGCTCAAAGGCTGTACACTCTCAGGCACACTTTCAGTATCAGAAGGAGAGAGTGAGAGTATGGCCAGACCCCCGGGTGAGTTCTAGAATCCATAAAAGAACTATCCCACACAGATACAACGGCAAGTACGAAAAACAATAGAATCTACCATCTTTGGCCTTGTAGTCTCACCTTGGGAAATCATTGATGAATTCAAGAAAGCTCACCAAGCAAAGAAGACACCTCAAGCCTACTAGAAAACAAGATGATTAAGAAGGGGTTGTTATATAAAAAGCTTGAAGACATCCAAAAGAATGAGCTCCAGTTACTCTCCTTGAAGGCAACCATCCTGATGAATTTGTATATGGGAGGTAACTACGGTGGAGCTGAAAAATGGCAGGACCATGAAGTACTTATCAGAGTACTATGGTCCAGAGTTCTTCTTCGAAGGAGGAGCTGAAGAACTCTCTCAAGAGGAACAAATTGTTCTCCTTGAGGCCTATGTTCGTGAGTCATACAGACTCATTATGGGGAAGTAAATCTCATGAATGGGATAACAACTCTGTGTCCAGTTCCCCAAACAGAGTTCCCATTCATACTCTGCCAAACAAATATTTGATTTCTTCCCAGGCCGGAGCGTACATGGGTCATCTTCTCTACTGATCAAGAAGGAAAAAGACCAACATTTTGCCATCAATAAGTGGGAGTAAAAATAGTTAGAGGTTTTGGCTGCATTGGTTCAGGGGGAGTTTGTTGGACCAAAGAACAAATGAGCCAAGATCAGAAAACCTCTAAGTCCCACACGGTATCACAACAACTGCTGAAAGCCTCATCAGTAGTTTGACAAGTGCTGAAGACTTCAACAGCTGAAGATCAAGTGCTGAAGACCTTAACAGCTGAAGAACCAAAGTGCTGAAGTACAACAGCTGAAGAACACAAGTGCTGAAGCTGAAAAGACCAAAGTACTGAAGTACAACAGCTGAAGAGTTCACAAGTGCTGCAGATCAACAACTGATGTACAAAGTCTGAAGACAAAGACTGAAGACATCAGCTGATGATATCTACTGAAGTCATCAGCTGATGAAACACCTGAAGGTCAAGTCTGAAGATCAAGTACTGAAGCCTCAGTAGTTTGTCACAACTGCTGAAGAGTACCTCTTCAGTAGTTGTGATATCAGTAGTTTCATTTTCTATGTTTCAGTAGTTTTGTAAAACGACTGAAGAGCTTGTTCTTCAGTCGTTGTAGTTTCAGTAGTTTTATATTTTGTACTTAACTTGCTGATATGTTCTCAGTAGTGTGAACATTTCAGTAGTTGTTAAGAATTTGTTATTTCTGTATTGGATCTGCCAGTTGTCACTTTCCGTGATAACAGCAGTGACTGTTGCACTCTATATAAGGAGTGACAACCTATTGTAATCAGTGAATGAGATGAGGAATTGAATGGAATGAATGATTGATTCGATTAGAAATATTCTTCATCTATAAACATTCCTAGAAATCAGAAATACATATTCTCTCCCAATAACTGTATGCGATCTTAATGCTCACAAATATCGTTAGCTTGCTACAATTTGTCTAATTCGTGTTTGTATTCCACTGCTTTATATTCTGATACATCAAACTTGTGATCACTGATCCTGTCACATAACTTTAAATTTGATGAAAAAAACGATACATTCGGACTCCCAAAGTAACCGAGACTTAAGTGACTAAATAACCTACCTAATGACTCAAACAAACGAAACTAACGATGTTAGGTGGTTTAAGAATGTATTGCGAGTGAAATGAACTAGATAACGATGTCTAAAACTCAAAAATGGTGAAAAAGTGATTTTGAATTGAACAGTCAGTACATCATGCGAATGGACAGAGTGATGAACTTCAGTCGCACGACTGAAGGGCTCAAACTGCTTAATCGCATGACTGAACCAGGGTATGAAGGTCAGTAGCACGACTGGTGTAACCGCATGAGGGTATAACGTAGGAGCCCAGTCGCACACTCAGGGGTACATATGGGATCATCGCACGACTGAGTCCCATTCGCACGGTTCAATCGCACGACTGAACCCTTTCCCACTGTTCAATCGCACGACTGAACCTCAGTCGCACAATCTCAATCGCATGACAGAAAGATTTTCTTCAAGCTTAAGGTTTTCATGACTTTCTTAGCCAATGGTACTAATGTTTACTATCTTTGTGTAACAGATGGCGAGTCGATGGATTATGAGCACGAAGCACAATATATGTGCTCATCTGGACTTGACATCCAGAACGACTGCTGATGATTTCTCTGGCATAATCTCATTTCTACTGAGATCAAGGATGCACATGCCATATCTACTCCGTGCACTCCGTATCGATCAATTCAGCAAGCCTTCTAGGAAGGCGCTATAGTTGATAGATCGTCTGAGCCTCATTGCATCAGAAGTACCATATTTGGAGAGGCTATTACTATTTCAGAGGAGGATCTAAGGATCGTACTACAGTTGGGGGATGACGCTGATTGTCCGACTCGATTACACCCCCTCACAGTCAGAGGATGCTTTCATAGAGCCAAATAATGTGGGGACATCAATTCTGGGGTACTCAACAAGAGTAACCTCTGTCCCCAGTTTAAATATCTTGCGCATGTGCTGCTTAAGTGCATAACTTCCAGAAAGGGTGGTTTTGATGAGCTGTCTGACCAGATGCAGAATGCGTACGTTGCGTTGGTGCTGAACCATCCGTTCAGCTTCTCCAAGATGATCTTCACCTATCTGGTGGAGAACATCGAGGGGAAAGGGAAGGAAGGCTTCTGTATGTACCCGTGGTTTATGCATATGATCATATATCAGAAGCTTCCCTCCCTGCCGAAGGAAAAGGAGGATGTGGTAGTCCTGGATGTGATGGATGATACTACCCTGGGAAGGATGAAAGTGTACAGGGGAAAGCAAGTGAAACCTCCTGTCAGGAGGTTGTTTGGTCATCTTGCCCGGGATGACTACATGGTGCCAGCAAAGAGAAAGTGGCGTCACGATTATAGTGACTCTGATGTGGAACAGATAGCACTACCCACTCATGACTCAGATGATGATAACAGTTGGGATGCTGGAGACGATATGCCTATTCACCTAGAGGCACTGTGTCTGATTTTGTACCTCAAGTGTCGTCCCAGCTGGAGAAGTGACGGAGTCAGCTGGATTTCATCAGGATTTTGTTCATGGTGCGGAGGAGGAGGAGAATCGGATGAGGAGCCACTAACGCGAACTGTGGAAGAAAAGTTGTTCCCACAGAACATGTGTTAAGGGGGTGGTGGGAACACCCGAGAGACTCCGGAGATACTGATACTGAGCCAAGCTATGCACCGGGGTCCACAGGCAGGGTTGTAGGGGGGGCTTCCACCTCAACGGGGATGAGGAGGAGAGAATGGCTAAACCCCATGGTCAAAAGAAGAAGAAGCATCGGGTGACCTTCCTCACCACCACAGCCACCACATCCACCACAGCCACCACATCCACCACATCCACCATATCCACCACATCCACCACATCCACCACATCCACCACGCCACCACCATACCTCCCACACAGTACAGATTCCCTCCACCACCATATCCTTACTCCCACATCACCTCCATCATTTTACAGACCTATCTTCACTACAACCACCTCCACCACCACGTCACACCAAGAAATACCCTCAGCCCATCCCTCACATACTTATGAATCTCCTCTACCTCCAATCGGGGTAAAGGAACAGTTGTCAGCGCTTAACAGAATGGTGATGTGCTTACTGGCTGCTGATGAGGAAAAGGCAGCTCAGATCCGCCAGCTTACTGACCTGACTGCTGCATAATCTCACCAAATTGCAGAGCAGGCTCGAGTTATAGAGGAGCAGGCCTAGCAGATGGCTGCTCAGAGCACCAAGATGGACCAACTCCAAGCTCAAAGTGTCACATCAGCAAGAAAATAGAGGAGTTGGAGAAGGCAAAGAAGATTATCCTGTTAAAACTGAAAGGATCTAAGGAGGAGCCATTGAAGATCAAGGAAGAGACAGAAATGATGATGATGAAGATAATGATGAGGATGATGAGAGTGATACTGAGGAGTATGAAGATACAGAAAGAGATAGGACAGAGGAGAAAGACGATGATGAAGAAGCAGAAGGAGGGGATGCACCTGCATCGGCCCCTGCCACAGGTCAAGAGAAAAGGACAAAGAACAGACAAGATCAATCAACTTCTACCTCTGCTCCTCAAGTGATGAAACAATGATACAAGATAAAAGTAAAGACTAGATGTTATGTATTTATTTTCTTTTGTATTTGAATCCTGTATTGAACACAATGTATTTAATGTTTATATTACTTTAATGCATTTCTGTTTGATTAATTACTAATGATTTATGTGTGGAATGTTTAAATCAAACAGATCAAATTACGAAGATATGAGTTTGATGTTGCTCCCCTCAGCAGGTTAAGTCTCAGCTAATAATGATTCTTGATCTGCAAAGATTGTCAGGAGGTCAGTGAATTATACCCCTGAAGAAGGGGAAATAATTCATGACCTATCAAATGAGCAACTCGCAGAGCTTTCGAGCTAAATCCAGATGAGATAGTAAAAGATGCTCCGACATGCGATTCAACTAGTGACGAAGAGCTCAACGATGTTGATGATGTAGAGATCGAAGATGTCACTACGAGGATTACCCTCAGTACACTGACAATGAGGGAAATGTGGTCCCTAATCTGGGTGAATCCCTTGTCAGCCATACTATTGAGGTGTTGAACAATATGGAGCATGAAACAGAGAAAGCAGAAGACACAACCCAAGCCTCAAATGATGATGTCGACATTCAAAAGGCTGAGTGGGTTGCATGTTTTGAAGAAGTTAGAGCCCAATGTACTGCACCAAAGAAGGATTCCTACACCAACTCTATAGAACAAGAAACATCACAAGGTGTCAGGAAGGATCATAGCATGGGCGTATTTTGAGGATCTTAATGCTTATGCGGTTAAGAGAGAACAGGCATAGAGTACTTCAGATTCCCACATGATCTGAAGACTCTACCAAGTTTTGAGCTCAACCAGCTGGCAAAATTAAAGCTTTTGTATGTTGATCCGAGGAAAATGTCAGGCTGGTTTGAGGCTGCCCTAAAGAAGGAGTATCACACCAGATGGGTTATCTTCAGACCCCAACAGCCTACTAGGTATATTAGAAGGTCTGAGCTTGATGCCATTACTGCAAGCCCAAGATAGATAGTGTTGAAGTGGAATCCTCCACGCACAATATCAAGAATCCCACTCAGGGAAATGCCACAGGATTTCACTCCACACTTTAAGTGTGGTACTACGATTGAAGAACAGCTGAAGCGGTCATAGTCCTAAGAAAAGAGAGACAAATGGATACGATCAGGGTATTCGACCCGATGTGGCTTACCCACTTGTCGGAAAATGATGTATATACGCTATACAAGTGCCACTGTTCTATGATACGCAATATATTGTACAAGCCCTCGAGTTTCAGAACGTTATACGACTCTGCTTCGCGTTTGAGATTCACACGGGAGTCACAAAGAGGAGAAGTACAAGAAATACAAGGAGGTTATGCAGAAAACAAGAGATTAGAGAGATCTAGGTCTAAGGGGGAGTTTGTTGATACATGTATGTCCCTAGATTATGATATGAATGTAATAGATCTTGTTGTCTGATTCTGAGGTAATGCTTGAAATGATTATGAAATGATATGCTTGTTTGATATTATAATGTTTCCATTTTCATTAATGAGTCGATATTGAATTGGTTAATAGATTTGTGGTTGTTTGAAGTGTTATACATAATATTATATTAATTAATTAATGCATTAAAACTTAGCAGAATGAAGTTCTCATGCGAGTGGCCCATCCGAATGACCATACGCATGAATAACTTCATACGAATGACTCAATCGCACGACGGAACCAGGAGACTGGATCAGTCATATGATATAACATGAGATTGACTCAGTCGCACGACTGAATCCTTAATCGTGAGAATGAATCAACCGCATGGTTCATCGCACGACTGAACCATACTAATGGTTTAGTCGACGATTGAATAATACTAACCTATAAATACAACCCAATTCGTGAAAAATAGAGAGCTTTTGATTACTTACGACTTCAGACGTACCCTAGCCGTCCAGAAGCCTCACAATTCGTTCTCCAAGTTCATAGAACACATTACATCGATTCCCAATCGTTTCTAACGTGAGTTTCAATTCTTGATTGATTCTTCGTGTGTTCTCACTGATTGGATCGCCAATCAAATAGGATTTCGCACTATTTGATCTGGTTTACACGCTAATCACTAGGTATTTCGTTCAAATACCAGTCCTAACATCTATGCTTAATGATAAGAATGATGAGATTTACAAGCTTAAATGCCAAATCACTGATGATAAGGCTAGGGAAGAGGTACTTCTAGAGAAGTACAAAGACCTCAAAGAAACACTTGCAGCTACCCAGGTAGAGTGTGATCGATGGGTACATTCCTGCAAGGGTTTTGAAATGCTTCTTAGTAAGCAGTCTGCTTCCAATGTGAAGTTTGGCATTGGTTATAATCACATTGCTCCTCTTACAGATTAGACTCCTAGAGTAGAGGTAGAATCTAATGGAGAAAGCAATAACCTATCAGCTATCTAATACAACACCATCAGAGGTTCGTGTCAGCATTAATTCCTCCCAAAACCTATCAGCTGAGGTTGATGGTTCAAATGCTGACACTCACATGATCAAAAGGGTGATCACTCCAGGTGGTATTTCACAAAGTCCTGAAAGTACTAAAAAGCAAGTCATAACACTTGGAGGACGAACCCAAACTACTGCATGTACTAAAGGGAATAAAACTGCCAGTAGAAAGGGTGGGAAAACTACTGAAGAAGATATCAAGAAAGCATGTACTGCAAGGAAGAAAACTGTTAGTACTGATCGCAAACTGCTAAAGAATAAGTCTTCCGTAGTTTCATCTTCTTCAGCATATGATCAACCTAAGATGAAGAAAAAGCCATGTGAAATATGTGGCTTATTCAATCATCTTACTGATGATTGCTGGTATAAAAAGGGCTCCAAACTCAAACACAATGAGAACTTAAAAAGAAAATGAATAAAATGAAAACTGAGTTTGAAACCAAGTTTGTACCAGCAACATCAAAACCTGTAACCCCAAAATCCAAAAATAAACCAAAAAGGAAGGGGTAATCAGGCAACAGCTGAGGTTGCTCAAAGGGAGATGGTACAACACAGGAATCCATCAATCTCACGCACTAATGTGTCTGATGAGCTGAAGGCTTTATCATAGAATCAGACATAACTTGTTATGATGGTTCAACATCTATTGGGGAGATTCAACCAATTAGATGCTCCTTGTTGAAACCACAGAGAAGAAAATCCATGCCAAAGGATTCTTCTTCTTCACCATCTCCATCCCCTCAGGCTGTTCTTCATAGCAAATCTGTTAGTTTACCATCTGTTGATGTGAACAGACCCAAAACCAAAATGGTTTGGGTCTCAAAAACTAACTAATTTATTATGATTGCAGGGTTCTTCAGCATGCCACAGTAGCATCTGGTATGTAGACAGTGGAGGATCTATGCATATGACAGGGAACAACTCTCTTCTTCGTGATTACTCTCAAAGAAAGAAGGGGTTTGTTCTTTTGGCAATGATGCTAAGGGTTACATCATTGGCAAAGGCTTTGTCTCCAATGGGGAAATAAGGTTTGATGATGTTAACCATGTGGAGAATCTCAAGTACAATCTCTTGAGTGTCAGTCAAATGTGTGATAAAGGCCATGTTGCTCTTTTCACAGTCAGAACTACAGGATTCTATCATCCAAGTTCTAAGTTTGATTGACAAGGTGTTGGATGATCATACTCTCCTGAGGGCCAACAGGACAGGAAGAGTGTATGCCTTAGTTCTTTCCAAGAAAATAGATCTCAAAGGCCATCCTTGCCTATTTTCCAAGGCTTCTCCTCAAGAATCTATTCTATGGCATAGAAGGCTGGGTCATGTGAATCTTAATAACTTCAATCAGCTGATACATCATGGTTTAGTAAGGGGATTGCCTATGAAGGAGTTCAGATGTGAAGACAACTGCACTGCTTGTTTGAAAGGAAAACAACACAAAGTCTCATTCCCTCCTATTGAAGAACCTAAGTCCATTGCCTGCTTGCTATTACTACACATGGATATCTTTGGTCCTGTGAGAATAATGAGTATGGCAAAGAAGAAATGCTGTTTGGTAATTATGGATGATTACTCCAGATTTGTATGGACTTTCTTCTTGCATTCAAAGGATGAGGCTGCTCAGACGATTATAAACTTTGTGTTGTATGTTGAGAAGCAGTTTTCCCTATCTGTCAAGTGTATGAGAAGTGATAATGGAACAGAATTCGGAAACCATACAATGATAATTTTTATCTCTCAAAGGGAATTAAGAGGCAGTTTAGCATCCCAAGGACTCCAGAACAAAATGGAGTAGTAGGGAGAAAGAGCAGGACCCTAATTGAAGCTGCAAGGTCAATGTTGGCGGACTCTGGTTTGCCACTGACCTTTTGGGCTAAAGCTGTTAACATAGCTAGCTATGTGCAGAATAGAGCCTTAGTAAATTAGAGGTTGATGAAGACTCCATATGAAGTTCTACATCATTTGGCTCCTCTAATTTCATTTTTCAGAGCCTTTAGGCGTCCTTGTTTTATTCTCAACACAAAGGATCAACTCCATAAATTTGATCCTAAGGTGGATGCAGGGTATTTTGTTGGTAATTCATCTACATGCAAGGCATACAGAGTCTTCAACTGTGGAACAAAGATAGTTGAAGAGACTCTGCATGTGAAGTTTAATGAATTTCCAAAGGACAAGATTCCACAAAACCCTATGGAGTTATTTGATTTGGACATACTGCAATATGTTCCTTATCAGGCTTCAGCTGTTGCTCCTGTCACAGTTCTCCACCTGGTGGTATTGGTGATGATGATAATATCAATGCTCACCTATTCATGTTTAGTGATCAACTGCCTGAGTCCACTAAACTTGATGTTCGGTAGCTTCAGCAGTTCCATCCACAACAAATGCTGATGAGATCTCTGATTCCTCTACATCTTTTGATTTGCCATCTCATTCTTGGTTTCAAGAGTCTGCATCACCATCTGCTGCTGCTGAAGGTCCTACAAACACTTGCACAGATCTCATTGTTTATCAAGAGCTGAAGAATCACCCAATATCTCAAATCATTGGTGATATCAATGCTGGAGTTTCAACAAGAAGTCAATTGTCCAATTTCTGCTTCTATGTTCTCTTCATTAGTCAGCAAGAGCCAAAGAACTATCACATTGCTTTAAGGGACAATGGATGGGTTGAAGCCATGCAGCTTGAGCTACTTCAGTTCAACAAGCAGCAGGTGTGGGAACTGGTTCCTCTACCCCCAGGTAAGTGTGCAATAGGCACAAAATGGGTGTTTAGGAATAAAACATATGAAAATGGGCTTATTGTTAAGAACAAGGCCAGACTGGTTGTTCAGGGGTTTGCACAGGAAGAAGGTATTGATTATGATTAAACCTTTGCTCCTGTACCCATACTGGAGGCAATTAGATTGTTCTTAGCCTATGCTATATTCCACAATCTTAAAGTTTTTCAAATGGATGTTAAAAGTGCATTTTTATATGGTAAAATAAAAGAAGAGGTTTATGTTTGTCAACCACCAGGTTTTGAGGACAATAAACATCTAGATTGGGTATACAAGCTTGATAAGGCTCTTTATGGGTTGAAACAAGCTCCTAGAGCCTGGTATGAGACATTATCAAATTTTCTTCTTCAAAATAATTTCACTAGAGGCTCCATAGATAAAACTTTGTTCATTAAGAAGGTGGATCAACATAAGCTACTTGTTCAAATTTATGTTGATGATATTATTTTTGCATCCTCTGATCCCCAGTTGTGTGATGATTTTACCAAATTAATGCAAAAGAAGTTTGAAATGAGTGCAATGGGAGAATTATAGTTCTTTCTAGGATTGCAAATCAAACAAAAGGCTGATGGGACTTTCATTCATCAGTCTAAATATACAAAAGATCTTTAGAATAAGTTTGATTACAAAACTGTAAGCCCTGTTCTACTCTCATATGCCACACCACTCAACTGGATGCATATCAGAAAGGTAAAGCTGTTGATGAAACACTTTACAGATGTACGATTGGGTCCTTGATGTACTTAACAACTCCTAGACCAGATATCATGTTTGCAACCTGTGTTTGTGCTAGATTTCAGGCTGTTCCTAAAGAGTCTCATTTGAGTGCAGTCAAGAGGATCTTTAGATATCTGCAAGGTACACAATCTCTAGGTTTATGGTATTCCACTAGACACTCTTGCAAATTAGTTGCTTTTTCTGATAGTGACTATGCAGGGTGTAAGTTAACCAGAAAGTCAACTTCTGGTGGATGTCAACTCCTAGGCAACTGTTTGATTTCTTGGCAGAGTAAGAAACAAATATCTGTTGCTACATCCACTGCTGAAGCAGAGTACATTGCTGTTGCAAGTTGTACATCTCAGGTACTCTGGATTCAGAACCAACTTTTGGATTATGGCATTACAAAGACTAAGACTCCATTATTAATGGGCAGTGCTTCAGCTCTTTGCATTGTCACGAATCCTGTCCAACATTCTAGGACCAAACATATAGAGATCAGACACCATTTTATTAGGGACTGTTTTGAAAAAGGTCTGATTGATCCAAAGTTTGTGCCTAGTGCTGATGAGCTTGCAGACATTTTTACTAACCCTCTGGATAGTTCAACTTTCCAAAACCTAGTGTTAAGGCTTGGTATGCTGTAGCTAGAATAAGTGACAAGTACTGATGATCTCAGTAAACACGTACTGAGGATCATTCGTAAACATGTCACAAATAAGTATTGATTCTGATACAAACTCCTGAAGTAGTTATAACTACTGATGTTACTAAAAACAGATAAGTACTGATGTCCTATGAAACAACTTAAAACAGCCAAAAGACTGATGAGTAAGTGTTGAGGACAGTATGAAACAGCTGAAAAGCTAAGAATTGACGAAAACTACTTATGGGAATTTTCTCTTCAGTTGTTTTACAACTACTGTTTCATCTTAAACAACTGATGACAAAACCATGTCTTCAGTAGTTTCACAACTACTAGTGACTAACAACAAGTCTTCAGTCGTTTACAACACTGATGACAAAACCATGTCTTGAGTAGTTTCACAACTACTGATGACTAACACCAAGTCCTCAGTTGTTTCCAACATCTGAAGTCAAAACCATGGTTTTCAGTAGTTTTATAACTGCTGATGCCTAAAACCAAGACTTCAATTATTTCAACCTCTGAAGGTTAATACCACATCATCAGTCGTTTAAAACTACTGATGATTAACACCAAACCCTTCAAGTGTTTTATAACCCTTACCGTATAAATACCTAATCCTACAGAGCTTCATCATCTCAAACCTAACGTTCAAAAACTACGAACCTTCTGTCACATTAATGGCGACCATGCAGCTTAAACCACGACAGAACTGTGTTGCCTACCTTACCAAATCACCTTTCTGGACAAAGTTTGATACTGCCATTGATCTAATGGTCCATTCTCCATACAAAACGGCCTTCCTTCTCAACCCAACCATTTATGCCGAGTCCCTAAATCAGTTCTAGATGAACTTCACCCTTACCATTGGAGAGAATGACACCGAGTCTCTCTAGTCGTTCGTCAACTCACGTAAGGTCGTCATCACTCCGACAATCCTTCGCCAAACCCTACAACTGGATGATGCCACCTTCCCCGCTGGATATTCAAAGGGCACCACTGATCTATCCTTTGCTCACCATGGATACCAGGGTAACCTCAGCGCTTCTACCATCCTAAAGAAGCATTTCCATGACGCAGAACTCCTTATTTTTCATATGGTGAATGCCTGTCTAGCCCCTAAGACTTCTTCTTGTGATCAAATGTCAACAAGGTGGAAGCAGGTATTCTTCTCTATCCTTGAGCAACAAAGCTTAAATTTTTCTGAAATAATATTTCTTGAACTTAAGGATATGGCCTAAAAAACTATTGCTAACCTATGGATATTATATCCACGGTTCATACTGGCCATTATAAAGAACCAGCTCAAAGCTGAGGGACTTGTTGGCCTTGGAGTCCCTGCCATGGCTGTATTGCCTGAGGTATACTCCAGGCATAACACACACCAGTCACTCAAACAAGCTGCCAAGCTGCGAAAACCCACGCAGCTCGAACCCACAACCACCACCTCCAAATCCAAAGTCCCCACCAAACCCAAACACAAGAAACCCAAAACGGTTGCTCAAGGAGATGAGTCCCCTGAGGATGCCCCTGTGTTGGACCAAAAGAACCAATGAGCCAAGATCAGAAAACCTCTAAGTCCCACACGGTATCACAACAACTACTGAAAGCCTCATCAGTAGTTTGACAAGTGCTGAAGACTTCAACAGCTGAAGATCAAGTGCTGAAGACCTTAACAGCTGAAGAACCAAAGTGTTGAAGTACAACAGCTGAAGAACACAAGTGCTGAAGCTGAAAGACCAAAGTACTGAAGTACAACAGCTGAAGAGTTCACAAGTGCTGAAGATCAACAACTGATGTACAAAGTCTGAAGACAAAGACTGAAGACATCAGCTGATGATATCTACTGAAGTCATCAGCTGATGAAACACCTGAAGGTCAAAGTCTGAAGATCAAGAACTGAAGCCTCAGTAGTTTGTCACAACTGCTGAAGAGTACTTCTTCAGTAGTTGTGATATCAGTAGTTTTATTTTATGTTTCAGTAGTTTTGTAAAACGACTGAAGAGCTTGTTCTTCAGTCGTTGTAGTTTCAGTAGTTTTATATTTTGTACTTAACTTGCTGATATGTTCTCAGTAGTTGTGAACATTTCAGTAGTTTGTTAAGAATTAGTTATTTCTGTATTGGATCTGCCAGTTGTCACTTTCCGTGATAACAGCAGTGACTGTTGCACTCTATATAAGGAGTGACAACCTATTGTAATCATGGGATGAAATGAGAATTGAATGGAATGATGATTGATTCGATTAGAAATATTCTACATCTATAAACATTCCTAGAAATCAGAAATCATATTCTCTCCCTATAACCGTATGCGATCTTAATGCTCACAAATATCGTTGCTTGCTACAATTTGTCTAATTCGTGTTGTATTCCGCTGCTTTATATTCTGATACATCAAACTTGTGATCACTGATCCTGTCAAATGGTATCAGAGCAGGTTAATCATTGATCGATCTAATAATTGATCATTGAAACTGCTATTCAAGATCCAAGTTTGATTGAATTAGCTTTTGTTTTTGCAAGAAACGGTTATAGAGATTGAATTTTCTGTATTTCTGCTCATTCATCCTGAGATCTTTTCTTGGTTCTCATTGAGTTTGTTGTGGTTTGTCTAAAACTTTTTTAAAACTTGAACTAAACTGTTTTTGAACTGAAAATGACCACTCCCTCCAATGATCCTCACAATACTGGTTCCTCAACCAAGCCTCCTATGCTGGTTAGGAATGAGTATAACATATGGCAAAGACGTATGCTCCATCACCTGTCTGTTAACAGCGCAGGGTGTTGGACATCAGTGGTACATGGTCCACACAAGCCTATGGTGAATAACCCGGAAACCAATCAAATGGTTCCGAAGAGGGGGAGCAATACTCAGATGAGGATAAGAAGTTGCTTGAGATTGATGCAAAAGCCCATGGAATTCTGGCCATGGCTTTGCCCAATGAAATCTATTCTGGGCTAATGCATCATGAAACTGCCCATGACCTCTGGATTGCTTTGAAAGAACAATTTGGAGGAACAGATGAGGTCTTGGCAAATAATAGAGAAATTCTTGCCCAACAATATGAGACATTCTCTCATAGAAAGGGTGAGACACTGACTCAACAATATGAGCGGTTTTCTTGTTTGATCTCTGAACTAAAAATGGTCAAACTTGAATACACCAATATTCAGATGAATAACAGATTTCTCAGATCACTGCCTGAGAGATGGGACACATATACTATTGTCCTACGCTCCAGTGCAAGTTTGGACAAACTATCTCTCACCCAACTCCATGGGAAATTGCTCACTTTTGAGAGAGAGATAGAACAGAAGAGAAAGCTGTCTTCATCTGGAAAGCTCACTGAAGACTTTATACAAGGCAACACTGCCTTGGTGGGTCATGAGTCAGAATATGCTTCATCTGAATGCCAGTATGATGAGCATATTAATTTCTCTTCGAGCACTTCTAATTCTGCATTTGTAAGTGTTGATGGTCAGTTTACTGGATGTAATAATGACAATTTATGTTTCATTATGGATGATCTCAAGGGGATTGCTGATGATGACTTAGAAGAGATGGATATTTTGAGCCAAATGGCCTTGATAAATATCAGATCTCAGAAGTTCTACAAAAGAACTGGAAGAAAATTCCCAGGACTCTCTGGCAAAACCAAAGTTGGTTTTGACAAGAGCAAGTTGAGGTGTCACAAATGCAACGGCTTGGACACTTTGCAAGAGAGTGTAGATCAACTGGATCTAACTCTACTGCACCCTTTGTGACTTTTCCTGGCAATAGTCAACAACACAGAGGGCAACATCCTGTCACATCTAGTCATCATCCTCAACAACAATCTCCGGCATATTTTGTTCCTCAGGGTCAAATGCCATATCGTACCCTGGTTATTACATGCCACAGTCAAATCAAGTTCAAGTTCCTATGACACCACAACCTCATGCATTACCAGAACCTCAGCCTTCCCTATCTCATCAACAACCTTCATCTCAACAACACAGCTTCTTCACCCCAGGAGTTGTTGACTGGAGCAGTTTACCAGATGACTTGTCTGGTCATGATCAACTGTTCTCAGGTGCTGGTCAACATGGTGGTGACAGTCCCTTTGGGAATCTAGCTCTTATGGCTTTGGAGTCTGCTGATACTTCATCTTCCAATGCCTCTACACCTCAGGTATCACAGGTATCCTCTGAGGCAAAAGCCAAATTATGTTCTGAACAATGCATAGCAGCATTTGCTTCCATTAGAGAAGCAAATGTAGCTTTAATAATAAGAACATTGAGCTAGAACAAATAATTTCCAAAAACAAAGCTGAGTTTGAGTTTGTGCTCAAAGATAAAAATGATGAGGTTTATAAACTGAATTGCAAAATAATTGATGATAAGGCTAGAGAAGATGTACTTCTAGAGAAGTACAAAGATCTCAAAGAAACCCTTGCAGTTACCCAGGTCGAGTGTGATAGATGGGTACAATCATGCAAAGGTTTTGAAATGCTTCTTAGTAAGCAATCTGCTTCAAATGTGAAGTTTGGAATTGGCTATAATCACACTGCTCCACCTACAGATTTTACCCCGAGAGCAGAGGTAGAATCTGATGGTGAGAGTGATAACCAATCCACAAATCGTATGTGATCTACCTTCTGATACAGCACAATCAGAAGTAGCAGTCAGCATCAAGTCCTCCTTGAACCTATCAGCTGATGTTGATGGTCCAAATGCTGACATTCACATGATCAATAAGTTGATCAACTCAGGAGTTAATCCTGAAGGTCCTGAAAGGACTGGAGAGCAGGATTTTAACTCCTGAAGTTCAAACTTCAACTGCTGTCAGTACTGAAGAGAAGAAAACTGGCAGTAGAAAGAGTTTGAAGACTACTAAAGAGGATGTCAAGAAAGCAACCAATGCTTCCAAAGCATTGAAGAACAAGTCTTCTGTTGCTTCACCATCTTTAGTTGATGATCAACCTAAGATGAAGAAGAAACCATGTGAAATATGTGGTTTGTTCAATCATCTTACAGATGATTGTTGGTACAAAAGAGGTTCCAAACTCAAACAAAAAGAAGAAATTAATGAGAAAATGGTAAAAAAAATGAAATGAGTTTGAGACCACATTTGTATCAGCAACATCAAATCCTGTAACCCTTAAGTCCTTAAAGCAATCAAAAAGGAAGGAGTTAAACAGGTGACAGCTGAGGGTGCTCAAAAGAAGAAGGTGCAACATAGGACCTTATCTAACTCCACTAGCAATGTGTCTGATGAGCTGAAAGCTTTATCACAAAATCAGACACAGCTGGTGATGATGGTACAACATCTGTTGGGTAGAGTTAACCAACTAGATTCTCCTATGTTGAAACCACAGAAAAGGAGGTCTAAGCCAAAGGACTCCTCTTCTACACCATCTTCTTCCTCTCAGGCTGTTGTTACAAATAAACATGTTAGTTTACCATCTATTGATGAGACCAGGCCCAAAACCAAAAAGGTTTGGGTCTCTAAAACTAACTGATTGTTTATTATTGCAGGGTTCTTCAACATGCCAAAGTAGCATCTGGTATGTAGACAGTGGGGGATCTATGCACATGACTGGGAACATCTCTCTTCTTCATGACTACTCTCAAGGAAAGAAGGGATTTGTCTCTTTTGGCAATGATGCTAGGGGTTACATCATCGGTAAGGGCTTTGTCTCCAATGGAGAAATCAAATTTGATGATGTTAATCATGTGGAAAATCTCAAGTACAACCTCTTGAGTGTCAGTCAAATGTGTGATAAAGGCCATGTTGCCCTTTTCACAAGTCAAAACTGTAGGATTCTGTCATCCAAAGTTTTGCACTTGATTGACAAGGTGTTGGATGATCACACTCTCCTGAAAGCCAACAGGACAGGAAGAGTGTATGCCTTAGATCTCTCTAAGAAGATAGATCTCAAAGGCAATCCTTGCCTATTTTCCAAAGCCTCTTTTCAAGAATCTAAACTGTGGCACAGGAGGCTTGGTCATGTCAATCTCAAAAACATGAATCAGCTTAGCCACAATAGTTTAGTCAGAGGCTTACCAATAAAGGAGTTCCACTGTGATGAAACCTGCACTGCTTGTTTAAAAGGAAAACAGCACAAGGTCTCATTCCTCCTATTGAAGTGTCCAAGTCCACTGCCTGCTTGCAATTACTGCATATGGATCTATTTGGTCCTGTGAGAGTAATGAGCATGGCAAAGAAGAAATACTGTCTGGTAATTGTGGATGATTACTCCAGATTTGTATGGACTTTCTTTCTACATTCAAAGGATGAGGCTGCTCAGAAGATTATCCACTTTGTGCTGTACATTGAGAAGCAGTATTCCCTTCCAGTCAAGTGTATTAGGAGTGATAATGGAACTGAGTTCAGAAATCATACACTTGATGACTTCTATCTTCAAAGGGAATCAAAAGGCAGTTCAGCATTCCAAGGACTCCAGAACAAAATGGAGTAGTGGAGAGAAAGAACAGGACCCTCATTGAAGCTGCCAGGTCCATGCTGGCTGACTCAGGTTTGCCATTGACCTTTTGGGCCGAAGCTGTCAACACAGCTTGTTATGTGCAAAATAGAGTTTTAGTAAATCAGAGGTTGATGAAGACTCCATATGAAGTTCTCCATCATTTGGCTCCTCTGATTTCATTTTTCAAAGCATTTGGGTGTCCCTGTTTTATTCTCAACACAAAGGATCAACTCCACAAATTTGATCCTAAGGTGGATGCAGGATACTTTGTTGGTTATTCATCTACTTGCAAGGCATACAGAGTCTTCAACTGCAGAACAAAGATGGTTGAAGAAACTCTACATGTTAAGTTTAATGAATCTCCAAAGGACAAGATTCCACAAAGTCCTGTGGAGTTATTTGATTTGGACATACTGCAATATGTTCCCTATCAAACTCCTGCTGTTGCTCCTGTCAACAGTTCACCACCTGGTGGTACTGCTGATGATGATGATGATTGCAGTACTCACCTCTTCAGGTTTAGTGATCAGCTGCCTGACTCAACTAGACCTGATGTTCCTGTAGCGCCAGTAGCACCATCCACAACAAATGCTGATGAGATTTCTTCGAATTCAACTTCCTTTGAATTACCATCCACTGATTGGTTTCAAGGAAATGATTCACCATCACCATCTGTTGCTGCTGAACCGGCTACAAACACTTGCACAGATCTCATTGTGTATCAAGATCTGAAGAATCACCCTATGTCTCAAATCATTGGTGATATCACTGCTGGAGTATCAACAAGAAGTCAATTGTCAAATTTCTGCTTCTATGCTCTCTTCATCAGTCAGCAAGAGCCAAAGAATTATCACATTGCTTTAAAGGACAATGGATGGGTTGATGCCATGCAGCTTGAGCTTCTTCAGTTCAAGAAACAGCAAGTGTGGGAACTGGTTCCTCTACCTCCAGGTAAGTGTGCAATAGGCACTAAATGGGTGTTTAGGAACAAAACTGATGAAAATGGGCTTATTGTTAAGAACAAGGCCAGACTGGTTGTTCAGGGGTTTGCACAAGAAGAAGGTATTGATTATGATGAAACCTTTGCCCCTGTAGCCAGACTGGAAGCAATTCGATTGTTTTTAGCTTATGCTGCTTATCAAAAACTTAAAGTCTTTCAAATGGATGTCAAAAGTGCATTTTTGTATGGAAAAGTTAAAGAAGAGGTTTATGTATGTCAACCTCCAGGCTTTGAGGACAATAAACATCCTAATTGGGTGTATAAGCTTGATAAAGCTCTTTATGGGTTAAAACAAGCTCCCAGAGCCTGGTATGAGACATTATCAAACTTTCTTCTGGAAAACAATTTCACTAGAGGCTCCATAGACAAGACTTTATTTATTAAGAAAGCTGGGCAGCATAATCTACTTGTTCAAATTTATGTAGATGATATCATTTTGCATCCTCTGATCCAAAGTTGTGTGATGCCTTTACAAAGTTGATGCAACAGAAGTTTGAAATGAGTGCCATGGGAGAATTACAGTTCTTTCTGGGGTTGCAAATCAAACAAAAGGCTGATGGAATTTTTATTCATCAATCCAAATATACAAAAGATCTTTTGCAAAAGTTTGATTTACAAAACTGTAAGCCCTGTTCTACTCCCATGAGCAGCACCACACAACTGGACTCAGATCAGAAAGGTAAAGTGGTTGATGAAACACTTTACAGATGTATGATTGGGTCCTTGATGTATTTAACAGCTTCTAGACCAGATATTATGTTTGCTACATGTGTTTGTGCTAGATTTCAGGCTGCACCTAAAGAGTCTCATCTGATTGCAGTCAAGAGGATCTTTAGATATCTGCAAGGCACTCCATCTCTAGGTTTATGGTATTCTACCAGACATTCTGGTAAATTAGTTGCTTTTTCTGACAGTGACTATGCAGGGTGTAAGTTGACCAGGAAATCAACTTCTGGTGGATGTCAATTCCTAGGCAACTGCTTGATTTCTTGGCAGAGCAAGAAACAGACCTCAGTTGCTACATCCACTGCGGAAGCAGAGTACATTGCTGCTGCAAGCTGTACATCTCAGGTACTCTGGCTTCAAAACCAACTTTTGGATTATGGCATTACAGAGACTAAGACTCCATTGTTAATGGATAGTGCTTCAGCTCTTTGCATTGTCAAAAATCCAGTCCAGCACTCTAGGACCAAACATATAGAGATCAGACATCATTTTATAAGGGATTGTTTTGAAAAAGGTCTGATTGATCCTAAGTTTGTGCCTAGTGCTGATGAGCTTGCAGACATTTTTACTAAGCCTTTGGATAGTTCAACTTTCCAAAACCTGGTGTTAAGGCTTGGTATGCTGCAGCTAGAATAGGTGACAACTACTGATGATCTCAGTAATTCATATTGATGATCATGAGTGCCTGTCACATATAAGTACTGATGAGCTCTTTTAACCTCAGTAGTTTTTATAACTACTGAAGGCTAAAGTCTCACAAGTACTGAAGTACTTCATCTGCTCTAAACTACTGAAGTAGTTACAACTACTGATGCAGTCATAACTACTGCAATCAGTAAAAACAGATAAGTACTGATGTCCTATGAAACAACTGAAATCAGCCATAAAGACTGATGAATGTGTTGAGGACAGTTTGAAACAGCTGAAAAGCTAAGAATTGACGAAAACAGCTGAAGAGAACTTTCTCTTCAGTCGTTTGTACACTGCTGTTTCATTTTAAACAACTGAAGCAAAACCACGTCTTCAGCAGTTTTATAACTACTGATGACCAATACCAAGTCTTCAGTTGTTTACAACAGCTGATGACAAAACCACTGTCTTCAGTAGTTTCATAACTACTGATGACAAACACCATGTCCTCAGTTGTTTCAATCATCTGAAGTCAAAACCACGGTCTTCAGTAGTTTTCTAAACTACTGATGCCTAACACCACGACTTCAGCTGTTTCAACGTCTGAAAGGATAATACCATGTCAACGGTCGTTTAAAACTACTGATGACTAACACCACATCCTTCAGTCGTTTCCTCACCCGTACCCTATAAATACCCTTAACCTGAGCTCTCCATGCTTCATCTTCTTCAAACCTAACGTTCCTCTCCAAAACTTCCATGGCGTCTATGCAAATTAAACCGCGACACAACTGTGTTGCCTACCTCACAAAATCGCCGATCTGGACTAAGTTCGATACTGCTATCGATCTTATGGTTCAGTCCCAATACAACAAGGCATTCCTTCTGAACCCCGTTTTACATGCCGAATCCTTGAACCAATTTTGGATGAACGTTATGTTACAACTGAGGAGAGCAACACACGATCCCTCCGGTCAGTCGTCAACAACAAAGAAGTAGTGATTACTCCTGCAACAATCCGTAAAATTCTTCAACTGAGTGATGCTACCTCTCCTGCTGGATATCCGAAGGGCACCATAGATCTATCATTTGCTCAGCATGGATATCAAGGTGATCTCAGTGCCACCACCATCATGAAGAAACACTTTAATGACGCTGAGCGCCTGATTTTTCACATGGTCAATGTATGTTTGGCCCCTAAGACATCGTCTTGGGATCAAATGTCCACCAAATGGCAGCAGGTAATGTATTCTATCCTGAGCAACAACCACTGAACTTTTCAGAATTAATATTTTCAGAGCTCAAAGATATGGCTCAAAAACTAACTGCCAACCGTTGGATACTCTATCCACGGTTCATAATGGCCATTATTATAGACCAGCTTAATGCTGAGGGACTTGTTGGCTTGGGAGTCCCTGCTACGGCTGTTCTGCCAGAAGTATACTCCCGGCACAACTCTGACCGGACACTCAAACTGGCTGCCAAGCTGCGAAAACCCACGCAGCTGGAACCCACAGCCACCACCTCCAAATCCAATGTCCCCACCAAACCCACCAAAAAGAAACCCAAAATGGCTACTCAGGGAATTGAGTCCCCTGAGGATGCTCCTGCACACAAACGCAGGATATATCCACTAGTCCAACCCCCTAGTGGATACAATGACTCTTCCAGCCACAGCCGCTCAGGCTTCCTCTCAACAGGAGCCTGCAGCAACCCAAGGGGCACCTACTTATCTGGGATCTTACTCACTTGAGGAGATTGCCATTGAAGAGCACCATCCACCCCAGGTGCACACTGCTTCTACCCCTACCCCAAACAACCGCCCCTCACAGCCCAACTTTAATAGTTGCACAAGTGCTGACTCAATTGCACTCCTCACCCCCTCCCCAGAAACCACTTACTACTGGGAATTCCTCTACAATTGAGGGGGAGGAACACAGTGCACCTGAGAACCCACAGCACAGGGGTTTCCCAATTCTATCTCCTGGTGTAGACAAGGAGCTTAGAATATCTAGTGAGGCTGCCACCTCCTCTGACTCAGCACATGACCAGAGTGAGGCTGGTAACATTGCTAAGACCTCCCTAGAGGCAACAGCTGATGATGGACATTGTCCTGAGGCTGGAAGTCCCCAGTACCAAGCACAAGGGGCACATGCACCAACTGGTCTACACCCAGTGCATGTAAATCCTGCTCTAAGCAGGAGGTCAGGTGATTCAGTTTCAACTGATGATGACCTGAGCTTCTTCTATGATGTAGTTGCTCAAAACACCATTCTAGAGGATGAGGTTAGCAGACTCAAAGAGCTGGCCAAGATGTCTCAGGATGCAAGTCCATCTGCCACCATCATACACCCACAGATGGCACCTTCCTTGAAGGTTCCCAAACACAGAGCCACCCCAAAATCAACCACCTGCCTCTGCTTCAGGCCCTACTTCTCAGGAACAGAACCCTCCTGAGCAAATAGGTGCTGTACTCCAAAATTCCCTCCCTCTCATCACCCCCATAATCACTGATAGTGATCAAAGCCCTTGATGAGAGGCTTTCCTCACATTACAGCCCCTGGTTGATGCTGCTGTCCAAAAGACTCTTTCTGCGGTACAACCCCTTCCTCCAATGCAACCAAAAAGGGGGAGAGTACTGCAGTGAAAGAAAGGAAGAGGAAAGATCTGAGGAAAAGGAAGAGGAGGAAAGAAAAGCAACCTCTGCTCACGCAAGCGAAAGAGAAGTGCTGATGATCACACTGCTGAAGACAAATCCTTGGAGGAGCTGGTCAAAGAAGCTGACACCACACACAGCCGCTCCATGGATAAAATAATTGAACAACTCTTCAGGCAGGGGTTTGACACAGCCACACTGGATAGTGAGATCAGAAGGTTAGAAGTACAAGAGATACAAACCCGATGGGCAGGGTATGATGCTCTTGAGAAAGAGAGGTTGGAAATAATGATCCGCTTTATTGCAAAATACTTGGAAGATCATTAATGGAGATCCGCGCATGGTCCAGGGACAGCATTCTGGCTATAGCCACCAGAATCTGTCTGTCTGAGCAATTCAACAAAGGGATTATTGTGGAAGCCCTTGATGAGGCTGGGGCTGGCAAAAGGTTAGAGATGGCTAAACTCACAAAGGCGAAATTAACTACAAGGATGCTAGATCAACCTTCCCTTCCACCCACTCAAACAGATCCTATCCCTCAAATCTCCCAACCAACCTCTAAGCCAAAATCCAAACATCCTCTTCTTCAAAACCAATCCCTTCACCAACCCAACCATCATCCAGTGATGTACCCCGAAGGAGGAGAAGGGTGCTGAGGATGGAAGAAGAAGAAGAAGAGGATGAAGATGATAGTCTGCCACTCTCTGCTGTTCTGAAGCTACCAAAACCCCGAAGTCAATCCATGATCACACCTGACTCTCAAAGGGAAATGGTCAGAGTCAAGATAGAAGAAGAAGAACAGCAAAAACAGCACGATGAGCAACTGTTGAAGATGGTTGACAAGGAATTTCCTCAGTCATCATCTATTCAAGCCATGAAAGGGCATGCTCAAAGGCTGTACACTCTCAGGCACACCTTTCAGTATCAGAAGGAGAGAGTGAGAGTATGGCCAGACCCCAGGGTGAGTTCTAGAATCCATAAAAGAACTATCCCACACAGATACAACGGCCAAGTACGAAAAACAATAGAATCTACCATCATGTTGGCCGTTGTAGTCTCACCTGGGAAATCATTGATGAATTCAAGAAAGCTCACCAAGCAAAGAAGACACCTCAAGCCTTACTAGAAAACAAGATGATTAAGAAGGGGTGTTATATAAAAAGCTTGAAGACATCCAAAGAATGAGCTCCAGTTACTCCTTGAAGGCAACCATCCTGATGAATTTGTATATAGGGAGGTAACTACGGTGGAGCTGAAAAATGGCAGGACCATGAAGTACTTATCAGAGTACTATGGTCCAGAGTTCTTCTTCGAAGGAGGAGCTGAAGAACTCTCTCGAGGAACAAATGTTCTCCTTGAGGCCTATGTTCGTGAGTCATACAGACTCATTATGGGGAAGTAAATCTCATGAATGGGATAACAACTCTGTGTCCAGTTCCCCAAAACAGAGTTCCCATTCATACTCTGCCAAACAAATATTTGAGATTTCTTCCCAGGCCGGAGCGTACATGGGTCATCTTCTCTACTGATCAAGAAGGAAAAAGACCAACATTTTTGCCATCAATAAGTGGGAGTAAAAATAAGTTAGAGGTTTTGGCTGCATTGGTTCAGGGGGAGTTTGTTGGACCAAAAGAACCAATGAGCCAAGATCAGAAAACCTCTAAGTCCCACACGGTATCACAACAACTGCTGAAAGCCTCATCAGTAGTTTGACAAGTGCTGAAGACTTCAACAGCTGAAGATCAAGTGCTGAAGACCTTAACAGCTGAAGAACTAAAGTGCTGAAGTACAACAGCTGAAGAACACAAGTGCTGAAGCTGAAAGACCAAAGTACTGAAGTACAACAGCTGAAGAGTTCACAAGTGCTGAAGATCAACAACTGATGTACAAAGTCTGAAGACAAAGACTGAAGACATCAGCTGATGATATCTACTGAAGTCATCAGCTGATGAAACACCTGAAGGTCAAAGTCTGAAGATCAAGTACTGAAGCCTCAGTAGTTTGTCACAACTGCTGAAGAGTACTCTTCAGTAGTTGTGATATCAGTAGTTTTATTTTCTATGTTTCAGTAGTTTTGTAAAACGACTGAAGAGCTTGTTCTTCAGTCGTTGTAGTTTCAGTAGTTTTATATTTTGTACTTAACTTGCTGATATGTTCTCAGTAGTTGTGAACATTTCAGTAGTTTGTTAAGAATTAGTTATTTCTGTATTGGATCTGCCAGTTGTCACTTTCCGTGATAACAGCAGTGACTGTTGCACTCTATATAGGAGTGACAACCTATTGTAATCATGGGATGAAATGAGTAATTGAATGGAATGAATGATTGATTCGATTAGAATATTCTATCTATAAACATTCCTAGAAATCAGAAATACATATTCTCTCCCTATAACTGTATGCGATCTTAATGCTCACAAATATCGTTGGCTTGCTACAATTTGTCTAATTCGTGTTTGTATTCCGCTGCTTTATATTCTGATACATCAAACTTGTGATCACTGATCCTGTCACCCTGCAAAACACAAAAGCATGATATATCTACGGCCATAACCCTAGTAGATACAACGTTACTCACCCAACTCATCCGCTCAGGTTCCTCTCAAAAGAGGCCTGCAGCAACACATTTGGGGCACCCTACATGTGGAACCTTCCTCATTTGAGGAGGTTGCCATTGAAAAGCACCACTCTCCCCGAGTGCATATGCTTTCACACCATCTCCCACTGCACCGCCACCCCAACGTCTACCATAATAGTGCAAAAGTGCTGACTCAGTTGCATCCTCACCCCTTCCCCAGATACCACTCAAAACGGATATCCTCAACAATTGAGGGGGAGGATCCAGATGCTTCTGAACCCATAGCACAGGGGTTACATTGTTCCATATCCAAGTGTAGAAAAGGAGATTTGAAACTCTGGTGAGGCTGTCACTTCTCCTGCTTGAGCATATGATAAGGATGAATTTGGTATCATCCATAAGACTTACCAGAGGCAACTGCAATGAAGGACTAGTCCTGAGCAGGAGTCCCAGTACCATGAACAAGGGGCACATGCTACTACTGATCTACACTTAAGCATGTACACTGATCAATTAGGAGGTCAGGTAATTCATCACAGACTGATGATGACCTGGGCTTTTTCTATGATGTTCTAGCCCAAATACCATCCTAGAGAATGAGGTAAGCAGATCAACGAGTGATTGCCAAAATGTCTCAGGATCAAAGACCATCTACCCTAATAAACACAGATGGCACCTTCAATGAAGGTTCACCAAACACTGAGCCTACACACGTAACTGAGCCACCAGCCTTGCTTTTGGCACACCTCTCGGGGACAGAACCCCTCTGAGCAGATGGTTGCTATCTTCAAAACTCCTTACCTCTCATCACTCCATCCTCACTGACATAGTGCATAAAGCCATTGATGAAGGATTCCCTCAAATACAAACCCTCATTGATGATGCTGTTCAAAAATCTCTTTCTGCCTTCCAAACCTGATCCAATGCAACAAAAAAAGGGGAGACTGCAAAATCTAAGGCAGTGAAAGACAAGAAAAGAAAGCGAGTTGATGCTGAGAAAGAGCCTGAAAGAGAAGAGCCTGAGAAAGAGAAGGAGGTTGAGAAAGAACCAATCTCAGAATAGCTGATTACATATAAAAGAAAGAAAATTGCTGAGTCAAGAGCTGATGAAGAAAAATCATTAGAAGACCTTGTAAAGATGCTGATGAAGCTCATAGCAGATCAATGGATAAAATTATAGATCAGGTATTTTGACATGGTCATGACACAGCCACATTAGACTTGGATCAGAAGGCTGGAAATAGAAGAGATACAATCAAGATGGGCGGTATAGTGTGTTGGATAGGGAAGGCTGGAAATCATGATCAGGTTCATACCTAAGTATCTGGAAGATCATTGACTGAAATAAAGTCATGGTCCAGGGACAGCATCTTGGCAATAACGACCAGATCTGTTCGCCTGAAGTATTACCAAAGGGCTGGTCATTGAAGCCTTGAATGAAGCTGGTGCTGGGAGCAGGTCTGAACTGGTAAACAATCTAAAGCCTCATTACATCCAAAATGCTAGAACAGCCTGTCAAAATTCCCACACCAAAACACACCACAACAAACCCACTAAACCAATTCCCTTACCCAGAAAACAATAGCCGATGATGTACCCCAGAAGAGGAAGAGAAGGGTACTGAGGCTAGAAGTGGAAGAAGAAGAAGATATAATGATGAGATGAAGACAGGCTACCAATCTCAGCTGTTCTACAGTTGCCTAAGGCCATAAGTCACCCTCCAACAATTATCCTGAATCTCAAAGACAAATTATGAAAGTGAAGTAGAGAAAGAAAAGCTTCACAAACAACATGATGAGGAATTGTGAGAAGAGTCAACAAAGCATACGCTGCCACATCTTCAATCATCAATATGAAGAAACATGCTCAGAGATTATACACTCTCAGACATACCTTTCAATATCAAAAGAGAGAGTGAGGATTTGGCCTGATCCCAGGGTGTCTATAGGATTCAAAAGAAAATATCCACAGAGATACATTGGCCAAGAAGAAGATTGTAGATGAAGTGATCTCACTGGCCTGTGTACTATCCTTCGGAGATCCTAGATGACTTCAAGAAAGCCTATAAAGTTAAACTGACCCCACAAAAGATGATGGAGAATAAGTGGTGAAAAGGGGTTAGTGTATAGGAGGATTGAGGAAGTTAGAAAGAATGAGCTCCAGTTGTTCTTAGAGGGTATTCACCCAGATGAATTCGCATATAGAATCATAACAACTGTGGAGCTAAAAAATGGGAAGCAGGTCAAATACCTCTCTGTGTACTATGGGCTAGAATCACTCTTTGAAGGAGAAACAGAGGCTTACTATGGAGGAACAAATAACCTTTCTTGAGGCCTATACAAGGGAGTCTTACAGACTCATATTGGGAAGTAGATCTCATGGATGGGGTAACTGCTCTGTGTCTAGTTCCCCAAGATAGAGTTCCCATCCATCCTTTGCCAAAGAGATCATTGAGACTTCTTCCAGGCCTATGCTTACAAGGGTCACTTCTGAGCTGATCTAGAAGACAAAAAGACCAATCTTTCTGCCATAATAAGTGGGACATCTTTAATAAGCTTAAAGGTTTATGCTACATTGGTTCAGGGGGAGTTTGTTGGACCAAAAGAACCAATGAGCCAGATCAGAAAAACCTTTAAGTCCCACAAGACATCATAACAACTGCTGAAGACTTGATCAGCTGTTTGACAAAGTCTGAAGATCAACAGCTAAAGACTAAAGTACTGAAGACTTCAACAGCTGAAGACCAAAGTCTAAAGTTCAACAGCTGAAGAATAAAGTACTGAAGACTTCAACAGCTGAAGACTACAATACTGAAGACTTCAACAGCTGAAGACGAAAGTACTGAAGATCAACAACTGAAGTAGAAAGACTGAAGACATCAGCTGATGACAACAACTGAAGTTCAAGAAGTCCAAGTACTGAAGCCTTCAGAGTTTGTCACAACAGCTGAAGAAGCATTCTTTAGTTGTTGTGATGGTTTCGTTTCAGTAGTTTTCTTTTTTATTTCAGTACTTGTAAAATGACTAAAGAGCATGTTTTTCAGTCTTTGTTGTTTCAGTAGTTTGTTTTTAGTAGTTGTAGTGATAGTTAACACTTGGTATTTTTGTAAGAAGATGTCAGCTGTTTGACATCTTCAGTAGTTGTGTTAACTTTCAGTAGTTAAATAACGGTTAGATGTCATTGTCAAGTGACATCAGCTGACGTCAGCTTTCCTTATAAAAGGAAAGATGACCTAATTGTAATGTTGTGCGAAAGCCAGCCGAAGCATATATTGAATGAATATATTCCTTTTGGCAGAAATTCTCTCTCTATAACAAACAATGTTTCATTGATAAATTTTGTGTGTTCTTGTTTATATTTGTTAATTCGTGGGCTCATTCCGCTGCAAATCCAATCTAATTGATCAAACTAGATGCTGAGATCCTAACGGGACCCACATTCTTTTCAACTATGATGGATTCTTCAAGTCCTTTAACATCCATATCTCCACTTCTGATGATGAGTTAGCAGCCAAAATGATGTATGATGTCTTAAACACACCATCACAAGACTCAACATCATCTAGTTCATAAGGTGAATCGCCTAACCATTCAGGGGGAGCACTCGAGGTTAGTGACACCTCCTTTGATGATGAAACCATGGATAATGATCAGAACAATCAGGAGCAACAGGTTCCAGCTACTGCAAGTTCTCAAACACCTGACGTAGATGCCTCTGAGTCTTCGGAACCTCACGCTCCTACTGCCTCAGATATGGAACTGAATGTTCATAATCTTGATTCTGAGGTAGTTGTTCCCACCACTCCTGGATCACGCCTAAATGTCTATCACCCTCTGGACAATGTCCTTGGGGATGTCAGATCAAGAGTTCAGACAAGAAATCAGTTGTATTCAGCTGATTATGCCTTGGTAATGGAAAAGGGGTATATTTATGATGGTGCATACTGCTATTTTGTGTCTCAGTTTGAGCCAAAATATGTCAGTGAAGCTCTAAATGATGAGGCATGGGTGAGTGCCATGCAAAAAGAACTTCTTCAATTCAAGAAGTTAGGTGTATGGACACTGGAAGATGGACCTAAAGGTGCTAAGGTCATTGGCACTAAATGGGTCTTGAAATGTAATAAAGATGACCAAGGTGTCATCATGAGGAACAAGGCTTGGCTTGTGGTTCAAAGATTTCAACAGGTCGAGGGAATTGATTACAATGAAGTATTTGCACCTGTGGTGAGAATGGAAGCCATCCGTATCTTCCCAGCCTATGCCTCTTACATGAAGATTAAAGTCTATCACCTGGATGTAAAGAGTGCATTTCTTCATGGTGAAATCCGGGAAACAATGTATGTTAGTCAACTTGAAGGATTTGAGGATCCATATCATCGAGACAGAGTTTAGAAACTGGATAAGGCTCTCTACGGGCTTTACCAAGCCCCGAGAGCATGGTATGAAAAACTCTCAACTCACCTTGTGAAACATGGATTTCGCAGAGGTGTGATTTACTGTACACTGTTCATCAAAGAAAAATATGGTGATCTGCTACTTTTTCATATTTATGTTGATGACATAATCTTCGGTTCCAAGAACGAGGACTTATGTAAAGAATTTGAAGCAGTAATGAAGGCATAATTTGAAATGAGTGCCATGGGAGAGATGAAGTTCTTTCTCGGGTTATAGGTGGATCAAACACCAAAGGGGATATTTGTACATCAGACCAAGTATGTAGGGGATATTCTCAGCCGGTTTGACATGGAGAATGCTTCCGTAGCTAGGACTCCACTTCCAACAAACCATGATGTAGCACCCAACGAGAATAGTGATATGGTTGATGCCACTATGTACCGAGGAATGATTGGAGTCCTTATGTACCTCACTGCCTCAAGACCTGATATCATGTATGGTACATGTCTTTGTTCAAGAGATCAGGCGAAACCAAAAGTTAACCATCTTATAGGGGTCAAAAGTATATTTCGTTATCGGAAGGGTACACCAACACTAGGGCTGTGGTATCCTCATGACGATGACTTTGAGCTTACCACATACAGTGACTCTAATTATGGTGGCTACAAGAGGAACTACAAATCCACCTCAGCAGGTTGTCAACTCTTGCGGAGAAGATTAGTCATGTGGCAATGTACGAAGCGGACATCAGTTGCGTTGTCAACTTGTGAAGCTGAATATATTGCTGCGGCAAGCTATTGTTCTCAAATCGTCTAGATTCAACAGCAGATGCGGGACTACGGTTTGAAATGTTTTAACACCCCTATATTTGTTGATAATTCTGCTGCAATATCGATTACTAAAAATGCTGTCCAACATCCTAAGACCAAACACATCGGCATTAAATATCACTTTATACGTGATTGGTTTGAAAAGAATCTAATCAATGTTGTTAAAATAATACGGATTTCCAACGCACTAACCTCTACACAAAAGCCTTTGATAAACCATGTTTTCTATATCTGTTAGAGGTCAACGGTGTTAAAAAGAAAAGTGATGTACTTCCACAAGATGAACATGTTTAGTCTGATGCGTCGAGTCCATTTTTCTTTTATTTTCTTTGATTTTATTTTATTTAATTAATTTTATTGATTTTATTTCTTCGCCTATTAAAATCCTAAAGAACGCAACTTGTTTATGGTTTTAGAATTTTAGGAGGAGAATAGGTTAAGTTAGTATTAGAAAAAACGAGGGAGGAGAATAAGCAAGATAAAAGAAATGAGATCGTATCTGAGATATCGATTCAACCACTATGGAAAATGATAGTACACAGGAACAAAGAATTTGAGACTTTAAAAGATTAATTTGAATTAGATGCGAAATTCAAAGTATAAGTATGAGAAGTCTGAGCAATATAAAAGGAAAAATGATGGTAAAACTAGCTGCTACTAAGGTAACACGGAGAAAGTAGACCAAGAGGTTGCTAGATCATTACATGATGTGTCGGTAGATTCAACACAATAAATAACTAGACCTTGTTGGTGATCTCAGATCAAACTAAGTTGTTCAACAAGCTGTGGGTTATCATCTTATCCCTGGTTAAGACAATCAACAGAGTTCCAATAAGGGGTGACGAGCAAAATAAATGCCACAAATGTGTGCGGATGACCAAAATATGAGCAAAGCAATTGATGAAAAATGCACAAAGCAATCAAACTAATAACCTATGTTGTTGGTGCGATCTGTGCAAAAAGAATAAAATTGCTCAAACAAGAAGATAGGTTATGTGGCTCTCTGCTATACGGTGGCACTGACCTGAGGATAAGCATAACCTATATATTCTAGATTTCATTGTTGTTTGCCGCCTCTCTACTATGTGGTGGCACTGACTTGACGCTTGGCTTCTCTTTCAAAGCTCTAAGAATAGTTTCGTCTTGTCAAAATACCTGTAGACCACTCGAAAATCTCCTAAGGAATGTTGATTACCATATAAGCGTGGGATCCACAAATGCTTGTTGAAATAGGTTAACCTAATGTATCACCAATCTGTGTCAAAATTTTGTTATGGATTTAAGTGGACAAGTATACTAACAATCATCGTGGCTGCAATTCTTGAAAGTCCAAATCAATGTGTGCGTCTTATAGTACTAGTATTATTTCCTAAACTTGCTAATGACTCTCGACGAAAACAAGAATCTAGCACCAAATGATTTTGGTAACACGTCCTGAATGATTTGGTTACGTGTACGATTCCATAATGAATCGTTCCACTTATGGTCAAAATAACTTGAAGTTGGGTGTTCAAGAAATAAATCTGTTAGATTTCTATCTTAGGATTTCCACCTGACACAAAATGACAAAAACATTGTTAGTTTTGTCTTTTAATTTTAGTTGTCTAAATTTTTTAGTCAATTTAATTTCTAATGTCGGACTATGCCATGGAATGAAATCTAGGATTTAATCACTTAAAACGGTCACGTCTGAGGTGACCAAACGTGTTTTCAAATGATAAATGGGTAATGTCTGAGGTGACAAAATGTGTTTTGTTTAAAAGGATCACGACTGAGGTGATCAAAAGATTTCAAAGTTAAAATGATCATGTCTGAGATGATCGAATGCTCAAAATGTTTAATCAAAAGTTAAAAGGGATTAAGTGTCAAATGGTCATAAAGTCAAAATCATGAGTATGATCCATTCGCACGACTGGACCATGAGTGTGGACCAGTTGTACGATTGGACCATACTTATGCACTAGTCAACTGAATGGAACATGAGTATGAACCATTCACATGATTGGATTATATGATTGAGCCAGTTGCATGAATGGAGTTGTCTGAATGAGTCAGTCGCCCAACGGACATCCAGTCGGCCGACTGAATGTGACCGACTGAACCAATCCCAGGACTGAGATCCAATTTCCCGAATGAAAAAAGCAAATGGATCCAGTCGCCACATTGAAACCAGATTAAGTATAAATAGGGCTATAGTCGATCGCATATTCTCATCACTCCCCATATGCCCTAAAATCACCTGATAGTGTCGCTATACTGCCCGATTGTCAATTGACCTTGTGGAACTACAAATTGCTATGTACTGATGATTGCTGGTGTTTATACAGGTACAATACAGTGCAATCTACCCAAATCACAGTCCATCTGTGCCCTAAATTACTAAATTCGGCGCTAACATAGAACCGAGACTTAGTTGGATTAATAAACAAATAAAAGTAAGTTAAATGTTGAAATCAAGGTTATTAGGTGCTATGTAGGGTGATTGCGAGTCTAATGAGCCAAACCACGATGTCTAATTTTATGACTTGCTCAAACATTGAATTTCAATCGAACAGACAGTCTGTCATGTGATTGGTCACCCTGATGAACTTCAATCGCACGATTGAGCTAGGCGAATGACTCAGAGCCGATTAATCGAGATGTATGAGCTCAATCGCCTGACTGAACCCAGTCGTAGGCTCAGTCACCCGACTGAACTTAGTCGCTGGCTCAGTCACCCGACTGAACTCAGTCGGTGAATCAGTCGCCCGATTGCACTCAATCGCATGGTAAGTCAACCGACTGAACTCAGTCGTATGGTTCAATCACACGATTGAACCAGACTGATCTCAAACAGTTTAAAGTGAATTGCTTTCTGTTATGTGCTCATATAATACATATGTGTCTTGTGTTACATATTTATGGCAGTTCGGTGGACCATCAACACCAAGCACAATATATGTGCTCATTTGGACGCCACCACTCGAAACGCTGCCAAGTTTGCTGGCATCATTGCTTTGCTAAACAGATCAAGGATATACAGAACGATATCTACACCATGCACTCCTTACATGTATATACAGCACGCCTTTTGGGAGGGTGCATTGGTTGACCAATCTAGTGAGCCCTACTGCATTCGAAGCACCATCTTTGTGCAACAAGTAGAGGTGACATGGCAGACCTTTGACGTGTACTGGACCTGGGTGATGATGCTGCTCACCCAACCAGGTTACACCCGCTGACTGTGAGGGGATGTTTCCTCAGGATGAAGTACTTAGGGGACTTCAATGCAGGTGTGCTAAACAAAAGCAACCTGTGTCCCCAGTTCAAGTACTTAGCACACGTCATCCTCAAGTGCATTTCATCAAGAAGGGGTGGATTTGATGACTTATCTAACCAAATCCAGAATGCCTATGTGGCACTGGTGTTGAATCACCCCTTTAGCTTCTCCAACATGATATTTGCATACCTGATCGAGAATCTTGAGGACAAATTCAAGGAAGGCTTGTGTATGTACCCAAGATTCTTACATATGATTATAGATGAGAAGCTTCCTTCGCTACCCAAGGAGAGCCACAATGTAGTATCTCTCGAGATTATGGATGACACAACTCTCGGGAGAATGAAGGTCTACAGGGGAAAGCAATTCAAACCCCCTGTGAAAAGACTATTCGGGCACCTGGCCCGGGAGGATTACATGGCACTAGCAAGGCGTAAGTGGCGCCACTAGGGGAGTGACTAAGATGTTGAGCATATTGGTCTTCCATCTGATCACTCCGATGATGATGACGTGGCACTGGTTGAGACTCTGGCCCTGCTGCTTCTAGGGCCACCACTACACATGTTACACCTCCACCACCCACTCATGGAGATGCCACCACCGCCAGTTTCCATCAAGATTTTTGCCAACCTGATGAGGAGGAGGAGAGTGATGCGGAGCCACTGACCAGGACGGTGGGCAGCAGGGTGGTTGCTACCGAACGAGGTATTCGGGAGGTCGTAGGACACCCTAGCGAGTCTGGGGAGACTACTGCAGATCCTAGTTAGATACCTGATCAGCCCAGCAGCATCCCAGGGGGAGCATCCTCCTCAAGGGGCATGAGGAGAAATAGGTTGACTCAGCCCCATAGGATGAAGTCTAAGAGGAGGAGGATGACATCATCACTACCACCACCACAACCACTACTTGTACCATTCTAGTAGACACCACTACCACCATTCCACCCACCACCACTACTACTACTTCACCCACCATCACAACTACAGCCACTCCACCACCAATCTACACCACTTCCACCACCACTATAGCATGCCCATCGCCACCCACTCATCTAGCTCCACCCATATTCACCACAGCCACCACTACCACCAGCAGCCACCAAGCTGGTCCCTCATCCCATACCACATTCACCACTGGTTCACCATTACCTCCCAGTGGGGTAGAGGAACAGATGTCGGCACTAAATAGTATGGTGTTGAAGCTATTAGCTGCCGATGACGAGAAGAATGCTCAGCTATGACAGCTGATGGAGCTAACTGCTGCACAATCACAGCAGATCTCTCAGCAGGCAGAGGAGATTGCCCAACTGAAAGAGCATAAAGCCGAATGAGCAAAGAAGATTGGAAAGTTGGAGTCATCTATCATATCTATCATGCTCAAGCTTAAAGGATCCAAAGAAGAGCCTCTGAGGATCAGAGAAGATGTTGATGATGGTGATGATGATGATGAAGATGATGATGATGATGAGGATGAGGATGACACAAAGGATGGAGGAGATGATGACGAAGGAGGAGATCCATCTACTTCGGGTGCCCAAGAAACTAGTGAGAGGCGGACCAAAAAGAATCAAGATTAGGGTTCCTTGACATCAGCCCTGACAGTAGAGGAACACATGATTCAGGACAAACGTAATGCATAGATGTTTATGTAATTTAAATCATGTGTAATTGAATATTGTATTAAACTTATGTGCATGAATGTTTACGTATATATTTAATGTTTACTGTCTTGATTATTTACTGATGAATGATGTTTTACATGTTTTAAAACAAGCAGATCCATAATATCAGCGAGATGAATACGATATTTCTCCCCTTCAACAGATCAAGTCTCAACTCATGATGATACTTGATCTGCAAGGGATTGTCAAGAGATTAGTAAGCTATACTCCCGAAGAAGGAGAAATCATTCACAACCTCACTGATGAGCAACTCGCAAATATGTTCCGGTTAAACCCGGATGAATTGGTAAAGATGCCCCTACCGTCGATGTTTCTAGTGATGAGAAGTTCAACGATGTTGATGAGATAGAGATTGAAGACATCACAGCACAACACTATCCAAAATATACTGATCGAGAGGGAAATGTGGTTCCTAATTTTGGGGATACTCTAGACAGTGTTATGTATTCTAAACTGGATACGACGGAGAAGGAGGCCGAGAAATCACAAAGCCAAGCCCAAGCCACGGCGGCAATGTTGAGATCAAAAAGGCTTGTTTTGCAGAGATCTGTGCCCAACACACAGCGCCAAAGCCGAGTGCCTACGCCAAGCTCTACAAAGTAAAGAAGCATCTAAAGGTGTCTGGCAAGATTATAGCATGGGCTTATTTTGATGATCTTAATGTATATGTAGTGAAGAGGGAGAAGAGAATCGAGTACTTCACATTTTCACATGATCTAAAGACTCTCCTTGGTTTTGAGCTAAACTAGTTGGCATGCCTAAACCTGCTGTATGCTAACCCTAGGAAGATGTCAGGCTGGTGTGAAGAGGTGTTGATGAAAGAATACCACACTCGATGGGTTAATTTCAAGCGTCAACAACCTACAAGGTACATTCGAAGGTCGGAGGTGGACCCAAGGACAGGGAAACCCAAAGTGGTGCTGAAATGGAGTCCTCCGCACACTATGTCAAAGATCCCCATGAGGGAAATGCCGTAGGACTTTACTCCCCACTTCAAGTGGTGGTATTATGACTGGCGAACAGTAGAAGCGGTCATAGTATTACAGATGGAGCGCCAAGTGGAGACCATCAGGGTATTTGACTGAATGTGGCTAACCAACCTGTCAACTAGTGATGTTTATATTTCATACAGGTGGCTATTATTCTATGATCCATAGGATATTGTATAGCCTTCCAGTTTCAGAACGTGATACGACTCTATTTGGCATTCGACATACATGCTAGAGTCACAGTCGAGGAGAGGCATAAGAAGTTCGACGAGCTAATGAAGGATGCCAGACGATGAAGGAAACTAGGTCCAAGGGGGAGTTTGTTAAGATACATATGTACCTAGTTTACGATCTTAATGTAATATGTCTGTCATGTCCTAAATGCAATGAAACGAATGATTTGAATGAAACATAATATGTGGTTGTAAATCTTAATGTTTAATGTTTCAGTGTATCTTTTAATGGTTATCATTTATTAACGCATATTGAACCAGCTATATAGGTTTGTGGTGGTTTGAATAGATCTTAATCAAGTAATGATTTAGAAACATATTCAAACTTTGTCATATGAAGTTTTCATGCGAATGGACCATGCTAATGGGCCAGTCGCACGACTGAACCATGCTAATGGACCAGTCGCACGACTGAACCAGGAGACTAGATCAGTCACACGACTGAGACATACAGATGACTCAGTCACACGATTGAACCTTCAGTCATGTGATTGACTCAGTCGCATGCTTTAGTCACACGTTTGAACCATGCTAATGGTCCCTTCATACGATTGACTAACTCTAACCTATAAATACAACTTAATTTGTGGAAAAACATTACACTTTCAATATTTCGACTCCAACTCGTACCCTAGCCATCCAGAACGTCCAAGAAAGCCAGTCCAAGTTCATAGATGGTTCTTGATCGATTCCTATTCATTCTTAACATTTAGTTTATTTTTATATTGATCGGGTTAACGTTCTCACTGATTGGATCGCCAATCAAATAAGATTCTGCACTATTTGAGTTGGTATACATGTAAATCAGTTAGTACTCCATCCAGTACATAGTCCCTATCATCAGAGGAACTCTTCACTATCATTTCTTCATCCTCTTCGCTGAAGGGGTCTATAAGAGGAAGCTCATCTTCACAAGTTCCGCACCTAGGTGATCTTACAAACAGATTGTGTGTGGAGGAGCTATCTGACTAGAACCCAATCCCTGCTTATTTTGATAACACACCTTGGCATGCAGGGATGAGGATATCATGTTCTTGAAGGTCTCTTCTTCAAGAACACATTTTTTTGCCATGGCTTTGCTGATCACAAGCTCAGCCTGGCATTCAGCCTGACATTTAGAACTGAAATGGTTTTCTCTAAGTCCTCTATCTTTAGTTTATAATCCTTTTCATCATGTATAAAATCACCTTTTCAGATATTTTAAGGACTCAAGATCAGATCTCATTTCTAAGTTGTAGGACCTGTATTCGTTGACTTTAGTAATGCATTCAGGAGTACAGAGTGTTCCAATACCTTGGCTTCATCATGATCAGCCATCAATGCTTGGTTTGGAGATACATGTTCAACCCGAAAGCTCTAGTCAAAGCCTCCTTCTTTAACAGGAACTGCAGCTTGCTGCTTCGGCTTCTCATTCTGGGTGGCTTTGTGAGTGTAGTTTGGTTTGGATTATGCTTGGCCACCATTTGTTCTTGGTGCCTTGCACTCCCCGCCAAAGTGGCCCCTCAAGTTATAGTTGTAACACTTGACTTTGCTTTTATCTAGTCCAAACTTTTCACTAGCTGCATTGTTAGGGAGTTCCTTCCAGTCCACTTATAGAACCACTGTGAGTGAGAAGGGCCATCTGCTAGACTATCTCCATGTACTCTATATCATGTGGATGGATACAAACCAGGTCCTCAAGGGTGAAGAGAAAGCTACCACAACTTTTATCAAAAGACACAAAGGATTAAGAAGAACTTGTCTCTTGGAATGGACTTCCTTGAGTGTACTTCTCCATTAGTGTCTCAGGAAATGTGATGAAAGGACCCTTTTATGAGTTGTCAGGGTAGCAAATGAGATGATTTTGCGATTCTATACTATGCCTTTCAACCACATGAAGGGCTGAACCCATTTAATTGTTGGAGTTACCAGATGAACCTTGCATCTTCATCTACATCTGGTATCCACTGAGAATCCCATACAACTCTATCAAGGTGAGAGTCTTTAGGTTCTTAGTGTTTGATTCTATGTGCCCAAGACACATAGAATATTGATGCAGTTAGTACGTTATGATCCAAGTCGGGTTATACCAATAACAAGCTTAGCAAACACCAATTAATATTAATTGATGATATGATCATGCAATTAATATTTACACCAATTTAGAAATGGGTTTCTAAATAAGTTGCATATGAAATGGAACAAATATGAGGATAATTTGTTGATGGGTTTATTGTTATTTTGTTATTTAAAGGGTTTAAATAACACAAACAACATGAGAGTATACTTGAATTAAATTGTTTAATTAGAGAAGACAGTCACATTAAATATGTCTAGTAGATGACTTATTTAATGTGTGAGAAAAAGGCTTATTATAGTGAGTGTGTATGTGTGTTTGATTAAAGAGGGAAAACCCTTTTGAATTGCAATTTTCGGCCGCCCCCCCTGGCATTCATTGGACCTTTTTCTTTGAAAACCAAGACACACTCAACTAGTCTTTTACTACTCAAATCTGATCTATCTCAATGCAAGCAACACACACAACCCTTTTCTCTCTCTCTCTACACCTCTCGAAAGGCAGCAAAAAGTAGGAGCAATTTTCGGGTTTTTGAGTTGTTTTTGGTGCGCTCTCCCTAGCAAGAGTGTGTTTACTTCAAGGGCTTGGGGTATACAAGCTTGAGGCACTCTAATCTTGAAGTCTTGGTCAATTTTCAGCATCATACACCTCCTTTTCTGTCGATTTTTCAGCTGTTGGAGAAGGTATCTTGGCAGCCCTTTTCTGGTTGTCATATTGTGTTGCTTGTTGCTTATACATAGCTTGCTTGTTCACATATTATGATCCTTTGTTTTGGGTTTGTTTTAAACATATATATGTCACCATAAGAACATATTTTTCAGCTTATTAAGTAAGTTATAATATTGTCTTTCCGCTGCGATTTCAGAATGTTTAGAGGTTAAACTATGATCTTGTGTTCAAACAAACCCATCAATGGCATCTGGAGCCGGTTATGTGGATATCATACTTGTTAGTATCCTTAAATTTGTTTTATGGGATTTTATAACCCTTTTAAGGGCTGAAATGTTCTTGTATGTTGAATCCCCAAGCTTTCAAGTTATATCACACATGCTTGTGATTAAACTTGAAAGATATGTATAATGATATGTATATTGTTTGGACTATGTTTGAACCCGTATTTTCAGTTATGTTGGCTGAAAATCGTGGGTTTTAATGGGGATTCTTAGTTAATTTTGGATGATATGATGTATGTTCATGTTGGTGCATAACCTAGCTTAGACCTTGTGTTGTTATGGTTTGGATTGAATGTTTTATTTGGTTGTATTCATTCAATGGGGTTGTATATAAACTTGTGCTTTGTTTAAATGTATTTTGTCTATTTATTCATTGGGATGTAATAATAGATTAGGAGTAATTCTTTTACTAGAAAATATGTATTAGGATATATTTTTGTAAAAGAAGATGCTCGGGAAGGAAGCACAAGAAGAAGACACAAAAGAAGGACTTGAAGCATATGGATGCAAGTTCAAGTGGGAGTCTATATTGATCTCATTTTGTGTTATTTTCAACCCTTAAGAAAGACCTAATGACCACACTTGTGATGGCAAACAGTGTGGTCACAATAGTAGCTATGGTTATGCACATTATGGTTGTTTATATTATGCTTGTTTGATTCTGGCTTTATGAATGATTGTATGAATTTTGGTTATGATTAACAATCTCAATAATTGTTCTTAATAAGCTAATATCAAAATGGTTCTTAATCATTAAGTGTTAATAAATGGTTATCAAAAGATAATGATTTATAATAAAATGGGTTTTATTAAAAGGACCATAGGGATCTTGTATTTGAAAGCATGCAAATACATGTACATAGAGTTTTCTAAACTAGAATTATGAAATCTCTAAACTTTTGACCAACAAGTTTAACACCATCGTTTTGCACAACACTTGAGTCGTTTGGAAACTTTTAATGGGATAAAGTCACCTAACCATTAGAGGGAACTTGTGATTTAAGGTGGGGATACCACATTGGGGGATAAGGTCACCTAACCACTTATGTGGGTAAACTCACACGTGTGTGCAAGTAGGGTATCTTGATTTGCAAACCATGTTATGATCACCTAAATATGGTTTCCAAATGGTGTTGATGGGATTAACATGCCGACTTTACATATGATGTTTAAGTCGATCCCATACCTCTAGAAGTTACAAATGGTTGCAACCGTCAATCGTTGACCACCTATATTAATTTAAATCATGGGATAAAGGCACCTAATCACAATTAAATGTAATGTTGGGTTCTATACTTCAATATAAAAATGACCTTAAAAGGCATTAATTATTAAAAATAACAATATCGAAAATACTAAAATAGATCTTTGTTAATTTTGTAGATGGCCACCAACAATGAAAATCACGATAACTCATCCGCGTCTAACCAATCATTACGAGCAATCTCCAAAGGAACGTCTAAATCATAACAACTTTATTGATTGGTATCGAAACTTGAGAATCGTTCTCAAGCAAGAGAGAAGATCATTTGTTTTAGAAGACCCTATCCCCGATCAACCATGCTGAAGATGATGAGGAGCCTACAACGATTGGCTCAAGTACACAGAGGACCTATCCAAGTTCTTGTCTCATGCTAGCGAGCATGACTCGGATCCCAAAAGGAGTATGAACATCACGACTTATTACATGATAACCCAGCTGAAGGACACGTCCAACGCAAGCCAGGGTTTAGCGCTTCGAACGTTTCGAGCACTCCGCATGTCGTATGGACACAACCAATTTGTTTCAATCTATGTACTTAGATGAAAAGTCATATTGACCTCCTCGAGAGGCTTAATTGTCTTGTCTCAAAGGAATTGGCCACAGATTTGATCTTTAATGGCCTTACCAAGAATTCGAGACATTTGTGTTGAACTCACACAGAATGCTTGGTAACCAGCCATTGTTGAGCTTCACTCAATGCTGAAAATAGCCTAGGCAGCCATGGGTAAAGGGTTTTTTACCCTTTCTCACCATCAATGAGGGTGGGAACCAAAAAATGCCTCTCCGCACCCAAGGCAAGTGCCAAGGTTAAGGGACCCGTATGGGTAAGAAGGGAAAGGGGTGGCAAGGTGCACCCAAACCACAAGATAAAAGCAAAAGGTTGCTGACCAATGACCATGCTTCAAGTGTGGGGAGATTGGACATTGGTCAAGAATTGTCCTGTTCATCTCCAAGATTGAAATCCAAGAGGGATGCCGGGCAAACCTCAGGTACAGAACATGATCATATTGATCTTATTTTACTCTTCTAACACATTTTATTGATTACCGCGGATTGGAACTCACATTTGCAATTTTTTGCAGGGGTTCCCAAGAAGTGGGACTTCAATTCAAGGGATGTGTGTTGGACCAAAAGAACCAATGAGCCAAGATCAGAAAACCTCTAAGTCCCACACGGTATCACAACAACTGCTGAAAGCCTCATCAGTAGTTTGACAAGTGCTGAAGACTTCAACAGCTGAAGATCAAGTGCTGAAGACCTTAACAGCTGAAGAACCAAAGTGCTGAAGTACAACAGCTGAACACAAGTGCTGAAGCTGAAAGACCAAAGTACTGAAGTACAACAGCTGAAGAGTTCACAAGTGCTGAAGATCAACAACTGATGTACAAAGTCTGAAGACAAAGACTGAAGACATCAGCTGATGATATCTACTGAAGTCATCAGCTGATGAAACACCTGAAGGTCAAAGTCTGAAGATCAAGTACTGAAGCCTCAGTAGTTTGTCACAACTGCTGAAGAGTACTTCTTCAGTAGTTGTGATATCAGTAGTTTTATTTTCTTGTTTCAGTAGTTTTGTAAAACGACTGAAGAGCTTGTTCTTCAGTCGTTGTAGTTTCAGTAGTTTTATATTTTGTACTTAACTTGCTGATTTGTTCTCAGTAGTTGTGAACATTTCAGTAGTTTGTTAAGAATTAGTTATTTCTGTATTGGATCTGCCAGTTGTCACTTTCCGTGATAACAGCAGTGACTGTTGCACTCTATATAAGGAGTGACAACCTATTGTAATATTGAATGAAATGAGTAATTGAATGGAATGAATGATTGATTCGATTAGAAATATTCTACATCTATAAACATTCCTAGAAATCAGAAATACATATTCTCTCCCTATAACGTATGCGATCTTAATGCTCACAATATCGTTGGCTTGCTACAATTTGTCTAATTCGTGTTTGTATTCCGCTGCTTTATATTCTGATACATCAAACTTGTGATCACTGATCCTGTCAAATGGTATCAGAGCAGGTTAATCATTGATCGATCTAATAATTGATCATTGAAACTGCTATTCAAGATCCAAGTTTGATTGAATTAGCTTTTGTTTTTGCAAGAAACGGTTATAGAGATTGAATTTTCTGTATTTCTGCTCATTCATCCTGAGATCTTTTTCTTGGTTCTCATTGAGTTTGTTGTGGTTTGTCTAAATTTTTTTAAAACTTGAACTAAACTGTTTTTGAACTGAAAATGACCACTCCCTCCAATGATCCTCACAATACTGGTTCCTCAACCAAGCCTCCTATGCTGGTTAGGAATGAGTATAACATATGGCAAAGACGTATGCTCCATCACCTGTCTGTTAACAGCGCAGGGTGTTGGACATCAGTGGTACATGGTCCACACAAGCCTATGGTGAATAACCCGGAAACCAATCAAATGGTTCCGAAGAGGAGGGAGCAATACTCAGATGAGGATAAGAAGTTGCTTGAGATTGATGCAAAAGCCCATGGAATTCTGGCCATGGCTTTGCCCAATGAAATCTATTCTGGGCTAATGCATCATGAAACTGCCCATGACCTCTGGATTGCTTTGAAAGAACAATTTGGAGGAACAGATGAGGTCTTGGCAAATAATAGAGAAATTCTTGCCCAACAATATGAGACATTCTCTCATAGAAAGGGTGAGACACTGACTCAACAATATGAGCGGTTTTCTTGTTTGATCTCTGAACTAAAAATGGTCAAACTTGAATACACCAATATTCAGATGAATACAGATTTCTCAGATCACTGCCTGAGAGATGGGACACATATACTATTGTCCTACGCTCCAGTGCAAGTTTGGACAAACTATCTCTCACCCAACTCCATGGGAAATTGCTCACTTTTGAGAGAGAGATAGAACAGAAGAGAAAGCTGTCTTCATCTGGAAAGCTCACTGAAGACTTTATACAAGGCAACACTGCCTTGGTGGGTCATGAGTCAGAATATGCTTCATCTGAATGCCAGTATGATGAGCATATTAATTTCTCTTCGAGCACTTCTAATTCTGCATTTGTAAGTGTTGATGGTCAGTTCACTGGATGTAATAATGACAATTTATGTTTCATTATGGATGATCTCAAGGGGATTGCTGATGATGACTTAGAAGAGATGGATATTTTGAGCCAAATGGCCTTGATAAATATCAGATCTCAGAAGTTCTACAAAAGAACTGGAAGAAAATTCCCAGGACTCTCTGGCAAAACCAAAGTTGGTTTTGACAAGAGCAAGTTGAGGTGTCACAAATGCCAACGGCTTGGACACTTTGCAAGAGAGTGTAGATCAACTGGATCTAACTCTACTGCACCCTTTGTGACTTTTCCTGGCAATAGTCAACACACAGAGGGCAACATCCTGTCACATCTAGTCATCATCCTCAACAACAATCTCCGGCATATTTTGTTCCTCAGGGTCAAATGCCATATCAGTACCCTTGTTATTACATGCCACAGTCAAATCAAGTTCAAGTTCCTATGACACCACAACCTCATGCATTACCAGAACCTCAGCCTTCCCTATCTCATCAACAACCTTCATCTCAACAACACAGCTTCTTCACCCCAGGAGTTGTTGACTGGAGCAGTTTACCAGATGACTTGTCTGGTCATGATCAACTGTTCTCAGGTGCTGGTCAACATGGTGGTGACAGTCCCTTTGGGAATCTAGCTCTTATGGCTTTGGAGTCTGCTGATACTTCATCTTCCAATGCCTCTACACCTCAGGTATCACAGGTATCCTCTGAGGCAAAAGCCAAATTATGTTCTGAACAATGCATAGCAGCATTTGCTTCCATTAGAGAAGCAAATGTAGCTTTATTAATAAGAACATTGAGCTAGAACAAATTTTCCAAAAACAAAGCTGAGTTTGAGTTGTGCTCAAAGATAAAAATGATGAGGTTTATAAACTGAATTGCAAAATAATTGATGATAAGGCTAGAGAAGATGTACTTCTAGAGAAGTACAAAGATCTCAAAGAACCCTTGCAGTTACCCAGGTCGAGTGTGATAGATGGGTACAATCATGCAAAGGTTTTGAAATGCTTCTTAGTAAGCAATCTGCTTCAAATGTGAAGTTTGGAATTGGTTACAATCACACTGCTCCACCTACAGATTTTACCCCAGAGAGCAGAGGTAGAATCTGATGGTGAGAGTGATAACCAATCCATCAATCATGTGATCTACCTTCTGATACAGCACAATCAGAAGTAGCAGTCAGCATCAAGTCCTCTTTGAACCTATCAGCTGATGTTGATGGTCCAAATGCTGACATTCACATGATCAATAAGTTGATCAACTCAGGAGTTAATCCTGAAGGTCCTGAAAGGACTGGAGAGCAGGATTTAACTCCTGAAGTTCAAACTTCAACTGCTGTCAGTACTGAAGAGAAGAAAACTGGCAGTAGAAAGAGTTTGAAGACTACTAAAGAGGCTCAAGAAAGCAACCAATGCTTCCAAAGCATTGAAGAACAAGTCTTCTGTTGCTTCACCATCTTTAGTTGATGATCAACCTAAGATGAAGAAGAAACCATGTGAAGTATGTGGTTTGTTCAATCATCTTACAGATGATTGTTGGTACAAAAGAGGTTCCAAACTCAAACAAAAAGAAGAAATTAATGAGAAAATGGTAAAAATGAAAACTGAGTTTGAGACCACATTTGTATCAGCAACATCAAATCCTGTAACCCTTAAGTCCTTAAAGCAATCCAAAAAGGAAGGAGTTAAACAGGTGACAGCTGAGGGTGCTCAAAAGAAGAAGGTGCAACATAGGACCTTATCTAACTCCACTAGCAATGTGTCTGATGAGCTGAAAGCTTTATCACAAATCAGACACAGCTGGTGATGATGGTACAACATCTGTTGGTAGAGTTAACCAACTAGATTCTCCTATGTTGAAACCACAGAAAAGGAGGTCTAAGCCAAAGGACTCCTCTTCTACACCATCTTCTTCTTCTCAGGCTGTTGTTACAAATAACATGTTAGTTTACCATCTATTGATGAGACCAGGCCCAAAACCAAAAAGGTTTGGGTCTCTAAAACTAACTGATTGTTTATTATTGCAGGGTTCTTCAACATGCCAAAGTAGCATCTGGTATGTAGACAGTGGGGGATCTATGCACATGACTGGGAACATCTCTCTTCTTCATGACTACTCTCAAGGAAAGAAGGGATTTGTCTCTTTTGGCAATGATGCTAGGGGTTACATCATCGGTAAGGGCTTTGTCTCCAATGGAGAAATCAAATTTGATGATGTTAATCATGTGGAAAATCTCAAGTACAACCTCTTGAGTGTCAGTCAAATGTGTGATAAAGGCCATGTTGCCCTTTTCACAAGTCAAAACTGTAGGATTCTGTCATCCAAAGTTTTGCACTTGATTGACAAGGTGTTGGATGATCACACTCTCCTGAAAGCCAACAGGACAGGAAGAGTGTATGCCTTAGATCTCTCTAAGAAGATAGATCTCAAAGGCAATCCTTGCCTATTTTCCAAAGCCTCTTTTCAAGAATCTAAACTGTGGCACAGGAGGCTTGGTCATGTTAATCTCAAAAACATGAATCAGCTTAGCCACAATAGTTTAGTCAGAGGCTTACCAATAAAGGAGTTCCACTGTGATGAAACTTGCACTGCTTGTTTAAAAGGAAAACAGCACAAGGTCTCATTTCCTCCTATTGAAGTGTCCAAGTCCACTGCCTGCTTGCAATTACTGCATATGGATCTATTTGGTCCTGTGAGAGTAATGAGCATGGCAAAGAAAAATACTGTCTGGTAATTGTGGATGATTACTCCAGATTTGTATGGACTTTCTTTCTACATTCAAAGGATGAGGCTGCTCAGAAGATTATCCACTTTGTGCTGTACATTGAGAAGCAGTATTCCCTTCCAGTCAAGTGTATTAGGAGTGATAATGGAACTGAGTTCAGAAATCATACACTTGATGACTTCTATCTTTCAAAGGGAATCAAAAGGCAGTTCAGCATTCCAAGGACTCCAGAACAAAATGGAGTAGTGGAGAGAAAGAACAGGACCCTCATTGAAGCTGCAAGGTCCATGCTGGCTGACTCAGGTTTGCCATTGACCTTTTGGGCCGAAGCTGTCAACACAGCTTGTTATGTGCAAAATAGAGTTTTAGTAAATCAGAGGTTGATGAAGACTCCATATGAAGTTCTCCATCATTTGGCTCCTCTGATTTCATTTTTCAAAGCATTTGGGTGTCCCTGTTTTATTCTCAACACAAAGGATCAACTCCACAAATTTGATCCTAAGGTGGATGCAGGATACTTTGTTGGTTATTCATCTACTTGCAAGGCATACAGAGTCTTCAACTGCAGAACAAAGATGGTTGAAGAAACTCTACATGTTAAGTTTAATGAATCTCCAAAGGACAAGATTCCACAAAGTCCTGTGGAGTTATTTGATTTGGACATACTGCAATATGTTCCTTATCAAACTCCTGCTGTTGCTCCTGTCAACAGTTCACCACCTGGTGGTACTGCTGATGATGATGATGATTGCAGTACTCACCTCTTCAGGTTTAGTGATCAGCTGCCTGACTCAACTAGACCTGATGTTCCTGTAGCGCCAGTAGCACCATCCACAACAAATGCTGATGAGATTTCTTCGAATTCAACTTCCTTTGAATTACCATCCACTGATTGGTTTCAAGGAAATGATTCACCATCACCATCTGTTGCTGCTGAACCGGCTACAAACACTTGCACAGATCTCATTGTGTATCAAGATCTGAAGAATCACCCTATGTCTCAAATCATTGGTGATATCACTGCTGGAGTATCAACAAGAAGTCAATTGTCAAATTTCTGCTTCTATGCTCTCTTCATCAGTCAGCAAGAGCCAAAGAATTATCACATTGCTTTAAAGGACAATGGATGGGTTGATGCCATGCAGCTTGAGCTTCTTCAGTTCAAGAAACAGCAAGTGTGGGAACTGGTTCCTCTACCTCCAGGTAAGTGTGCAATAGGCACTAAATGGGTGTTTAGGAACAAAACTGATGAAAATGGGCTTATTGTTAAGAACAAGGCCAGACTGGTTGTTCAGGGGTTTGCACAAGAAGAAGGTATTGATTATGATGAAACCTTTGCCCCTGTAGCCAGACTGGAAGCAATTCGATTGTTTTTAGCTTATGCTGCTTATCAAAAACTTAAAGTCTTTCAAATGGATGTCAAAAGTGCATTTTTGTATGGAAAAGTTAAAGAAGAGGTTTATGTATGTCAACCTCCAGGCTTTGAGGACAATAAACATCCTAATTGGGTGTATAAGCTTGATAAAGCTCTTTATGGGTTAAAACAAGCTCCCAGAGCCTGGTATGAGACATTATCAAACTTTCTTCTGGAAAACAATTTCACTAGAGGCTCCATAGACAAGACTTTATTTATTAAGAAAGCTGGGCAGCATAATCTACTTGTTCAAATTTATGTAGATGATATCATTTTTGCATCCTCTGATCCAAAGTTGTGTGATGCCTTTACAAAGTTGATGCAACAGAAGTTTGAAATGAGTGCCATGGGAGAATTACAGTTCTTTCTGGGGTTGCAAATCAAAAAAAGGCTGATGGAATTTTTATTCATCAATCCAAATATACAAAAGATCTTTTGCAAAAGTTTGATTTACAAAACTGTAAGCCCTGTTCTACTCCCATGAGCAGCACCACACAACTGGACTCAGATCAGAAAGGTAAAGTGGTTGATGAAACACTTTACAGATGTATGATTGGGTCCTTGATGTATTTAACAGCTTCTAGACCAGATATTATGTTTGCTACATGTGTTTGTGCTAGATTTCAGGCTGCACCTAAAGAGTCTCATCTGATTGCAGTCAAGAGGATCTTTAGATATCTGCAAGGCACTCCATCTCTAGGTTTATGGTATTCTACCAGACATTCTGGTAAATTAGTTGCTTTTTCTGACAGTGACTATGCAGGGTGTAAGTTGACCAGGAAATCAACTTCTGGTGGATGTCAATTCCTAGGCAACTGCTTGATTTCTTGGCAGAGCAAGAAACAGACCTCAGTTGCTACATCCACTGCGGAAGCAGAGTACATTGCTGCTGCAAGCTGTACATCTCAGGTACTCTGGCTTCAAAACCAACTTTTGGATTATGGCATTACAGAGACTAAGACTCCATTGTTAATGGATAGTGCTTCAGCTCTTTGCATTGTCAAAAATCCAGTCCAGCACTCTAGGACCAAACATATAGAGATCAGACATCATTTTATAAGGGATTGTTTTGAAAAAGGTCTGATTGATCCTAAGTTTGTGCCTAGTGCTGATGAGCTTGCAGACATTTTTACTAAGCCTTTGGATAGTTCAACTTTCCAAAACCTGGTGTTAAGGCTTGGTATGCTGCAGCTAGAATAGGTGACAACTACTGATGATCTCAGTAATTCATACTGATGATCATGAGTGCCTGTCACATATAAGTACTGATGAGCTCTTTTAACCTCAGTAGTTTTTATAACTACTGAAGGCTAAATGTCTCACAAGTACTGAAGTACTTCATCTGCTCTAAACTACTGAAGTAGTTACAACTACTGATGCAGTCATAACTACTGCAATCAGTAAAAACAGATAAGTACTGATGTCCTATGAAACAACTGAAATCAGCCATAAAGACTGATGAATGTGTTGAGGACAGTTTGAAACAGCTGAAAAGCTAAGAATTGACGAAAACAGCTGAAGAGAACTTTCTCTTCAGTCGTTTGTACAACTGCTGTTTCATTTAAACAACTGAAGCAAAACCACGTCTTCAGTAGTTTTTATAACTACTGATGACTAATACCAAGTCTTCAGTTGTTTACAACAGCTGATGACAAAACCACTGTCTTCAGTAGTTTCATAACTACTGATGACAAACACCATGTCCTCAGTTGTTTCAATCATCTGAAGTCAAAACCACGGTCTTCAGTAGTTTTCTAAACTACTGATGCCTAACACCACGACTTCAGCTGTTTCAACGTCTGAAAGGATAATACCATGTCAACGGTCGTTTAAAACTACTGATGACTAACACCACATCCTTCAGTCGTTTCCTCACCCGTACCCTATAAATACCCTTAACCTGAGCTCTCCATGCTTCATCTTCTTCAAACCTAACGTTCCTCTCCAAAACTTCCATGGCGTCTATGCAAATTAAACCGCGACACAACTGTTTGCCTACCTCACAAAATCGCCGATCTGGACTAAGTTCGATACTGCTATCGATCTTATGGTTCAGTCCCAATACAACAAGGCATTCCTTCTGAACCCCGTTTTACATGCCGAATCCTTGAACCAATTTTGGATGAACGTTACTGTTACAACTGAGGAGAGCAACACACATCCCTCCGGTCAGTCGTCAACAACAAAGAAGTAGTGATTACTCCTGCAACAATCCGTAAAATTCTTCAACTGAGTGATGCTACCTCTCCTGCTGGATATCCGAAGGGCACCATAGATCTATCATTTGCTCAGCATGGATATCAAGGTGATCTCAGTGCCACCACCATCATGAAGAAACACTTTAATGACGCTGAGCGCCTGATTTTTCACATGGTCAATGTATGTTTGGCCCCTAAGACATCGTCTTGGGATCAAATGTCCACCAAATGGCAGCAGGTAATGTATTCTATCCTTGAGCAACAACCACTGAACTTTTCAGAATTAATATTTTCAGAGCTCAAAGATATGGCTCAAAAACTAACTGCCAACCGTTGGATACTCTATCCACGGTTCATAATGGCCATTATATAGACCAGCTTAATGCTGAGGGACTTGTTGGCTTGGGAGTCCCTGCTACGGCTGTTCTGCCAGAAGTATACTCCCGGCACAACTCTGACCGGACACTCAAACTGGCTGCCAAGCTGCGAAAACCCACGCAGCTGGAACCCACAGCCACCACCTCCAAATCCAATGTCCCCACCAAACCCACCAAAAAGAAACCCAAAATGGCTACTCAGGGAATTGAGTCCCCTGAGGATGCTCCTGCACCACAAACGCAGGATATATCCACTAGTCCAAACCCCCTAGTGGATACAATGACTCCTCCAGCCACAGCCGCTCAGGCTTCCTCTCAACAGGAGCCTGCAGCAACCAAGGGCACCTACTTATCTGGGATCTTCCTCACTTGAGGAGATTGCCATTGAAGAGCACCATCCACCCCAGGTGCACACTGCTTCTACCCCTTACCCCAAACAACCGCCCCTCACAGCCCAACTTTAATAGTTGCACAAGTGCTGACTCAATTGCACTCCTCACCCCCTCCCCAGAAACCACTTACTACTGGGAATACCTCTACAATTGAGGGGGAGGAACACAGTGCACCTGAGAACCCACAGCACAGGGGTTTCCCAATTCTATCTCCTGGTGTAGACAAGGAGCTTAGAATATCTAGTGAGGCTGCCACCTCCTCTGACTCAGCACATGACCAGAGTGAGGCTGGTAACATTGCTAAGACCTCCCTAGAGGCAACAGCTGATGATGGACATTGTCCTGAGGCTGGAAGTCCCCAGTACCAAGCACAAAGGGCACATGCACCAACTGGTCTACACCCAGTGCATGTAAATCCTGCTCTAAGCAGGAGGTCAGGTGATTCAGTATCAACTGATGATGACTTCTTCTAAAGATCTCTTCTAGAGGTAGGTTAGCTCAAAGAGCCATCTAGAGGATGCAAGTCCATCTGCCACCATCATACACCCACAGATGGCACCTTCCCTTGAAGGTTTCCCAAACACAGAGCCACCCCAAAATCAACCACCTGCCTCTGCTTCAGGCCCTACTTCTCAGGAACAGAACCCTCCTGAGCAAATAGGTGCTGTACTCCAAAATTCCCTCCCTCTCATCACCCCCATAATCACTGATATAGTGATCAAAGCCCTTGATGAGAGGCTTTCCTCAACATTACAGCCCCTGGTTGATGCTGCTGTCCAAAAGACTCTTTCTGCGGTACCAACCCCTTCCTCCAATGCAACCAAAAAGGGGGAGTACTGCAGTGAAAGAAAGGAAGAGGAAAAGATCTGAGGAAAGGAAGAGGAGGAAAAAGAAAGCCAACCTCTGCTCACGACAAGCGAAAGAGAAGTGCAAATGAGAATGCTGATGATCACACTGCTGAAGACAAATCCTTGGAGGAGCTGGTCAAGAAGCTGACACCACACACAGCCGCTCCATGGATAAAAATTGAACAACTCTTCAGGCAGGGGTTTGACACAGCCACACTGGATAGTGAGATCAGAAGTTAGAAGTACAAGATACAAACCCGATGGGCAGGGTATGATGCTCTTGAGAAAGAGAGGTTGGAAATAATGATCCGCTTTATTGCAAAATACTTGGGAAGATCATTAATGGAGATCCGCGCATGGTCCAGGGACAGCATTCTGGCTATAGCCACCAGAATCTGTCTGTCTGAGCAATTCAACAAAGGGATTATTGTGGAAGCCCTTGATGAGGCTGGGGCTGGCAAAAGGTTAGAGATGGCTAAACTCACAAAGGCGAAATTAACTACAAGGATGCTAGATCAACCTTCCCTTCCACCCACTCAACAGATCCTATCCCTCAAATCTCCCACCAACCTCTAAGCCAAAATCCAAACATCCTCTTTCTTCAAAACCAATCCCTTCACCAACCCAACCATCATCCAGTGATGTACCCGAAGAGGAGAAGGGTGCTGAGGATGGAAGAAGAAGAAGAAGAAGAGGATGAAGATGATAGTCTGCCACTCTCTGCTGTTCTGAAGCTACCAAAACCCCGAAGTCAATCCATGATCACACCTGACTCTCAAAGGGAAATGGTCAGAGTCAAGATAGAAGAAGAAGAACAGCAGAAACAGCACGATGAGCAACTGTTGAAGATGGTTGACAAGGATTTCCTCAGTCATCATCTATTCAAGCCATGAAAGGGCATGCTCAAAGGCTGTACACTCTCAGGCACACCTTTCAGTATCAGAAGGAGAGAGTGAGAGTATGGCCAGACCCCAGGGTGAGTTCTAGAATCCATAAAAACTATCCCACACAGATACAACGGCCAAGTACGAAAAACAATAGAATCTACCATCATGTTGGCCGTTGTAGTCTCACCTTGGGAAATCATTGATGAATTCAAGAAAGCTCACCAAGCAAAGAAGACACCTCAAGCCTTACTAGAACAAGATGATTAAGAAGGGGTTGTTATATAAAAGCTTGAAGACATCCAAAAGAATGAGCTCCAGTTACTCCTTGAAGGCAACCATCCTGATGAATTTGTATATAGGGAGGTAACTACGGTGGAGCTGAAAAATGGCAGGACCATGAAGTACTTATCAGAGTACTATGGTCCAGAGTTCTTCTTCGAAGGAGGAGCTGAAGAACTCTCTCAAGAGGAACAAATTGTTCTCCTTGAGGCCTATGTTCGTGAGTCATACAGACTCATTATGGGGAAGTAAATCTCATGAATGGGATAACAACTCTGTGTCCAGTTCCCCAAAACAGAGTTCCCATTCATACTCTGCCAAACAAATATTTGAGATTTCTTCCCAGGCCGGAGCTTACATGGGTCATCTTCTCTACTGATCAAGAAGGAAAAGACCAACATTTTTGCCATCAATAAGTGGGAGTATAAATAAGTTAGAGGTTTTGGCTGCATTGGTTCAGGGGGAGTTTGTTGGACCAAAAGAACCAATGAGCCAAGATCAGAAAACCTCTAAGTCCCACACGGTATCACAACAACTGCTGAAAGCCTCATCAGTAGTTTGACAAGTGCTGAAGACTTCAACAGCTGAAGATCAAGTGCTGAAGACCTTAACAGCTGAAGAACCAAAGTGCTGAAGTACAACAGCTGAAGAACACAAGTGCTGAAGCTGAAAGACCAAAGTACTGAAGTACAACAGCTGAAGAGTTCACAAGTGCTGAAGATCAACAACTGATGTACAAAGTCTGAAGACAAAGACTGAAGACATCAGCTGATGATATCTACTGAAGTCATCAGCTGATGAAACACCTGAAGGTCAAAGTCTGAAGATCAAGTACTGAAGCCTCAGTAGTTTGTCACAACTGCTGAAGAGTACTTCTTCAGTAGTTGTGATATCAGTAGTTTTATTTTCTATGTTTCAGTAGTTTTGTAAAACGACTGAAGAGCTTGTTCTTCAGTCGTTGTAGTTTCAGTAGTTTTATATTTTGTACTTAACTTGCTGATATGTTCTCAGTAGTTGTGAACATTTCAGTAGTTTGTTAAGATGTTATTTCTGTATTGGATCTGCCAGTTGTCACTTTCCGTGATAACAGCAGTGACTGTTGCACTCTATATAAGGAGTGACAACCTATTGTAATCATTGAGTGAATGAGTAATTGAATGGAATGAATGATTGATTCGATTAGAAATATTCTACATCTATAAACATTCCTAGAAATCAGAAATACATATTCTCTCCCTATAACCGTATGCGATCTTAATGCTTACAAGTATCGTTGCTTGCTACAATTTGTCTAATTCGTGTTTGTATTCCGCTGCTTTATATTCTGATACATCAAACTTGTGATCACTGATCCTGTCATGATGTTAGTCTCTTCATTGCAATGGAACCAAAGTCCAGTTGAAAGCTGTGTGGACTAACATCCTAAAACTTCAGGGCCTTGGATGTATTTTGAAGATATTTTGTATTCTGCCTAATTTTGACTATGAACATTATTTCTGTATCCCATAAGACAATATACTAGGTATTATCTTTTGTTGAAAATGATATTCATGTTTTCTTTCACAATGATATTTTCTATTTTCAAGGCAATTCCCATTATGGTATTATAAATGAATTGGTTCCTGAAAATTCTTAAATTAGTTCATCGTACATACTAACACAAGACTCAAGTTGGGTTGAGTGATACCTATCTTTGGCATTGCGTCTTGGTCATATAAACAAGAAACGTATACAAACACTTGAAAAGAAATGGTCCTTTTAAAAACAATGCATGGGATCTTGGATGTATGTGAATCTTGTTTACAAGGTAAAATGACTAAGGCAAAACCCTTTAGTGGAACTAACAAAAGGCAAAAATTTATTAGGAATCAAGCTTGGAGTATGTGGTCCTTTTAACCAATGACTAGGAATTGTGAAGATACTTCTTACCTTTACCGACGATTCGAGCCGCTAGGGGGTAATGTGTCTTATAAACCCAAGATAAGCTTTTGAAATGTCAACACATCTTCCAGACCCTAGAAGTATAAAATCACTCACCAAGTTCGATTAAAGTTCTCCGCACCGTAGAGTATTGTGGGATCGTCTCACAACTCCCTCCACACCTGGCACACCACAACAATATGGTGTGTCCTGAAGGAGAATCGAACCTTATTGATATTGTTCGATCTAGATGGCTAAAGCCATTACCTTCTATCATGTTCGGGTTTCGCATTTGCTCTCCACGCGGCCTGTATTCTAAATATTGCCCCAACCAAAAAGGCTGGAAAGAACACCTTTTGAGATATGGCATTGAGAGTTCCATCTTATCATACTTAAGGGTCTGGGGTTGTGAGGCTAGGTTAAGACTTCCACCCCAACAATTGGAATCCGATCCACCAATGTATATTTGTTGGATATACCCGAATATTCTATGGAAAATATTTTTTCTTTGACCACTAGAACACAAGGTGTTTGTTGCCAGAAGGGAATTCTTTTCTTAGAGCAAGTTCTTATGGAAGGAGCTAGCAGTAGAACATTGATCTTGAGGAAGATCAAGAACCACAACCCATGCACGTTTGGTTGAAACTAGCACTCAACATGAGATGTTGAGGAGATCAAGGGGTTGATCATACACACAGAACGTTCTTTAGAAGTGTAGAACAAGTAATCCACCTGAAAGATACAGATTTTTCATGGATGGATGCTATGTAGTAGATTCAGAAGAACCAAGCACATACCATAATGCAGTGTCCAATTCGGATTGTGACAAATGGCTTGAAGCCATGAACGTTGAGATGCAATCTATGTATGACATCAAGTTTGGGAACTTGTTGTACCACCTCTTAATTCCAAGTTAGTTGGAAGTAAGTGGGTTTTCAAGAAGAAAACCGACATGCATGGAAACTTGGATACTTATAAAGCTACACTTGTAGCAAAGGGTTTCACTCAAACTCAAGGGGTTGATTATGATGAAACCTTCTCACCTGTTGCGATGCTAAAGTCTATAGGATACTGTTTGCCATAGCTGCTCATTACGATTATGAGATTTGGCAAATGGATGTCAAAACCGCTTTCCTAAATAGATATCTTGAGGAAGATGTCTATATGGTTCAACATGAAGGTTTTGTCGATCCAAAACATCCTAATAAAGTATGCAAGTTAAAGAAATCAATCTATGGATTGAAACAAGCATCGAGAAGCTGGAATCACCGTTTTGATGAGGAAGTAAAGAAATTTGGCTTCATCAAAAACGCTGATGAGGCTTGTGTGTATAAAAAGGCTAGTGGGAGCACAATAACTTTCCTAGTATTGTATATTGATGACATACTACTATTTGGAAATGACATTCCAACCTTGGAAGGTGTAAAAACCTGGCTTGGAAGTTGTTTTTCCATTAAGGATCTTGGTGAAGGCGGCTATATTCTGGGAATAAAGATCTATAGGGATAGATCAATGCGGTTGATTGTTTGAATCAAAGTGCATACATTGATAAGATCTTGAAAAGGTTCAAGATGGAGAACTCTAAGAAAGGTACTGTACCTATTCAAAGAGGAACGATATTGAGTATGACTCAATGTCCTAGCTCAAAGGATGAGCAAGATAAATGAAGGCCGTCCCATACGCATATGCTATTGGATCCATCATATATGCAATGATATGCACTCGACCGGACGTGTCATGCACCTTAAGCATGACAAGTCGTTACCAGCAAAATCCTGGAAACAGTCATTGGATGGCTGTTAAGAACATACTTAAGTACCTAAGGAGGACAAGAGATATGTTCCTAATCTATGGATCTGGTGATGAGGAACTCGTTGTAAAAGGTTACACGGATGCGAGCTTGCAAATCGATCGTGATGATTCTTGGTCACAATCGGGATATATTTTCATTCTGAATGGAGGAGCGGTCTCTTGGAAGAGCTCCAAGCAGGATGTGGTGGCTCTATCAACTACAGAATCAGAATACATCGCCGCCTCATTGGCAGCTCAAGAAGCTGCATGGTTGAAGAAATTCATTGCCGATCTGGGGATTGTCCCTTCCATTCAGGACCCCTAGAGATCTTTGGCGATAACAAGGGTGCGATTGCTCAAATCAAGGAACCTCGTGCTCATCAAAAGACAAGGCACATTGAGCGGAGATTCAACTACATACGAGATGAAGTTGAAAAGGGAAAGATATGTATTCACAAAGTTCATACGGATCAGAACATTGCGGATCCTCTCACGAAGCTCCTTGAAAAGGCAAAGCATGAAGGTCATACTTGTGCCATGGGACTTCGATATTCTAGTTATTGGATTTGATCTGTGAATTTTGTATTTGGATATGTGGAACTCTTTATTATTTGAATAAAATTATTTGGTTATAATGTTTCAATTAATGTTCCAATTTAGCATGTTTAATCCACGAGTAAATTGTTTACTCTAAATGTCCATAGTCGTTCATACTTGTAGGAACAAGTGTGAGGGTAAGATTATTATGAACTTGGATTGGTTGATATTCATAAGAATGAATATAGAGCAATGGGTTGCTACCAAGGTCATAGATATTTGTGGGATACAAATATTGGACTAACCCGCAACATGGAATCTTATTGATTGATCATAAGTAATTTTGAGTAAAGGCGAATATCATTTGGTATCCTCTGACATGAGATACATATTGGGTTTTGATATTCACCAAGTATTATGCCGTGAGCTGATTCTTCACTGCCTGAAATAATGGACAGTACATAAGGGTATGTTCAGGTATGATACGAGGTGTTGTGAGAAACGTATGTGGTCAAGATGGAATTTGTTCCTCTTATTCGTTGAGAGTTAGATGTCTAAGGCCTGATTAAGTTAAATCAACAAGGAATGATCATTCTGTGTCCTTGGATTTAACATGACATCTGAAACAAAAGGATAGATGATTGATTCACCTAAATCATTTCAAGTAGGGTACGTGAAAGGGATGATGTTATTGAATGGCTATAAGTCATGCGTATTAAGGGTAGTATACCGTTGTTAGGCGGTATTTACCGCTTGCATCAATCTTCTATGAATCTTGGGCAAGTGGGAGATTGTTGGATTCTATGTGCCCAAGACACATAGAATATTGATGCGGTTAGTACGTTATGATCCAAGTCGGGTTATACCCAATAACAAGCTTAGCAAACACCAATTAATATTTAATTGATGATATGATCATGCAATTAAATATTTACACCAATTTAGAAAATGGGTTTTCTAAATAAGTTGCATATGAAATGGAACAAATTATGAGGATAATTTGTTGATGGGTTTATTGTTATTTTGTTATTTAAAGGGTTTAATAACACAAATAACATGAGAGTATACTTGAATTAAATTGTTTAATTAGAGAATACATGTCACATTTAAATATGTCTAGTAGATGACTTATTTAATGTGTGACAAAAAGGCTTATTATAGTGAGTGTGTATGTGTGTTTGATTAAAGAGGGAAAACCCTTTTGAATTGCAATTTTCGGCCACCCCCCTGGCATTCATTGGACCTTTTTCTTTGAAAACCCATCACATTCTTGAGTCTAGACTCTTGATGAAGCCTTCCATTCTATGGAAGCAAGTGTCAAAGTCATCAAAAGTGATCAGTGGAGACGTTGTTATGGTTCCGGTTTCCATATTCGATTTGGAAATGAGTGCCATTTGATAAGTTAAATATTTTATGTGTGTGAAGGATCTTAAGATGGTGAGATCTTATATCAAGAGCCTAGAATGCTTTGATACCAATTGCAGGACCGGTGAAAGGTATGCACTTACAACACAACAACACAATGAGGAGAGTTGCTACTTAACTAATCAAACAGGGAACTGGTTAACCTTTGAATGATATTAAGAACACAAGTAAATATGAGATAGAACAAGATAGCAAAACACACAAGGAGTTGGTTTTCAATATTTTAGTATATTGCTTTCTCAACTTCTATTACAAATGTTACAAAGCATATTAGAAAGTTACAAGCACTTGAGATACATATACTACATCCTACAGCTGGCCATACTTTGAAGGCCAGCTGGATACAGTTGACTAGACAACAAACAATATCAAATGTAGAGCCAAAAGGCAGATTGCCTTTTGACTAGTGACAATGACATGCCATAGCTCACATCCTAATATATTACAAAAAGGATAAAGTACATAAAGTAGAAAGTAACAGACTCAAGACCTCAATGTACAGTTTGCAAAAGCATGGACCTTTTCACCAAATTATGTAAGTTGGAGACTTTACAGAGTTGCAGCGAAAAGGGGTCCAGCTTTATGTAAAGGTACACCAGATAAAGCATGTGTTCAAAAGTCTTCAGAAGAAATCTGTCTTCAAGTGTTGGCTTTGGAAGACTTTTTCTCTGAAGCTTCGGAAGACTTAATCTTTGGCTTCGGAAGATATTGGTCTTGGCTTCGGAAGATTTCACACTTAGAATATTTTCTGTTGCTAGTGTGAAACTTCCAATGTATTCTACTTTAGTACACTTGTGCATGCATGAGGAGAGACTTTGGGAGTTTGGGTTGCATCAGCCTTACATTTAATATTTACACTAACGTATAACAAATGAGACGTCCATTTATCATGTGTTGATGGGAGCTCTAGGTCAGTACTATTGTAAAAGAAAGAAGACCATCACTCCAGGTCAGTACTTTTGTACAACAGAGGAGACTAACACAAACACAAGAAACATATATACACCAAACATGGCTCAAAGATATGGATTATATGAATTGTATCATGGTGGGTGAAAGATCAATTCTCAATCCAATTTTTTTCGGGACTCAGTTTTTCTGTAGGCCAAAATGATTGCGTAAATCTAGACATCCTTAAGCATAGATTATAATTTATATCATTTTGTTGTTTTCTACTTTATTTTTCAGGTTGAGTCTACCAAACATATTACTAAAGAATATTTTTCCTATATTTTTATGATGATAATTTCGTCGAAATTGTAGTTTTGCAAACCTAGTTTCGCATCTAGTTTCGCTAAGCTGACAGTAGTTTTGCTGGAAATTTCAGTATCAATTACGCTAGCTAAATGCTTTAGACTGCTTAGTTTCGCTGACAATTTCGCCCGAAACAAACTTGAACTTTCATTCAAAGTTACTTTCTACAACAATTTCGCTTGTAACATGCAAACAAGCAGTATTGAACTTTCGTTCAAGATCACTACTTTCGCTGAGATTCTGAAATTAACTACAAAGTGTAAAACCTTGTAGTTTCGCTCGAAGAGGCTGTAGTTTTGCTCGATGAAGATGTAGTTTCGCTTGTTGAATCTGGAAGGCTTTTTCAACACAAAATCAATATGAAATCGCCTAAATCTCAATAAATTTGAGATCTGATGAGTAACAGAGCTTTCTCGACCAATAACGAGCGAACTTTAATCAATTTCCATATCAATAACACTCCATTTGATCTAGAAGTGATGAAATATTTATATTAAACAAAAACAACCAAAAACATTAATTTCTCTCTCTAAAAATCTTCAAATCTTTAATGAATTTCATCCAAATTTGTTTTGATACCAAATTGTTTGTGTAGGTTGAGCACACTTGAATCAAATCATCAAGATTATGAATCAAAATATGTTAAACACACTAAAACCCTAATTGATCTATATTGATTGCATATAATTTGTACAAAGTGAAAACCCTAATCTAATGGTCATGCGACCATTAACAAAACCTAATTACAATTAACCTATTTATAGTCTAGAATAATATTCACTAGTTGCAATTAACACACTAGACTTAGGCTAATTAATAGAAATTTCATATAAAGTATAAAAATGACTAAAAGAAGATAAAATATATTTTGTTCACACAAAATATATTTATTACAATAAAACTCCTAGTCATCCAAATCTTCAACGTCTCGTCTCGGTTCTTCGTCTCGCACGTGTCGTGTTTGACTTTTGCGTTGACATTGACGATGATGTTGACTTTTGTTGACTTTGATTATATTGATAATATAGACTATCTTGTATAGCTCCAACAGGTCTATTCACTTTTGATTCAACAACACTTTCAGAAGCAACAACTTCAGAAACAACTTGCCTATTAGATATTTGATTATGATAATCCTCATCATTAGATGATGATTTGGATTTTTCTAAAGAGCTGACTGACTCACCATATTCAACAGGCTTAGTAGAAGCAAGGGATGAGTGAACAAGAGATTTAGGTGAGTTATGGATTGGTGAGGTATGAGGTGAGTGTATGGGTGAGGTATATGGAGAGATGATGGGGTGTAATAGTGGTGATGGGATTGGTAGTCTTTGAGGTGATGGTATAGGTGAGGGCACGATTTCATGAACAGATGGCGCAATGTGAAGATCACCCCTACATCAACCTGGGGTGACACTTTCTCTATCCTTCATCATTTTGCTTAGTAGCAGTTTCCTCATCATGAGTAGTTGGTTCTTCCTCTTTATTTGGCTCATTAACAGGAGCCTCTTGTTCTTCAACATGTTCTTCAGGATTAATCTATTGAAGCATCCAGGGTAACAACCGAGAATGGGTTCCACTATAAAAAGTTCGTAGGATCTCTTTTTTTGATGTACTTGTAAGACTTAACATCATAATGAGGGATATCCATAACAGGGCCTTCATGTACAATGTCAGGAAATGTTTCATCGATGAGACATTATACGAACCTTGGATAAATTAGAAACATGTGTCTTCTCCCTTCCTGAATGTTTGAGACTAGAGCATTAAACACCTAGGCAGACAAGTTAAATGCCCTATTGGTGCATAAGGCACATATGGCAGATGATGTGATTACAGGAATAACATTTCATCTTGTCTTCCTCTTAGACAGACAATGTTGGTAGAGATGAATCAGGAACCTCCGTTGTAAGTCAACTAGCCTATTCCTAATCAGCTTGCCTTCATATCCTTCCTCATAGACAATGTTGGCAATGAAAGTAGTTATTTCATCATCTTCAAGCTCTAGAGGGGTGTTGGCATCATCACCAAACTGTAGACACTATATTATAGTTGTTCAGTGATTGTTAGAATGTGGTCATCATTGATCCTTCCAGACAGAGTTCTCTCACCATCTATCTCTGTCATTACAGTAGTGCTCCAGAAAGCCCTTATGAATCTCTCATAAATGACAGGTCTGACTGTGATTACATGAGCCACTCTCATAGTAGAAATGAATTGGATCATGTCTCTAAGGTCTTTAACCTTAGGCACATAAGGGTAAAGATAACCATTGACATTATGGAGCTTGCTCCAGGTTAGATTTGCCATGTACCCTGCATTCTAAATGCAGGGTACATGGCAAATCTAACCTGGATCATTAGATTTGAATGTAAAGCATACATCAAGCAAGTTTCATCAGTTTGACTTTTGATGGTGAAACATGACCATTTGAAGTTCATGTTCCATAGGAATCATTCCAAAGCTTGATGTTATCATGAATAATCATGATTATTTTCTTTATCATGTTTGGAGACATCATATTTGTTGTTTTTAACCTCTTTTCAACTCTTAGATTCAAGATTGATTTTAACATTTCCAAATTTTGTTATGCTATGTTCATATGATGAACATGATTTTGAAGTTCATTTGTTGACTATTATTCTTCTTAGTTAGCATGTCATTGTAGTTGAAAATGATCATCATTTCTTAAATCAAGTGTGATTTTGAGTTTCCTTTATGACCTAGGGTTCTATGTTCATATCAGTTCAAAAGTTTGACATTTCAGGTCACAAAATTTAAAGATTTTCACCTTTTGTTTGATACTACTGTAGTAGAGAATCGAAACACAGGTTAATGGTGATGAATCGAAGAAACACGGTTTGTTAATGGTGATGATGATTGATGAAGAACAGTGAGTTTTGCTCGTCGTACTTTAAAGTCTCTCGAATTTGAAAAGTATTAAATAACTTTTTGAAATGCTTTAAATAGTCAACTAATGGCTTTGACAAATTGTTACAAGTTTTGGAACAAATTTGGTCAAGTTTTTGAATTCACTGTAGCAAATGCGGAAAGGTTTTGGTCATCCGTATTTGTGTACTGTCACAAATACGGAAGTTCTAAACTTAGAAGTATTTGTTACACTGTAGCAAATACGTTTGAATAAAGTTAGTTGGCATTTTTCACTGTAGCAAATGCGGTTGAACAACGTTAATCAGCATTTGTTCACTATAGCAAATGAGTTTGAATAAAGTTAACGAGCATTTGTTCACTGTAGCAAATGCAGTAGAGGAGAACTTTATCCACTATTACATAAACAAATACGGCTGAACAATGTAGTTGTCTGTATTTCTTGATCGTCATCATGTGACAGAAGAGATTAAACACTTCTTTATTCATTTTTGATATACATGAAGAGTGTTGATGTTGGAGCATATATAGTCGTATATAGTGTGTCCGTCGCTTGTCGAATAGTCTAGGCTTAATGTTATACACCTGATATGGTGTAAACACATGAAACTGGATCATTCGCAGGAGCATATGCGAATGAGACTCAGTCGTACGACTGAGCCATGCTAATGGACCAGCCGTGCGACCGAACGTTTCAATCGTACGAATGGAGATACGACTATGTCCAATCGTGCGACTGAGCAATGCGAATGAGTCCAGTCGTGCGAATGGCTCACTCGTGCGACTGAAGTTGCTGTTATGTGAAAATTTCTAGGTTAAATGTGTTTTAGCCGTAAAAATTTGAACTTCGCAATGTTGGATTGCCTAAGTCCGTAAACCAAACTTTGATGTGCAGGGAACGTCCAAGATCACTTTTGACACAAAAGATTGCGTATCTATTGCCAAAAACACAAACTTTTTATCAATCTTTGATAACACTTAATCAAGAGCCAATGCTCTGATACTACTTGTTGGGACCTGGTATTTGACCGAAATACCTAGAGATTAACGTGTAAACCAGATCAAATAGTGCGGAATCCTATTTGATTGGTGATCAATTAGTGAGAACACACGAAGAATCAATCAAGAATTGAAACTAACGTTAGAAATCGATTGGGAATCGATCTAATGTGTTCTATGAACTTGGAGAACGAATTGGGAGGTTTCTGGACGGCTAGGGTATGTTGGAATCGTAATTGATCGAGAGACCTGCTTTTTCCACGAATGAGTTTATTTATAGGTTGGTATTATTCAATCGTGCGACTGAATCATTAGTCTGGTTCAGTCGTGCGATTGAACCATGCGGTTGATTCATTCGTACGACTGAGCCAATCTTATGTTACAATCGTACGACTGAAAGTCTCCTGGTTCAGTCGTGCGACTGAGTCAATCGTGTGAAGTTATCATGCGTATGGTTCATTCGCATGAGCCATTCGCATGAGAACTTCATTATGTTAAGTTTGAATGAATTAATTAATAAAATTATGTGTAATCATTCAAGCAGTCACTAATCTAATTAACCAATTCAATGTCGACTCATTAATGAAACATTAACATTATAACTAACAAACAATCAATATCATTTCATCAATCATACCAAACAAGATCTATTACATCACATATCATGATCTAGGGACATACATGTATCAACAAACTCCCCCTTGGACCTAGATCTCTCTAATGTCTTGTTTTCTTCATTACCTCCTCATATTTCTTGTACTTGTCCACTTTGTGACTCCCGTGAATATCAAACGCGAAGCAAAGTCTTAAGACATTTTGGAACTGGAGGGCCTGTACAATTCTTGCGTATCATAGAACAGTGGCCACTTGTATAGTGTATAGACATCCTTTTCCGACAAGTTGGTAAGCCACATCGGGTCGAATACTCTGATTGTATCCATTTGGCCCTCTTTATTTAGGACTATGACCGCTTCTGCTGTTCTCCAATCGTAGTACCACCACTTAAAGTGTGGTGTGAAATCCTTTGTCATTTCCCGGAGTGGGATTCTTGACATTGTGCGCGGAGGATTCCACTTCAACACTATCTTTGGTTTTCCAGTAAGTCATCCATCTCAGACCTTCTAATATACCTTGTAGGTGTTGAGGTCTGAAGTTAATCCACCTGGTGTGGTACTCTTTCTTTAGGGCAGCCTCAAACACCTGACATCTTTCTCTGGGTCAGCATACAACAGCTTCAATTTGGTAGCTGGTTGAGCTCAAAACCTGGTAGAGTCTTTAGATCATGTGGAAATCTAAGTACTCTATGCCCTTCTCCCTCTTAACGGCATAACGTTAAGATCATCAAAATATGCCCATGCTATAATCCTGCCTGACACCTTAAGATGTTTCTTGACTCTGTAAATCCGGTGTAGGCATCCTTCTTCGGTGCAGCACGTTGGGCTCTAACTTCTTTAAAACATGCAGCCCATTCAGCCTTACGAATATCAACATCATCCTTTGAGGCTTGGGCCATTCCCTCTGTCTTCTCTGACTCTTGCTCCATTTTGTCTAACACCTCAAATGTATCACCGACAAGGGATTCACCCAGATTGGGAACCACATTGCCCTCATTGTCAGCATACTGAGGATAGTGCTCTGCAGTGACATCTTCTATCTCTATTTCATCAACATCATTTAGCTCGTCATCACAGGTAGCATTACACGTCGGAGCATCTTTCACTATTTCATCAGGATTGAGCTTGAAAATTTCTGCCAGTTGCTCGTTTGATAGATCGTGAATTATTTCCCCTTCTTCAGGGGTATAACTCACTGACCTTCTGACAATCCCTGCAGATCAAGAACCATTGTGAGTTGAGACTTGACCTGCTGAAGGGGAGCAATATCAAACTCATCTCTTTTGTAATTTGGATCTGTTTGGTTTACACATTTCACACTCAAATCATTAGTAATTTATTAAATGAAATGCATTAACTTAATATAAACATTTAATACATGGTTTTTCAGTACAGAATACAAAAGTAAATAAATACATAAACATCTACTATTTACTTTTATCCTGAATACTCGGCCCATCACATGGAGGTGCAGAAGCAGAAGCTGGCAGATCTTGTCTGTTCTTTGATCTTTTCTCTTGCCCTGGAGCTGAGACAGATTCAGCTGCTTCTCCTCTGTCAGTGTCATCATCTTCGTGCCATTCTTCAGTTTTCTCTTCGTCAGTTTCACTCTCCTCATCATTGTCGTCTTCATAATCATCATCATTTCTGTCCCCATCCCTTATCTTTAAGGGCTCCTCCTTCGATCCTTTCAGCTTTAGCAAAATGGTTTTTTAGCCTTTTCCAACTCTCTATTTTCTTCCCTGAGGTGACGCTTTGAGCTTGGAGAATGGCTATCCATTGCTCTGGGCAGTCATTTGTGTCGGGCCTGTCTTTCTATCACTTGAGCCTGCTCTGCAAGTTGGTGAGTTTGTGCAGCAGTCAGGTCAGTAAGCTGGCGGATTTGGGAGGCCTTTTCCTCATCGGCAGCCAGCAAATGCATTACCATTCTGTTTAGTGCCGACAACTGTTCTTCTACCGCAACTGTAGGTAGAGGTGATCTGTAAGTGAATGAGGATAGGCTGAGGGCTCGGTTTGGTGGCTAGTGGTGGTGCTGGTGGCTGTGGTGAATATCGGGTCAGGTCGGGATGATAGTGGTGGTGAGTGAGGGGTGAATGATGTAGTGGTGGCTGGGATCTGTATTGTGGTGGTAGGTCTGGTGGTGTCTGTGGTTGCTGTGGGGCTGTGGTGGCTATGGTGGTGGATGGTGTGTGAAGAGGTGGTAGTGGTGGTGGTGGTGGCTGTAGGGCTGAGGAAGAAGTGATGAAGGTCAAACGACGCTTCTTCTTTGGTTTCTGCCGATGGGGTTGAGCCATCCGTTTTCTCCTCGTTCCCTTCGAGGTGGATGCTCCCCCTCCTACCCTGCCGATTGACCCTGGAGCATAGGTCAGGTCGGTCTCTGTCTCTCCAGAGTCTCTTGGGTGCTCACCACCACCCGAGTCCATGTACTGTGGGAACCACTTTTCTTCCCACAGTCCTGGTGAGGGGCTCCTCATTAGACTTTTCTTATCTACTTCTGTCTCAAGGACAAAATCATGATGAAACCCAGCTGATTCGGTAACTTTTGCAGCCAGGGCGGATGTTGGAGGCACGACATCAGACGTAGTGCCTCTCTGTGGAACAGGCATATTGTCTCCGGCACCCCCACTATCATCATCATCTGAATCATCAGTGGGTAGGACAATTGGCTCCACGTTGGAGTCACTATCCTCGTGACGCCATTGGCGTCTCCCGGTGCCACATAACTTTCATCTGCTAAATGGCCAATCAGCCTCTTTGCCTGGGGCTTCACTTGCTTGCCCCAGTACACCACCATCCTACCCAAAGTAGTGTCATCCATAAGTTCCAAAGTCACTGCATGGTGACATTCCTTGGGGAGCAGAGGCAGCTTCTCATTGAATATCATCTGAAGAAACCTTGGATGCATACAAAAACCCTCTTTCCCTTTTGCTTCAATGTTCTCTACCAAATAAGCAAAGATCATATTCGAGAAGCTGAAAGGGTGGTTCAGCACCAAAGCCACGAAGGCATTTTGTATCTGATCTGATAGGTCATCGAAACCACCTCTTCTCGAAGCAATGCACTTAAGAATCACATGTGCCACATATTTGTATTGTGGGCACAGGTTGCTCATATTTAGCACCCCCGAGTTAATGTCCCCCGCATACTTGATTCGGAGGAAACACCCTCTCAGTTTCAAAGGATGTAACATAGTGTGGGTGAGTGGAGTCATCCCCAAACTCAAGGATTCTCTGGATGTCATAGCGGTAAGGATGTCGATAGCTTGACCCATAATGGTGCTTCAGATGCTGTATGGCTCACGAGAGCGATCACTGAGGCATTCTCCCAGAATGCCTGGTGTAGTGATTTGTAAGGCGTTCACGGTGTAGATATAGCCTTATGTATCCGTGAGCGTTTGAGGAAGGCTATAATCTCGGAGAACTTGGCCCCGTTTCGAGTTGTGTGGTCCAAATGGGCACATATGTTGTGCTTTGGATTAAGAGACCATCTGTCAGCCATTTTTCCTGAAACACAAAACACATGATCATTAGTACATAATACATGAGAATTCAGTTCTAAGTGTAGTGTTTCACTTGCATTCTGATTCATTCATGCGAATGAATCATGCGACTGGAGTCATTCGTTTGTTCTTAAGTACGACTGAGTTCATTCGGTGATTGAGACATGCGATTGAGTTCAATCTCCCGACTGAGTCTTCGATTGGTTCAGTCGGCCGACTGAACTCATTCGGGTGGTTCATTCGGCCGAATGACCTAATCGCGAGGTTCAATCGTGCAATTGGAGTTCATTCGAACGACCAGTCGCTTGCCCCACTGTTCGATCGCCTGTGGGTCGAATCTTGACCAATTTAAGTCATTTAACAGTGTTTAATGGTCCATTAGACTCGCCTACTTGTCACTAATAACCTATTAAACTTAATTTTAACATTTTGCTTAGTTTACGGAGGTGATTAGGTCATTTCATAGTTCGGTTCTTGATTCAATCGAGTGTCTCTTATGTAGGTTCTTTAATCTTCTGATTTTGGTAAGATTCAAGAGTAATGTACCTGTAAAATCGTCACTCGAATGTATGAAACTCAACAGCAATGTAAATCTGGATCTGTAGCAATTTTTGGCAGAGTAAGAGGAAGAATGCGATTTGGGTGCGATTTTGGTGTGTGAGGAGGAACATGCGATCGACTGAGGCCCTTCAATACTGAACCTAAGTTCAATCGGCCGACTGGCCTCATTCGCTCAGTTCATTCGGGCGACTGAGTCTCAGTCGTATGATTGGCCTAGTCAATCGCATTCAGTCGGCAGACTGAGTCTCAGTCGTCGACTTCCTCATTCGGTCTCTTTCATTCGCATCTTCAGTTGACCGACTGAGCCTCAGTCGATCGACTGCTTCATTCTCCCCCTTCTATTCTGTCGAATGGATGATTCTCATGCCATTCGGCCGATTGGGATCCATTCGCATAGTTGGTCCATAACCATGATCCAATCGTACGAATGGGTCACACTTAGTGAGTTTATAGTCATTTGAACATTTTACTTTTAAGACCCTTTTAACTTTTGACAATACCATTATAAGCTCTTAACCAAATCAGTCACCTCAGACATGACTCTTTTAAAACACGTTGTCACCTCTGACGTGACTCTTTAAACTTTGAAAAAGATGTGGCCATCTCAGACATGACCCTTTTAGGTGAGTTAATTCCATTCTGATTTTCCTGATGGAGTCCGACAGACACACACACTAAAAGATTAAACTAGAAACTTAAACTAAATACACAAATAAAATTTATTTTGGACTTTTTGTGAGGGATAAAACCCTAAGATGGAAATCTACGGGATTTGATTCCGGAATCGAAAGCTTCAACTTAGATTGACCACACCTAGACCAATTCAATTTTGGAATCATACAGGAACATCAAATCATTTGGGACTTGTTATCAAAATCTTTTGATGCTCAATTCTTGGTGTTCATCCAGAATCATCAGCAGCTTTAGGGAATCATACTGGAACTCTTAGATTACCACATTGATTTGAACTTTCAAGAATTGCAGCCACAATGATTGTCAATATGTTTGTCCACTTAAATTCCATACACAGACTCTTGACTCAAACCGGTGATTGTTTTTGGTTTATTTAATTCAACGAACATTTGTGGATCCCACAGTTATATGGTAAGCAACATCCCTCAGGAGCTTTTGAGCGGTCTACGGGTATTGTTACAAGAAGAGACTATTCTTAGAGCTTTCATAGAGAAATCAGTCTTAGGTCAGTGCCATCGCACATCAAAGAGGCGGCAAACAACAATGAATTCTAGAATATCTAGGTTATGCTTATCCTCAGGTCAGTGCCATCGCACAGCAGAGAGGCACACAACCTATCTCCTTGTTAGAGCAGCTTTTATTTTGCACCAAATGCACCAACAACATAGGTCATTAGCTTGATAGCATTTTTCTTTCATTTTTTCGTGCTTTGCTCTATTATGGTCATCCGCACATATTTGTGGCGTTTACATGCTCATTACCCTTATTGGAATATTTTGATTGTTTTAACCAGTGATAAGATGGAAGCCCACAGTCAGTTGAACAACTTAGTTTGATCTTGAGATCACCAGTCCAGTCTTATCATCTATGTGTTGAATCTACCGACATATCAATTGTGGTCTAGCAACCTCTAGGTTACTCTCATTGTGTTATCTTAGGAGTTACCAGTTTTTCTATCATCTTCCCTTTTATATTGCTTAGGCTACACGACTTATACTTTCAATTTTTTTCATCTTTTCTAAATTAGGATTTTAAGTCCCTCTTGACTTGTTCCTGTGTACTATCATATTCCAAAGGGTTTTGAATTGGTATCTCAGATACGATATACCTTGTATCAGCTTTCCACTCCTTCTCCCTCGGTTTCCCTTTTTTTGTAATGTTGCTTGCTGACTTATTCTCCCCTAAAATACTAAAATCAAACCTAGTTTAATTATTTTAGGATTTTAATAAACAGCAGAATAACATGATGTTTATTTAAACAGACTAAAATAAACAAATAAAATAAAATAAAAAGAAAAATTTAACTAAAACTACATCGGACTACACATGATCATCATCAGGAATAACATCACTTCTCTTTTTAACGTCGTTGACCTCTAACAGATATTGAAAACGTGGTTTATCAAAGGCTTTAGTATAGAGGTCAGCGCGTTGAAAATCAGTATTAATTTTTACCACATCAATTAAGTTTTTTTCAAAACAATCTCGTATGAAGTGATATTTAATACCGATATGTTTGGTCTTAGGATGTTGGACCGGATTTTTAGTTATTGCAATTGCAGCAGAGTTATCTACAAAAATAGGAGTAGAATGAAACGTTAAACTGTAATCCCACATTTGCTGCTCAATCCAGATGATTTGTGAACAGCAACTGTAGCAGCAACATATTCGGCTTCACAGGTTGACATGCAACCGATGTCTGCTTCTTACACTGGCAGGTAATTAATCTTCTCCCAAGAATTGACACCCTGCTGATGTAGACTTGTAGTTCATCTTGCAGACTCCGTAGTCCGAGTCACTATACGCCGTGAGCTCAAAATCATCATCATGAGGATACCACAACCCCAGTGTGGGTGTACCCTTTAGATAGCGAAAAATCCTTTTGACCCCGATCAGATGATTGACCTTAGGTTTAGCCTGATATCTAGAACATAAACATGTCGCATACATGATATCAGGTCTAGAGGCAGTGAGATACATGAGGGATCCAATCATTCCTCGGTACATCGTGGCATCCACCAGATCTCCATTTTCATCAGGGGCTAAGTCGTGATTCGTAGCCAGTGGAGTACCTGCAGCAGATGCATTCTCCATGTCAAAGCGATTGAGAATGTCTCTTACGTATTTGATCTGATGTAGAAAGATCCCATTTGGTGTTTGATCCACCTGCAGCCCGAAAGAACTTCATCTCCCCCATAGCACTCATCTCAAATTCTTTCTGCATAACTGCTTCAAATTCTTTGCATAACTCTTCGTTCTTTGAACCAAAAATTATGTCATCAACATAGATTTGTAGGAGCAGTAGGTCGCCATCTTTTTCTTTAATGAACAGCGTGCAGTCAATGACTCCCCTGCGAAAGCTGTGTTTCACAAGATGAGTCGAGAGTTTTCATACCAAGCTCTTGGAGCTTGATGAAGCCTGTATAAAGCCTTGTCGAGCTTGTAGACTCTATCCCGATGATAAGGATCTTCAAATCCATCGGGTTGACTGACATAAACTGTTTCTCTAATTTCCCCATGAAGAAATGCACTCTTCACATCTAATTGATAGACTTTAATCTTCATGTACGATGCATAGGCAAGGAAGATACGAATGGCTTCCATCCTTGCCACGGGTGCAAATACCTCATTGTAATCAATTCCCTCGACTTGGCGAAATCCCTGAACAACCAGTCGAGCCTTGTTCTGATAATGACCCCTTGGTCATTTCATGCATTTTAAAACCATTTGGTGCCAATGACTTAGCACCTTTAGGTCTATCAACCAGAGACCATACACCTAACTTCTTGAACGGAAGAAGTTCTTCTTACATTGCACTCACCCACGGCTCATCATTTAGTGCTTCACTAACATATTTTGGCTCAACCTGTGAGACAAAACACCGATAGGCACCATCATGGATATATCCCTTTTCCATAACAGAGGCATAATCAGCTGAGTACAGCTGATTTCGGGTTTGTACCCCTGATCGGACATCCCCAATGACATTGTCTATGGGATGATAAACGTTTAGACGTGATCCTAGAGTAGTAGGAACAGCTACCTCAGAGCCAAGATGATGAACATTTGGTTCTTCATCTGATGTAGTGGGAGTTTGAGGCTCTGACGTCGAAGGTGCACCACTGGTAGATGCTTGTGGACTTTCAGGAACTAGAACCTGTTCCTCCTGACTGTTCTGGGTATCTTCTTCAGCTTCATTTTCAGAGGAGGTGTCACTGTCGTCGATTACTCCCCTGAATGAGTAGATGATTCTCCCTGTGAGCTAGATGTTGGCGGATTCAAGCTATCATACATCATTCGTGTAGCTAATTCGTCATCCGGAGAGGGAGAGAGAGGAATGTTGAAGGACTTGAAGAATCCATCATAGTCAAAGAAGTAGGCGGGTCCTTTGCCAGTAGGGTGTGTGGTGAATCGCTGAACATCAACATTACACCAAACTTTACTAGACCTGTTGAGTATTGTAAACTCGCTTATTAGGTATGTTGTATCCTAGAAAGATGCCTACATCTGCCTTCTCGCTGAATTACCCTCTTGTGTCTTCTCAGAAGTGTGCACGGCGCCCCAAATGGTTCGAGATACTCCAAGTTCGGTTTGCGTCTTTGTAGTAGCTCGTAACATGTTTTTCCGTGGCGCTTGACTATCAGGACTCGATTCAGTGTATAACATGCATTTGCCACTGCCTCATTCCAGAATTGGATAGGCAGTTTCGAGTCTGCTAGCATAGTCCGTGCTGTCTCTATCAAGCTCTGTTCTTTCTCTCAGCAACGCCATTCATCTGAGGTGTGTAAGCAGAAGTGAATTGATGCACAATCCCTTTTCCTTGCAGTATTCCTCCATCCACTGGTTCTTGAATTCCGTTCCGTTGTCTGAGCGTACTTGTCTAACTTTCAGCTTGTAGAGAGATTCCAGTGTGGTTACCAACTCCTTGAATGATTCAAATGTTCTGATTTGGATTTCAGAAACATTACCCAAGTGAACCTTGAGTAGTCATCGGTGACCACAAAACAGTACAAGTCGCCTGCAATGCTCTTTGTACTGACTAGACCTAACAGATCCATGTGTAGAAGTTCAAGAGGAAGTTCTATTGAATTAACTTTCTTTTCCTTATGAGACTTCTTTGTCTGTTTGTCCTTTCTTGCAAGCTATACAGAATCAGGAAGCTGAAAGTTCTTGACATTTACACCTCTCACCAGATCCTTCTGAATCAAGTGATTCATCTTCCTTTGACTGATGTGTCCCATTCTCCTATGCCAGGAGATGGAGTATTTTTCAGTAGCTTTGGATAGAAAACACTGAACCTCATGATCCATTATAGAAGCTTGACACATCCAAGACATAAAGATCTTTATATCTTGAAGCAGTCATCAAAACTTGGTCCTCTGGGATCACGTAGTCTTTCTTCAGTACGTAACACCTCTTGTTGTCGAAGATGACTTTAAATTCCTTATCACGTATTTAAGAAACAGAGAGTAAGTTGTCTTGAAGTTGCTGGACGTAGTTCACCCTATCAAACTTAACTTTCTGATTTCCAACTTCTCCCTGAGCTGTGATATATCTCCTTGTTCTAGCAAACGAAACATGCCCACCTTTTATTTGTTTGACATTTGATAAAAGGCTCTGTTCTGTCATGTGCCTGGATGCTCGCTGTCTACTATCCACGTGTTAGTTTCAGCACTGTATTGAACAACCTGCACATACAAGGTAAAGGATTAGTTTAGGTTAGGAACCCAAGCCTTTATTGGCATGGGTTTCCCAGAGGCATCACACATCAGAAATTCAACCCATGACCCTTAGAAGGTGAGGGTAGCTCAGGTTCCTTCTTGTCATCATTATCAGCCACAGAGGTTGACTTTTCTTTCCATAAGCCAGATTTGTGCAATGCCTGTTTGTGATACACAGTCGACTGGCTAACGGATTGAACTTTCTGTTCACTAGTTCTCTCTAGGTGGAGTTAAAGAGCTCCTCTTAGAAGACTTAGGTTTTGAGTCCTGAAGTTCAATCTTCTTCCTAGGTCTGATAATAAGGACAGTAGGAAGCAATGTGTCCATATTCTCCACAGTTGTAGCACGCCCTGCTATCAACTTTATGATTAACTTTCTTTGTGGAGACGTGTGTGACACTCTAGTACATCACTCACTTTAGGTTTTGACTCTTGTTCTTTTGATGTGTTTACTGGTTTAACAAAATTAACTGATTTAACCTGTTTTACATCCTTTTTTTTTTGGTTAATTGGTCTTTGACTTGAAGTATGTGAAAGATTATCCTTAAAAGCCCTTTTTGGTTCTGATTTGACTTTGTTTGAACCTGACTTTAAGTTAACCTTTTCAAATTCCTTTTCTAGATTAACACAAAGCAATTTACCCTTTGCCTTTGAAGTGGTCTCCTTTTGTTTGTTTCCAGTGTCAATAGATGAACAAAGGAATCTGGATCACTAACAGAGGAGTAGACACTACATGATCCTTGATGGGATTACTATTAAAGGTCTAGTTTTAGTGTTCATCAAAGTCTCAGGTGGTGGCGGAACCACTTTTAACCCCCAGTCCCTCCCCGTTGTTCCTTTCTTTCACTAAGTGTTGGACTATGTGCGACGAACTAGTCCAACTATGCAGTTTCTGTTTTAGTGAATTTACTTCTACTTCTAGAACTGCCTTTTGTTTCTTAGTGTCTTCTAGGGAGTTTAGATATACCTAATATCATTAGCTTGATTAAAGGCAACTACTTCGGTTTCCCTAAGCTGTTTAGTCAAAAGGTCTATCTTTTCTTTATAACTGAGCTCATTTTGTTTTAGTACCCTATTAGCCTCAGTGCATAGATGCAATCTTTTATCAGTTATCATTATGATCTAATAACCTAGCAAATTTAGCATCTATGCTATTCCTAAAGGCATCACAATCAGAACAAGCATGATTATTAAACATGGTGTTAGTAGTACTTACCTGAGCAGATTCAGAAGCGTTTGCCATCAATGCAGTATGAGATTATTCTGATTCTTTTGCTTCTGTCTTTTCTGTCTCTGACATGGTAGTCTCCACTTTTGGCTTGTAACTGACCTACATTGCAGTTGCTTCTTCACTATGTGACATTGCTATCTCAACTGCTAGATCTCCTTCACTAACGGAATCATTGTCATATCTTCTACATTTGCAATGTTTGATTCCCCGATGAGACAAACCTAAAGCTCCAATCCTATCCTTCATCATGAGCAGTCAAGGCTTTTGAGTCCTTGTTTGAGGAAGTAGAACTGGTAGTTTGCTTGTTAGACGAGTGAAGGATGAGAACGGGTTCCCGTTCCCAGTCTTCTTGGCTTCACACATTCTCTTTGAAGTGCCCCTTTTCACCACAGTTAAAGCAGGTCACTTTACTCTGTCGAAGCCAAAGGTGGTATCCTTAGTAGCAACCAAGTTCTGTCCAGTCTTTTTCACAAACTTCTTTGCCCTCGGACAAACATTGGTTTAAGGCCACATTATATCCATTCTCTCAAGCTCCATTCGTCCACCTGCTCGTAGTCCTTGTATGCCAGATGGTAGTTTCCAATCCTTCAGCAACAAGTCATCATAGGAAAGGACCATTGTTGCCAATAGTCCATGTGCTCTCGGCTCTTCCACAGTACATCCGAGGTTCTCGGCTGCCGTCTCTAGTAGCATGGCTTCGATCCAAGTATTGGGTTACAAAGAAGACCTGACGTTCGAACCGGAGTAGGTGCATGTGTAGGACTCGATGAAGCTAGACCGAATGCAGTCTGGAGGGGTTTGATCCAGATGTCTTAGCTTGAGGAGTGGCATGTATAAAGCTGGATTTGATTGGACGTAGACTTCTGGCTCTGTATTCATTCTAAGTGATTCTTCTCGTAACTAGAATGAAGCATAATATTCAGTTTTGACAGCATTCCATTCTATCTAAGATTAGACACAAAATGAAACCCATTTTTCAGTCAATCCGTCTGCCAAAATTATTAACTTGCTATTCCAGGGTGTAGCCACCAATGTTATGCAGTTCACTCATCAGATGTAGAATCTATGCTATAACATCTGTCCAAACTCTAGTTGCCCACGATTTTGAAGAGTTGGTCAAATTCTTCTTTAAATCCTTAGCTTGATTGCCTTGACAGGATCAGTGATCACAAGTTTGATGTATCAGAATGTAAAGCAGCGGAATACAAACACGAATTAGACAAATTGTAGCAAGCAATCAATATATGTAAGCATTAAGATCGCATACGGTTATAGGGAGAGAATATGAATTTCTTTCTAGGAATGTTTATAGATGTAGAATATTTCTAATCGAATCAATCAATCATTCCATTCAATTGCTCATATCGCTCAATATTACAATAGGTTGTCACTCCTTATATAGAGTGCAACAGTCACTGCTGTTATCACGGAAAGTGACAACTGGCAGATCCAATACAGAAATAACTAAATCTTAACAAACTACTGAAATGTTCACAACTACTGAGAAATATCAGCAAGTTAAGTACAAAATATAAAACTACTGAAACTACAACGACTGAAGAACAAGCTCTTCAGTCGTTTTACAAAACTACTGAAACAAAACTACTGATATCACAACTACTGAAGAGTACTCTTCAGCAGTTGTGACAAACTACTGAGGCTTCAGTACTTGATCTTCAGACTTTGACCTTCAGGCGTTTCATCAGCTGATGACTTCAGTAGATATCATCAGCTGATGTCTTCAGTCTTTGTCTTCAGACTTTGTACATCAGTTGTTGATCTTCAGCACTTGTGAACTCTTCAGCTGTTGTCTTCAGTACTTTGGTCTTTCAGCTTCAGCACTTGTGTTCTTCAGCTGTTGTACTTCAGCACTTTGGTTCTTCAGCTGTTAAGGTCTTCAGCACTTGATCTTCAGCTGTTGAAGTCTTCAGCACTTGTCAAACTACTGATGAGGCTTTCAGCAGTTGTTGTGATACCGTGTGGGACTTAGAGGTTTTCTGATCTTGGCTCATTGGTTCTTTTGGTCCAACAAACTCCCCCTGAACCAATGCAGCCAAAACCTCTAACTTATTTAAACTCCCACTTATTGATGGCAAAAATGTTGGTCTTTTCCTTCTTGATCAGTAGAGAAGATGACCCATGTACGCTCCGGCCTGGGAAGAACCTCAAATATTTGTTTGGCAGAGTATGAATGGGAACTCTGTTTTGGGGAACTGGACACAGAGTTGTTATCCCATTCATGAGATTCACTTCCCCATAATGAGTCTGTATGACTCACGACATAGGCCTCAAGGAGAACAATTTGTTCCTCTTGAGAGAGTTCTTCAGCTCCTCCTTCGAAGAAGAACTCTGGACCATAGTACTCTGATAAGTACTTCATGGTCCTGCCATTTTTCAGCTCCACCGTAGTTACCTCCCTGTATACAAATTCATCCGGATGGTTGCCTTCAAGGAGTAACTGGAGCTCATTCTTTTGGATGTCTTCAAGCTTTTTGTATAACAACCCCTTCTTAATCATCTTGTTTTCTAGTAAGGCTTGAGGTGTCTTCTTTGCTTGGTGAGCTTTCTTGAATTCATCAATGATTCCCAAGGTGAGACTACAACGGCCAACATGATGGTAGATTCTATTGTTTTTCGTACTTGGCCGTTGTATCTGTGTGGGATAGTTCTTTTATGGATTCTAGAACTCACCCTGGGGTCTGGCCATACTCTCACTCTCTCCTCTGATACTGAAAGGTGTGTCTGAGAGTGTACAGCCTTTGAGCATGCCCTTTCATGGCTTGAATAGATGATGACTGAGGAAATTCCTTGTCAACCATCTTCAACAGTTGCTCATCGTGCTGTTTCTGCTGTTCTTCTTCTTCTATTTGACTCTGACCATTTCCCTTTGAGAGTCAGGTGTGATCATGGATTGACTCTGGGGTTTTGGTAGCTTCAGAACAGCAGAGAGTGGCAGACTATCATCTTCATCCTCTTCTTCTGCTTCTTCTTCCATCCTCAGCACCCTTCTCCTTCTACGGGGTTATCACTGGATGATGGTTGGGTTGGTGAAGGGATTGGTTTTGAAGAGAGAGGATGTTTGGATTTTGGCTTAGAGGTTGGTTGGGAGATTTGAGGGATAGGATCTGTTTGAGTGGGTGGAAGGGAAGGTTGATCTAGCATCCTTGTAGTTAATTTTGCTTTTGTAAGTTTAGCCATCTCTAACCTTTGCCACCAGCCCAGCCTCATCAAGGGCTTCCACAATGATCCCTTTGTTGAATTGCTCAGACAGACAGATTCTGGTGGCTATAGCCAGAATGCTGTGTCCTGGACCATGCGCGATCTCCATTAATGATCTTCCCAAGTATTTTGCAATAAAGCGGATCATTATTTCCAACCTCTCTTTCTCAAGAGCATCGTACCCTGCCCATCGGTTTGTATCTCTTGTACCTCTAACCTTCTGATCTCACTATCCAGTGTGGCTGTGTCAAACCCCTGCCTGAATAGTTGGTCAATATTTTATCCATGGAGCGGCTGTGTGTGGTGTCAGCTTCTTTGACCAGCTCCTCAAGGATTTTTCTTCAGCAGTATGATCATCAGCACTTCTCTTTCGCTTGTACGTGAGCAGAGGTTGCTTTCTTTTTGTTTCTCCTCTTCCTCAGATCTCTTCCTCTTTTATCTTTCACTGCAGTACTCTCCCCCTTTTGGTTGCATTGGAGGAAGGGGTTGGTACCGCAGAAAGAGTCTTGTGGACAGCAGCATCAACCAGGGGCTGTAATGTTGAGGAAAGCCTCTCATCAAGGGCTTTGATCACTATATCAGTGATTATGGGGGTGATGAGAGGGAGGAATTTTGGAGGATAGCACCTATTTGCTCAGGAGGGTTCTGTTCCTGAGAAGTAGGGCTGAAGAAGAGGCGGGTGGTTGATTTTGGGGTGGCTCTGTGTTTGGGAAACCTTCAAGGGAAGGTGCCATCTGTGGGTGTATGAGGGTGGCAGATGGACTTGCATCCTGAGACATCTTGGCCAGCAGCTCTTTGAGTCTGCTAACCTCATCCTCTAGAATGGTGTTTTGAGCAACTACATCAAGAAGAAGCTCAGGTCATCATCAGTTGATACTGAATCACCTGACCTCCTGCTTAGAGCAGGATTTACATGCACTGGTGTAGACCAGTTGGTGCATGTGCCCCTTGTGCTTGGTACTGGGGACTTCCAGCCTCAGGACAATGTCCATCATCAGCTGTTGCCTCTAGGGAGGTCTTAGCAATGTTACCAGCCTCACTGGTCAGTGCTGAGTCAGAGTCAGAGAGGTGGCAGCCTCACTAGATATTCTAAGCTCCTTCTCTACACCAGGAGATAGAATTGGGAAACCCCTGTGCTGTGGGTTCTCAAGTGCACTGTGTTCCTCCCCCTCAATTGTAGAGGTATTCCCAGTAGTAAGTGGTTTCTGGGGAGGGGGTGAGGAGTGCAATTGAGTCAGCACTTGAGCAACTATTAAAGTTGGGCTGTGAGGGGCGGTTGTTTGGGGTACAGGGGTAGAAGCAGTGTGCACCTGGGGTGGATGGTGCTCTTCAATGGCAATCTCCTCAAGTGAGGAAGATCCCAGATAAGTAGGTGCCCCTTGGTTGCTGCAGGCTCCTGTTGAGAGGAAGCCTGAGCGGCTGTGGCTGGAGGAGTCATTGTATCCACTAGGGGGTTTGGACTAGTGGATATATCCTGCGTTTGTTGTGCAGGAGCATCCTCAGGGGACTCAATTCCCTGAGTAGCCATTTTGGGTTTCTTTTTGGTGGGTTTGGTGGGGACATTGGATTTGGAGGTGGTGGCTGTGGGTTCCAGCTGCGTGGGTTTTCGCAGCTTGGCAGTTGAGTGTCCGGTGAGGTGAGTGTGCGGGAGTATACTTCTGGCAAAACAGCCGTAGCAGGGACTCCCAAGCCAACAAGTCCCTCAGCATTAAGCTGGTCTATTATAATGGCCATTATGAACCGTGGATAGAGTATCCAACGGTTGGCAGTTAGTTTTTGAGCCATATCTTTGAGCTCTGAAAATATTAATTCTGAAAAGTTCAGTGGTTGTTGCTCAAGGATAGAATACATACCTGCTGCCATTTGGTGGACATTTGATCCCAAGACGATGTCTTAGGGGCCAAACATACATTGACCATGTGAAAGATCAGGCGCTCAGCGTCATTAAAGTGTTTCTTCATGATGGTGGTGGCACTGAGATCACCTTGATATCCATGCTGAGCAAATGATAGATCTATGGTGCCCTTCGGATATCCAGCAGGAGAGGTAGCATCACTCAGTTGAAGAATTTTACGGATTGTTGCAGGAGTAATCACTACTTCTTTGTTGTTGACGACTGACCGGAGGGATTGTGTGTTGCTCTCCTCAGTTGTAACAGTAATTCATCCAAAATTGGTTCAAGGATTCGGCATGTAAAACGGGGTTCAGAAGGAATGCCTTGTTGTATGGGACTGAACCATAAGATCGATAGCAGTATCGAACTTAGTCCAGATCGGCGATTTTGTGAGGTAGGCAACACAGTTGTGTCGCGGTTTAATTTGCATAGACGCCATGGAAGTTTTGGAGAGGAACGTTAGGTTTGAAGAAGATAAAGCATGGAGAGCTCAGGTTAAGGGTATTTATAGGGTACGGGTGAGGAAACGACTGAAGGATGTGGTGTTAGTCATCAGTAGTTTTAAACGACCGTTGACATGGTATTATCCTTTCAGACGTTGAAACAGCTGAAGTCGCGGTGTTAGGCATCAGTAGTTTAGAAAACTACTGAAGACCGTGGTTTTGACTTCAGGTGATTGAAACAACTGAGGACATGGTGTTTGTCATCAGTAGTTATGAAACTACTGAAGACAGTGGTTTTGTCATCAGCTGTTGTAAACAACTGAAGACTTGGTATTGGTCATCAGTAGTTATAAAACTGCTGAAGACGTGGTTTTGCTTCAGTTGTTTAAAATGAAACAGCAGTGGTACAAACGACTGAGGAGAAAGTTCTCTTCAGCTGTTTTCGTCAATTCTTAGCTTTTCAGCTGTTTCAAACTGTCCTCACACATTCATCAGTCTTTATGGCTGATTTCAGTTGTTTCATAGGACATCAGTACTTATCTGTTTTTACTGATTTCAGTAGTTATGACTACATCAGTAGTTGTAACTACTTCAGTAGTTTAGAGCAGATGAAGTACTTCAGTACTTGTGAGAACTTTTAGCCTTCAGTAGTTATAAAAACTACTGAGGTTAAAAGAGCTCATCAGTACTTATATGTGACAGGCACTCATGATCATCAATATGAATTACTGAGATCATCAGTAGTTGTCACCTATTCTAGCTGCAGCATACCAAGCCTTAACACCAGGTTTTGGAAAGTTGAACTATCCAAAGGCTTAGTAAAAATGTCTGCAAGCTCATCAGCACTGGGCACAAACTTAGGATCAATCAGACCTTTTTCAAAACAATCCCTTATAAAATGATGTCTGATCTCTATATGTTTGGTCCTAGAGTGCTGGACTGGATTTTGACAATGCAAAGAGCTGAAGCACTATCCATTAACAATGGAGTCTTAGTCTCTGTAATGCCATAATCCAAAAGTTGGTTTTGAAGCCAGAGTACCTGAGATGTACAGCTTGCAGCAGCAATGTACTCTGCTTCCGCAGTGGATGTAGCAACTGAGGTCTGTTTCTTGCTCTGCCAAGAAATCAAGCAGTTGCCTAGGAATTGACATCCACCAGAAGTTGATTTCCTGGTCAACTTACACCCTGCATAGTCACTGTCAGAAAAAGCAACTAATTTACCAGAATGTTGGTAGAATACCATAAACCTAGAGATGGAGTGCCTTGCAGATATCTAAAGATCCTCTTGACTGCAATCAGATGAGACTCTTTAGGTGCAGCCTGAAATCTAGCACAAACACATGTAGCAAACATAATATCTGGTCTAGAAGCTGTTAAATACATCAAGGACCCAATCATACATCTGTAAAGTGTTTCATCAACCACTTTACCTTTCTGATCTGAGTCCAGTTGTGTGGTGCTGCTCATGGGAGTAGAACAGGGCTTACAGTTTTGTAAATCAAACTTTTGCAAAAGATCTTTTGTATTTGGATTGATGAATAAAAATTCCATCAGCCTTTTGTTTGATTTGCAACCCCAGAAAGAACTGTAATTCTCCCATGGCACTCATTTCAAACTTCTGTTGCATCAACTTTGTAAAGGCATCACACAACTTTGGATCAGAGGATGCAAAAATGATATCATCTACATAAATTTGAACAAGTAGATTATGCTGCCCAGCTTTCTTAATAAATAAAGTCTTGTCTATGGAGCCTCTAGTGAAATTGTTTTCCAGAAGAAAGTTTGATAATGTCTCATACCAGGCTCTGGGAGCTTGTTTTAACCCATAAAGAGCTTTATCAAGCTTATACACCCAATTAGGATGTTTGTTGTCCTCAAAGCCTGGAGGTTGACATACATAAACCTCTTCTTTAACTTTTCCATACAAAAATGCACTTTTGACATCCATTTGAAAGACTTTAAGTTTTTGATAAGCAGCATAAGCTAAAAACAATCGAATTGCTTCCAGTCTGGCTACAGGGGCAAAGGTTTCATCATAATCAATACCTTCTTCTTGTGCAAACCCCTGAACAACCAGTCTGGCCTTGTTCTTAACAATAAGCCCATTTTCATCAGTTTTGTTCCTAAACACCCATTTAGTGCCTATTGCACACTTACCTGGAGGTAGAGGAACCAGTTCCCACACTTGCTGTTTCTTGAACTGAAGAAGCTCAAGCTGCATGGCATCAACCCATCCATTGTCCTTTAAAGCAATGTGATAATTCTTTGGCTCTTGCTGACTGATGAAGAGAGCATAGAAGCAGAATTTGACAATTGACTTCTTGTTGATACTCCAGCAGTGATATCACCAATGATTTGAGACATGGGGTGATTCTTCAGATCTTGATACACAATGAGATCTGTGCAAGTGTTTGTAGCCGGTTCAGCAGCAACAGATGGTGATGGTGAATCATTTCCTTGAAACCAATCAGTGGATGGTAATTCAAAGGAAGTTGAATTCGAAGAAATCTCATCAGCATTTGTTGTGGATGGTGCTACTGGCGCTACAGGAACATCAGGTCTAGTTGAATCAGGCAGCTGATCACTAAACCTGAAGAGGTGAGTACTGCAATCATCATCATCATCAGCAGTACCACCAGGTGGTGAACTGTTGACAGGAGCAACAGCAGGAGTTTGATAAGGAACATATTGCAGTATGTCCAGATCAAATAACTCCACAGGACTTTGTGGAATCTTGTCCTTTGGAGATTCATTAAACTTAACATGTAGAGTTTCTTCAACCATCTTTGTTCTGCAGTTGAAGACTCTGTATGCTTTGCAAGTAGATGAATAACCAACAAAGTATCCTGCATCCACCTTAGGATCAAATTTGTGGAGTTGATCCTTTGTGTTGAGAATAAAACAGGGACACCCAAATGCTTTGAAAAATGAAATCAGTGGAGCCAAATGATGGAGAACTTCATATGGAGTCTTCATCAACCTCTGATTTACTAAAACTCTATTTTGCACATAACAAGCTGTGTTGACAGCTTCGGCCCAAAAGGTCAATGGCAAACCTGAGTCAGCCAGCATGGACCTTGCAGCTTCAATGAGGGTCCTGTTCTTTCTCTCCACTACTCCATTTTGTTCCGGAGTCCTTGGAATGCTGAACTGCCTTTTGATTCCCTTGAGAGATAGAAGTCATCAAGTGTATGATTTCTGAACTCAGTTCCATTATCACTCCTAATACACTTGACTGGAAGGGAATACTGCTTCTCAATGTACAGCACAAAGTGGATAATCTTCTGAGCAGCCTCATCCTTTGAATGTAGAAAGAAAGTCCATACAAATCTGGAGTAATCATCCACAATTACCAGACAGTATTTCTTCTTTGCCATGCTCATTACTCTCACAGGACCAAATAGATCCATATGCAGTAATTGCAAGCAGGCAGTGGACTTGGACACTTCAATAGGAGGAAATGAGACCTTGTGCTGTTTTCCTTTTAAACAAGCAGTGCAAGTTTCATCACAGTGGAACTCCTTTATTGGTAAGCCTCTGACTAAACTATTGTGGCTAAGCTGATTCATGTTTTTGAGATTAACATGACCAAGCCTCCTGTGCCATAGTTTAGATTCTTGAAAAGAGGCTTTGGAAAATAGGCAAGGATTGCCTTTGAGATCTATCTTCTTAGAGAGATCTAAGGCATACACTCTTCCTGTCCTGTTGGCTTTCAGGAGAGTGTGATCATCCACACCTTGTCAATCAAGGGCAAAACTTTGGATGACAGAATCCTACAGTTTTGACTTGTGAAAAGGGCAACATGGCCTTTATCACACATTTGACTGACACTCAAGAGGTTGTACTTGAGATTTTCCACATGATTAACATCATCAAATTTGATTTCTCCATTGGAGACAAAGCCCTTACCGATGATGTAACCCCTAGCATCATTGCCAAAAGAGACAAATCCCTTCTTTCCTTGAGAGTAGTCATGAAGAAGAGAGATGTTCCCAGTCATGTGCATGGATCCCCCACTGTCTACATACCAGATGCTATTTTGGCATGTTGAAGAACCCTGCAATAATAAACAATCAGTTAGTTTTAGAGACCCAAACCTTTTTGGTTTTGGGCCTGGTCTCATCAATAGATGGTAAACTAGCATGTTTATTTGTAACAACAGCCTGAGAGGAAGAAGATGGTGCAGAAGAGGAGTCCTTTGGCTTAGACCTCCTTTTCTGTGGTTTCAACATAGGAGAATCTAGTTGGTTAACTCTACCCAACAGATTTGTACCATCATCACCAGCTGTGTCTGATTTTGTGATAAAGCTTTCAGCTCATCAGACACATTGCTAGTGGAGTTAGATAAGGTCCTATGTTGCACCTTCTTCTTTTGAGCACCCTCAGCTGTCACCTGTTTACTCCTTCCTTTTTGGATTGCTTTAAGGACTTAAGGGTTACAGGATTTGATGTTGCTGATACAAATGTGGTCTCAAACTCAGTTTTCATTTTTACCATTTTCTCATTAATTTCTTCCTTTGTTTGAGTTTGGAACCTCTTTTGTACCAACAATCATCTGTAAGATGATTGAACAAACCACATACTTCACATGGTTTCTTCTTCATCTTAGGTTGATCATCAACTAAAGATGGTGAAGCAACAGAAGACTTGTTCTTCAATGCTTTGGAAGCATTGGTTGCTTTCTTGACAGCATCTTTAGTAGTCTTCAAACTCTTTCTACTGCCAGTTTTCTTCTCTTCAGTACTGACAGCAGTTGAAGTTTGAACTTCAGGAGTTGAATCCTGCTCTCCAGTCCTTTCAGGACCTTCAGGATTGACTCCTGAGTTGATCAACTTATTGATCATGTGAATGTCAGCATTTGGACCATCAACATCAGCTGATAGGTTCAAGAGGACTTGATACTGACTGCTACTTCTGATTGTGCTGTATCAGAAGGTAGATCACATGACTTGATGGATTGGTTATCACTCTCACCATCAGATTCTACCTCTGCTCTTGGGGTAAAATCTGTAGGTGGAGCAGTGTGATTGTAACCAATTCCAAACTTCACATTTGAAGCAGATTGCTTACTAAGAAGCATTTCAAAACCTTTGCATGATTGTACCCATCTATCACACTCGACCTGGGTAACTGCAAGGGTTTCTTTGAGATCTTTGTACTTCTCTAAAGTACATCTTCTCTAGCCTTATCATCAATTATTTTGCAATTCAGTTTATAAACATCATCATTTTTATCTTTGAGCACAAACTCAAACTCAGCTTTGTTTTTGGAAATTACTTGTTCTAGCTCAATGTTCTTATTAATTAAAGCTACATTTGCTTCTCTAATGGAAGCAAATGCTGCTATGCATTGTTCAGAACATAATTTGGCTTTTGCCTCAGAGGATACCTGTGATACCTGAGGTGTAGAGGCATTGGAAGATGAAGTATCAGCAGACTCCAAAGCCATAAGAGCTAGATTCCCAAAGGGACTGTCACCACCATGTTGACCAGCACCTGAGAACAGTTGATCATGACCAGACAAGTCATCTGGTAAACTGCTCCAGTCAACAACCCTGGGGTGAAGAAGCTGTGTTGTTGAGATGAAGGTTGTTGATGAGATAGGGAAGGCTGAGGTTCTGGTAATGCATGAGGTTGTGGTGTCATAGGAACTTGAACTTGACTTGACTGTGGCATGTAATAACAAGGGTACTGATAAGGCATTTGACCCTGAGGAACAAAATATGCCGGAGATTGTTGTTGAGGATGATGACTAGATGTGACAGGATGTTGCCCTCTGTTTTGTTGACTGTTGCCAGGAAAAGTCACAAAGGGTGCAGTAGAGTTTGATCCAGTTGATCTACACTCTCTTGCAAAGTGTCCAAGCCGTTGGCATTTGTGACACCTCAACTTGCTCTTGTCAAAACCAACTTTGGTTTTGCCAGAGAGTCCTGGGAATTTTCTTCCAGTTCTTTTGTAGAACTTCTGAGATCTGATATTTATCAAGGCCATTTGGCTCAAAATATCCATCTCTTCTAAGTCATCATCAGCAATCCCCTTGAGATCATCCATAATGAAACATAAATTGTCATTATTACCTCCAGTAAACTGACCATCAACACTTACAAATGCAGAATTAGAAGTGCTCGAAGAGAAATTAATATGCTCATCATACTGGCATTCAGATGCAGCATATTCTGACTCATGACCCACCAAGGCAGTGTTGCCTTGAATAAAGTCTTCAGTGAGCTTTCCAGATGAAGACAGCTTTCTCTTCTGTTCTATCTCTCTCTCAAAAGTGAGCAATTTCCCATGGAGTTGGGTGAGAGATAGTTTGTCCAAACTTGCACTGGAGCGTAGGACAATAGTATATGTGTCCCATCTCTCAGGCAGTGATCTGAGAAATCTGTTATTCATCTGAATATTGGTGTATTCAAGTTTGACCATTTTTAGTTCAGAGATCAAACAAGAAAACCGCTCATATTGTTGAGTCAGTGTCTCACCCTTTCTATGAGAGAATGTCTCATATTGTTGGGCAAGAATTTCTCTATTATTTGCCAAGACCTCATCTGTTCCTCCAAATTGTTCTTTCAAAGCAATCCAGAGGTCATGGGCAGTTTCATGATGCATTAGCCCAGAATAGATTTCATTGGGCAAAGCCATGGCCAGAATTCCATGGGCTTTTGCATCAATCTCAAGCAACTTTTTATCCTCATCTGAGTATTGCTCCCTCCTCTTCGGAACCATTTGATTGGTTTCCGGGTTATTCACCATAGGCTTGTGTGGACCATGTACCACTGATGTCCAACACCCTGCGCTGTTAACAGACAGGTGATGGAGCATACGTCTTTGCCATATGTTATACTCATTCCTAACCAGCATAGGAGGCTTGGTTGAGGAACCAGTATTGTGAGGATCATTGGAGGGAGTGGTCATTTTCAGTTCAAAAACAGTTTAGTTCAAGTTTTAAAAGTTTTAGACAAACCACAACAAACTCAATGAGAACCAAGAAAGATCTCAGGATGAATGAGCAGAAATACAGAAAATTCAATCTCTATAACCGTTTCTTGCAAAAACAAAAGCTAATTCAATCAAACTTGGATCTTGAATAGCAGTTTCAATGATCAATTATTAGATCGATCAATGATTAACCTGCTCTGATACCATTTGACAGGATCAGTGATCACAAGTTTGATGTATCAGAATATAAAGCAGCGGAATACAACACGAATTAGACAAATTGTAGCAAGCAATCAATATTGTAAGCATTAAGATCGCATACGGTTATAGGGAGAGAATATGAATTTCTGATTTCTAGGAATGTTTATAGATGTAGAATATTTCTAATCGAATCAATCAATCATTCCATTCAATTGCTCATATCGCTCAATGATTACAATAGGTTGTCACTCCTTATATAGAGTGCAACAGTCACTGCTGTTATCACGGAAAGTGACAACTGGCAGATCCAATACAGAAATAACTAATTCTTAACAAACTACTGAAATGTTCACAACTACTGAGAACATATCAGCAAGTTAAGTACAAAATATAAAACTACTGAAACTACAACGACTGAAGAACAAGCTCTTCAGTCGTTTTACAAAAACATGAAACAAAACTACTGATATCACAACTACTGAAGAAGTACTCTTCAGCAGTTGTGACAAACTACTGAGGCTTCAGTACTTGGTCTTCAGACTTTGACCTTCAGGCGTTTCATCAGCTGATGACTTCAGTAGATATCATCAGCTGATGTTCAGTCTTTGTCTTCAGACTTTGTACATCAGTTGTTGATCTTCAGCACTTGTGAACTCTTCAGCTGTTGTCTTCAGTACTTTGGTCTTTCAGCTTCAGCACTTGTGTTCTTCAGCTGTTGTACTTCAGCACTTTGGTTCTTCAGCTGTTAAGGTCTTCAGCACTTGATCTTCAGCTGTTGAAGTCTTCAGCACTTGTCAAACTACTGATGAGGCTTTCAGCAGTTGTTGTGATACCGTGTGGGACTTAGAGGTTTTCTGATCTTGGCTCATTGGTTCTTTTGGTCCAACAGCGTCAACGAGGCAATTCCGTGTACCTCTTCTCAGCTCAACCAATAGTTTCCTGGATGCTTATTTCTGATAACTGGGGAATATCTCTTAGGGATAGATGTGTAATCAAGCATAGACTCTTACTCTAAATTTTATTTGTACTTATGTTGCGTATGTCATCCCTCCTAAGGTTAACTTTACTCCATCGGCTCCATGGTGTACTATATCCAATCTCGATGGCATCATGGATTCGGATTACCACTCCGTTAACGGGAGATCTCAAAACGTTGTTTCCAGGGGAAAAAACTCATCTAACGTTAAAGCTTTTGGTGGTTTATTATGATTACCACCCACCCCATAAGTAGCAGCGGGTTCGGATCTAGAGCCTTCCCAGCAGTTAAAGGCTGATTGGATCTTCCATCGTAAATAACTTAAGCTAATAAGCAATTTTCACTCGGCCGACTGAAAGGGCGGTTGCGAATGGGAATAGGCGTGCGTATAATGAACATCAGCCTGCGCATTGAACTTACGAATGGTTCATCGTGCGGCTGATGGTAGTAAATGACGGATCGGCAACGTTGGCTAAAATGGTTTCGTTTTTGATTCTATGGCAACCAGGCAAAGATTGATGAAGATTGTAAGAGTGTTATATACTATTTCGCAAGCAACGACAAGGGGAATTTGTTGGAGCAATATAGCTATATAGTGTGTTTGTCGCTTGTCGAATAGTCTAGGCTTAATGTTATACACCTGATATGGTGTAAACCTGTGAACGGGTCATTCGCAGGAGCATATGCGAATGAGACTCAGTAGTACGTTGAGCATGCTAATGGACCAGCCGTGCGATGAGAGATGCGATTGGGACATTCGTAAGACTGAACCATAAGAATGGTCCAGTCGTACGATTGAACCATACGCATGGTCCAGTCGTACGATTGGCCATACGCATGGTCCACTCGCACGAAGGCCCAGTCGCATCTAATATGGGACAGAGGCTATATATACCGTTTAATGTGTAGAAGGAAGATGGATTGAGAGGAAGTCTGCCCGGAGCCTAGCGCTTGCCGGATGAGAGGGGAGATCATGCTCGATCTTCCCCTTGCAAGAGTCTGATTCTATGTTTTAACGAACTTGTAATCGTTAGGTTTTTCAATGAAACCATTCAATTATAGTTCATGTTATTGTTTGACTTTTGGTTTGTGCTGTTGTTTATCCTTCGTCAAGAAGACATGCTCGGATGTTTATCGATCCGGCGAAAAAAACCTTTTCACAGTTGATGTCACACCATTCAAGAATGCTCATGAATGAAAACATATGCAGCTATGAAAATGTCTTCCGTATAACAAATGCGGTAGGATACTTTTGTCTATAGATTTTTAACACCAAATTTTTTAGTATATTGGTTGACACAATGTGGCCAGAGTAAAATCCTTATCCGCATTAGTTTCACTTTGTTATTAATGACATAAACAGTTACCCACATTGGTTATATGAATCGATTACTTTCACCTGCATTAACCAATGCACTTACCCACATTAAATTTTGAACTTAATCAAAACATAATGTTTCTATTTTGGTTTTTCCAGTTATAAAGAGCTGTCTTTGATTGAATTGTCTATGGAGTTGTTGGCTGTTGTGGGTCTATCAGTTCTTGATTGGATTGACTGGTATATCAGAAATGTACAAGTTTCCATTGTTTGACTGATCTTGGACTTCTTATGCTCTAAGATCTGCATAAGCTGAGATACTATGGTATAACTTGTGCACCCACATGGACAACTATTTTTGATTTGTCTACAAGTTTTAAGAAAGTAATTTAAGATAGTAAATATCTATTCAAACTAGTCAAAATTTTAAATTTCTCCCCCTAAAGTTTATATCCACATCGAGATAGAAACTTTAAAGATTTAAAACTGTTTGAATATCAACTAATCTTGTTTTTTGTTTTTTTCTATTTTTAAGGATGAAGAGAAGTACACCTTTGTTGGGATCATATCAATCTTACATTACACAAGTGCATTCTTTTGTGATATGAGGGTTGGACAAAAGAACCAATGAGCCTGATCAGAAAAACCTCTAAGTCCCACAGACATTACAACTGGAAGAAGATCACAAAGCTGAAGACATCAGCTGCTTACAAGGTCTGAAGACAAGATCTGAGATTTCTACTGAAGACAAAGTCTGAAAGGAAGTACTGAAGACACAAGTCTGAAGCTATCAGCTGAAGACAACGTCTGAAGTAAAAGTCTAAAGAACAAAGACTAAAGACAAAGACTGAAGACCAGAGTGATCAGTAGTTGTCACAACAGCTGAAGTTATTAACTTCAGTAGTTGGCACAACAGCTGAAGTTATTAACTTCAGTAGTTGTGATGGTTTTCCTTTTTAGTACTTGTAATTTACCTTTCAGTAGTTTATAGTTTTAGTAGTTTTAGTTCAGTATTTTATGTTCTTGTACTTCGCATTCTCTGAGATGTGATCAGTTGTTGAGAACATTCTCAGCAGTTTGCATAGTTTCAGTTGTTTGTATAAATCTGTTAGATGTCACTATGAGGTGACATCAGCAGACGTCACATTCCTTATATAAGGAATGTTGACCTAGTTGTAACGTGTGACATTCAGCCACCACGAAAGTATTTGAATGAAATATTCCTTTTGCAGAATTCTCTCTCTATAACCGTGTGCTTTTCTATAGAATATCAATTGAGTTCTTGCTAAATTGTCTAATTCATTGTTCGAATTTCCGCTGCAATCTACTCTAAATGATCAAACTTAGATCACTGATCCTAACAAATGGTATCAGAGTAGGTTAATCATTGATCGATCTAAGAATTGATCATTGAACTGCTATTTCGATATCTAAGTTTGATCGAATTAGTATATTTGCAAGAATTGGTTATAGAGATTGAATTTCTGCTGCTTTCGGTTATTTGCTTTGAGATTTCTCTTGGTCCATATTGAGTTTGTTGTGTTTTGCGCTAAATCAGTTAAAACTTAATTGAATTTGATTGAATCTGAGAATGACTACTCCTTCTAGTGACCCTCACAATACTGGTTCCTCAACCAAGCCTCTGATGCTGGTTAGGACTGAGTATAACATATGGCAACGAAGAATGCTCCATCACCTGTCTGTTAACAGTTCAGGTTGTTGGACATCTGTGGTACATGGCCCACACAAGCCGATGGTGAACAATCTGGAAACCAACCAAATGGTTCCGAAGAAGAAGGAACAATACTCAAATGAGGATCGAAAACTGTTTGAGATGGATGCTAAAGCACATGGAATTCTGGCCATGGCACTGCCGAGTGAAATCTATTCTAGGCTTATGCATCATGAAACTGCTAATGACCTCTTGAATGCATTGAAAGAACAATTTGGTGGAACAGATGAGGTCTTAGCAAACAACAGAGAAATTCTTGCCCAACAATATAAGACATTCTCTCATAGTAAGGGTGAGACACTGACTCAACAGTTTGAGCGTTTTTCCTGTTTGATTCTGAGCTGAAAATGGTCAAGCATGAATACACAAATAGCTAGATGAACAACAGATTCCTCAGATCACTTCCTGAGAGATGGGATACATATACCATTGTCCTATGCTCTAGTGCAAATCTGAATAGCCTATCTCTTACCTAACTCCATGGGAAACTGCTTACATTTGAAAGAGAGATAGAGCAGAAAAGGAAACTGGCATTATCAGGAAAGCTCACTGATGACTTTGTACCAGGGAACACTGCCTTGGTTGGTCATGAGTCAGAATATGCTGCATCTGAAAGCAATTATGATGAGCATATAGATTTCTCTTCAAACAGCTCTGATCATGCATTTGTTAGTGTTGATAGTCAGTCAGGCTGTAATAGTGACAATTTGTGCTTCATTATGGATGATTTGAAAGGTATTGCTGATGATGACCTAGAAGAGATAGATATTCTAAACCAAATGGCCTTGATTAATATCATATCTCAAATGTTCTACAAGAGAACTCGTAGGAAATTTCCAGGACTCTCTGGCAAAACCAAAGTTGGTTTTGACAAGAGTAAGTTGAGGTGTCACAAATGCCACAGGCTTGGGCACTTTGCAAGAGAGTGTAGATCAACTGGATCTAACTCCTCTACACCTTTTGTGAATTTTCCAAGCAATAGTTCACAAAACAGAGGGCAACATCCTACTAGTTCTGGTCATCACTCACAACCTATATCTCCTGCATATTTTGTCCCTCAGGGTCCAATGCCATATCCATATCCCTGCTATTACATGCCACAACCAAATCAAGTTCAAGATCCTATTGCACACAACCTCAAGCCTTACCTGAGCCTCAACCATCTCAATCATCTCAATCACAACCTCATCACAGCTTCTTCACCCCTGGTGTTGTTGACTGGAGCAATCTACTAGATGATCTTTCTGGTAATGAGCAATTATTTGCTAGTGATGGTCAACATGGTGGTGAACATCCTTTTGGGAATCTTGCTCTCAAGGCCCTAGAATCTACTTAGGGTTCATGCTCCAATGCATCTTCACCACAGGTAACCCACGTATCCTCTGAAGCTAAGGCCAAGCTATGTTCTGAATCTTGCATAGCTGCATTTATCTCTATTAGAGAGGCAAATGTAGCTTTAATAAATCAAAATCTTGAGCTTGAGCAAACCCTTTCCAAAAGAAAAGCTGAGTATGAGTCTATCCTTAAAGATAAAGATGATGAGATTTATAAGCTTAAATGCCAATTAAATGATGAAAAGGCTAAGCTAGAGGTCATTATTGAGAACCACAGAGATCTCAAAGAAACACTTGCAGCTACCAAAGTTGAGTGTGACCGTTGGGTATCATATTGCAAGGGATTTGAAATGCTTCTCAGCAAGCAAACAACTTCAAATGTGAAGTTTGGAATAGGTTACAATCACATTGCGCCACCTACAGATTTTACTCCAAAATCAATAGTAAAACCTGAAGGTGAAAGTAATTTCCAAACCACAACATCATGTGTATCATCTTCAAGTGATCACCCAAGATCAAAAGATGAAATCAGTGTTGATACCTCAGCAAATCAATTGCCTGATTAATTAACTACTGATAAGCACATGAAGCTAAGTACTTCAAATGTTGTCCCTCAAAGTACCTCAAGTACTGAAGGGCATGTCACAACATCTGAAAAGCATTTCAAATCAACTGAAATAAAAGGGTTAACAACTGCTGAGGAATCTATCATACGGTCTTTCTGGACGGATAGAGAACAGCTGAAGAACAAGTCTTCAGTTGTTACAGATCCTTCAGTACTTAACACAAGTACTGAAAGGAGGAAAGTACTGAAGATCACACCTTCAGTAGTTTCCACTTCAGTAGTTGATCAATCCAAGATGAAGAATAAGCCATGTGAAATATGTGGTAAATTCAATCATCTTTCTGATGAATGTTGGTACAAAAAGGGTTCCAAATTCAACAGAGATAAGCTCATTAAAATGCAGATGGATGAAATGAAAATGAGTTTGAGACCAAGTTTGTACCATAGTCATCCTAATGTGATAAACCCAAGGCTTCACCTAAATCCAAAAAGAAGGATAAGGTTTATCATAAAACAGCTGATAGTGTTCCTAATGATAAACATCAGATAAGTCTGTGAATACAAGGAGGAAATGGTGGGTCACAGGAACTCATCAAAAACAACACTGATGTGTCACAAGAGCTGAAAGCTTTAGCTACAAATCAGACACAACTTGTTATGATGGTTAAGCATTTGTTGGGGAGAGTTAACCAACTAGATGCACCTGTGATCAAACCACTGAAAAGGTATTCCAAGCCCAAATCCAAGGAATCCATTTTAGGATTATCTGCACCTTCATCAGCTGTTAATCATGAGAAACAAGTTATGGTTAAATCTGTTGATGAAAACAGACCCAAAACCAAAATGGTTTGGGTCTCAAAACTAACTAGTTCCTTGTGATGAATGCAGGGTTCTTCAACATGCCAAAGGAGCATCTGGTATGTAGATAGTGGAGGATCTATGCATGTGACAGGGAGCAGTTCTCTTCTTAATGACTACTCTCAAGGAAAGAAGGGATTTGTTTCATTTGGAAATGATGCTAAGGGTTACATCATGGGGAAAGGATATGTGTCAAATGGAGAACTAAGATTTGATGATGTTAACCATGTGGAGAATCTCATGTATAATCTACTGAGCGTTAGTCAGATGTGTGATAAAGGGCATGTTGCATTTTTCACAAGCCAGAACTGCAGGATTCTGTCTTCCCAAGTTCTGAGACTGATTGACAAGGTATTGGATGAACATACTCTCCTGACAGCCAACAGGATTGGAAGAGTATATGCCCTGGATTTGTCAAAGAAGATTGATTTGAAGGTTATCCTTGCTTGTTCTCCAAAGCCTCTCCTCAGGAATATAAACTATGGCACAGAAGGTTGGGTCATGTACATCTCAAAAACATGAGTCAGCTGATCCACAATAGTTTAGTGAGAGGTCTACCAATAAAGGAGTTCCATTGTGATGAAACCTGCACTGCTTGTTTGAAAGGAAAATAGCACAAAGTCTCATTCCCTCCTATTGAAGAACCTAAGTCCACTGCCTGCTTGTAGTTACTGCACATGGATTTATTTGGTCCTGTGAGAGTGATGAGCATGGCAAAGAAGAAATACTGTCTAGTAATTGTGGATGATTACTCCAGATTTGTATGGACTTTCTTCTTGCATTCAAAGGATGAGGTTGCTCAGACGATTATAAACTTTTTGTTGTATGTTGAGAAGCAGTATTCCCTATCAGTCAGGTGTATAAGGAGTGATAATGGAACATAATTCAGAAACCATACACTTGATGATTTTTATCTCTCAAAGGGAATCAAGAGGCAGTTTAGCATCCCAAGGACTCCAGAACAAAATGGAGTAGTGGAGAGAAAGAATAGGACCCTAATCGAAGCTGCATGGTCCATGTTGGCTGACTCTGGTTTGCCATTGACCTTTTGGGCTGAAGCTGTCAACATAGCTTGCTATGTGCAGAATAGAGTTCTAGTAAATCAAAGGTTGATGAAGACTCCATATGAAGTTCTACATCATTTGGCTCCTCTAATTTCATTCTTCAAAGCATTTGGGTGTCCTTGTTTCATTCTCAACACAAAGGATCAACTCCATAATTTGATCCTAAGGTGGATGTAGGGTATTTTGTAGGATATTCATCCACATGCAAGGCTTACAGAGTCTTCAACTGTAGAACAAAGATAGTTGAAGAAACCTTGCATGTGAAGTTCAATGAATCTCCTAAGGATAAAAATCCACAAAACCCTGTGGAGTTGTTTGATCTGGATATACTGTAATATGTTCCTTATCAACCTCCAGCTGTTGCAGATCATGTGAATAAATCATCTTCTGCAGCAAGTCTTCCACCTGGTGGTACTGAAGATGATGATGATATCAGTACTCACCTTTTCAAGTTTAGTGATCAACTACCTGAGTCCACTAAACTTGATGTTCTTGTAGCTTTAGCAGCTCCATCCACAACAAATGCTGATGAGATTTCTGACTCCTCTACATCATTTGAATTGCCATATCATACTTAGTTTCTAGTGTTGGATCAACATCTGCTGCTGTTGAACCTGCTACAAACACTTGCACTAATCTTATAGTGTACCAAGAGCTAAAGAATCACCCCCTGTCTCAAATCATTGGTGATACCAATGCTGGTGTCTCAACCAGGAGTCAATTGTCCAACTTCTGCTTCTATGCTCTCTTCATCAGTCAGCTAGAGCCAAAGAACTATCATGTTGCTTTAAGAGACAATGGATGGGTTGAAGCCATGCAGCTTGAGCTACTTCAGTTCAAAAAGCAGCAAGTGTGGGAACTGGTTCCTCTACCCCCAGATTTCAGGCTGCTCCTAAAGAGTCTCATTTAATTGCAGTCAAGAGGATCTTTAGATATCTGCAAGGTACACAATCTCTAGGTCTTGGTATTCCACTGGACACTCTTGCAAATTAGTTGCTTTTTCTCATAGTGACTATGCAGGGTGTATGTTAACCAGAAAGTCAACTTTTGGTGGATGTCAATTCCTTTGCAACTGTTTGATTTCTTGGCAGAGTAAGAAACAAACATCTGTTGCTACATCCACTGCTGAAGCAGAGTACATTGCTGTTGTAAGTTGTACATCTCAGGTACTCTGGCTTCAGAACCAATTATTGGATTATGGCATTACAAAGACTAAGACTCCATTATTAATGGATAGTGCTTCAGCTCTATGTATTTTCAAGAATCCAGTCCAGCATTCTAGGACCAAACATATAGAGATCAGACACCATTTTATTAGGGATTGTTTTGAAAAAGGTTTGATTGATCCAAGTTTGTGCCAAGTGCTGATGAGCTTGCAGATATATTTACTAAGCCTCTGGATAGTTCAACTTTCCAAAACCTTGTCTTAAGGCTTGGTATGCTACAGCTAGAATAAGTGACAACTACTGATGATTTCAGTAAACAATACTGATGACCATTAGTAAACATGTCACAAATATGTACTGATTCTATTAAAAGAAACTGATGCAGTTACAACAACTGATGTAGTTATAACTACTGATGTTAGTAAAAACATATAAGTACTGATGTCCTATGAAACAACTGAAAACAGCTAAAAAGTCTGATGAGTAAGTGTTGAGGACAGTATGAAACAACTGAAAAGCTAAGAATTGACGAAAACTACTGATGAGAATTTTCTCTTCAGTCGTTTCCACAAACTACTGTTTCACCTTAAACAACTGATGACAAAACCATGTCTTCAGTAGTTTCACAACTACTGATGACTAACACCAAGTTCTCAGTTGTTTTCTACACTAGAAGACAAAACCAAGGTTTTCAGTAGTTTCGTAACTACTGATGACTAAAACCAAGTCTTCAGTTGTTTTCAAATGTCTAATAGTTAAAACCAAGTCTTCAGTTGTTTTCAACTGCTAACAACACCAACACTTTCAGTCGTTTTCTTTTCAGCATTTTCTTAACCTATAAATACATGCACTTATAGCCGAACGTTTCATTAGCCGTTTTCTATCCTTTTCTCTCTCGACAATGGCGACCATGAAACTCAAACCTAGACACAACTGTGTTGCCTACCTCTCAAAATCGGCCTTCTGGAACAAATTTGATAATTCCATCGATCTTATAGTGGATTTCCAATACCGAACCACCTTTCTTTTGAATCCTACCATATACCCTGATTCCTTACACCAATTCTGGACCAACGTCTCTGTCACAAGTGGTGAAAATGATAGCCAAATCACTCTCCAGTCGTTGGTTAACCAGAAACAGGTGGTAATCACCCCTAACATCATTGCAAAACCCTAAATTTGCATGATGCCACCTGTATTATAGAATACCCGAAAGGCACCATTGATATGTCTTTCATCAACAACGGGTATGAAGGAGACTTAAGTGCTACAACCATTCTCAAAAAGCACTTCCATGATGTTGAAAGACTTATCTTACACATGGTGAATGTCTGTCTTGCTCCAAAGACATCTTCATGGGATCAGATGTCCTCAAGATGGCAACAGGTATTGTACTCTATCTTTGAACGATAAAATCTAAATTTTTCTAAGATAGTGTTTATGGAACTAAAGGATCTGGCTCAGAAACCTGTGACAAACAGATGGCTACTATATCCCAGGTTTCCTATGGCCATAATTTGAAATCAATTAAAGTCTGATGGCCTTGTTGGTCTTGGGGTCCCTGCTCCAGCTATTTTAGCTGAGGTATACTCCAGACATAACTCTGACCCTACTCTCAAAGGGGCTGCTCGGCTGCTCAAACCCAAGCAGAGGAACCCACAGCCTCCCCCTCCAGATCCAAAGTCCCCACCAAACCCAAACCTCAATAGCCCAAAAAGGCTACTCAGGGAGATGAGTCCCCTGTGGATGCCTATGTACCACCAATACAGGAAACACATACTGGTTCTAACCCCCAGTCATGTCAGAGACTCAACAAGCTGAAACCGAACAGGTATCCTCTCCACAGGATCCTGTTGCAACCACATTTGGGGATACCACGTTACTGAAACCTATCTCAGTTGAGAAGGTTACCATTGAAAAGCATCTCTCACCCCGAGTGCAATCTGCTTCTGACCAATCTAGAACTGCAACCGCCCCTCAAAGCCCAACCCTTATTGTTGCTAAAGTGCTGAGTCAACTGCATTCCTCACCCCCTCCCCAGAAACCAATTAACACTGGGAATACCTCAACAATTGAGGGGGAGGACCAAAATGCTGCTGATAACCCACAACACAGGGGTTATAATGTTCAATCTCCAAGTGTAGAAGAGGAGGTTAAAACATCTGGTCAGGCTGCCACTTCTACTGATTCAGCAGATGAACATGATGAAGTTGGTACCATATATAAGACCTCACCAGAGGCAACTACCAATGAAGGACAAAGTCCTGAGGCAGGAAGTCCCCAGAACCAAAACAAGGGGCACATGCATATACTGATCTACACTCACGGCATGTACATCCTGATTTAATCAGGAGGTCAGATGATTAGCAAAGACTGATGATGACCTGGGCTTTTTCTTTGATGTCTTAGCCCATAACACAATCCTAGAGACTGTGGTGAGCAGACTCAAAGAGCTGCTAGCCAAAATGTCTCACGATGAAAGTCCATCTATCACCATTGACCTACAGATGGCACCTTCATTTGAAGGTTCACCAAACACACAGCCATACACTTAACTAAGCCACCAACCACTGCTTTTGGCACCACCTCTCAGGGATAGAACCCCTCTGAATAGATGGTTGCAACCTTTCAAAACTCCTTCCCTCTCATCACTCCCATCATCACTGAGATAGTACATAAAGCCATTGATGAGAGGATCTCCTCAAACCTCCACACACTTATTGATGATGTTGTTCACAAGTCACTTTCTGCCTTTCAAGCCCCTAATCCCAATGCATCCAAAAAGGGGGAGACTACTGAGTCTAAGGCAATAAAAGAAAGAAAGAGAAAGAGAGTGGTCGATAAGAAACAATAAGAAAAAGAAAATGAGCTAGAGAAAGAGAAACAACTGATCACTTATAAAAGGAAGAAAAGTGCTGAAACACAAGAGCCTGTTAAAGAGAAATCCTTAGAAGATCTGGTTAAAGAAGCTAATGAAGCTCACAGCAGATCTATGGATAGAATAATAGACCAACTCTTTAGACAGGGCTTTGATACAACCACTTTAGACACTGAGATCAGAAGGCTGGAAGTTAAGGAAATACAAGAAAGATGAGCTAGCTACAGTGTGATGGATAGGGAAAGGTTGGAGATAATGATTAGATTTATTGCAAAATACTTGGGAAGATCATTGATTGAGATCAAATCATGGACCAGAGACAGTATTCTGGCAATAACCACCAGAATCTGTTCTTCTGAAGCATTCAATAAGGGGTTAACTATAGAAGCATTGGATAAGGCAGGTGTTGGGAAGAGAACTGATATGGCCAGGCTCTCCAAAGCCAAACTTACCACAAAAATGCTAGATCAACCTTCCCTAACTCCAACTCATAAACAACCAACTCCAAAACCTGCCAACCCTATCCCTAAACCAAAACCACTCACAACTCAACCCACAAAACCAATTCCATTACCTCAAAACCCACCTCAAATCACACCCAGTGATACACCCAGAAGGAGGAGAAGGGTGTTAAGGGTATAAGAAGAAGAAGAGGATGATAATGAAGACAGTCTGCCAATCTCTGTTGTTCTCAAATTTAAAACACCTGAGCCCAGAAGTCAACAGATGATCACACCTGACTTGCAAATGCAAATGGTAAAAGTGAAGATTGAAGAAGCAGAACAATAAAAGCAGCATGATGAGCAATTTCTCAAAATGGTTGACAAGGACTTCCCTCAATCCTCATCCATTCAAGAAATGAAGAACAAGCTCTGAGGCTGTACACTTTTAGACATACATTCCAACATCAAAGAGAAAGAGTGAGAATTTGGCCAGACCCCAGGGTAAGTTCCAGAATTCATAAGAAGAACATACCAAGTAGATATCATGGCCAAGTGAAAAAGACTTTGAATGCTGCAATTATGTTGGCTATGGTAGTCTCACCCTGGGAGATTATAGAAGAATTCAAGAGAGCACACAACTCAAAGACAACCCCTCAATCTATACTTGAAAACAAAATGATCAAGAAGGGGTTGTTATACAAGAGACTTGAAGATTTTCAAAAGAATGAACTCCATTTGTTGTTAGAAGGCTCTCATCTAGATGAATTCGCATACAGATAGATCACAACTATTGAGTTAAAAAATGGGAAGACAGTAAGATATCTGTCTGAATATTATGGCCTAGAGTTCTTCTTTGAGGGAGAAGCTGAAGAACTCACCAAGGAGGAACAAGTTGTTCTCCTTGAGGCCTATGCAAGTGAGTCTTACAGACTCATCTATGGGAATTAGGTTTCATGGTTGGGACAAGACTCTGTGTCTAGTTTCCCCAAGACAGAGTTCCCTTCCATACTTAGCCAATCAAAAGATCAGAAACCTTTTCCCAGCCTGTGCTTACATGATTACCTCTGAAGCTGATCAAGAGGGTGTTCCTGCCAAAGAATAAGTGGGATCATCAATAAACCTAGAGGTTTTCGCTGCATTGGTTCAGGGGGAGTTTGTTGGACCAAAAGAACCAATGAGCCTGATCAGAAAAACCTCTAAGTCCCATAGACATTACAACTGCTGAAGAAGATCACAACAGCTGAAGACATCAGCTGATTACAAGGTCTGAAGACAAAGTCTAAAGATAAGATCTGAAGATTTCTACTGAAGACAAAGTCTGAAAGTGAAGTGCTGAAGACAAAGTCTGAAGCTATCAGCTGAAGACAACGTCTGAAGTAAAAGTCCGAAGAACAGAGACTGAAGACAAAGACTGGAGACAAAGACTGAAGACCAGAGTGATTAGTAGTTGTCACAATAGCTGAAGTTATTAACTTCAGTAGTTGTGATGGTTTTCCTTTTTAGTACTTGTAATTGACCTTTCAGTAGTTTATAGTTTCAGTAGTTTTAGTTCAGTAGTTTTATGTTCTTGTACATAGCATTCACTGAGATGTGATCAGTTGTTGAGAACATTCTCAGTAGTTTGCATAGTTTCAGTTGTTTGTATAAATCTGTTAGATGTCACTATCAAGTGACATCAGCAAACATCACATTCCTTATATAAGGAATGTTGACCTAGTTGTAACGTGTGACATTTAGCCACCACGAGAGTATTTGAATGAAATATTCCTTTTGCAGAATTCTCTCTCTATAACCGTGTGCTTTTCTATTGAATATCAATTGAGTTCTTGCTAAATTGTCTAATTCATTGTTCGAATTTCCGCTACAGTCTACTCTAATTGATCAAACTTAGATCACTGATCCTAACAGATGGACATGTTTATGAACTTATTGATTGAAGGTATATTTGTGCTCTTAAACTCTTTCCCCATTGATATTTTAATGCATGTGTTATTTATCATGTTTTTGTTGATTTGATTATTCAACATGTACCTCACACACATAACTGTGGAATGATCAACCATCCACATGTAATGCATAGTATAACATTTTTCACAACTTTCTTCACCATGTTACTTCAGTTATGGATCTCATTTTCATTAATCCTCATTAGGATTAATTTACTTTGATCCTTTTTCATGATGATCCACATTGGGATTCTTTTCACTTCACTTTGGAAGGTGATCCAAGATTGGATTATTTTGTTCATTCACATGGAATGTACTATTATTGTAGATTCATCCAATTTAGATGTGTTCCTCGTTCGGAATCTTTTGGATCAATACATTTACACTGTGTGCTTGTTTCTTGAGGTCTTTGCTTAGCAAAATAGAGATGAAACATGATGTAGGTGAAAAAGATTCATAAAGTTTCATTACCTGATGTGTTTCGGTTACTACATACATATACACTTAGATAAGCCAATACATACCAGTACTCTGAGATGAGAGTTTCACCATTGAATAAGATTTTAATTCATCACAACATGTATCTTCTCTTCCAAGATGAGACTACCAACATATCTAGTAAGTCATGACAGTCTTTCAAATTTTAAATTAAGCATAGTGAATGATATAATGACTCTAATTATATCATTTCCCACTTATATCCTTTTCTTCATCAAAATTGACTTCATTTTGTAATTTTCCAACATTTTTAAATTGTTTTTTATGTTTATGATTTTATTCAAGGTTAATCATGCCAATTTATTGAACTAGGTACTCAAACCTACTAGGTTCAAATGCCATGGTGAATAAATCAGCTAATTGATTTTCAGTTGGAACTTGAATCAATTTGATTAACCCTTTTTTCAACACAATCTCTCAAAAAGTGATATTTGATTTCAATGTGTTTTGTTTTTGAGTGTTGAACTGGATTATTTCTAATAAAAACAATTGTTGTGTTGTCAATGTGAATTGGAGTTTGCAAGAAGTTAAAACCATAATCAAGTATCAAGTTTTGAATCCAGAGAACTTGAGAGCAACAAGTCGATGCTGCAATATACTCAGCTTCTGCTGTTGAAACGGATATGTTTGCCTACTTTTTGCACTGCCAGGAGACCAATCTAGGACCAAGAATGGACAACCGCCTGAAGTGGACTTCCTGTTGAAGTTGCATCCTCCATAATCACTATTAGTGAAGGCATAGAGATTGAAGTCTCCTTCCTTTGGATAACATAAACTAAGAGCTGGCTTGCCCTTCAAATATCTGAATATCCTCTTAACAGCATTCACATGAGATTACTTTGGATCAACTTGATATCTAGCACACACACAAACACCAAACATAATGTCAGGCCTACTGGTTGTTAGATACATAAGTGAACCGATCATATATCAATAGTGAGTCTGATCCATTGATTTGCCTTCTTGATCAGGTCTTATCTTCACTTTGGTATCAACTGGTGTTCTGATACACTGACAATAAGCAAAGTGGAATTTCTTCAACATTGTTTCCACATATTTTGATTTATTTTTGAAGATTCCATTTGCTGTTTGTTGTACTTGCACTCCTAAAAGAATGTGAATTCCCCCATTACACTCATTTCAAATTTTGAATGCATAAGTTATTCAATGTCCTTACAGAGTAGCTTGTTTGTTTAGCCAAAAATGATATCAGATACTTATATCTAGAGGAGCAACATGTCTCTTCCTCTTTGTTTTCTGAAGAGAGGCTGATCAATCATTCCTCTTTCATATCCATGTTCAAGAAGGAAGGATGATATAGTCTCATACCACTTTTTTGGAGCTTGATGAAGACCATACATGGCTTTGTCAAGCTTGTACACCCTATGAGGGAAATCAAGATCCTCAAAGCTAGATGGTTGACTCACATATACTTCTTCATCAATCTTTCCATACAAGAAAGCACATTTCACATCCATTTGATAAACAGTAAACTTCATGTATGCTGAATATGCAAGAAAGATTCTTATTGCTTCTAATATGGAAACATGTGCAAACACTTCATCATAATCAATTCCTTCTTCTTGTGTATACCCCTGTGCCACTAGTCTTGCTTTATTTCTGATGACAATCCCTATATCATCAGTTTTGTTTATGTATAGCCATTTCGTATCGATAGGGTATTGTCCTGCGAGAAGATCTACCAGTTGCCATACTTCTTGCTTCTTGAACTGCAACAGGTCTTTCTACATTGCAACAATCCAGCTATTATCTTAAAGAGCCTCTTTGATGTTTTTGGGTACTATTTGACAAAGAAAGCATGAAAACATAGACTTGCTTCTTGTCACCCTTTTATTAAGTTCACCAATAATGCTTTCTACTAGATGACTCTTCTGTATTTTGGTGTTGTTGTGTTACAAAAGTGCATCAACCCTTCTTACGGTCCTGTAATACTCAATAGAAAAGAAGATAAATAAACAATTATCAATCTCTTTTACAATAGTGAATTTACAAAAATAGAAGAAACATAAATGTAAAAACTAAGGATCGTGTTCAACACGGGGCCCTTAAAAAATTTCAAGCCTCCTAGGAGAACTTGTTTTTTTTCCCAGAGTACAATAGCCGAAGCAGTTTGTACTGCCGCAATTGATCTAGAACCCAAACTTATTTGTAGAAGAAAATCCAGAGAGATAGAGAACCTATTTTTATGAAGGTTTCGAGTTGTGTTGGTGTGTGTTTCTTTTGAGCTACACTCAGTATATATTGTGGAATTCAAACCATAACAACCACCCAGTCATTAATCCGAAATCGTAACTGCTCATTCAATTCATCATTAATAGTCGTTGGTTTCTGTCCAAGTATAACAGAAACTATTACTATTCGCAACTCTAACCGCGCACCAATGTCAGTCATACCTGACCAGACCCTCGAACCAACCTTCAAAATTACCAAGGTAGCTCGCAGTGATGCGAGTGTGCAAAGTGCGCCATCAAAGCGCCATATTGCGCGCACATGCCCATCTCGCGTGCGGGTGTGTGCGAGTGCTAGTGCGAATATGAGTTAAAGGTGATTCGCGTCCTTCTTGAATTAAAGTGGGACATTAAAGCGCCACATTGTGCCAACATACCCACGCCGCGCGCTTGTGCGAGTGCGAGTTAAGGGTGCTTCACACCATTCACGAATCCATTTAGTGTGACACCTTAGGAAACAATATAGACAAAAGGTTATAGAATATAAACTATTTTATATTCTTTCTTTCCTCCAGTGTGGGACAACTTCCCACACTATTAATTTCTAATGTTATCAACCATATTAATTTTTATTCACCAAATTAATTTATTGACTAAATATCTATTGGATTTTTATGCCCAAGACACATAGAACATTGATTTGATTAGTACATTATGATCCAAGTTGGGTCATACCCAATAACAAGCTTAGCATACACCAATTAATATTTAATTGATGATATGATCATGCAATTAAATAAATACACCAATTTAGAAAATGGGTTTTCTAAATAAGTTGCATATGAGATTGAACAACTTACATGGATATTTTGTTCGTAGGTATTGTTTGTAATGTTATTTAAGTTACTTAAATAACATCAAATAATAAAGGAGAGTATGAGTTATACAATTAAAAGGTTATTATATAACTCAATTAGTGTCTAGTTAACATTATCAAAATGGGTGTTTAAGTTTTGCGGGGAAAACCCCATTTAGAAGAAACTTTCGGCCGCCCCTTTTAGGTGGGTGTGTGCCTTTTGTTTCTTGGAACATCACACACTTTTAACTAGTATAACCCTCAACTTCCTTATCTCTCTCACATGCAAGAACCCAAGAACATACTCTCTCCTTCTCTTGAAGAAACTCACGGCTGGAAGGTGGTTCCAGCAGCTTCTTCTTTGGGTTTTGGAGTTCAAATCATAGCAACAAAGGTCCTTGCTTGATTCTTGTCGGTATGGATACTTGAGGACACCTCTCCTTGGTGTTTTTGTCATTCAAGAACCTCATTCTCTTCATCAAAATCATGTTTTTCAGCAGCTCTACAAAAGTGGTTTGTATGTCTTGTTTTGGTTGTTATTTCCTCCTGATAGCTAGTTCATACACTTCTATATATGATCCTATGTTCTTTTGTTTGTGGTTATGTTATTATCCTTAATTTTTCAGATTAGAAATTATAACATTAAGGTTTTATTTTGCTGCATTTTTCATGTTTAAATGGTTAAACTACTTTGATAATGGTCCAACAAACCCAACATTGGCATCAGAGTCGGATATGTGGATGACTAGCTTCTATTATCCTTGTAAAATTGGTTTTATGGGGTTTTAAATTCCTTAAAGGGGATGTTTTGTGATGTTATGATGAAATTCCAATCTTTCAAGATTATATCTTACATGCTTATGATTAAACCTTGAAAGAAAGATATGAAATTGTTGATTGTATTTTGTTTGGACAAAAACCCTAAATTCTTGGTTTATGTTGTGTTAAAATTTAGGGTCAAATAGGGATTTATTTTTGTTCTTGTATGTTGTATATGATGTTTCATATTGGTGCATAACCTAGCCTTGACCTTGTGTTGATTTGGTTTTCGATGGATGATTGTTTTGGTTGATTTCATTCATAATGGGTTGTAATATTATTCTTTTGTGCTTGTATTTGGATGTAATTTATTTATTCATTCAATGGTGATGTAATAGATAGATTAAGTGTGTTTTCTTTTATTAGAAAATTTGTATTAGGATATAATTTTGTAAAAGAAGATGCACAAGTTGGAAGCACAAAGGGAAGACTCAAGGATATGGGGCCAAGTCTCCTTCCGGAGAATCCACACAACTTCAAAAAGCTTATCATCCTCAACCTATTTGTAGGCTTCTTCATACTCTTTTGGATGATGGCTCTTGACTTTGCAACCTCTTCCCTTATTTTCCTTTTAATGATCTTTCTTTCTTGACAATCTCAAGTTCATGTTGTTTGATGTACTCAAAATCAATATAGTAATTGGATAAGGGAAGAAGTGCTTTAGCCTGATAGAGGACTGTGGCACTCAGGTAGTTGATCATTTTGATCATATCTTCTTCTTTGTCTACCTGAGGTTCTTGTTGAACCACATCCTCTTATGGAGGACTTTCTTGAACTGGGGAGAGAGTAGGCACATGCTTGTACAGTCTTTTCTTTTTTCTTTCTTCTTTAATTTGATTCAGTAGCTCAACACCTTTTGCCTCCTTTCTCTCCTTTGATGAAATTTTTATAATGAATTTTTTGAGATTGATTCTCAATTTTTTTTGATGAAATAAATCAACATGACTAATTATAAGATTACTAAGACACCCATAGCAAGAAACTACTCCCTTGGGCCTGATCTTGAGGGGGAGTGTGTGGATGAACACCTTTACATGGCAATGATTAGGTCTCTAATGGATCTTACAGCTAGCAGGCTTGATATCATGTCTGCCACGTGCATTTGTGCAAGATATCAAGCCAACCCCAAGATGTCACACCTTATAAATGTAAAGAGAATTCTAAGATATCTCAAAGGTGCCTCAACACTTGGTCTTTGGTATCCCAAGAATTCTGACTTCAATCTGTATGCCTATACAGATAGTAATTATGGTGGTTGTAATATAACTGCAAAGTCTACATCTCAGAGATGTCAGTTTCTTGGTAGAAGGGTTGTCTCATGGCAATGCAAGAAACAATCTTGTGTCTCTGCATCAACTGCTGAAGCTGAATACATTGCTGCTACAAGCTACTATGCTCAACTGCTTTGGATTAAAAATCAGATGCTTGACTATGTATTAAATTTCAAGGAGTTTCCATTCACATAGACAACAACAGTGTTATCTCTATCACAGAGAATCCTGTGCAGCACTCAAGGACAAAACACGTGAATATCAGGTATCATTTAATTAGAGATAACTTTGAAAAAGGATTAATTAAACTAGTCAAGGTTAACACAAACAAACAATATGCTGATCTGTTTACAAAAGCCTTTGATGAACAAAGATTGAAGTATCTTATATGAGCTATTGGGATAATTAATTTTAAGTAGCTTTTTCTTAAAATTAATTCATAGTATTTCTTAACAATCTGTGTCCTAAGTTGTCTAGTTTATCACATTTAGATGCTCTTGTTTTCTCTGGATGAAAACCTTTTGAAGACTTTCCTTAGATTTTTTACAAATCTTGATCCTTCGGAAGATATGTTTTTATCTTTGGAAGAAACTTATACTTTCAAAACAATTAATTGTTTAAGTAATTTTCCGTCGGAGAAATTACTGAAATATTTTCTGAAGTTTGAAATCTCTCTTAGACACTTATATGTTTTCAAGGACAATTTCCTTCCGAAGCAAATTAACTCTTAGAAGCTTTGCTCTATTGCACAAAACGTCCAAGTCTTAATTCTCTTCCGGAGTAAAATTTTTCAAAACTCTTAGGAAATTATTCCGAAGTCATTTTGGCTTTGGAAGATTTTTCATTAAAACATCAAAAGACAATTTACCTTTGGAAACTTTTTCGACATCCAAGAAAACTACTTTTGAGAATAAAGCAAACTACTTCTTCAAAGGTGGGACCGACATCCGGATTTCTAAGTTTATCCTCTTTTATTAACATTGTCTTAAATCCTTTTTACATATAAATCCAACAGTTCCCCCTCTTTCTATTATCTTCATTTTTCCACCAAACCTAAATTCCCAAATTTTTCTATCCAACCGCCTTTGTTCATCTTTCCTTCACGTTTAAGCTTTCTAAAATGGCCAACCTTAATAGATGAAATGACCCAGATTTCGCTATGTTGTTACATAGGCAACATAACCAGTTTGCTTTGTTAAACTCTGAGAAAGATTCTCACTTCTCAGAGGTTTGCAATTTTTGGCTCTGTCTAATTACTTCACCTCCCTTACCATTGATCATGTTCTTTATGAGGATCATTTGCTTGATTTTTAATGATCTTGAAGAGATTGTTCTAGATGGGGAGAAGGCATAGTCTGCTACGGTGCAGGGGAGGTCAATCTTTATCACTCTAGCCATCATAAATTCTCATATATAGCTAGATGATGAGGAAGGGGAGTTTTCATTTCCAAAAGAGGCTGTTAACCAGTCCTTCCAGCAGATGGGCTATGAAGGGAATTTCCCTATAAAGACCTTTAGGGAAGGGAAGGTCTAATCCCAGTGGAAGTACTTACTACATGTGGTCATCCACATCTTATCCAAAAAGCATGGGGGTTGGAAGAAGATTTTTGAAGATCTCCCCTTCATAGTGCATGGGATGGTTTAGGGGGTCAAGTTTTGGTACTCTCAATTTTTTTATACAAATCTGCTTGCTAACTTGGACTCCTTAGAGCAGTACATGTTTCCTAGATAGGTTCAATACATTCTCAACTGTGATTTGGGCTCACAGTCGAGGAAAACAGTTAGTATTCTAAAATTAGGATAGATGCAACCCGACATCATTAAAATTTTGAAAAAGCCAATTGTTGGCTTCTCAGGGGTAGAAACAGCCCTTGTCCTAAAAATGTTAGATCACATTGCTTAAGGTGACAAGCTAGCAACACAAGCTAGTGTGGAACCCACACCTTCTACATCTCAACCACCAAAATGGTCACAAATCACCCTCACCTACAAAAGAAAATCTAAACAAACCCCTGCTTAGGCTATTGAGTTTGTGCAGGCCCACATATACACACCCATACAGGAGGAAGTGGATACTCGAGCCCCCCTTCTCCTAAGGAGCAAACCACTCCTATTACATCAAAGATTAGTGTTGAGGTTCCTCATGCTTAGCCTGATGAGCTCACAAGCCTAACTGCCTTAAGCCTTCACTCTGAGTCTCACTCAAGTGAACAACATTCGAGGGATAGTTACCATCCCTAGCCTTTAGACTTAAATCAACCCATTCCCAACCTTGACTTCTATATTGATGAGGACTTTGGTTTCAGTGAGTATCATGAGTCTCTCTATTACTCCCCTACTCAAAGAGAAATGAGTGCTCTTGACTCACCTGAGTCTAGCCCACATTAGTCACCTATCACTGAAGTGGATCCTTCTGAACCTGTTTTATGATCCATATGGAAGAGGCTCTCACTTCAACAAGCGATTACATCATTCAGACCTCAACCATGGCAACTCATCCCATTGACACTTCAACTAAAGTTATCTTTGAGCAGGGGAATCCCAGCAGCCAAGAACTCCATGCTGGTGGTGAGAGAGAAGACTTTGGTCCAATTCTCTCATCCCCTAATGAATCTTCTGATGATGAGGAGGAGAATCCAAGGCTAAAGGTGCAAAAACTGTCAAATACATGCACCTACTTAGTCTCAAAGGTTAGTCACCTTGAATCTTAGCCGACTACAATGCAAAACAATGTCAATGATCAACAACTTGAGATTCTTATCTCAAGGAAAAACTAGCTCAAAGACCTTAAAGAAGAGCTCAACTAGGAACACAAGAACCTATGAATGTGGTTGACCTAACCTCTAGCTCATCTACGCAAGTGGATGATGCTACCAAAAAAGGGGAGAAAGTCATCACAGACACAGAACTTGGGAGTTCTTCACAGTGGTTGGACATGAAAGACTCATCATATTCAATTGCCACTATCCATGCTCTGCGACTTCCTCAAGTTCATGTTGATGTGGACTCTACACTCTTTCATGCAAAGTCTTTTTAAGGAAGGAATACCAAGGGTAATGCCATCTCCAACAACTTCAAATCATATTACAGGGTGGATATATGACGAAAATAGAAGAGACCTTATCATTGAAAGAGTTCAAAGGTAACAAGAAGTCTTTAACTTTCGGACTTTGAACTTCTATGAAAGTCTTGACCTTGTCAGCATGCCACTTGTCAACCAAAGCCAATTTAGACAAGCTAACAGGCTGGATTAAGGGACTCAAGATAGGATCACTACAGAGTTCAGTTGCAGAAGGAGACTAAGGCAATTAGGCAACATCATTGGTCAACTCGATGTTGAGACAGACCCTAAGATTAGTTTCATAGGGGAAACCATGACTGAAGTCCTAATGGTAGAACCTGAGAGTCCTGTCTCACCGTCAACTGCTACAAAGACTTATTCCCTTAATGAGACACCTACTGGTGAAGGTGCATCTCAACCTTTCTCTTGCCAGAGCTTGGAAGCTACACCAAGCAATGAGGGCCAAAGCTCTCTCCACCCTAAGTCACAAAGGTCTATGAGTGACAAAGGAAAATAAAAATGACTTTTGAGGAGACTGAGAAGGAGGAGAGAGAGAGGAAAAGGAGGCTAGGGGAGAAAGTTCCTCTACTGGGTTTGCAAGATTCATAGAAGTTGCTATCAGAGCTGCCCCCAGGCCAAACACTTAAGATGATGAGTTGAGGGCAGTCAATATAACCTACTTGCAACGAGGAAGTATGAAATTGATAATATCGTCTCCCTCCCCTTAGATAAATTAAATGAACTGGCTGACATGGAATTGTCCAAGGAAAGAAAGGAGGTTAGATAATGCAAAATTACTCTTCAAATCAAAGAAGAAAGAAGACAAAAACGACTCTACAAGCATGTGCCTACTCTCTTCCCAGTTCAAGAAAGTCCTGTACATGAGGATGTGGCTCCACAAGAACCTCAGGTAGACAAAGAAACTGATAGGATCAACATGATCAAATACCTTAGTGCCACAAGCCTCTATCAGGCTGCTGCACTTCTTCCCTTACCCTTTAATTACATTCAGTTTGATATCTCAAACAGCTTGAACTTGAATTAGTCAAAGAAAGAAATACCACTAAGAGAAAGTTAAGGGAAAAGGCTGCAAAGTCAAGAGCCATCATCCAGAAAAGTATGAAGAAGTCTATTGATAGGCAGAGGATGATGAGCTTCTTGAAGCTGTATGGATTCTCCGAAAGGAGACTTGGCCCTTTGTCTATATCCATTATCGATAAACATATAAGGGTGATCAAGCAGAAGGTTCAAAAGGGAGAACTTGTTGACTTACGCCCCCACTAAGTCAGTTCCTCAGGAAGTGGAGATTGAGGTTGAACCATTTGAGACAACACAACCTGAATCCTCTGTTAAGCCTCAGCAAGCTTGCACTTCTGATCCATAGCAGGGTTCTATCACCACTCAATCTGAACCCATGAGAGAGGAAGACTCAACTGAGAAAGACAAAGAGGGTCAACCAGGTGTTGTAGGTCAGTTTTCTCAGTTAAACACTTCAAAGAGGATAAAAAAGATGGATTCGAAACCAAAGCCAAAGAAGAAAAAGAAAAAATATCCATCTCTAAACCTCAGGATGAGTTAGAACATCCTGAGGATGTGCAACAAGAGGATGCTCCACTAACTCCAGTTCAAATAGCTCCTCTTCATCAGGAAGACCCATCTTGTCCTAGACATACACTACAAATCTAGATAGATGGCATGTCGTCAGAGATCAAGATGTTTAAGATGTCTACACATGGCAAGACATGTTCAATTTACCCTTATATGATCACTTTGACATGAGAAGACACTATAAGAGTCTGAGTGATCCTGACCATCATAAGAAGAAAGGATGGTCATCATCATGATGAGGTTTGTTGATATCTCAAGCCTTCAAGTGTTTTGGTAAAATCAACCTAGGGGGAGTTTGTAAGGTTTAATACAAGGCTGATGCAACCCAAACACCCTAAGTCTCTCCTGCATGCATGCACAAGTGTACTAAAGTAGAATGCTTCGGATGTTTCAAACCCAACATTAGAAAATATTCTAAGTGTGAAATCTTCCGAAGCCAAGACCAAGATCTTCCGAAGCCAAACATGAAGTCTTCCGAAGCTTCAAAGACAAAGTCTTCCGAAGCCAACACTTGAAGACAGATTTCTTCCGAAGACTTTTCATCACATGTTTTATCTGATGTACCTTTTCAATAAAGTTGGACCCCTTTCAGCTGCAACTCTGATAAGACACCAACTTTACAAAACTTGGTGAAAGGTCCATGCTTTTGGTAACTATAAATTGAGGTCTTGAGTCTGTAACTTTCTAGTTTATGTACTTTATCCTTTTTGTAATATATTAGGATGTGAGTTATGGCATGTCATAGTCACTAGTGAAAAGGCAATCTGCCTTTTAACTCTACGTTGATTTTATTATTGTCTAGATCATGTATCCATCTAGCCTTCAAATTATGATCAGTTGTAGGTTGTAGTATGAGTATCTTTGGTCCTTGTATCTTATTATCTATTGCTTTGAAAACACTTGTAAGGAACTAGAGAGTAATATACATCAAACTTGAAAACTAACTACTTGTGTTGTTCTTGTTCTGTCTCTTGAATACTTGTGTTTCTTAGTTCACACTAGAATTGCTTTCTAGTTCACTATGTGATTTGTTAAGTATTGTTGCACACTCTCCTCTTTGTGTTTTTGTGTTGTAAGCTAGTACCCTTCGACGGTCCTGCAAATGATACATTACAATTATACAATAATCCAATTAAAGATAAGAAATATGTTTTATTAACTAGGTCCTAGTCCTAAATAGAAATGAACAATCCACTAATAAACATTCCTAAAATCATGTGAGATAGTAACTAGTCAGCTAAAGAATTAGCCGGTGAGTAAACACAAGTTTGAATACTTATATAAATTGATTAAATAGATTGAAAACAATTCAATTCACGTAGCAATGTCAGAACTTATAATTCAATAGTGTAACATAAAAGACAAACCAACACAATCAAACCTAATGACTGACTGACTCGATCCAAAGAAGAAGCCTTAAATAATGAATGACTTCGGTTCCAATCACCATGCGACAAAACAAATGGGGTGGGTTGTTCAAACCAATAGATTTATCATTATTACCGTGGTTGCATGAATTAATGATTGTGTTATCATCAAGTTTATCTTTGCAAGTAATAACATAACATGTATTAAATTGAATTTAGAATGAAATAGAATAAAAATGATTATCAATGATTGAATTTCATATCACATGATTTCCCCAAAATATAAAACACATAAAAAGGGCTATGAATACTCACATTGTATAATAACGGTTGTTGGGTTAATAAGAAAGCTTGGATGTTCAAAAGTCAAAGGTGATGCCCTAAAGGATAACAAGAAGTAATAACTTGAGAACGAAATTCATTACAAGAAGTTAGGACTGGCTGGGTGTGAGATTGATATTCTCACAAGGACCGAATATGATGATTGAGTCAATGATTTTATCTTGGAATCAAACAATCAAGGAACATTGAATGCAAGAAATAGTCATAAATGCTATTTGTTATAATGAAGATGATCGGTTACAATGAATGCTAGGGTTTGAGCATTAAAACAATAACAATACACCGTGAGAACATAAGACTAAACAAAATATTCTGATTGTCTATAATGTCTATCAATAGTCACCTCACATATGAGGTTTTCTATTCCATTTATAGGCTGACAACATGCATTTTACAAAATGATTAAACTACCCCTGACCTATACATGAGAGAACTAGTCTATGTTTTTATCAGCATTTCTTTTGCTTATCTGTATTGACTATTAGCGGATGTGTTGATCTTCATCAACATTTCTTCTTTGTCATCAGCATTAGTGTTTGGTCATCAGCATTGACAAATGTGGATGAACAAACCCATATGCGCATTTGTTGTCGGGTATCCGCATTAGATAATGTCGATGTACAAATACTTGTCATCATTTGTTTCCGGCTATCTGCATTTGTTAAGGCGAAAGAACAAATACTTGTCAGCATTTGTTCTATGTCATTCGCATATACAAATGCGGTTAGCTGAAACTTGTCTTCTCTGTACATTATTCATCCGCATTAATACTTGTACTCATGGGATTTCCGGCAAAACAAGCATCAACCCACCACTTGAGTTCGCATGTATGATCCTTTCAGGGTCCAACAATACTCCCCCTAAGGATTATACAGCCTATGTTCTTTAAGAATTGATGGTGGTTAAGGTTAGGAAGATTCTGCTGGGTCTTGTGGAATAATAAGAGGTTCTGCCTGAGATGGATCCAAATGGCCTTTATCATGTTGACAAAGTCATTTGCATGAGACATCTTATCTCTGTTTAAGACATGGATCTTCATTCGGCTCATAGTGTAGATGGCTTCTAAGGGCAACTTTTGTAGAGAAATGGGTTCCTATATTCACACAGTGGATAACCCATCTCTATGAATCAAGAAAGCTCCATCCATATCTACCTCTAACTTCACAACATTTCCCAACTGTAGAGGAGTCTTCTTCTTCCTTTGTTCTCCCTTGGCATTGATTTGATCATATGTCATTTTCAGAATCTTAATGCACTTTAAGAAGAAGTGCATGTCTTCTTCTCCTAGCTTATTGGTTATCTCTCTAAAGTGTCTAGTGTATATGTAGTGGATATAGGATTCATCTAACAATCTCACCTCATATTCATTGAACAATCTAATCTCAGCAGCTTCTTTTCCTCCCCATATTCTTTCAATTAAAAATACCAACTCATATGTCTTTTTATCATAATAGACATTGGAGATTGGTTTGGAGGAATGAGTTCCAGCCACCATCTTTCTTTTCAATGATTCAGTTGGTTTCACCTTAAGCTCAGGAAACACAACTTCTTCTTCTAGTTTTGTTCTTTTCTTCTCAAGGGGATTGATAAAGGATCTATCTTTCCTCATGCAGATAGCCTTAAGAGATTTGAAGTTGTCTGTTCATTTAAACAATCTCAGAATATCTTCAAACTCATATTCCCTGAACATAGCTTTATGATTAATCAGCTTTATATTGGCTAGTTCCTTTAGATCATGGATTTCCAAGGAGTTCACCAGAGCAGAGTACTCTATGAAAAATTGCACTATCCCTGAAATCCTCTTTACCATGAACGTGTTCCAGTCACTGTCATACTTCCAAGCAATAATCTTTTGATCAGTCTTTCCTTTAGGAGTAGACACACCTCTAGTCATCTGTGCAGTGATTAGCCCTTATTGAAGTTTCAACTATGAAGGCTCTACAAGCCACTCAAGATTTCAGTGCAAAACAGGTGCCAAAGAGTCATGGTCTCTCTGGGTAAGCTGCATGTCTTGTGCTGATACTTGGGTCCTTGGCTTTTTACTACTAATCTCCTCTTCTAGTTTCTTCAGCCTTTCTTTCTTTTCATTAGTCAACCTAAGGATGGCAGCCCTTATGGAATTAGTCTTCATATTGCCCAGCTTTCTCTTTATAAATCCTTAAACAGATGGCATAGTGTGAAGATCACCCCCTGCATCAACCTAGGGTGACATTGTCCTCTGTCCTTCATCCCTTTCAACAACTAGGTCATTACCAATTTGTTGATCGTGAGCAGCTAGTTCTTCTTCTTGATTTTGCTCATCAACAGGAGCCTCTTGTTCTTCAACATGCTCTTTTGGATTAATCTTTGAACCATCGAAGGCAACAATCGAGAGTGGGTTCCGCTATAAAAGTTCCTAGGATCTCTCTTTTTGATGTACTTATAAGACTTAGCATCACAATGAGGAATATCCATCATAGGACCTTCAAGTACAATGTTTGGGAAAGATTCATTGATAAGACATTGAAAGAATCATGGATAAATCAGGAACATATGTCTTCTCCCTTCCTGAACATTTGAAACCAGACCATTAAACACATAAGAAGACATGTTGAATCGCATGTTAGTGCATAGAGCACACATGGCAAATGATGTGATTAGTAGAATGTCATTCCATCCGGTCTTCCTCTTTGACACACAATGTTGGTAGAGATGAATCAGGAACTTTCATTGTAAGCCAACTAATCCTTTTACAATCTGCTTCCCTTCATATCCTCCCTCATATCCAATGTTGGAAAAGAAAGTAGTGATTTCATAATCTTCAAGCTCTAGGAGAGAGTTGGTATCATCACCAAACCATAGACACTGTCTCACAGTTTGTTTAGTGGTAGCCAATGTGTGTTCATTAGAGATTCTTCCAGACTGAATCCTTACACCATCTTTCTCTGTCACCTCATTAGTGCTCCAAAATGACCTTATTTATCTCTCATAAATGACTGGTCTAATTGTAATTGCATGAGCCACTCTAGTAGTGGAAATGAATCTGATAATGTCTCTAAGATCTTCAGCCTTGGGTACATCAGGGTCAACATAACCCCTGACATTACGGAGCTTGCTCTAGGTGAGATTTGCCATGTACCCTGCATTAAAGGCATATGAATTAGAAAAATGATACTACTCATAGATTGTAGAGCATATATCAAATAAATGTTTTTAGTTTGACTTTTGATGGTCAAAAATGACTATATGAAGGTACTGTTCCATAGGAATCATTCCTAAGCTTGATATTAATATGAATAATCACTATTAAATTGTTTTTCATGTTTGGAGAGAACATATTTGTTGTTTTCAACCCCATTTCAACTCTTATATTCAATATTTGTTTTCAACATTTTCCATCTTTTGTTATGCTCTATTCATACGATGAACATGGTTTAGAAATTCACTTGTTGGTTATTATTCTTTTTAGTTAACATGTTCATTATAGTCAAAAATGATCATCATTTCTTAATTCAAGTCTAATTTTGAGTTTCCATTCTTGACCTAGCGTTCTAGGTTCATCGCTGGTTTAAAATTTCAACATTTTAGGTCACAAAATTTAAAGATTTTCACCTTTTGTTTGAGACTACTGTTGCGGTGAATCGAAACTGAAGAATCGTAGAACAATAGTTTGTTAATGGTGATGATGATTGATGAAGAACAGTGAGTTTCACTCATCGCAGTTTAAAGTCTCTCAAATTTGAAAAGTATTAAATGACCTTTTGAAATGGCTTTAAATAGTCAACTAATGTCTTTTACAGATTGTTACAAGTTTCAGAACAAATGATGTCAATTTTTAATTCACTGTAGCAAATGTGGAAGAGTTTTGTTCATCAGCATTTCTGTACTATTACAAATATGGTTGAACAAAGTTTGTTAAGCATTTGTTCATTGTTACAAATCTGAACAAAGTTAGTTCGCATTTGTTTACTTTAACAAATGCGATAGAGTAAATTGCTTTATCCACATTTACTTGAACAAACACGGCTGAACAATGAAGTTGTCCGCATTTCTTGACCATCATCATCATGAAAGAAGAGATTAAGCACTAGTTTATTCATTTTTGTTATACATGAAAAGTGTTGATGTTACCCACATTCAAGAATGCGGACAAGTAAAAATAAATGTCTTCCGCATTAACAAATATAGTAGAACACTTTTGTCCGCATAGGTTTTTAACACCAAAGCTTTTTATGTATATTTATTTGACACAAATGCGGTAGAGTTATGTTGTCCGCATTAGTTTCACTTTGTTGTAAATGACATAAACATTTACCTGCATTGGTTATATGCATGGGTTACCTTCACTCATATTAACCAATGCACTTACCCGCATTAAATTTTGAACTTAGTCAAAACATAATGTTTCTATAGAGAAATTCTCATTTTTGGTTTTTCTTGTTATGTAGAACTGTCTTTGATTGGATTGTGTCTTATGAAGTTGTTGGTTGTTGTTGGGGTTATCACTTCTTGCATGGATTTACTTTTATATAAGAAGTGATACAAGTTTCCTATTGTTTGATTGATCTTAGACTTCTTATACTTCTAAGAATCTGCATAAGCTAAGATACTATGGCATAACTTCTACACCAAAACAGACAGTCTCTTTTTGATTTGTTTCTAAGTCTTAAGAAAGTAGTTTAAGAAAGTAAATGTCTATACAATGTCATCAAAATTTTGAATTACTGTTAGGACCGTGTACGTACGGAGTACTAACTGATTCTATGTTTAAACCAGATCAAATGAGTGCGGAATCCTATTTAATTGACGATCTAATAAATGAGAACGATAAGCCAATCGATATAAGATTGAACTAAACATTAAGAACGAGTAGGAATCGATCAGGAACGAACTATGAACTTAGACAGGTTGTTTGGGACACTCGGGACGGCTACGGTTTATGTGTATTCGAAATATCTCTCAAAGTGTTATGTTTTTCCATGAATTAGGTGGTATTTATAGGTTAGTGGTTTCCATTCGTACGACTGAACCATTGGCATGGTTCAGTTGTATGACTGAATCATGCGATTGAGTCATACGCATAACTGAAGGTTCAGTCGTGCGACTTAGTCAATCTTATGTCTCAATCATACGACTAATCCAGTCTCCTGATTGAGTCGTGCGACTGGTCCATAACCATGATGTATTTATGCGTATGGTACATAAGTATGGTCCATTAGCATGAATAATCACCCGACTAGGTTGAAGATAATACTCAATCGTTATTAACCTATATAAGAAGTGCATACATATAAATCAAAGATAAATAAACATCAAAGCATATATCATATTTCATTACTTCGTCAAATTACACATATGTAAGATATGAAAGACTTTTACATTTAAGCATATAAACTAGGAACACATGTATCTACAAACTCCCCCTTGGACCTATTTTACTCTATTGTCTAACATTCTTCACATGTTCTTGGAACTTCTTGTACTTCTCTTCTCTTGTGACTGCTGCATGTATCTCGAATGCAAACTGAAGCCATACAACGTGTTGGAATTGAAGAGCTTGTACAATGTCTTGCGTGTCATAGAATAGTGGCCACTTGTATAAAGTATAGACATCTTCAGTAAACAAGTTAATGAGCCATATTAGGTCAAATACCCTCATAGTTTCTATCTTCCCATCTTTGTTCAAAACTATGATCGCTTCCCCTGTCCTCCAGTCATAATACCACTAGTTGATGTGTGGAGTGAAGTCCTAAGGCATTTCCCGTATGGGAATCTTGGACATTGGGCATGGATGACTCCACTTCAGCATTAATTTAGGTTTTCCAAATATGAGATCAACTTCAGACTTATGAATGAACCTCTTAGGTTGTTGAGGTCTGAAGTTTACCATCTGGTGTGGTATTCTTTCTTCAATGAAACTTCAAATCATCCTGACATCATTCTTAGGTTAGCATACAACAAATCTAAGCATTCCAGTCGGTTGAGGTCAAAAACAGGAAGAGTCTTCAGATCATGTTGATATTTGAAGTACTGAATCCATTTCTCCCTTTTCATAGCATAGACCTCCAAGTATTCAAATTATGCCCATGTGATAATCTTGCCTGACACTTTTTGATGTCTTTTAACTCTATAAAGCTTGGTGTTGGCATTTTGCTTTGGGGTGCGCGTTGGGCTTTCATCTTAGCAAAACAAGCTGCCCATTTTGCTTTCTTAATATCAACATTAGCATCTGAACCTTGGTTGTACTTTCATCTTTCTCTTTCTCTTTCTCCATCTCCTCTAATTTATCAAAAGTACCACTGCCAAATGTTTCACCCAAGTTGAGGATAACATGTCCCTCCGGTTAGTGTACTGTAGATAGTGCTCTGTTGTGACATCCTCTATCTCTATCTCATTCACATCTTTCAGCATATCGTCACTCAAAACAACAACCTCTGGAGCATCTTTGACAAGCTCATCACGATTCAGTCTGAACATTTCAGCGAGTTGCTCGTCTGTAAGATCATGGATGATCTCTCATTCCTCGGGAGTATAGCTCATAGATCTTTTAACAATCCATTGCAAGTCTAGAATCATAGTAAACTAAGTCTTAACTTGCTAAAGGGGGTGACATCATATTCATCTGTCTGTTGAGCTTCATCTGTTTGATTAAACATTCAATACAGCACACGTAAATCATTAGACAAGACATTTAAACATAAATAATCATTAATTACATTAATGTAATACACATTTCAAGTACAAAAGGTTCAAATACATAAACATCTAATCATTACTTTTGTCTTGATATGTTGTCTCTTTAGCTTGAGGAGCTGAGGACGAGGGTCATTGATCTTGTTTTCTCTTGGTACGCCTCTCTTTCACTAATGGATTCGAGGCTCACACAGATGCATCACCTTCTTGATCATCCTCATCATTATCATCACCATATTTTCCTTTTCCACTACCTCCCGCTACCTTGTCATCATCATCAACTTCCTTAGATTCATCTTCATCCTCTATGATCATCATTCTCATCATCACCATCCTTAATCTTTAACAACTCACTCTTTGATCTCTTCAGTTTTAGCAAGATCCTTTTGTTCTTCTTCTCAAGACCTTCAATCCTCTTTACCGACAGAAACACCAGCTCGTTTTGACTTTTTAGTGCGTGGTGGGCTCGGCCTAACGCTGTCTCGTACTAAGCGTTCTTCTCACTCAACTGAGCGATTTGCTTTGCTTGAGCCACATTCACCACCATCAGCTGATTAATCTGAGTAGCCCTGAGATCATCAGTAGCAATAAGCCTTAGCATCATCCGGTTCAGGCTAGCTAGTTGCTCTTCTAACCCGACCATGGGTAGGGTAGGTCCGGGTGTGAAAGTGGATTGGGTGGAGGGATAAGCTTGGTCAGTGGTTGTGGTAGTGGTGGATGTGCTGAAGATGGGAGGAGGGATGGGAATGGATTTAGGAGTAGTAGGTGCATGAGTGGTGGATGGAGTGGTGGCTATGGTAGTGGGTGTGGTGGTGGTGTTGGCTGTGGTAGTGGTGGTAGTGGGTGTGGTAGTGGTGGTGGTAGTGGTAGTGGTAGTGGTAGTAGAAGATATGATCAAAGTAAACCTTGGTCTCTTACCTTTTTTTACATAAGGATGGGCCATCCTCTTCTTCCTGGAGCTCTTGACAGTAGAGGTTCCCCCTAGGCTGAGTGGCTAGTCTGGCTTGTTAGTAGGATCGGTGACATATGTAGCAACACCCTTCAACCTGGCCTGGCATCCGCCAACCGCCTTTTCCCTTTGTCGGTGGCCACAACCCGGCTGCCAACTGTCCTAACCTGTGGCTCATCATTAGACTCTTCCTCTTCATCGAGCAGGAAGTCCTGATGGAAGGCAGCCTTCTCTGTTCCACTAGGTGTATCACCACCTTGACCATCATCATGGTCGTCATCATCGTCGTGTTCTTCATCGGTGGGTAGCTCAATTGGCTCAACATCGGAGTTGCTATCATCGTGACAGCACTTCTTGTGAGAGGGCGCCACATAATATTCATTGGCCAAATGCCCAAACAATCTCCTGGCCGGGGGCTTCACCTGCTTCCCCCGGTACACCTTCATCCGATCTAAAGTTGTGTCATCCATCACCTTTAGAATCATAGCATCATGTCTCTCTTTTGGTAGAAGAGGAAGCTTCTCATCAATAATCATCTGTAGAAACCTTGGGTACATGCAGAAGCCTTCCTTGCCCTTGGCCATGAGGTTCCCGATAATATAGAAGAATATCATATAGGACAAACTGAACGGGTGGTTCAGTACCAGAGCAACATATGAATTTTGGATTTGATCAGACATCTCATCAAACCCACCTCTCCTTGATGCTATGCACTTGATAATCACATGAGCCAAGTACTTAAACGGGGGGCACAGGTTGCTCTTGTTGAGCACACTTGCATTGATGTCCCTTGTGTACTTCATCCTCAAAAAGTAGTCTCTAACAGTCAGAGGATGTAGCTTGGTTGGGTGTGCACCATCCTCACCTAGATCCAGGACTCGCCTTAGATCTACTGCATTAATACTAATCTCCTGTCTTAATATCGAGCTCCGAATACTGAGGGGCTTAGCAGACCTGTCAACTGTTGCACCTTCCCAGAAGGTCTGCTATAACGATCTGTATGGCATGTAGGGTGTAGATATGGCCTTGAAGATCCTCGATCTCCTTAGAAAGGCTATGATCCTAGCAAACTCGAAAAGCATTCCAAGTAGTAGCATCTAAGTCAGCACAGATATTGTGCTTGGTGCTCATCGTCCATCTATCAACCATGTTGCTTCAACCCAAGAAACAAATACGTTACATTTGTTCATAACAGAAGACAGCAGGAACTTAAACTATTTTGATCAAACTGGCTCAGTCGTGTGACTGAACCATACGGCTAAGGTTTAGTCGTACGATTGAGTTCAGTCGTACGATTGAGCCTGGGCTGAGTTTAGTCATGCTATTGAGCCTGCGAATGAACTTAGTCATATGCTATGCCATGAGATTGAATCATTCGTGCGACTGAACCCATACGCATGATTCATTTGTGCAATTGGGTCGTGCGCCTGGCTCAATCATGCGATCAAAGTTCATTAGCATGTCCATTCGCATCCAACACCGTTAAACACCCTAGTATCACAAATCGGACAGTAATCACAGCAGTTGAAATTTGGGCAGGGTGTGTGTGTGTATGGGCGATTTCAAGGAACTTTGAAGGGTGGTAAGGGTTTCGACGGACTGAACCCCTTATTTATACTATTTTAAATTTCAGTGGTGCGACTAGACCCATATGCATGCTTCATTCGTGTGACTGGGTTTGAGTAATGCGATTGAGTTCATACTCCTTCATCCATTCATACGATTGGTTCAGTCTTATGGTCCAATCGCATGGTTGTCCCATACTCATGGTCCAATCGTGTGACTGGCTCATTCGTATGGTCCAAACATGCAATTGGCTCATCCTTAAGTTTCAATTGGCTCATCTTTAAGTTTCAATTGTACGATTGGCTCAAACTTACGAGCTTGAACTCATACACTTTCAAGTACCTAAAATTATTAACTTTTAATATAAAACATTCTACCATTTGATCATCTCAGACATGACCCATTTAATTTAACACTATTTGATCACCTCAGACATGATCCTTTTAGTTTGGAATCGATTGGTCACCTAAGTGTAAGGCCCCATTCCCGGGCACCTCACAGTTGATCATTCATTGCACTTAAAACATTGTAAAACATACATTTAATTTGCAGCGGAATTTAAAACTTTCAATAATAGCTAAAAACATGTCCTTTCATTCATTTACAACATTTTTTTTATCTCAAAATACGAATACATGTCAAAATATGGACGCCAGCCTCAAAATGCTCCCAGTAGCTTATGCATCCATGCCTGCAACTCCTCAGTATCAACAAATACCTGCCAACTATCATGCATATAAAAGTCAGCGACGCTGACTGAGTTCTAGTTTTTATAATAAAATACTTTACTTTGTTAAAATCGTTCCTTACTTTTCTTTCAAAAGCATACTATACTTTACAATCGTTCGTGATCATGCATAATACATACATACAGATAATATCATTATTATCTTCGTCATTACGTTCCTTAACTTTGTTCATTCAACGTATTACATTATCGTTCACTTCACTTTCTAGATCCAGTCAGACTTTACGCTCTTTGTGGCACTCAGCCACGATTACTAAGGTCGAATGACAAGGATCCTGTTCAGTACATTATTACGATAATTCATTTACGTTCATTCATCTCATGCTCATTACTCCTTATTTCTCGAATCTTGTCTCATGCAATATCCCTGACTCATGCTCAAAGGCTGATGCTGTGCCGGGGCCTGCTCACAAAACCCCGAGTCATGTCCGAAGACTAACACAACACCGGGATACGCGACAAAGATCCCGTATGAGTCAATCACAGGGATTGAACTCTATCCGAGTCTGTGGCAACACAAAGTCACTCACCTCATTATCTCGTCTGGTACAATATCCCCAACTCATGTTCAAAGACTGATACTGCGCCGGGGCCTGATAAACAAACCCCCGACTCATGTCCGAAGACTGATGCAATACCCACGACTCATGTCTGAAGACTGATATTGTGCTCCGGGCCTGCTCACAAAACCCCGACTCATGTCCGAAGACTGACACAGTACCGGAGTACGCGACATGGACCTCTTTCGACTCTGTTGCGACACAGAGTCGCTCACCTCATACATATGCTTGCAATCTTTCATTCACTCATTCATTCATTTATGCATGCATTCATTCATTAATGTTCCTCTTTTCATTATCTTCCACTTTACGTTACATAATACTTTCATTACATTCATTAGCGTTCAACGCAAATCCAAGGGAAGACATACATACATAAATATAACATACACCATCACCAATACGGGCACATCATACATGCATAACACACATCAAACAAAAGCCATCACATCATAACTAGGCCTATCTCCCCATAATACCCATTAAAACCACTTAGAAAACCTCAAGTTCAAATTGGGCGCATGGGAGCTTCCATGCGCATGGGCATAAAAATTCTAAGTATAAAACAGTCTCGGTACATTGGCACTATTTGGGCGCTTCTGCCCATTTCAGGCGCCTTGCCACTATGCAGCGCCTTGCCACTATGCAGGCGCCTTGCCACTATGCAGGCGCATCACCAACACTTAGCCGTTTCAACCCCCAGGCGCATCGGCACTATTTAGGTGCATGGCCAACACTTGGGTGCAAGGCCAACACTTAGGCGCATGGGCCACTGTTTAGGCGCATGGCCAACCCTTGGGCACATGGCCAACACTTAGATGCATGGCCAACATGCTGGGCGCATAGGCCACTGTTTAGGCGCATGACCCTCTCTTGGGTGCATGGCCAACACTTAGACGCATTTTAGGCGCATGACCCACTCTTGGGCGCATGGCCAACACTTAGGCGTCTAGCCACTCATGCTAGGCGCATGGGCCACTGTTCATGTTCATCAGAACATTCTGAAATATTTTCTATGCTACAACGTTGTTGGACCAAAAGAACCAATGAGCTGGATCAGAAAACCTTTAAGTCCCACATACATCATAACAACTACTGAAGACCACAACAGCTGAAGACAACAACTGATTACAAAGTCTGAAAACACAAAGTGAAGATAGTTTGAAGACACAAGTGCTGAAGACAAAGTCTGAAGACACAAGTGCTGAAGACAAAGTCTGAAGACACAAGTGCTGAAGACAAAGTCTGAAGACACAAGTGCTGAAGACAAAAGTATCAGACGTTGTCACAACAGCTGAAGAGGTCTTCTTCAGTAGTGTGATGGTTTACCTTTCAGTAGTTTCTTGTTTCAGTATTTGTAAAACAACTGAAGAGTATGTTCTTCAGTTGTTATTGTTTCAGTAGTTTGACACAACAGCTGAAGAATACTTCTTCAGTTGTTGTGCTCGTCAGTAGTTTTATGTTTTTCAGTAGTTGTAGTAACTGATAACACTTAGTATTTTTGGAAGAAGATGTCAGCTGTTTTGACATCTTCAATAGTTGTGTTTCAGTTGGAATAATTCTGTTAGATGTCACTATCAAGTGACATCAGCAGACGTCACATCTCTTATATAAGAGGTGTCGACCTAATTGTAAGTGTGACATTCCGTTACCACGAAAGCGAATATTGAATGAAATTTATCTGCAGAATTCTCTCTATCTATAACCGTTTTTGTTCTTCATTGAATATCTTTTCGTTCTTGTGAATTGGCTAATTCATTGTTAGAATTCCGCTGCTATACTCTCTAATCAATCAAACGTAGATCACTGATCCTAACAAGTGGTATCAGAGCTCGTTAATCATTGATCGATCTAACAATTGATCATTGAAACTGCTAACTGATATCTATGTTTGATTGAATTAGCATATTCACAAGAACTGGTTATAGATTATTGAATTTCTGATGCTTTCGTTCATTTATTCTGAGATCTCTCTTGGTTCAATTGGTTGTTGTGTTTTGTTCTAAATCTGTTATAGCTGAATTGAATTTGATTGAATCTGAGATGACTACTCCTTCTAATGATCCTCACAATAATGGTTCCTCAACCAAGCCCCCGATGCTGGTTAGGACCGAGTATAACATATGGCAGCGAAGAATGCTTCATCACCTGTCTGTTAACAGTTCAGGTTGTTGGACATCTGTGGTACATGGACCACATAAGCCTATGGTGAACAATCCGGAAACCAATCAAATGGTTCCGAAGAAGAAGGAACAATACTCTGATGAAGATTGGAAATTGTTTGAAATTGATGCTAAAGCCCATGGAATTCTGGCCATGGCACTGCCTAATGAAATCTATTCAGGGCTTATGCATCATGAAACTGCTCATGATCTCTGGAATGCCCTGAAGGAACAATTCGATGGCACAGATGAGGTCTTAGCAAACAACAGAGAAATCCTTGCCCAACAATATGAGACATTCTCTCATAGAAAGGGTGAGACACTGACTCAACAGTTTGAGCGTTTTTCTGCTTGATCTCTGAGCTGAAAATGGTGAAACATGAATACACCAATAGCCAGATGAATAACAGGTTCCTCAGATCACTGCCTGAGAGATGGAACACATACACTATTGTCCTACGCTCCAGTGCAAATCTGGATAGCCTATCTCTCACCCAACTTCATGGGAAACTGCTTACATTCGAAAGAGAGATAGAGCAGAAGAGGAAACTATCCTCATCAGGAAAGCTCACTGATGACTTTGTACCAGGGAATACTGCCTTGGTTGGTCATGAGTCAGAATATGCTGAATCTGAAAGCAATTATGATGAGTATATTGATTTCTCTTCAAATAGTTCTGATCATGCATTTGTTGGTATTGAGAGTCATTCTGGCAGTAATAGTGACAATCTATGCTTCATCATGGATGATTTGAAAGGAATAGCTGATGATGATCTATAAGAGATGGATATTCTGAGCCAAATGGCATTGATTAATATCAGATCTCAGAAGTTCTATAAGAGAACTGGCAGGAAATTTCCTGGACTCTCTGGAAAAACCAAAGTTGGTTTTGACAAGAGTAAGTTGAGGTGTCACAAATGCCAAAGGCTGGGACACTTTGCGAGAGAGTGTAGATCAACTGGATCTAACTCTTCTGCACCCTTTGTGACTTTTCATAGTACTAGTCCAAAAACAGAGGGCAACATCCTGCTGGTTCTGGTCATTATTCACATCCTAGGTCTCCTGCATACTTTGTTCCCCAGGGTCAAATGTCATATCCTTATCCCTGCTATTATATGCCTCAACCAAATCCTGTTCAAGCTCCAATTGCACAACAACCACAAGCATTGCCTGAACCACAACCTTCCCAATCTCATCAACAAACTCAACCTCAACAACACAGCTTCTTCACCCCAGGAGTTGTTGACTGGAGCGGTTTACCAGATGATTTTTCTGGTCATGAACAACTCTTCACTAGTGCTGGTCAACATGGTGGTGACAGTCCTTTTGGAAATCTAGCTCTTATGGCTTTGGATTCTGCTGATACTTCATCCACTAATGCCTTTACACCAAAGGTGTCACAGGTATCCTCTGAGGCAAAAGCCAAATTATGTTCTGAAACATGCATATGAGCATTGCATCTATTAGAGAAGCAAATGTGCTTTGATTAACAAGAACATTGAGCTAGAACAAACAATTTCCAAAAGAAAAGCTGAATTTGAGTCTGTGCTTAATGAAAAGAATGATGAGATTTACAAACTTAAATGCCAAATCACAAATTATAAGGCTAGGGAAGAGGTACTTCTAGAGAAGTACAAAGATCTCAAAGAAACCCTTGCAGTCACCCAAGTAGAGTGTGATCGATGGGTACAATCATGCAAAGGTTTTGAAATGCTTCTTAGTAAGCAATCTGCTTCCAATGTGAAGTTTGACATTGGTTACAATCACACTGCTCCACCTACAGATTTTACTTCCAGAGCAGAGGTAGAATCTGATGGTGAGAGTAATAACCAATCCATTTCATCATGTGATCGACTTTCTGATTCAGCACTATCAGAAGTAGAAATCAGCACTAAGCCCTCTCAGAACCTATCAGCTGATGTTGATGGTTCCACTGCTGACACTCACATGATCAATGAGTTGATCAACTCAGGAGTTAATTCTAAAAGTCCTGAAAGGACTAGAGAGCAAGATTTAACACTGAAGTTCAAACTCCAACTACTGCTAGTACTGAAAAGAAGAAAACTATCAGTAGAAAGAGTTTGAAGACTACTAAAGAGGAAGTCAAGAAAGCAAACAATGCTTCCAAAGCACTAAAGAGCAAGTCTTCAGTTGCTTCATCCTTTTTGGGTTATAGGATTTGATGTTGCTGATACAAATGTGGTCTCAAACTCAGTTTTCATTTTTACCATTTTCTCTTTAATTTCCTCTTATGTTGTCCACAAGAAATCCAAAAAGGAAGGGTTAAACAGGTAACAGCTGAGATTGCTCAGAAGAAGAAGGTGCAACATAGGAACTTATCAAAATCCATTGGCAATGTGTCTGATGAGCTGAAAGCTTATCACAAAATCAGACACAGCTGGTTATGATGGTTGAACATCTATTGGGAAGAGTTAACCAATTAGATGTTCCTATGTTGAAACTACAGAAAAGGAGGTCCAAGCCAAAGGATTCTCTTCTTCACCATCTTCTTCCTCTCAGTCTGTTGTTTCCAACAAACCTGTTAGTTTACCATCTGTTGATGAGACGAGGCCCAAAACCAAAAAGGTTTGGGTCTCCAAAACTAACTGATTGTTTATAATTGCAGGGTTCTTCAGCATGCCAAAGTAGCATCTGGTATGTAGACAGTGGGGGATCTATGCACATGACAGGGAACAGCTCTCTTCTTCATGACTACTCTTAAGGAAAGAAGGGGTTTGTTTCTTTTGGCAATGATGCTAGGGGTTACATCATTGGCAACGGCTTTGTCTCCAATGGAGAAATAAAGTTTGATGATGTTAATCATGTGGAAAATCTCAAGTACAATCTCTTGAGTGTTAGTCAAATGTGTGATAAAGGCCATGTTGCTATTTTCACCAGTCAGAACTGTAGGATTTTGTCATCCAAAGTTTTGCATTTGATTGATAAGGTGTTGGATGATCACACTCTCCTGAGAGCCAACAGGACAGGAAGAGTGTATGCCTTAGATCTTTCCAAGAAAATAGATCTCAGAGGCAATCCTTGCGTATTTTCCAAAGCCTCTTCTCAAGAATCTAAACTGTGGCACAGAAGGCTGGGTCATGTTAATTTCAAAAACATGAATCAGCTTATCCACAATAGTTTAGTTAGAGGCTTACCAATAAAGGAGTTCCATTGTGATGAAACCTGCACTGCTTGTTTAAAAGGAAAATAGTACAAAGTCTCATTCCCTCCTATTGAAGAGCCTAAGTCCACTGCCTGTTTGCAATTACTGCATATGGATCTATTTGGTCCTGTGAGAGTAATGAGCACGACAAAGAAGAAATACTATCTGGTAATTGTGGATGATTACTCCAGATTTGTATGGACTTTGTTTCTACATTCAAAGGATGAGGTGGCTCAGAAGATTATTCACTTTGTGTTGTATGTTGAGAAGCAGTATTCCCTTCCAGTCAAGTGTATTAGGAGTGACAATGGAACTAAATTCAGAAACCATACACTTGATGACTTCTATCTTTCAAAGGGAATCAAAAGGCAGTTTAGCATACCAAGGACTCCAGAACAAAATGAAGTAGTGGAGAGAAAGAACAGGACCCTAATGAAGCTGCAAGGTCCATGCTGGCTGACTCTGGTTTGCCACTGACCATTAGGCTGAAGCTATTAACACAGCTTGCTATGTGCAGAATAGAGTCTTAGTAAATCAGAGGTTGATGAAGACTCCATATGAAGTTCTCCATCACTTGGCTCCTCTAATTTCATTTTTCAAAGCATTTGGGTGTCCCTGTTTTATTCTCAACACAAAGGATCAACTCCAAAAATTTGATCCTAAGGTGGATACAGGGTATTTTGTTGGTTATTCATCTACTTGCAAGGCATACAGAGTCTTCAACTGCAGAACAAAGATAGTTGAAGAGACTTTGCATGTGAAGTTTAATGAATCTCCTATGGACAAGATTCCACAAAAACCTGTGGAGTTGTTTGATTTGGACATACTGCACTATGTTGCTTATCAACCTCCAGCTGTTGCAGATCCTGTGGATAAATCATCTTCTGCAGCATGTCTTCCACCTGGTGGTATTGATGATGATGATGATAATATCAATACTCACCTATTCAAGTTTAGTGACCAACTGCTTGTGTCTGCTAAATTTGATGTTCCTGTAGCTCAGCAGTTCCATCCACAACAAATGCTGATGAGATCTCTGATTCCTCTACATCTTTTGAGTTACCATCTAATTCTTGGTTTCAAGAGTCTGCATCAACATTTGCTGCTGCTGAAGGTCCTACAAACACTTTCACAGGTCTCATTGTTTATCAAGAACTGAAGAATCACCCAATGTCTCAGATTATTAGTGATATCAATGCTGGTGTTTCAACAAGAAGTCAATTGTCTAACTTCTGCTTCTATGCTCTCTTCATCAGTCATCTAGAGCCAAAGAACTACCATGTTGCTTGAGAGACAATGGATGGGTTGAAGCCATGCAGCTTGAGCTACTTCAGTTCAAGAAACAGCAAGTGTGGGAACTGGTTCCTCTTCCCCCAGGTAAGTGTGCAATAGGCACTAAATGGGTGTTTAGGAATAAAACTGATGAAAATGGGCTTATTGTTAAGAACAAGGCTAGATTGGTTGTACAGGGGTTTTCACAAGAAGAAGGTATTGACTATGATCAAACCTTTGCCCCTGTAGCCAGACTAGAGGCAATCAGATTGTTTTTAGCCTATGCTGCATTCCACAGTCTTAAAGTTTTTCAAATGGATGTCAAAAGTGCATTTCTATATGGTAAAATAAAAGAAGAAGTTTATGTGTGTCAACCACCAGGTTTTGAGGATAATAAACATCCTGAATGGGTGTATAAACTTGATAAGGCTTTTTATGGGTGGAAACAAGCTCCTAGAGCCTGGTATGAGACACTTTCCACTTTTCTTCTTAAGAATAATTTCACTAGAGGCTCGATTGATAAAACTTTGTTTATTAAGAAGGTGGATCAGCATAAGCTACTTGTTCAGATTTATGTTGATGATATCATTTTTGCATCCTCTAATCCCCAGTTGTGTGATGATTTTACAACATTAATGAAAAAGAGGTTTGAAATGAGTGCAATGGGAGAATTACAGTTCTTTCTAGGCTTGCAAATTAAACAAAAGGCTGATGGAACCTTTATTCATCAGTCAAAATATACAAAAGATCTTTTGAATAAGTTTGATTTACAAAACTGTAAGCCCTGTTCTACTCCCATGTGCAACACCACACAACTGGATGTTGATCAGAAAGGTAAAGCTATAGATGAAACACTTTACAGATGTATGATTGGGTCCTTGATGTATTTAACATCTTCTAGACCAGATATTATGTTTGCTACATGTGTTTGTGCTAGATTTCAGGCTGCTCCTAAAGAGTCTCATTTGATTGTAGTCAAGAGAATCTTTAGATATTTGCAACGTACACAATCTCTGGGTTTATGGTATTCCACTGGACACTCTTGCAAATTAGTTGCTTTTTCAGATAGTGACCATGCAGGGTGCAAGTTAACTAGAAAGTCAACTTCTGGTGGTTGTCAATTCCTGGGCAACTGTTTGATTTCTTGGCAGAGTAAGAAACAAACATCTGTTGCTACATCAACTGCTGAAGCCGAGTACGTTGCTGCTGCAACTTGCACTTCTCAGGTACTCTGGCTTCAGAACCAACTTCTGGATTATGGCATTACAGAGACTAAGACTCCATTATTAATGGATAGTGCTTCAGCTCTGTGTATTGTCAAAAATCCAGTTGCAGCACTTTAGGACCAAACATATAGAGATCAGACATCACTTTATTCGGGATTGTTTTGAAAAAGGTCTGATTGATCCTAAGTTTGTGCCTAGTGCTGATGAGCTTGCATATATTTTTACTAAGCCTTTGGATAGTTCTACTTTCCAAAACCTTGTGTTAAGGCTTGGTATGCTGCAGCTAGAATAAGTGACAACTACTGATGATCTCAGTAAACAATACTGGTGATCATTGGTAACCATGTCATATATAAGTACTGATGAGTTCTTTCACCTTCAGTAGTTTTTATAACTACTGACGGCTAAATGTCTCACAAGTACTGAAGTACTTTATCTGTTCTAAACTACTGATGTAGTTACAACTACTGATGTAGTTACAACTACTGATGTAGTTACAACTACTGATGTAGTTACAACTACTGATGTAGTTACAACTACTGATGTAGTTACAACTACTGATGTAGTTACAACTACTGATGTAGTTACAACTATTGATATCAGTACTAACAGATAAGTACTGACGTCCTATGAAACACCTGAAAAGCAGATGCAAAGTCTGATGAGTAAGTGTTGAGGACAGTATGAAACAACTGAAAGGCTATGAATTGATGAAAACTACTGAAGAGAACTTTCTCTTCAGTTGTTTCTACAACTGCTGTTTCATTCTAAACAACTGAAGCAAAACCATGTCTTCAGTAGTTTTATAACTACTGATGACTAACACCAAGTCTTCAGCTGTTTACAACAACTGATGACAAAACCACTGTCTTCAGTAGTTTCACAACTACTGATGACAAACACCAAGTCCTCAGTTGTTTCATCATCTGAAGTCAAAACCATGGTCTTGAGTAGTTTTCTAACTGCTGATGCCTAAAACCACGACTTCAGCTGTTTCAACGTCTGAAAGGGTAATACCATGTCAACAGTCGGTTTAAAACTACTGATGACTAACACCAAACCCTTCAGTCATTTTCTCACCCCAACCCTATAAATACCTGTCCTCTTCTCGAATGTTTCATTAGCAGTTATTTTCTGGGCTTCTCTCTCTCAAACATGGCGACCATGAGTCTGAAACCACGACATAACTGCGTTGCTTACCTTACCAAGTCGGCTTTCTGGAACAAATATGATAATGCCATTGACTTAATGGTGGATTCCCCATACCGCACAACCTTTCTCTTGAATCCGACCATCTACCCTGAATCCCTCAGTCAATTCTGGTCAAATGCTTTTGTTCATACTGATGAGTCTACCGGCCAGATCTCTGTTCGGTCCCTTGTCAACCATATCCAGTGGTCGTTACAGCCGACGTCATTCGTCAGGCATTACACTTACACGACTCCACCGCTGTGACTGAATACCCAAAGGGCACAACAGATATGTCCTTTATCAATCATGGGTATGAAGGTGGTCTTCAGGCTACAACCATTCTAAAGAAACATTTCCATGACGCTGAGAAATTTACTTTTCACATGGTAAATGTCTGCTTAGCCTCCAAGACATCTTCTTGGGATCAAATGTCATCCCAATGGCAACAGGTATTGTATTCTATTCTAGAACACCAACCGCTAAATTTTTCTGAAATCGTGTTTCTAGAAATAAAGAACTTGGCTCAGAAACCTGTGGCAAACCGATGGCGATTATATCCCAGGTTTCTGATGGCCATTATTTTAGATGAATTAAAATTTGATGGCCTTGTTGGCCTTGGAGTCCCTGCACCAGCTGTTTTGGCTGAGGTATACTCCAGGCACAACTCAGACCTTACTCTCAAAGAAGCTGCCCGAATGCTAAAGCCCAGCACAGGGAACCCACAGCTTCCACCACCAGAACCAAAGTCCCCACTAAACCAAACCAAAACACCCCAAAATAGCTATTCAGGGAGATGAGTCCCCTGAAGATGCTCCTGTACCACCAAGGCAGGATATACTTGCTGGTTTAAACCCCCCAGCAATATCAGAGACTCTACCAGCCACAACCGCTCAGGATTCCTCTCAAAAGGAGCCTGCAGCCACCACAGCAGGGGTACCCACACATCTGGGATCTTCCTCACTTGAGGAGATTGCCATTGAAGAGCACCATCCTCCCCAGGTACACACTGCTTTTACCCCATCTCCCTATGCAACCGTCCCCAAAGTCCAACCATAATCATTGCAAATGTGCTGACTCAGTTGCATGCCTCTCCTCCTCCCCAACAACCACCAACAAAGGGAGAACCACAGATATTGAGGAAAGGATCACCATGCATTAACAACCCACAACACCGGGGTTTACAAATTCTATCTCCTGGTGTAGATAGAGAGATTAGACCATCTAGTGAGGCTGCCACCTCTTCTGAATCAGCACATGATCAGAATGAGGCTGGTAATATAGCTAAGACCTCACTAGAGGCAACAGCTGATGAAGGACATAGTCCTGAGGCTGGAAGTCCCCAGTTCCAAGAAAAAGGGGCTCATGCTAAAATTGGTCTACACCCAGTGCATGTACATCTGCTACAAGCAGGAGGTCAAGTGATTCAGCATCTGCTGATGATGACCTGGGCTTTTTCTATGACGTTCTAGCCCACAACACCATCCTGGAGGCTGAGGTAAGCAGACTACAAGAATTGCTTACCAAGAAGTCTCAGGATGTAAGTCCATCTGCCCCCACCAACCCACAGATGGCACCTTCATTTGAAGGTCCCCCAAACACTTTACCCTCTCACTTCACTGAGCTCCCAGCCTATGCTTTTGGCACTATCTCTCCGGGACAGAACCCCCCTAAGCAGATGGTTGCTGTATTCCAACAATCCCTACCTCTCATCACTCCCATCATCAATGACATTGTTTATAAAGCCATTGATGAGAGGATCTCCTCAAGTCTACAACCACTCATTGATGATGCTGTGCACAAGAAACTTTCTGCGGTATGAACCCCTGCCACCAATGCATCAAAAAGGGGGAGAGTACTGCAGTGAAAGAAAAGAAAAGAAAAGAACTGAGGATGAGAAGGCACAAGAAAAAACCAAGGAGTTGGAAAAGGAAAAGGAACAACAATTGATCACTTACAAAAGAAAAGAAAAGTGCTGGTGATCAAACGAATGCTGAAGAAAAATCCTTGGAGAGCTGGTAAAAGATGCAGATGAAACACATAGCCGATCCATGGATAAAAATCATTGAGCAACTCTTCAAGCAAGGCTTTGATACAACCACACTAGACAGTGAGATCAGGAGGTTGGAAGTAGAGGAAATTCAAAACAGATGGGCTGGGTACGATGTGCTGGAGAAAGAGAGATTGGAGATCATGATTCGATTCATAGCCAAATACTTAGGAAGATCACTGATGGAGATTAGTTCATGGACCAGAGACAGCATTCTGGCTATAGCCACCAGAATCTGTTTGTCTGAGCAATTTCATAAGGGGATCATCATTGAAGCACTTGATGAGGCTAGGGCTGGAAAAAGGTTTGAAATGGCAAGACTCACAAAAGCCAAACTCACAACCAAAATGCTTGAACAACCTTCCCAATCACCCACTCAAAAACAGCCTACCCCTCAAATCTCCAAACCAATCTCAAAACCCAAATCCAAACATCCTCAACCTTCAAAACCAATTCTTTTACCACAAAAACCAACCCAACCATCATCCAGTAATGCACCTAGAAGGAGGAGAAGGGTGCTGAGGATAGAAGAAGATGAAGATGAAGAGGATGAAGATGGATAGTCTGCCACTCTCTGCTGTTCTAAGGCTACCAGAACCCAGGAGTCAACTCATGATCACACCTGACTCACAAAGGGAAACGGTTAGAGTCAAAATAGAAGATGAAGAACAACAGAAGCAGCACGATGAGCAACTACTGAAGATGGTTGACAAGGAATTTCCTCAGTCATCATCTATACAAGCCATGAAAGGGCATGCTCAGAGGCTGTACACTCTCAGACACACATTTCAGTATCAGAAGGAGAGAGTGAGAGTATGGCCAGGCCCCAAGGTGAGTTTTAGAATCCACAAAAGATCCATTCCACATAGATACAATGGCCAGGTTAGAAAAACATAGACTTTACAATCATGTTGGCCATTGTAGTCTCACCATGGGAAATAATCGATGAATTCAAGAAGGCTCATCAATCAAAATGACCCCTCAAGCCTTACTGGAAAACAAGATGATCAAAAAGGGTTATTATATAAGAAGCTTGAAGACATTAAGAAGAATGAGATCCAGTTATTTCTTGAGGGCACTCATCCTGATGAATTTGTCTATAGGGAGATAACTACTGTGGAGTTGAAGAATGGCAGGACTGTAAAGTACTTATCTGAGTACTATGGTCCAGAGTTCTTCTTTGAAGGAGGAGTAGAAGAACTCTCCAAGGAGGAACAGGTTGTTCTTCTTGAGGCCTATGTTCGAGAGTCGTATAGACTCATCATGGGGAAGTAGATCTCATGAATGGGGTAACAACTCTGTGTCCAGTTCCCCAAAACAGAGTTCCCATTCATACCTTGCCAAACAGATCTCTGAGATTTCTTCCCAGGCCAGTGCTTATATGGGTCATCTTCTTAACTAATCAAGAAGGAAAAAGACCAACCATTCTGCCAATAATAAGTGGGACCTCAATAAAGTTAAAGGTTTTGGCTGCATTGGTTCAGGGGGAGTTTGTTGGACCAAAAGAACCAATGAGCCGGATCAAAAAAACCTTTAAGTCCCACAGACATCATAACAACTACTGAAGACCACAACAGCTGATTACAAAGTCTGAAAACACAAAGTCTGAAGACAGTCTGAAGACACAAGTGCTGAAGACAAAGTCTGAAGACACAAGTGCTGAAGACAAAGTCTGAAGACACAAGTGCTGAAGACAAAGTCTGAAGATACAAGTGTTGAAGACAAAGTCTGAAGACACAAGTGCTGAAGAAAAAAGTATCAGATGTTGTCACAACAGCTGAAGAAGTCTTCTTTAGTAGTTGTGATGGTTTACCTTTCAGTAGTTTCTTGTTTCAGTATTTGTAAAACAACTGAAGAGTATGTTCTTCAGTTGTTATTGTTTCAGTAGTTTGACACAACAGCTGAAGAATACTTCTTCAGTTGTTGTGCTCGTCAGTAGTTTTATGTTTTTCAGTAGTTGTAGTAACTGATAACACTTAGTATTTTTGTAAGAAGATGTCAGTTGTTTTGACATCTTCAGTACTTGTGTTTCAGTTGGAATAATTCTGTTAGATGTCACTATCAAGTGACATCAGCAGACGTCACATCTCTTATATAAGAGGTGTCGACCTAATTGTAAGTGTGACATTCCGTTACCACGAAAGCGAATATTGAATGAAATTTATCTGCAGAATTCTCTCTATCTATAACCGTTTTTGTTCTTCATTGAATATCTTTTCGTTCTTGTGAATTGGCTAATTCATTGTTAGAATTCCGCTGCTATACTCTCTAATCAATCAAACGTAGATCACTGATCCTAACAAACGTGCAGGACCGTTGAAGGGGTTCAGTTACAACACAACAACACAAAGATGAGATTAACTAAAACTGAATCAAACAGTAAACTGGATTAACCAAGGGAAGACACTAAGAACATAAGTAATATAAGAGATAGAACACAAAGAACACAAGTATATGGTTTTCAAGAATGCAGTATATTGCTTTCTCTATGTTTTATTACAAGTGTTACAAAAGCATATCTGAAAGATAGAAGAACATGATATACTTATACTGCATCCTACAACCGACTATACTTTGAACGCCAGCTGGATACAACTGACTAGACACAAAACAAAATCAATTGTAGAGTCAAAAGGCTGATTGCCTTTTGATTTGTGACTATGACATGCCATAGCTCACATCCTTATCTATTACAAAAAGGATAAAGTACATGAACTAGAAAGTTACGGACTCAAGACGGTCAATGTACAGTTACTAAAAGCATGGACCTTTTCACCAACTCATATAAGTTGGTGACCTTACAGAGGTGTAGCGGAAAGGTGTCCAGCTTTATGGAAAGGTACATCAGATAAAGCATGTATTAAAAGTCTTTAGAAGAAATCTGTCTTCATGAGTTGAAGCTTTAGAAGACTTTGTCTCTGTGGCTTCGAAAGACTTCATATTTGGCTTAGGAAGATATTGGTCTTGGCTTCGGAAGATTTTACACTTAGAGTATTTTCTGTTGCATGTGTAAAACTTCCTAAGCATTCTTCCTTAATGCACTTGTGTAGCATTCCAATGATAATTGGATGTTTAGGTTGCATCAGCCTCTTCATTAATCCCTACACAACATCACCCGATTATCATTCCAATGATACCCAAGCATAGATCTAACATACTAGGCCATCTAAGCATGCTAAACATCATCACTAACCCATAATCAACACTATAACATACATACATACATGCATCATTTCGAATATAAAGCTGTAAACCCACGGTTTCTTTCAAAATGTTTACTTAGTATGCATAATAGCCCTAAACAAGTTGAATATCAATAAAAGTGGGGTTCAAGAAAGTTCGAGACCCACCTTCAATTCAGCTCTTGAATCCCGAAAACAAACACTAAACAGACAGAACTTCGGTCAAGAACTCAAAACCCAGCTGAAACCGAGCTCATATAAGAGAAGACTTGACTTTGAAGCTGCTTCTTCCTCTTCCTCTCTCTAGAACTAGGGCTCTCTCTCTCTTCTTTCTTCCTCCGAGAGCAAAAGCAATTTTTTGCTTTTGATATATGCGACCATACCCCTTCAATCCTTAAAATAATAAGTTTTTGTACTTTGTACACTTTATCCCCCTCCACTTGTGCACAATTCTTTTCATTCTATATACTTTTCTTTTCCTTCCATTTAAATAGAAATTCGGGGTGTTACACTAAGACGTGACACCATTTTAGTGAGTGATTCACAAAATTTGTCTAGTTGAATAGTCCAATGTCTACACTACAATAAACTATAAAATAGAAAATAACTTGAAATTTAAAAGAAAACAAGACATGTTTTTTGTGGTTTTGGGTTTGAGCAGACCACCTTCATGTTAATTTAATCATTTCTTGAAAGATTCATTATGGAATCATACAGGTATATCATAATCATTTAGGATGTTTTTAATATGCACTTTGATGCTAGATTCTTGTTTTGTATGAGAATCAATAGCACTTTCAAGAAATCATACTTGAGCTATAAGATGTACACAATGATTTTAAGTGTCAAGAATTACAGTCATGATGATTGTCAGTATATTTGTCCACTTAAATCTATACATAGATTTTTGACTCATATTGGTGATAAGTTAGGTTTAATTATTTCAACAAGCATTTGTGGATCTCACACTTATATGGTAATCAATATTCCTAAGGAGATTTTTGAGCGGTTTACGGGTATTGGACAAGAAGAAACTATTCTAAGATCTTTCAAATAGATGCCAAGCCACAGGTCAGTGCCATCGCACAGCAGAGAGGCGCAAACAACAATGAATTCTAGAATATTTTGGTTATGCTTATCTTCAGGTTAGTGCCACCGCACACCAGCGAGGCACACAACCTATCTTCTTGTTAGAGCATTTATTTTTCTTTTGCACACACTGCAACAACATTAGTAATTAACTTGATTGTTTTAAGCAGTTTTTCCATGTGGTTTGCTCATATTTATGGTCATCCGCACACATTTGTAGTGTTTATTTTGCTCATCACCGCTTATTGGAAATGCGTTGATTATGTTAACCAAGGATAAGATAAGAACCCAGAGTAAGTTGAACAATTTAGTTTCAATTTGAATTCACCAATGAAGTCCACTCATCTACTGTGTTGAATTTACCGACACATCATATAATGAACTAGCAACCTCTAGGTCTACTTTCTCTATGTTACCTCAGCAACAAACTAGTTTAACTATCATTTTCCTTTAGTTGTGCTTAGTCTTCTCAAACTTGTAATTTGAATTTTCGCATTTTAAGCAAATTAGTTTTAAAGTCCCAACCAATTTGTTCCTTGGGTACTATAATTTTCCATAAGCTTTGAATCAAAATCACAGATTTGATTTCACTTCTTTAAGCTAACCTGCCCTCCCCCCTCAATTTTTTTGTTTTTTTGTTTTTTGTTTCTTTTTAAGTAAATTAATACTGCAACTAATTAAATACTAAACTAAAACTATTCTTCTCCTAAACTTCTAATACCGAAATCTTCTTGTGTTTTTGGATTTTAATAAACAGGAAAATAAAATAAAAGAAAATAAATAGCAAAGTAAGAAAAACTAGTCGGACTATGAACTTTCTTCTTCGTGAATCACATCACATTTATTTTTCACACTATTAACCTCTAAGAGATATAAAAATCGTGGTTTATCAAATGCTTTTGTGTAGAAGTCAGCGCATTGAAAATCACTATTAATTTTAACAACATCGATTGAGTGCTTTTCAAATGATTTGTGAAGAGCAACTTGTAGCAGCAACGTATTTAGCTTAACATGTTGACAGAGCAACTGATGTCTGCTACTTTCTGCCAGGTGACTAACCGTCTACCAAAGAACATACATCCCATTTCTGTTGACCTGTAATTCATTTTGCAACCACCATAGTTTTAGTCACTATAACGCTGTAAGCTCAAAGTCATCATCATTAGGATACCAGAACCTGAGTGTCGGAGTACCCTTTAGATAATAAAAGATCCTTTTAACTCCAATAAGATGATTTAGTTTTGGTTTTGCCTGATAGCTAGAGCAAAGACACATGGCGTACATGATATCAGGACGTGAGGGTGTGAGGTACATGAGAGAGCCGATTATTCCTCTGTACATGGTGGCATCAACCAGATCACCATTTTCATCAGGTGCCACGTCATGGTTCGTGGCAAGTGGAGTTCTCGCTACTGAAGCATTCTCCATGTCGAATTGACTGAGGACATCTCCTACATATTTAGTCTGATGCAGGAAGATTCCTTTTTGTGTCTGATCCACTTATAAGCCAAGAATGAACATCATCTCCCCCATGGCACTCATCTCAAACTATGCTTTCATTACAGATTTGAATTCTTTACATAATTCTTCATTTTTGGAACCGAATACTATATCATCCACATATATTTGTACCAACACTAAATCACCATCCTTTTCTTTGATGAAAATGTACGTCAATAACTCCACTACGAAAACCATGCTTCACAAGATGGGTTGAGAGTTTCTCATACCAGGCTCTAGGGGCTTGATGGAGTCCGTAAAGAGCCTTGTCCAGTTTGTAAACTCTATCCCGATGATACGAATCCTCAATATTTTGGGTTGACTGACATAGACCATTTCACGGATTTCACCATGAAGGAATGCACTTTTTACATCTACTTGATAACTTTAATCTTCATGTAGGATGCATAGGCTAGAAAGATACGAATAGCTTCCATCCATGCCACCAGTGCAAACACTTCATCGTAATCTATGTCTTCAACTTGTCGAAACCCTTGAACTACAAGTCGAGCCTTATTACAAATTAATACCCCTCGGTCATCTTTCTTACACTTCAACACCCACTTAGTGCTAATCACCTTAGCACCTTTTGGTTTGTCCACAAGGGTCCATACTCCTAACTTCTTGAACTGTAGGAGTTCTTCTTGCATTACACTGACCCATGCCTTATTGTTTAAGGCTTCACTCACATATTTTGGCTCAAATTGAAACACAAAACATCAATATGCACCATCATGAAGATATCCTTTTTCCATGACTGAGGCATAGTCAGGTGAGTATAGCTGATTTTGTGTGTGTACTCATGATCGAACATCTCCAATGACGTTGTCCAAGGGATGACAAACATTAATCCAAGATCCAAGAGTGGTGTGAACAGTTACCTCAGTATCAAGATTATGAAACTTTGGTTCAGTATTAGTAGCTGTCGGAGTATGAGATTCAGAAGTGTCAGAGGCATCAGGATTTGATGCTTGTGTACTTTCATTGGTGGGAACCTGTTCCTCCTGGTCCACATTTTCAGTCTCAATAGCTTCATTATTAGAGGAAGAATCATTTACTTCAAGCTCTCCCCCTCAAGGGCTAGAAGCATCATCTAATAGAGCCGTTGATTTTAAGTCTGGTAGTGGAGTGTTCAGAACATAGTACATCATCCTAGCAGAAAGCTCATCATCAGTATGAGAAGGCGGTAGATTGAAGGACTTAAAGAATCCATCATAGTCAAAGAATCCATCATAGGTTATTAGAGAACTAATGCCTCCCATAGCTTTTTAGCCTACTTGTTCTCAGAGAACTAATGAAAAATGTCCATCGGTATCGACTGAGTCAACAAGGCATAAACCTTCTTCTCAGCATTGAAAAGAATCTTCTGAGCTTCAGTCATTCCTCTCAAGCTTAACTTGACTCCATTAGCACTGACTGGTATTGGGTAACCAGTCTCAATGGACATCCAAAGATTGGGATCAACTCCATTTAAGAAAATCTCAAACCGTTGTTTCCACTAAGGATATTCATCTAACATAACAACTTTGGTCGTTTATTATGATTACCAATCTCATTCTCCAGAAGTAGTAGGTTTTGAATGCATGAGTCCTTTTCGGAAGAAAACATAGAAAATTGATCTTCCATCTCTATAAACTTGGTACTTGGAAAACAAGACAGTTTTAATCGTGCGAATGGACATTGAGTATGGATCACTCATGCGAGTGAAGGGTGTGAATGAATTCAATCGTGCGATTGGATTCAGTCGTGCGTATGAACAGGATGATTGGAATCAAACGACTGGAGTTATTCAGACGTGCGAATGATGAATGTGACTGAGTTCTATCATGCAAATGGAGTATACGAATGAGTTCAATCATATGAATGAGCTAATCCTCCGACTAAAGGTTGCTGTTTTTGCAAAATCATATATTTTGACACTTTGACACAAAATACGATTTTCCTAGGAACCCTAATCTGCCGTATAGTGAAAAATCAAAACTTTAATGCCAAAAAAAATCGAAAACACCTTAGAAGCAAAGTGGTGACTCTTTTGATTAAAACATTGGTTTTTGACACCAAACCCAATTGAATCAAATGCAAAATCAAGAGCCAAAGCTCTGATACCACTTGTTAGGATCGTGTATGTACGGAGTACTAACTGATTCTTCGTTTAAACCAGATCAAATAGTGCTGAATCCTATTTGATTGGCGATCCAATAGTGAGAAAGATAACCTAATTGATGTAAGATTGAACTAAACGTTAAGAATGAGTAGGAATCAATCAGGAACGAACTATGAACTTGGACAGACTGTTTGGGATGCTCTGGACGGCTAGGGTTATGTGTGTTTGAAGTATCTCTCAAAGTGTTATGTTTTTCCACAAATTAGGTGGTATTTATAGGTTAGTGGTTTCCATTCGTACGACTGAACCATTACCATGGTTCAGTCATGTGACTGAATCATGCGATTGAGTCATACGCATTACTGAAGGTTCAATTGTGCGACTGATTCAATCTTATGTCTCAATCATACCACTGATCCAGTGTACTGGTTCAGTCATGCGACTGGTCTATAAGCATGATGTATTCATGCGTATGGTCCATAAGTATGGCCCATTAGCATTAATAATAACCCAACTAGGTTGAACGTAATACTCAATCATTATTGAATTAGAATTGTGTACAAGAACCTCAAACCTTTATAAGAATTCATAGATTTGAATCGAAGATAAATAAACATCAAATCATATAACATATTTCATTACTTTGTCAAATTACACATATGTAAGGTATGAAGACTTCTGCATTTAAGCACATAAACTAGGAACACATGTATCTACAATTACTCCCCTTAAAGTTTATATCCATATCTTGATGGAAACTTTAAAGATTTAAAACTTTTGAATATGAAATATTTCTGATGTTTTTTATTTAAACATTACGAGGAAGTATACATTTTGTTGGGGTCATATCAATCTTTCATTACACATGTGCACTCTTATTGTTAGTAAAATAGACATGTTTAGGAACTTATTGGTTGAAGGTGTTTGTCTTCTTAAACTCATATCTGGTTAATATTTTAATGCATTTGATATTTATCATGTTTTTGTTGATTTTTATTCAACATGTACCTCACACTCAAAAGCATGGTATGATCAACCATCCTCATGTAATGCATGGTAGAACTTTTTCACAACTTTCTTGACCAGGTCACTTAAGGTATGAGATCTCATTTTCATTGATCCTCATTGGGATTCTTTTAATTCGATCCTTTTCATGATTTGATCCTCATTCGGATTCTTTTTCACTTCACTTTGGAACGTTGATTTATAATGGGATTCTTTTTGTTCATTCAATAAGAATGTATTCTTTTATTGTTTCATTCAATTTGGATGTGTTCCTCATTGGGAATCTTTTGGATCATTACATCAACACTATGTGCTTATTTCTTCATGTCTTTGCTCAGCAAAACAGAAAAGAAACAGATGTATGTGAAAAAGATCCATCGAATATCATTACCTGGTGTGTTTAGGTTACTACACACACAAACACTTGAATAAGGCAATACTTACCAGTACTCTGAGATGAGTGTTTCATAATTGAATAAGAATTTAATTCATCATAGCATGTATCTTCTTTTCCATGTTGAGCCTACCCACATATCAAGTAAGTCATGAGAGTCTTTCAAGTTTTAAATTAAGCATAATGAAATATATAATGACTGTAATTATATCATTTCCCATTGTATATATCTTTTTCTTCATCAAAATTGACTTCTTTTTATGATTTTCGAAATTTTTTTTAAATTGTATTTGAAGTTTTTGATTTTATTCAAGGTTAATCATGCCAACTGATTGAACTAGGTATTCAAATCTACTAGGTTCAAATTCCATGGTGAATAAATGAGCTAATTGATTTTTTATTGGAACTTGAATCAATTTGATTAACCCTTTTTCAGCACAATCGCTCAAAAAGTGATATTTAATTTCAATATGTTTTGCTTTTTAGTGCTGAACTGGGTTATTTGTGATGAAAACAACTGTTGTGTTGTCACGGTGAAGTGCAGTGTGCAAGAAGTTAAAACCATAATTAAGCATTTGCTTTTGAATCCAATGAACTTGTGAGCAAGAACTGATCCTGTAATGTAAACAGCTTCTATTGTTGAAACAAATACATTTGTCTACTTTCTTGCACTGTAGGAGACCAGTCTAGGACCAAGAAATTGACAATCACCAAAAGTCGACTTCCTATTGAAGTGGCATCCCCCATAATCACTATTAGTGTAGGCATCGAGATTGAAGTCTCCTTCCTTTGGATACCATAAACCAAGAGCTAGCTTGCCCTTAAGAAATCAGAATATCCTCTTGACGGCATTCACATGAGATTCCTTAGGATCAGCTTGATATCTGGCACACACAAAAGCACCAAACATAATGTCAACCTTTGGTTTTTAGTTACATAAGTGAACCAATCATATATCGATAGTGAGTCTGATCCACTTATTTGCCTTTTGGATCTGGACCTATCTTCACTTTAGTATCAAAAGGGGTTTTATAGACTAATAGTTAGTAAGGTGGAATTTCTTCATCATTGTTTCTACATAATTTGATTGATTTATAAAGATTCCATCTGCTATATGTGACTAGGAAGTGAGATTAAGATTCCCACTCAGGATCAAATATACTGATTGAGTTAGTGATTGAATGGGGGAATCATACAATCAAGAACCATTCAATGCAAAAGAAATACTCATAAATGCTTTGTGAGTATTAATAAAGGTGATTGATTACAATAAATGCTAGGGTTTAGCAAGAACAGTACTAATGCACCTAGAGAATATAAAATATTCTAATTGTCTATTTTCGGTCACCTCATGTATGAGGTTGTCTATTCTATTTATAGGCAGACAAGTTGCCTTTTACAAAAGGACTAAACTACCCTTGACTTATTATATCAAAACATGTCTAAGTCTTCATTCGCATTTCTACTTGCTCATCTGTATTGGCAAATGCGGATGAGTTGACTTGATGAGCATTTCTTTACTTCATCTTCCGCATTAGTATGTTGGTCATCCGCATTGGTTAATACGGATGAACAAATACTTCTGCGCATTTGTCTGGTCATCCACATTGGCAAATACGGATGAAAAAAATCTTGTACGCATCTCTTCTAAGCTATCAGCATTTGTTAATGTGGAAGAACAAACAAAGACTTGTCAACATTTGTTTTATGACTTCCGTATTAACAAATGCGGTTAGCCATACTTGGTTCTTTAATTAGTACGACCTTTGCAGGATCGTTGAAGGGTGTGAGTTACAACACAACAAGACAAAGAGGAGATTAACCAAACTTTAATCAAACAGTAAACTGGATTAACCAAGATAAGACACTTAGAACACAAGTAATGTAAAAGACAGAACACAAAGAACACAAGTATATGGTTTTCAAGAATGCAGTATATTGCTTTCTCTATGTTCTATTACAAGTGTTACAAAGCATAAAATAAAAGATACAAGAAGATGAGATACTTATACTACATCCTACAGCTGGCTATACAATGAAAGCTAGTTGGATACAATTGACTAGCACACACAAAATCAATTGTAAAGTCAAAAGGCAGATTGTCTTTTGACTAGTGACTATGACATGCCATAGCTCACATCCTTATCTATTACAAAAAGGATAAAGTACATAAAGTAGATAGTTACAGACTCAAGACCTCAATGTAAAGTTACTAAAAGAATGGACCTTTTCACCAAACCATGTTAGTTGGTGACTTGCAGAGTTGTAGTGGAAAGGTGTCCAGCTTTATGGAACAGTACATCAGATAAAGCATACTTAAAAGTCTTCGGAAGAAATCTGTCTTCATGAACATGAAGCTTCGGAAGACTTTGTCTCTGAGACTTTGGAAGACTTCATCTTTGGCTTCAGAAGATGTTGGTCTTGGCTTCAAAAGATTTCACACTTAGAGTATTTCTGTTGCACATGTGAAACATCCGAAGCATTCTACTTCAATGCAGTTGTGCAGCATGCATGAGAGACTAAGATGTTTAGGTTGCATCAGACTCTTCATTAATCTCTACAAACTCCCCCTAGGCTAATGCTACCAAAACACTTAGAAAACTTAAGATATTAACAGTCCTCATTAGGATGATCACCATTCCTTTCTTCATAAGATGATCAGGATCCTTCAAGCTATCAAAGTGGCTTCTCATGTCAAAGAGATCATGCAGAGGCAACTGAAACATATCTTGCCATGTATAAATGTCTTCAATGCCTTGATCTCTAATAACATGCCACCTTTCTGGATTTGTGGTGTATGTCTAAGACAAGATGGGTCTTCCTAATGCTAGAGGAGCTACTAAAGTTGGAGTTGGTTGAGCATCCTCGGGCTGCACATCCTCAGGTTGTTCTGATTATCCTGAGGTTCAGAAGAGGATGCAGGCTTCTTCTTCTTCTTCTTAGACTTTGGTTTAGAAGCCATCCTCTTCTTTCTCTTTCCAAATTTTCAGTTGGGACTTCCTCTCTCTCTGGCTCAGAAGGAGAGGGAGGTTGACCCTACTTTGGATCAGAAGATGAAGCTTGCTGAGCATTAGCAGGAGGTCCGGGTTGTGTTGTGTCTGTTTGTTCAACCTTAACCTCCACTTCAGGTGGGGCCTGTCTTGGAGTGGAGTGTAAGTCAGTAAGCAATCCACTCTTCATCTTCTACTTGATTACCCTGATATGCTCATCGATAGTGGATAGAGACACGGGTCCAAGTCTCTTTCCAGAGAATCCATACAGCTTCAAGAAGCTCATCATCCTCTGCCTATCAGCAGACTTCTTCATGCTCTTTTGGATGATGGCTCTTGACTTTGCAGCTTCTTCCCTCATCTTCCTCTTTGTTGTCTTTCTTTCCTTGACTAACTCAAGCTCAAGTTTTTTTAAATACTCAAACTCAACATAGTCATAAGGTAAGGGAAGGAGTGCATCTGCCTGATAGAGACCTGTGGCACTCAGGTAGTTAATCATCTTGATTCTGTCTTCTTCCTTATCTACCTGAGGTTCTTGTTGAACCACATCCTCTTATTCAGGGCTTTCTTGAACTGGTGAGAGGGTAGGCATACCTCTGTACAGTCTTTTTCTTTTTCTTTCTTCTTTGATCTATACTAGGAGTTCTGGATCTTCTGCCTCCTTCTTCTTTCTTGACCTTTCCAGATCAACCAGCTCATTCAATTCATCTAAGGGGAGAGAAATGATATTATCTATGTCATAGTTCCTAGTCTGCAGATAGTTAATCCTCACTGCCCTTAACTCATCATTCTGAGTATCTTGTCTGGGGGCAGCCCTGATTGCAGACTCCATGAGTCTTGAGACTCAGTAGAGGAACCTTCTCCCCTTAGCCTCCTTTTCCTCTCTCTCTCCTCCTCCTCAATCTCCTCAGATGTCATTTTTCTTTTCCCTTTGTCACTCACAGACCTTTGTGACTCAGGGTGGAGAGATGGCCTTCATCGCTCATTGCAGCATCTGCGCTCAGGCCAGAGAGAGGTTGAGAAGCACCTTCACCAGCAGGTGTCTCAGAAGGAATATGGATCTCTGCAGTAGTTGGAGATGATGAGGCAGGGCTCTTAGGTTCTGACACTGGGCCTTCAGTCAAGGTTTCCCCTATGAAGCTAATCTTAGGGTCTGCCTCAACATCCAGTTGACCGATGACATTGCCTGATTGCCTTAGTCTCCTTCTTAGGCTGAACTCTGCAATGATCCTGTCTTGGATTCTTCTAGCCAGTCTGTCAGCTTGTCTTGATTGGCTTGGGTTGACAAGTGGCATGTTGACTAGATCCAGACCTTCATAGTAGTTCAAGGTCTGAAAATTAAAAACTTCTTGCTGTCCTTGAACTCTTATGATGATGAGAGCCTTCCAGTTGTTGTCATACCTCCATTCAATGATGTGATTAAAGGATGATGAAGGTGACATGGCTCTTGGTATCCCATCCTCAAACAGACTCTGTATGAAGAAGTCTGTGTAATCCACATCAGTGTGAACTAGAGGAGGTTGCTGAGAATGCACAGTTGCAAATAAGGATGGTGAGTCCTCAATGTCCATTCTCTCAGAGGAACTCCCAGGTTCTGTGCCTGTAAGACTTTCTCCCCCTTTTTGGTAGCATCACCCATTTGCACAGGTGAGCTGGAGGATCGATCAATCACATCCACAGGTTCTTGTGTTCCTGGTTGAGCTCTCCTTAAGGGTCTCCCAGCTAGTTTTTCCTTAAGATATGAAATCTCAAGTTGCTGATCATTGATCCTATTGTTTAAGGTAGTCACCTGAGATTCAAGGTGACTGACCTTTGAGACTAAATAGGTGCATGTTTTGGATAGTTGTTGCACCTTTAGTCTCAGATCCCCCTCATCTTCATCAGAAGAATCACTGGGGGTGGAGAAGATTAGACTAGAGTCCTTTCTCTCATGTCCAGTTCTAAGTTCTTGGCTACTGGATTTCCTCTGCAGTCTCAGTTGAGATGTCAGTAGGCTGAGTTGCCATGGTTGAGGTCTTAATGATGTAATCACTTGCAGAAGTGAGAGCCTCTTCCATATGGACATCCTGAACAAGTTCAGAAGTGTCCCCCTCAGTTGTAGGTGACTGATGTTGGATAGATGTAGGAGACTCAGGAGTATTCATCTCTCTTGGAGTAGGGGAAAAGAAGAGAGACTCATTATACTCACTGAAACCTAGATCTTCGTCAGTATAGAAGTCAAGGTTGGGATTTGGTTGGTTGAGATCTATAGGCTAGGGATGGTAACTGTCCCCTGAAGGTTGATCACTTGAGTGTTGAGACTCAGAGTGATGGCTTAAAGTAGTAGGGCTAATGATCTCATCAGGCTGAGCATGAGGAACCTCAACACTGATTCTAGAAAAGATGGGAGTGGTTTGCTCCTCAGGAGAAGTGGGAGCTCCAGTATCCACTTCTTCCTGTATGGGGGAGTATATGGGGGCCTCTACAGACTGAATAGTCTGAGCAGGGGTTCGTTTGGATTTTCTTTGGTAGGTGATGGAGATTTGAGGCTGTGTAGGTGGTTGGAAAGTAGCAGGTGTGGGTTCAACACTAGCTTGTGCTGCTAGGTTGTCACCTTGAGCAATGAGCTCTAACATTTTTGGGACTAGGGCTGTTTCTACCCCAGAGAATCCAACAGTGGACTTTCTCTATGTTTTAAAGATGCCGGGCTTCATCTGTCCCAATTTAAGAATGTTACCAGTTTCCTTTAACTGTGAGCCCAGTTCACAGTTAAGAATGTATTGGACGTATCTAGGAAACATGTAATATTCTAAGGAGTCTAAATTAGCAAGCAAATTTGTATAAACAAACTGAGAGTACCTGAATTTGACCCCTTGAACCATTCCATGGACTATAAAGGAGAGATCTTCAGGAATCTGGTCCCATCCACCATGCTTGTTTGATAAGCTGTGAATGACCACATGGAATAGGAATCTCCATTTGGATGAGACCTTCCTTTCCTGAAGTCTTGCAGAAAAATCTCCCTCATACCCCATCTGCGCAAAGGAATGATTTACAGCTTCCTTTGGGAAGAACACCTCACCTTCTTCATCATCCAGCTGAAGATGTCGGTTGATGATGGCCGGAGTGATGAAGATTGTTCTCCCCTGCACTGTGGCAAACAGTGCCTTCTCCCCGTCCATAATGACCTCTTGGCAGGTCTTCCAGGATTCAAGCAACTGATCCTCATAGAGGGGAGGATCAATGGTTAGGGAGGTGAAGTAGTTCGACAGAGACAAGAATGACAAACCTCTGAGAAATGAGGATCTTTCTTAGAGCATAACAGAGCAACTTGATTGTGTTGTCTGTGTAGCTGCATGGTAAAGTTGGGATCATTTCTATGAGCAAAGTTGGCCATTTTGAGGTAGCTTAAGAACGAAGGAAGAAGAAAGAAAGAAATTTTAGAGAGGGTTTTTAGGTTTGGAGGAAGAACAGATGATAGAAAGAGGGGGAAACCGTTGGTTTATATGTGAGAGTGATTTCAAATAAAGTTTAATGAAAGAGAATAAACTTTGAAATCCGGATATTTGTCCCACCTCTGAAAAAGTAGTTTACTTTTTGCTCAAAAAGTAGTTTTCTTGAAAGTCAAAAAGCTTCCGAAGGTTAATTATCTTCGGAAGTTTTAATGAAAAAGCTTCCAAAGCTAAAATGACTTCGGAAGAATTTCCTGAGAGTATTTGATGATTTTGCTTCGGAAGAAAAACTAAGACTTGAATGCTTTGTATAGAGATCAACAAAGCTTCCAAGAGTTAATTTTGCTTGGAAGAAAAAGGTCCTCGAGAATAAGTAAGTGTCTAAGATAACTATTTAAGCTTCGGAAGATAAAATTGAAATTTCTTCCGAAGGTAAATTTCTTAGACAGTTAATATTTTGAAGGTATAGTTTTCTTCCGAAGTTAAAATGTATAACTTTCGAAGTATAAAATCATCAATTAATCTGAGAAACGTCTTCATAGAAAGAGTTTTTAATCCAAGAAAACATGAGCTTATGAAGATGATGGACTAGAGAACTTAGAACACACATTTTTTAAGAAATAATAAGAGTTAGTTTTAAGAAAAATTTACTCAGTTGATCATCCCATAGCTGATATTAGATATTTAAATCTTCGCTCATCAAAGCTTTTGTAAACAAATCAGCATATTGTTCATCTGTGTGAACCTTGACTAGTTAATTAATCCCTTTTCATAATTATCTCTTATTAGATGATACCTGATATTGATGTGCTTTGTCCTTGAGTGTTGCACAGGTTCTCTGTAATTGAGATAGCACTATTGTTGTCTATGTGGATTGGAGTCTCCTTAAAATTTAACCCATAGTCTAGCATTTGATTCTGAATCCAAAGCACTTGAGCACAGCAGCTAGCGGCAGCAATGTATTCAGCTTCAGCAGTTGATGCAGAGACACAGGATTGTTTCTTGCATTGCCATGAGACAACCCTTCCACCAACAAATTGATATCCCCCAGATGTAGACTTTGCAGTCATATTGCAACCATCATAATCACTATGTGTATAAGCTTACACATTGAAGTCAGAATTCTTGGGATACCATAGACCAAGTGTTGATGCACCTTTGAGGTATCTTAGAATCCTTTTGACAGTGATAAGATGAACATCTTAGGGTTGGCTTGATATCTTGCACAGATGCATGTAGCAAACATGATATCAGGCCTACTAGCAGTAAGATACATAAGAGACCCAATCATAGCCCTGTATAATTGTTCATCTACACACTCCCCCTCAAGATCAGAACCAAGGGAGTGGTTTCTGGCTATGGGTCTTAGCAATCTTATAGTCAGTCATATTGAACCTTTTGAGTATGTCTAGAACATACTTTGACTGACTTATGAAGATGCCATCTTCAACTTGTTACTTGAATTCCCAGAAAGAAATTGAGTTCCCCCATGGCACTCATTTCAAATCTGTCTTTCTTTAGCTTCTCAAAGTCTTTGCAGAGCTTTGAATTAGTTGAACCAAAGATGATGTCATCCACATGTACTTGAACTAGCAATATGTCTTTTCCTTGTCCTTTGATGAAGAGAGTTCCATCTATAGTACCTCTCCTGTATCCATGTTTACAGAGATACTCAGACAGTCTCTCATACCACTTCTTGGGTGCCTGATGCAGCCCATAGAGAGCTTTGTCAAGCTTGCAGAATAATTAGGATGATGAGGATCTACAAAATCATGTGGTTGTTTGACATAAATGTCTTCATCTATCACTCCATATAAAAAGGCACATTTCACATCAAGTTGAAAGACCTTCAAGTTCTTCGATGCAGCAAATGCCGGGAATATCCTAACAGCTTCTAATCTTGCCACTGGAGCAAAGACATCAGTGTAGTCGATCCCTTCTTCTTGTGTGTATCCTTGAGCAACCAGTCTAGCTTTGTTCTTGATGATGATGCCTCTATCATCTTTCTTATTCCTAACACCCATTTGGTTCCTATGGTAGTCTTCCCAAAATGAAGAGGACAAAGGTTCCAAACTTTCTGTCTTTTGAATTGAATCAGCTCTTGTTGCATGGCTTCAACCCAACTTCCATCATTTAGAGCATCCTCAACTTTCTTTGGCTTTATCTGGGATAGAAAAACAGAGTGAAGACAAACATATGCTTCATGGGTTTGTCCTCTTGTCTTTACCCCGGAGACAACATCGCTAATGATGTTTGTGGTAGGATGAGACTTGTGGATCCTAAGCTGAGGAATCATAGCAACTTATTGAGAAAGATCTAAATTAGAAAAATTAGATCTGGCATAGATGTTTCTCCCACCACATCAACACACTTTTCAAGTGAAACTGATCCAAACAGTGTGTGACATCATTGATGTTCTCATCTATGGTGTGGTTAGTGGCATCAAGAAATCCTTGGTCACTATCACTGTCACATCACCATTGTTGCCTTCCACAGTTGAGGTGTTTTTCTGGTTGTAGAGCCTCTGAACTGGAATTTGAAGGCATACCAGATGTATCAGCTGAATTGTCATTGTTGTGCTGATAGAAACCTCATTTGCAGAAGTAGTTCCAACTGGAGCTGAAGATGTATGACTTGAAGGTCTTCCTAGCTCAAATCTTGGGTCAGGATCACCTGTATTTAAATTTTCTGTAGATCCTGAAACATTCTCACAAGATTATTAAAACAGTTGGTAACCAAATCAAGATCAAATAGCCAATCTGGACCAGAACCAGCAACACATGGTGTGTGTTCATTGAAGGTCACATTGGCTGACTCTCAACTATTCTAGTTTTGAGATTGTACACTCTATAAGCCTTAGCTTGGGAAGAGTATCAATAAAGTGTCCATCATCTGATTTCTCAGCAAACTTGGCAATTTGATCTTTGGTATTCAAGATGGTGCAAGGACATCCAATTGACCTGAGAAAACAATGAAAGTTTTCTCTTGTGCCAAAGTTCATAAGGAGTCTCCCATGAGTCTTAACTACTAAAACTCTGTTCTGCACATAGCAGGCAGTGTTGACTGCCTCTGCCCAGAAGGTGATGGGCAGTTTAGAGTCAGACAGCATGGTTCTTGCAGCTTCAATCAGTGTCCTGTTTCTCCTCTCAGCAACACCATTTTGCTAAGGAGTCCTGGGAGCACTAAATTGTCTTGCAATACCTTATAATCACAAAATGTATCAAGGGTTGATTCTTGAATTCTGTCCTTGATCACATCTTATGATTTGACCTTGTGATCAGACTGATTCTCAATCTTTAAGATGAAATTCTTCAAAATCTCAGGAGTCTCATCCTTAGTTCTAAGGAAAAACACCCAAGTGAATCTTGTAAAATCATCTGTGATCACTAGACAGTATGAGGTCCTTCCTAAACTCCTTACACTGGTGGGGCCAAAGAGATCCATATGTAACTAGTGTAGGGGTGTAGTGATGGAGTTCATTTCCTTAGGCTTATGAGATACCTTATGTTGCTTCCCTTTCAGGCATGCAACACAGTGATCATCACTTGTAAACTCTTTCTTTGGCATTCCAGTTACCAGATCATGCTTAATCAATTTATTCATGTTCTTAAAGTTTACATGGCACATTCTTTTATGCCATAGGAAAGATTCATCACTATTGGCTTTAGATAGAAAGCATGAAACTTCTCCGGAGGGAGAGGTTTCTTGCAAATCCATCTTGTACATGTTTCCTTTCCTGGGGGCTCTAAGCAGGATATGCTCATGAGGAATGACCACACCAGGATAAGAACAATGCACTCATGCTCAGTAAAAAGCATGTTATGACTCTGATCACAAAGATGAGATACACTCAGAAGATTGTATCCAAGCTCCTTAACAAAGTATACCTTTTCAATGCTGAGCTTACTTTGTGACCTGCCCCTTCTAGAAATGTAACCACCTTCATCTCCTCCAAAAGCAACAGGTCCTCCATCAATCCTTTCAAAGTTCTGGAGTAGTGACCTATTATCAGTCATGTGCCTGAAGCAGCCACTGTCTATGATCCAAACATTTATGTTTGTCTTCAGCTGTCCCTGCATAAAAGAGAATGATTAGTTACATCTGGAAACCCAATCCTTGCTTGTCTTGGGCTCACATGCAGAAGGTAAACTAACAGTAATAGATCCTATGGTTGTACTAAGAGGATCTTGAGCTGTTGTTGATGGAGAAATCTCAGTCACTTGGTCTTTCTTAGACGTCCACACCACCTTTGGAGTCTTGGACTTGACCTTCAAAACTTTAGAACCTTTTGGAGTTTAAGAAGTTTTGATGACTGAACCTTCGGAAGATTCTGCAAACACTATAGCAGACTTTAGTGCTTCGGAAGAACTCCTTTCTTCCGAGACCAAATGTTCTTCCGAAGAGAATTTTCCACTTCCCTTCTTTTTAGATTTGAGACTTCTGAAGGAAACTAGTTTTCCTTCCGAAGCCTGAATCTTCTTGGAACTCTTTGAAGCCTTTGTTTTGGCCATGTGGACAGTACCTTTAGGATTGAAGGGAAATCCTTTGCAATGTGAGTGGTGTGTCACACATAACACAATTCATCTTCTTCATCACAAGAGCCTTGTCTAGAGAGTAAGACTGTCTTTGGTCACTTCCTTTCTCCACCTTCATCTTTGCAGATGCTGAGACAGTACTCTTGGGCTACTGTGCTTAGAGTTTGATGGACTAGGCTGTGCAGTAGTGGTACACAGCACATCAGTCTTCTTCTTGCTGCTGAGATGAGTTGAGCAAGAACCAGAACTCTTAGCAGAGTTTTGGTTGATGACTTCAGTCCCTACCACTTAAAACCCTACAAATAAAAACTTGTTTCTGCTTAGAGTCAAAAGTAGCCTTGTTCTCTTGAGACTTCCTTGCCTTCCTTTTTCTCTTTCTGATCAAGTTCTTTCTCATGGACTTGGTCATCACAGTCTTCACATTCTCCTCAGAAGGATAGTGGCCCTTCTTGGAATCCTCCTCTTCACTCTTAGTAGAAGGATTCTTCACTATCTCTTCTTTATCCTCCTCACTTATAGGATCTATGAGAGGAAGCTCATCTTCACAAGTTCCACACCTAGGAGATCTTACTGACAAGATTGTGTGTGGAGGAGCTATCTCATTGGATCCCAGTCCCTGTCTATTTTGATAGCACACTTTGTTGTGCAGGGATGAGGATATCATGTTCTTGAAGGTCTCTTCTTCAAGAACACTCTTTTCTGCCTGGCTTTGCTGATCACAAGCTCAGCCTGGCACTCAGTTAACTTGGTTATGAGATCTTTAATTGAGTCCTAAAATCTGTGTGTTCATTTTAGAACTGAAATGGTTTTCTCTAAGTCCTCTATTTTCAACTTATAATTATTTTCAGACTTTCTACAATCAGATTTTAAAATGTTTAAGGACTCAATATCAGATCTTAGTTCCAAGTTATAGGACCTGTACCTGTTAACTTTAGTAATGCATTCAGGAGTATAGAGATGTTCCAATACCTTGGCTTCATCATGATCTACCATCAATGCTTGGTTTGGAGAAGCATCTTCCACCTGAAAGCTCCAGTCAAAGCCTCCTTCCTCAATAGCAACAACAGCTTGCTACTTTGACTTCTAATTATGGAGAACTTTGTCAGTGTAGTTTGGTCTGGGTTGTGTTTGGCCATCATTGGTTCTAGGTGCCTTACACTCTCTGGCAAAATGGCCCATCAAGTTACAGTTGTAACACTTGACTTTGCCTTTGTCCAGTCCAAACTTTCCACTCGTTGCATTGCTTGGAAACTTCCTTCCAGTCCTCTTGTAGAACTTCTTGGCTCTGTGAGTGAGAAGAGCCATCTGCTGGACTATTTCCATGTACTCCAGATCATCTGGATGGATACAGTCCAAGTCTTCAAGAGTGAAAAGAGAGTTTCCACTGCTTTCATCAAAAGACACGAATGCTTCAGAAGAGCTTGCCTCTTGGAATGGGCTTCCTTGAGTGTAGTTCTTTTTTGGTGTCTCTGGGAAGGTGATGAAAGGACCCTTGGGTGAGTTGTCAGGGTAGCATATAAGATGATGTTTGGGTTCTATGCTATCCCTTTCAACCACATGTAGGGCTGAACCCATTTGATTTTTGAAGTTGCCAGATGAACCCTGCATGTTCATCTCCATCTGGTACCCACTGAGAATCCCATATAACTCTGTCAGAGTGAGAGTTTTGAGATTTTCAGTTCTCTTGATCACCACACAGTAGTGTGTCCATTGCCTAGGAAGTGAGGACATGAACTTCCTTACAATGTCTCTATTCTCAAGAGCAACTCCTCCATCCACTAGGGTATCCACAATCTCAACATACCTGAAGTAATGCTGAGTCATGGTCTCACCTTTTGAAGGTGAAGTTTTCAAACTGCTGCTTCAGGAGATCCTTCTTATTCTCCTTGGCTTCAGAAGAACCCTCATACATCAGTTTAGTGCATCCCATAGCTGCTTTGCTGTTTTGCACTTCTTGAAACCTCTGTACACAGAGTTTGGAAGGGCAGTTTGAAGAGCTGTCCTGGCTTTCTGTCTATCTCTCTTACTCTCTTCCTATTTTCATCAGAGTAGTTAGCAACATCATTGGGATCATACCAGCACCAGCAGCAGAGGGTGTGCTAGGTATGAAGGGTCCATTTTCGATAGACTCCCACATTCTTGAATCAAGAGACCTGATGAAAGCTTCCATTCTTAAACACCAGGTGTCGAACTCATCAAGTGTGATCAGTGGGGACTTGTTCATGGTTCCAGTTTCCATATCAGTTTTGGAAATGGCTGCCATTTGAAAAGTTTGGTATTGTGTGTGTGAGGGATCTTAAAATGGTGAGTTCTTATATCAAGAGCCTGAATGCTCTGATACCAAATGCAGGATCGTTGAAGGGTGTGAGTACAACACAACAACACAAAGAGGAGATTAACCAAACTTTAATCAAACAGTAAACTGGATTAACCAAGATAAGACACTAAAAACACAAGTAATGTAAGAGACAGAACACAAACAACACAAGTATATGGTTTTCAAGAATGCAGTATATTGCTTTCTCTATGTTCTATTACAAGTGTTACAAAGCATAAACTAAAATATACAAGAACATGAGATACTTATACTACATCCTACATCTGGCTATACAATGAAAGCCAACTGGATACAATTGACTAGACACACACAAAATCAATTGTAAAGTCAAAAGGCAGATTGCCTTTTGACTAGTGACTATGACATGCCATAGCTTACATCCTTATCTATTACAAAAAGGATAAAGTACATAAAGTAGATAGTTACAGACTCAAAACCTCAATGTATAGTTACCAGAAGCATGGACCTTTTCACCAACCATGTTAGTTGGTGACTTGCAGAGTTGTAGTGGAAAGGTGTCCAGCTTTATGGAACAGTACATCAGATAAAGCATATCTTAAAAGTATTCGGAAGAAATCTGTCTTTATGAACTTGAAGCTTCGGAAGATTTTGTCTCTGAGGCTTCGGAAGACTTCATCTTTGGATTCAGAAGATGTTGGTTTGGCTTCGGAAGATTTCACACTTAGAGTATTTCTGTTGCACATGTGAAACTTCCGAAGCATTCTACTTCAATGCACTTGTGCAGCATGCAGGACAGACTAATGATTTTTAGGTTGCATCAGCCTCTTTATTAATCTCTACAAATTCCCCCTAGGCTGATGCTACCAAAACTTAGAAAACTTCAGATATTAACAGTCCTCATTAGGATGATCACCATTCCTTTCTTTATAAGATGATCAGGATCCTTCGGGCTACCAAAGTGTCTTCTCATGTCAAAGAGATCATGTAGAGGCAACTAAAACATATCTTGCCATGTATAAATGTCTTCAATGCCTTGATCTCTAATAACATGCCACCTTTCTGGATTGTGGTGTATGTCTAAGACAAGATGGGTCTTCTTGATGCTAGAGGAGCTACTAAAGTTGGAGTTGGTTGAGCATCCTCTGGCTGCACATCCTCAGGTTGTTCTGATTCATCCTGAGGTTCAGAAGAGGATGCAAGCTTCTTCTTCTTCTTAGACTTTGGTTTAGAAGCCATCCTCTTTTTCTCTTTCCAAATTTTAACTGAGAAGACTGGCCTGCAGCACTAGATTGATATTTACTGTCTCTCTCAGTTGGGACTTCCTCTCTCTCTCAGGCTCAGAGGAGAGGGAGGTTGACCCTGCTGTGGATCAGATGATGAAGCTTTCTGAGCATTAGGAGGAGGTCCGGGTTGTGTTGTGTCTGTTTGTTCAACCTTAACCTCCACTTCAGGTGGAGCCTGACTTGGAGTGGAGTGTAAGTCAGTAAGCACTCCACTCTTAATCTTCTGCTTGATTACCCTGATATGCTCATCCATAGTGGATAGAGACATGTGTCCAAGTCTCCTTCCAGAGAATCCATACAGCTTTAAGAAGCTCATCATCCTCTGCCTATGAGCATACTTCTTCATGCTCTTTTGGGTGATAGCTCTTGACTTTGCAGCTTCTTCCCTCATCTTCCTCTTTGTTGTCTTTCTTTCCTTGACTAACTCAAGCTCAAGTTGTTTTAAATACTCAAACTCAACATAGTCATAAGGTAAGGGAAGGAGTGCATCTGCCTGATAGAGACCTGTGGCACTTAGGTAGTTAATCATCTTGATTCTGTCTTCTTCCTTATCTACCTGAGGTTCTTGTTGAACCACATCCTCTTGTTCAGGGCTTTCTTGAACTGGTGAGAGGTAGGCATACCTCTGTACAGTCTTTTTCTTTTTCTATCTTATTTGATCTTTACTAGGAGTTCTGCATCCTCTGCCTCCTTCTTCTCTCTTGACCTTTCCAGATCAACCAGCTAATTCAATTCATCTAAGGGGAGAGAAATGATATTATCTATGTCATAGTTCCTAGTCTGCAGATAGTTAATCCTGACTGCCCTTAACTCATCATTCTGAGTATCTGGTCTAGGGGCAGCCCTGATTGCAGACTCCATGATTCTTGGAAACTAAGTAGAGGAACCTTCCCCCTTAGCCTCCTTTTCCTCTCTCTCTCCTCCTCCTTAATCTCCTCAGATGTCATTTTTCTTTACCCTTTGTCACTCACAGACCTTTGTGACTGAAGGTGGAGAGAGCTTTGGCCTTCATCGCTCATTGCAGCATCTGCGCTCAGGCCAGAGAGAGGTTGAGAAGCACCTTCACCACAGGTGTCTCAGAAGGAATATGGATCTCTGCAGTAGTTGCACATGATGATACAGGGCTCTCAGGTTCTGACACTGGGCCGTCAGTCAATGTTTCCCCTATGAAGCTAATCTTAGGGTCTGCCTCAACATCTAGTTGACCGATGACATTGCCTGATTGCCTTAGTCTCCTTCTTAGGCTAAACTCTACAATGATCCTGTCTTGGATTCTTCTAGCCAGTCTGTCAGCTTGTCTTGATTGGCTTGGGTTGACAAGTGGCATGTTGACTAGATCTAGACCTTCATAGTAGTTCAAGGTCTGAAAATTAAAAACTTCTTGTTGTCCTTGAACTCTTATGATGATGAGAGCCTTCCAGTTGTTGTCATACCTCCATCCAATGATGTGATTAAAGGATGATGAAGGTGACATGGCTCTTGGTATCCCATCCTCAAACAGACTCTGTATGATGAAGTCTGTGTAATCCACATTAGTGTGAACTAGAGGAGGTTGCTGAGAATGCACAGTTGCAAATAAGGATGGTGAGTCCTCAATGTCCATTCTCTCAGAGGAACTCCTAGGTTCTGTGGCTGTACGGACTTTCTCAGAGGAAGAAGTGCATATCTTCTTCTCGAAGTTATTGGATCTCTTTGAAGTGCCTTGTGAAGATGTATTGGATGTAATATTGATCTAATAGTCTCACTTCATAACCACTGAACAATCTGATTTCTACACCTTCTTTACCACCCCACTTCCTCTGAATCACCAACTCATAAGTCTTCTTATCGCAGTAAATGTTGGAGATTGGTATTGTGGTATGAGTGCTAGACACCCTTTTTCATTTTAATGATTTTGTAGGTTTCACGTATAGCTCAAGGAACACAACTTCTTCAGCTTGTTTTGTGTGCTTCTTTTCAAGGGGATTTTTTATGATTTGTCTTTCCTTATGCATATGGCTTTCAGAGACTTGAAGTTTTTATTTCTCTTGAAAATCTAATATATCTTCAAACTCATAGCCTCTGAACATAGTTGTTTGATTGATCATTCTAGTTGGGCTAGTTCTTTTAAATCATGGATCTCCAATGCATTTACTAGAGCAGTGTACTCTATAAAGAACTGGACTAGCCTTGAGATCCTTTTCACCATGAACATGTTCCAATCACTATCGTACTTCCATGCAATGATTTTCTGACCAATTTTTCCTGTGGTAGTAGATACACCTAATCATCTCCGTCGTTGTTAACCCTTCTTGAAGTTTCACGTGGGAGGGTTCAGCAAACCACTCTGGGTATTTATGAAGCACATGCACCAAAAAGTCTTGATCTTTGTGGGTGAGTTGCATGTCTTGAGCTGACACTCTAGATCTTGGCTTTTTGTTTATGATTTCTTCTTCTATCTTCTTGAGTCTATCTTTCTTTTCATTAATCAGCCTGAGAGTTGTAGCTCTCAGTGATTTTTTCTTCATATTCCTAAGCTTCCTTCTTGTGAAGCCTTGGCTTGAAGATAATCCTTCATTTCCTTATGAGACATGCTATAAGGATCCAAAATATGGGGTTGAGAAGTTAATGTTGATTTCTTCATGGATGACAGTTTAGGCACCGGAACCTTTCGAGAAAAACTTCTCTCATACTAGTCTCAAAGGTTGGGTCTAGCAATTTGGTTACCTTCTCGTCTTATGCCTTCATTCCCTCATATGGCATACTAAACACTTCATCAACATCATAACCATAGTTGATCAAGAATATAGCTTTTACCATAAGGTCATCTTTGTGCCTTTTTTCATGCACCGGATTTTTCTTCTTGTACAGGACTATCAACTCCTACAAGCTCATCATCCTCATATCCTCCTTCAAACTCTCCTATTTCAAGATTGATAAAGACAACTGGTTTCTTTAATTGAGCCTCAGCTTGCTCATGTTCTTCTAAGAATTCTTCTATTGTAGCAAGACTTCTGGGATATCTTGTTTGGTTTTCTTTACTTGTTCATCTTCTTTCATGGGTCATTTCCCTTAGCTTTCTCAAACAGATACTTCCTCCTTCTGGTGTAAGTTCGTATTAAGGACCAGGTGAGGATTAGGTTTTTCAACTTCCTCAGACAATTTTTCAGCCTCATTTTCACTTGTTCATAAGCAGCATCATCTTTTTCTTCCTTTTCTCTTTCTTGTTAACATAAATTTCTTATCATATCTTTTTTCTCATCAGTCAAAACACAGTAGGAACTATTGGCATGCCTAATTCCTTCTCCAAAGGGACAAGAGATTGAGGAATGATAACAATGGGTTCATTACCAGTTCTCTGGTCAACTATAAAATCCTAAAATTCATCATCAATGATGAATTCTTCAGATGTAAAGCTATCTAAGGCATTGATCATATCTTTGAATCAGCCTCTTTTGCATGCTCGCTCCTTGTTTCCTCTGCGTATACCACCATTTCCAACCCAGATTCATCTTGTTTTGCCTTGATTGGTTCTGCTGCTTGTTCTGAGAATCTCATTTTTTTACCAAGATGAGATTCATCACTACTCTCCTCTGAAGTGCTTTATGATCAGTTTCTTGCTCATCTACTTGCTTGACTTCTGATTCAACTTTCTTTTTGATCTCAAAAGCATCTCAAGTTCAGCTACACTCTTGTTCAGAAGTTCATTTTTCTTTTGCAAGGAAATGATGGTCTTATCTTGATCTTCAATTAGTTTTTCTTATTCTTCCATGGCTATTGTTTGAATGGCCAAAGTGTCCAAGAGACACTTATCTCATCCTTTGCTTATTGAAGAGGAGTTGTGAAGTAGTTAATATCCTTATCTTTCCCTTTCTTTTTAGCCTCATACTTTTCTCTTAACTCTTTCAACTCATTCTCCTTTTCATCAAGTTCAGGAAGTCTATCTTGAATGATGCTTGCTCTCCTCTTAAGTACTCTTTCCATCTTTTCAATCCTTTTCATGAGCTCAGAAATCAACTCATCTTTTTCATCTGGTTTGTTCACATTAGATTCAGCAAAGCTCTTTAAAGGAGCAGCCTCAGAAGTGGCTTTCTTCACAGACATTTGAATAGGTTGATCACCCTCATCCGAAGATGATTTGGATTCATTAGATGAGCTGGTGGAATCTCCAAACTCAGTTGGATCAACACCAGTAGGGAATGGTTAGGTGGTGATTTGGAGAGTGATGAGGTGTGATTTGGGAGTGTGATGAGGTGGAGATGTGATTGGTTGAGCTAGTGGTGATGGGATAAGTGTTTATGATTCAGTGATTGGTGTTTTTGTGGGAGATGGTAATGATGATGGTATAAAGGGTGATGCAATATCATGATCATGAGGACCGATGTGAAGATCACCCCCTAACTCCTCCTAGGGTGGTCACACTGGCCTGGAATTTTCATTCTTTCCTTAGCAGGCTCAACAGCAGCTTGTTGTTCTTAAGTAGCTGGAGCTTGTTCCTAAATGGGCTCATCAACAGGAGCCTCTTGTTCTTCTACTTGTTCCTCATGATTTACCTGCTGAATCATCCAAGGTAATAGAGGAGAGTGTGCTCCACTGTAAAAATTCCTTGGATCTCTTTTCTTGATGTACTTATAGGACTTGGAATCATAATGATGAATATCCAAGTTGGTCCTTCAAGTACCAGATCAGGAAATGCTTCATTAATCAGACATTGAATAAATGATGGGTACATTAAGAACATATGCCTTCTTCCTTCTTGTATGTTAGAGGTTAGACCATTAAGCACATAACCAGACATGTTGAAAGGTCCGTTCATGCGTAAGGCACATATGGTAGAGGAAGTGATCACAGGATATCATTCCAACCTGTTTTCCTCTTAGATAAGCAATGTTGAAAGAGGTGAATTAGAAACCTCCATTGCAAATATACCAACCCATTTACAATTTGCTTTCCCTCATAGCCCCTTCATATCCAACCTCTGCAAAGAAGTAGTGATTTCTACTATTTAACTCATGGAGCATCAACCATCATCACCAAACTGTAGACACTACCTCACAGTTTGTTCAGTGATAGTCAAAGAGAGATCATCAGTAATCCTTCCTATTATAGTCCTTTCACCCTCCACATTAGTCACTTCTGTAGTACTCCAGAATGATCTCATATATCTTTCATAGATGATGGGTCTGATTATAATAGCATAAGCTATTCTGGTAGTAGATATGAATTTGATCTTGTCTCTCATTCTTCAGCTTCAGGTATATCAGGGTCCAAATAACTGCTGACATTATGGACCTTACTCCATGTAAGATTAGCCATTTAATCTGCATTGAGACATATGAGTTAGATTTGATGAGAATTATATGCTGTGGGGACATTAACGTGTTTATCAAAGCTCATATAATCTTGTATTATATGAAAATGCAGTGGAAATAGGTTTTAAAACATGTTAATAATCTGGTTATTAAACCCATTTAATAAGCAACCCCAAACCATGGATCATTATACGAATATCATACAAAGTAAGAACATAAGAAGGTAAAAGGAACAACCTTTAGGGCTGCTGGAAACGGATTTGAGGAGATTATAGGATGAGTTCTTATGGCTGAAACTTCAATGTAGAAGCCCTCAAGATGACATACCCCAAGTCCCAACAAACACCCTCTTGCTAGGCTTTGAACACCAACTTGTAGTACTCTTCTTCTTGTGGAATTTTCAGTCAAGAACACTTCTTGTAAGCTGAAATTCGTTTTCTTTTGCTTCAAAAAACCGAGATTTTAGAAAGAGAGAGAGAGAGACTTTCTTGTGTGTGTTGGTGGAGTGTAGAATAGAAGTGTAGGGATCAATGGATTGCATGTACTTGGAACAACCAAAAGGAGGTTCCCATACAATTTCAAAAGGGGGCGGCCGAATTGGCTCCCCTTTTGTCCCTTCTCCATTTTTTTGAAATTTTTATTTTCCATATAATACACTCTAGCATTCCACCTTTTATAAAATTAACCATTTTAATTTTATAGCACATACACATTGTCATTTGTCATTGTTTAACTAATTTAAACAATGAATAAGTAATCCCTCATGAACAAATCAGTATATAATGATGTTCATCTACAAAAGCAATAATTTAGAAAATCCAATTTTCTAAATTGGTGTCATTACTTATTTGTATGATCTTATCAACAAATAATTATCTTTCGGTGTTTGTTTGGCTTGTTATTGGGTATGACCCGACTTGGATCATATCACACTAGCCACATCAATTTAATATGAATCTTGGGCAAATCAATGCCTTCAATCTCCCACTTGCACAAGATTTATAGAAGATTGATGCAAGCAACAAATAACACCTAGCAACGGTTTGCTGCCCCTAAGTATATGACTAAGTGCCATTCAATAACATCATCCTTTACAAGTACCTTACTTGAATATGATTTAGGTGAATTAATCATCTATCCTTTTGTTACAGATGTCATGTTAAATCTAGGAGACACAGAATTGTCACTCTCCGATGATTTAACTTTAACATGACTTAGACATCTAACTCTCAATGAATAAGAGGAATAAATTCCATCTGGATTACATACGTCTCTCACAATCACCTCATATCATACCTGAACTCAGCCTTATGTACTGCCATTTTCAGAACAGCAAAGAACTAAGTCAAAGTACAACACTTGGTGAATATCAAGGCCTAATATGTATCTCAGGTCTGAGGATAAAATGATATTCGCCTTTACTCAATATCTCTTATGACTAATCACAAAGATTCTATGTAGAAAAATTGAGAGCGGGTCGATCCAATACCTATATCCCATAGATATCAATGAACCTTGGCAGAACCTCTTGCTTTATATTCATACCTCATGAATATCAACCAATCCAAGTTCATTACAGTCTTACATTCATAGTTGTTCCCACAAGTATGATCGACTGCAGACTTTTGAATAACTTATTTATTCATGGATTTAAACATGCTAAAATAGTAGAACAAATGAAATTATAACCATATAATTAAAACAAATAACATAAGTTCCAACATACAAATATAAAATACAAAGTCAAACCCAGTCACTAGAATATCGAAATCCCATGGCGCAAATATGACCTTCATGCTTTGCCTTTTCAAGGAGCTTTGTGAGTGGATCCGCAATGTTTTTATCAGTGTGGACTTTGCGAATACATATCTTTCCTTTCTCAACTTCATCCCTTATGTAGTTGAATCTCCGTTCAATGTGCCGAGTCTTTTGATGAGCACGAGGTTCCTTGATCTGAGAAATCGCACCCTCGTTGTCATAAAAGATCTCTAGGGGATCCTGAATGGAAGGGACTACCCCTAGTTCGGATATGAATTTCTTCAGCCATGCAGCTTCCTGTGCTGCCATTGAAGCGGCGATGTATTCTTACTCTGTAGTGGACAACGCTACGACTTCTTGCTTTGAGCTTTTCCAAGAAACAGCTCCCCCATTCAGAATAAAAATGTACCCCGATTGAGATCGTGAATCATCTCGATCGTTTGGAAACTCGCATCCGTGTAACCTTTTACAACGAGTTCTTCTTCACCAGACCCGTAGATCAAAAACATATCCTTAGTCCTCCAAAGGTACTTCAGAATGTTCTTGACAGCCATCCAATGACCATCACCAGGATTTTGTTGGTATCTACTTGTCATGCTTAAAGCGTATGACACGTCCGGTCTAGTGCATATCATTGCATACATGATGGATCCTATAGCAGATGCATATGGGATCGTCTTCATTCTATTTTGCTCCTCCTTTGAGCTTGGACATTGAGTCGTACTCAATATTGTCCCTCTTTGAATAGGTACAATACCTTTGTTAGAGTTTTCCATCTTGAACCTTTTCAAGATTTTGTCAATGTATGCACTTTGATTCAAACCAATTAGCCTCCTTGATCTATCCCTATAGATCTTTATTCCCAGAATATAAGCGGCTTCACCAAGATCCTTGATGGAAAAACAACTTCCAAGCCAGGTTTTTACACCTTCCATGTTGGAATGTCATTTCCAAATAGTAGTATGTCATCAACATACAATACTAGGAAGGTTATTGTGCTCCCACTAGCCTTCTTATACACGCAAGCCTCATCAGCGTTTTTTATGAAGCCAAATTTCTTTACCTCCTCATTAAAACGGTGATTCCAGCTTCTCGATGCTTGTTTCAATCCATAGATTGATTTCTTTAACTTGCATACTTTGTTAGGATTTTTGGATCGACAAAACCTTCAGGCTGAACCATATAGACATCTTCCTCAAGATATCCATTTAGGAAAGCGGTTTTGACATCCATTTGCCAAATCTCATAATCATAATGAGCAGCTATGGCAAACAATATCCTTATAGACTTTAGCATCGTAACAGGTGAAAATGTTTCATCATAATCAACCCCTTGAGTTTGAGTGAAACCCTTTGCTACAAGTCTAGCTTTGTAAGTATCCAAGTTTCCATGCATATCGTTTTCTTCTTGAAAACCCACTTACTTCCAACTACTTTGGAATTAAGAGGTGGCACAACAAGTTCCCAAACTTGATTGTCATACATGGATTGCATCTCAAGGTTCATGGCCTCAAGCCCTTTGTCACAATCCAATTGGACACTGCATCATGATATGTGGCTGGTTCATCTGAATCCACCACATAGCATCCATCCATGAAAAATCCGTATCTTTCAGGTGGGTTGCTAGTTCTACCACTTCTGCGAACGTTTTGTGTGTATTGATCAAATGCTTGATCATCCTTAACATCCTCATGTTGAGTTCTAGTCTCAACCAAACGTGCATCGGGTTGTGGTCTTGATCCTCCTCAAGATCCACTGTCCTACTACTAGTTCCTTCCATAAGGAACTTTGTTTCTAAGAACTCACCCTTTCTGGCAACAAATACCATTTGTTCCAGTGGATCATAGAAATAATATCCCATAGAATCTCTAGGATATCCAATAAAGATACACTTGTGGATCGGACTTCCAATTTGTTTGGGGTGGGAGTCTTAACATAAGCCTCACAACCCCAGACCCTTAAGTATGATAAGGATGGAACTCTTCCATGCCATATCTCAAAAGGTGTCTTTTCCACCTTTTTGGTTGGGGCCATATTCAGAATACGGGCCGCGGAGAGCAAAGCGAAACCCCAAAATGATAGAGGTAATGTGCTTCTAGCCATCATAGATCGAACCATATCCAATAAGGTTCGATTCCTCCTCTCAGATACACCATTATGTTGTGGTGTTCTAGGTGGAGTGAGTTGTGAGACAATCCCACAACTCCTAAGATGATCTTGAAAAACATCACTTAGGTATTCACCACCTCTATCGGTGCGGAGAATTTTAATTGACTTGTTGAGTTGATTTACCACTTCATTCTTGAAGATTTTGAACATTTCAAAAGCTTCATATTTGTGTCTTAATAAGTACCCGTACCCATAGCGACTATAATCGTCGGTAAAGGTAATGAAGTATCTTTCACCATTCCTAGTCATTGACTTAAAAGGACACATACATCCGAATGTATGATACCTAATAAATCTTTTGCCCTTTCGTTAGTTCCATTAAAGGGTGCCTTAGTCATTTTACCTTGTAAACAAGATTCACATACATCAAATGAATCACATTCATTGTTTTTAAGAGACCATTCTCTGAAGTGTTGTGTATACGTTTCTTGTTGATATGACCAACGGCAATGCCAAAGGTAGGTATCACTCAAATCTAATTTGAGTCTTTTGGTGGTTGCTTGGTATATTGAGCTATCATATGTTATGTTTTCATGAACCAATTCATAAATACCATTACAAGGTATAGCCTTAAAATAAAATACATGATTTAAAGAAACATGAATATCATTGTGAACAAACTTGAAATCATAATCATATTATCTTAAACGGGAAACATAAATTATGTTCCTAGTCAAACTAGGAGCATATAATACATTGTTTAAAATAACTTCCAAACCACTTGGAAGCTTCAAAATGTAGTCTACTTGGGCTTCAACGTGAACCTTTGCACCATTTCCCATGAAGAGACTTATTTCCCCTTTTGCATAATGCTCATTTCTTTTGAACCGCTGCAATAAATTGCAAATGTGAGTTCCACATCCGGTATCTAATACCCATGTGTTAGAAGAAATAACATTTAGCTCAACATGTATCATGTAAATTATACCTGAGGTTTGCCCCGCATCCCTTTTTTCTCTCAACTCTTTGAGATAGACTGGACAATTTCTCATCCAATGCCCTATCTCACCACATTTGAAGCATGGGTCGTTAACAACAACCTTATGCTTCTTCTCCTTGGGCCTTGGAGGTTCCGCCCTAACAACCATTTCCCCTTCCTTTAACATGTCCTTTCCTTTGGCAACAGTTGCCTTAGTGGGGGGGTAGACACCTTCTCCTTCTTCCACCTTCATTAATGGTGAGAACGGGTAAAACCCTTTTACCCATTCCCGCCTCGGCTGATTTGAGCATTGAATGAAGTTCATTTATGCTCTTGTCCCATCCGTTCATGTTGTAATTCATGACAAACGCCTCAAACTTCCTAGTTAGGCCGTTAAGGATCAAATCCGTGGCCAACTCCTTTGAGACAGGACAGTTAAGCCTCTGAAGGTGGTCGATATGGCTTTTCATCTAAGAACATAAGATGAAACTGATTGGGATTCCTCCATCCGACATGCATGAAGCGC